>JANUYF010000002.1:19259572-19894572 GCA_026167975.1 Phrynosoma blainvillii
CACAACAACAACAACCTCTAGAGTCTACTACCTCCTTTAGCAGAATGATTCAAAATGTCCTGAGTGTACACTGCATAGGCAGCTACAGCTAATCCCAAATCCTTGATGAGTATAAATGGCCTCGAGGTCAAACTGGATGACACACTTAGCATTTTTAAAAGGGTGCTCCCTCCGGGGGGGCGGGGGGCGGGAGATGTCTCTTTATTATCACATGTTATTGTCCCCACTTACTTAATTTGCAAGTCTCATTATTGAGGCACACACCTCAGATGATATGGTGCTGTGGGAGGCAAAATGTCTTTATCATGAAGAATGTGCATCCTTCTTAATGTATACTTTGACCCTTAGTATAGATACATGGTTTAGCCGACATGGGAACAATTTGAAGGACAAAGCAGCCCTCCGTTCTTGCGGACTTGAGATTCAAAGACTTAAATATTCATAAAGGGGTGACCTCCTTTAACTTCAATAGTGCGTGCGCCTGTGGGCACGTGCCCCATTCAAGCTTATGGGGCTTGAATATTGGCAATTTTTGCGGGGTGTGTGTGTCCGGAACAGATCCCCCATGAAAACAGAGAGCCAACAGTATAAATCAAATAAATGAAGCTGAATGAAAGTACAGTGGCCTTTCCACATTCACCATGGTTAGGGGTGCTGGTCTCCCATGAAAGTGGGAAAACCACAAATAAAAAACTTCTACTGTATACACTCAACTATAAATCGACCTCATGTATAAGTCAAGGGCAGGTTTGGGGGCCAAAATTATGGATTTTGATATGACCCATGTATAAGTCAAGGGTAAATTTAGGGGCATGTGATGAAGGATCTATAGGATGAAGCAAAGGAAAATTATGCCAAAGAACTTAACAAAAATCTAGCAGGCATAACTGTTTGTGCTCCTACTAAAGACTGGATAGATGAGAGAGCAGGGGGGGGGGGGTAAATGTTTTCAGGACATATTACATTTTTGCCTTTCACTAAGAGAAGGTTCCCATTTTATAAGAGTAAAATACAGTACTTACATTGACCTGTGGATAAGTCGACTCAGGTTTTTTGGGTCAATTTTTTAACTAAAATTTCTAGATGTATACATGAGTATATGTAGTAATTTTTTAACCTGAGAGAACACCTCTCTAGGAATCTCTAGGTCTTCTAGTGCAAGTCTGTAGTCAACAATGGCTGGAGATTGACCACAGAATTGCACTGGAGGACTTACAGATGCCTAAAGTGTTATCTCTAGGAATCTCTGGGTCTTTCAGGGTGACTTCTGGCAAACAACCATAAAGTTGTGCTGGAGGATCTAGAGATTCCTAGAGAGAATGTATTAATTAAATCCATGAATAATCAATTCCACAAAAGTCAAAGTTGTAAATGTGGAGGGCTGAATGTACACAATTTATATAAGGGACCTCTACACATCTCCAGATTCCAGATTCAGTCTTCTCCGCATTCACATGGGATGTCTGGATTCTCACCTTGAATTTCAACAACATATTGTCCACCATCAGCTAAGACTAACAGTACTGATTCTGATGGAATGTTGGTGATGACTGCCCAGTGTGTCAAAGAGGGACGTTTGTGTTGGACTGGCATTTGGGAGATTCAGGTTCAAGTCCCCACTTAGGTTTGAAACTCACTGGGTGGCCTTATGTCACTCACTCTTTCTCTCAGCCTCATCTACTTTATCACATTTGGTCAGACCTTGGAAAAGGTTTTGTTTTTGTTTTTAACAGACTACCATTCCCAGAATCTGTCAGTCGGGAATTATACAAATTATAGTACTAAAAATTTTCCAAGCTTTTGTTGGTACGAGTATGAGGTGGAACAGTGGCTTTGAGTCCACTTAAGGAAAGGAGGGAAGTAACTGGAAACTACAAATAAGCAGATCAATCTAGCCCATTGCTTGGGTTAAATAGGGCCATAATAATGAGACAAAGGGGGGTTGCAGGCTGCCAGAAATAGTGCAAATTGAGTCCACTTTTAAAGTTAGGGTTAGGGAGTCATGGGAACTGTATTTTATTGTGGCACCAGAGCTCTCTGACAGAGAAGGCTCAATGTCTCAGAAAAAAAACAACAGTTCTGATGATTCCCTAGTACTAACCCTAACCCTAAAAGTGGACTCAATTTGCACTATTTCCTGCAGTCTGCAACCCCCCAAAGACTTTTGTCCTGGGTCAGCAGCTGCAGTTTTACTTACTTTCTAGTGCATCATCAATTTCTTCTTCAATCTGCTTGAGTGTGCCATTTTTCAGGAGTTTTTCAGTAAAGACTTTGGATGGAACCAGCTCACGCATGATCTCACCATCATCTTCTGATGTTGCCAGCCACTTATCACATGGAAATGTGGTCTTTTCAGAACCCTGTCATGGCAACAGAAAAAGGCAATTGCCTTAATAATCCAAAGTTAACAGAAAATAACAACCATCAGATTTTACTTATAGTGGGCCCTTGGTATCTGCTAGGGTTTGGTTCCAGGAACCACCACCACCTCCAAGGATACCCAAATTCATGGGTGCTCCAACCCCATTATATACAGTGGCATAGTAAGTAATTAAGGTCTGAACTTAGGTCAGAAATGAAAGATTTCAAAGCAGAAATCTGCCAAGAAATAAAGACTGAACTAAAAGAAATAAATCAGTCAGTGGAAAAACTCACAAATGAAATGTCTTTAGTAAATCAGAAAATCAAGATTTTTGGAAGGAAAAAGCAGACATAGTAGAGGAAGAATTTCAATCAATTAAAATGAGAAAAGAGGCAGATTTAGACAAGAAAGTGATGTGGGAACAAAAATTAAGAGATAGGTGTATAAAAATTTGGGGATTTCTGGAATCAAAGGAAGAAAATTTGATGAATATATTTCTCCCCAAATTAGCTAGATTCCTAGAAAAAGAAGAAAAATTGTTTGAAATGGAAATCGACAGAATTTTTAAATTGAATTCAACAATTGCACAAAGGAAAAATCTCCCACAAGACATTGTCATCTATTTTGTAAGGAAACAGACCAGAGATGACCTATTAAGATTACATACTGAAACTCCACTAAAAGTAGAGGGACAGGAACTCCAAATTTTCAAAGATGTGCCTACGAGAATCCTCCATAAAAGAAAAGACTACACATCCTGACCGCTGCTTTAAGAGACTGTGACATTCCATACAGATGGATCCAACCAGAGGGTTTATCCTTCTGGTTTAAAAGAAAAAAAGATCACAATCAAATCACCAGATGAAGCCAAGAGGTTTTGGGAATACCTAGAAAAGAAGAGAAAAAGAGATAGGGAAGACAGAAGAGATGATCATAGAATCATAGAATCATAGAGTTGGAAGAGACCATAAGGGCCATCCAGTCCAACCCCCTGCCATGCAGGAACTCCCAATCAAAGCATCCCCGACAGATGGCCATCCAGCCTCTGCTTAAAGACCTCCAAGGAAGGAGACTCCACCACACTCTGAGGGAGTGTGTTCCACTGTCGAACAGCCCTTACTGTCAGGAAGTTCCTCCTAATGTTGAGGTGGAATCTCTTTTCCTGGAGCTTGCACCCATTGTTCTGGGTCCTAGTTTCTGGGGCAGCAGAAAACAAACTTGTTCCCTCCTCAATATGACATCGCTTTAAATATTTAAACAAGGCTATCATATCACCTCTTAACCTTCTCTTCTCCAGGCTAAACATCCCCAGCTCCCTAAGTCGTTCCTCATAGGGCTTGCTTTCCAGACCCTTCACCATTTTAGTTGCCCTCCTTTGGACACGCTCCAGTTTCTCCACATCCTTTTTGAATTGTGATGCCCAGAACTGGACACAGTATTCCAGGTGAGGCCTGACCAAAGCAGAATAGAGTGGCACTATTACTTCTCTTGATCTAGACACTATGCTTCTATTGATGCAGCCTAAAATTGCATTGGCCTTTTTAGCTGCTGCATCACACTGTCGACTCATGTTCAACTTGTGGTCTACCTGGACTCCTAGATCCCTTTCACACGTAGTCTCGTTCAGCCAAGTGTCCCCCATTGTATATCTGTGCTTTTCATTTTTCCGCCCTAAGTGCCATACTTTACATTTCTCCGTGTTGAATTTCATTTTGTTAGCTTTGGCCCAGCTTTCTAGTCTGTTCAAGTCATTTTGAATTTTGATCCTGTCTTCTGGGGTATTAGCTACTAATTTGGTGTCGTCTGCAAATTTCATAACTATGCCCCTAATACCATCATCCAAGTCATTGATAAAGATGTTGAATAGTACTGGGCTCAGGACAGAGCCCTGTGGCACCCCACTGGTCACTTCTTTCCAGGTTGAAAAGGAGCCATTGTTGAGCACCCTTTGTGTTCGGCCAGTCATCCAATTACAAATCCATGTAACAGTTACTTTGTCTAGCCCACATTTTACCAGCTTGTTTGCAAGAATGTCATGGGGAACCTTGTCAAATGCCTTAATGAAATCAAGATATACTATATCTACAGCATTCCCTTCATCTACCAAGCTGGTAATTTTATCAAAAAAAGAGATCAGATTTGTCTGGCATGACTTGTTCCTCTGAAACCCATGTTGACTTTTTGTGATTATGGAATTACCTTCCAGGTGTTCATGATCTGCTCCAGAATCTTTCCCGGTATTGATGTCAGACTAACTGGATGATAATTGTTGGGATCCTCTTTTTTTCCTTTTTTGAAGATGGAGACAACGTTTGCCCTCCTCCAATCTTCTGGGACTTCTCCTGTTCTCCAGGAGTTCTCAAAGATTATTGCCAATGGTTCCGATATTACATTTGCCAGTTCTTCTAGTACCCTTGGATGTAATTCATCTGGTCCTGGAGACTTATATTCATTTAGATTAACCAGGTATTCCTGTACTATCTCTTTACCTATTCTGTGCTGAAATTCTCCTATTCTGTCCTCTGCTCTATTATCCTCAGGTTGAGCACCCTTTGCCTTTTCTGAGAAGACTGAAGCAAAGAAGGTGTTGAGTAATTCTGCCTTTTCTCTGTCCCCTGTTAACTTTTTGCCATCTTCTCCACACAGTGGCCCTACCATTTCCCTCTTCTTCCTTTTGCTGTGAACATACCCAAAAAAGCTCTTTTTATTGTTCTTAACCTCTCTAGCAAGCTTGAGTTCATTAGGTGCTTTAGCTTTTCTGACTTTAACCCTACATGTCTAGCTATTTGTTTGAATTCTTCTTTGGTGATTTCCCCATTTTTCCATTTCTTATACATGCTCCATTTAAAACTTAGTTCAGTTTAAAGTTCCTTAGTCATCCATCCTGGTTTCTTGAGGCACCTCCCATTTTTCTTCCTCATTGGGACTGTTTGAAATTGTGCCTTCAGTATCTCCCTTTTGAGAAACTCCCATCCATCTTGAACTCCCTTCTCTTTTAGTATTCCTGACCACGGGATCACCCCCAGTATTTCTCTAAGTTTACCAAAATCAGCTCTCCTAAAGTCTAGAATGCGTGTCTGACTATGCCTGGCTTCTCCTTTCCACTGTATAATAAATTAAAGGAGAACGTGATCACTCCCACCTAAGGATCCAACCACTTGCACCCCATCAACTAGGTCATCCCTGTTAGTTAGGATCAGTTCCAAAATAGCTGACTCCCTTGTTGCCTCTTCTACCTTTTGGATAATGAAATTGTCTTCAAGGCAAGTGAGGAATTTGCTAGACCTTGAGGATTTTGCTGAGTTTGAATTCCAGCAAATATCAGGATAGTTGAAGTCACCCATCACTACTATATTTCTCCTTTCTGAGTGTGTGGTCATCTGTTCTAGAAAGGCATCATCCAATGCCTAAGTCAGGGGTCTGTAGTAGACTCCCACAATAACATCCCTGTTGTTTCTTTCCCCTTTAATTTTTATCCAGATGCTCTCCACCTGGCTTCCATGACTGATGTCCTGGATTTCTTCACTGGTGTAAATATCCCTGACATATAATGCTATTCCTCCTCCTTTCTTGTTTGGCCTGTTTCTCTTGAAGAGGTTATACCCCTGTATTTCTACATTCCAATCATGGGACTCATCCCACCAGGTTTCAGTGATGACTATTATATCATATTTGCTTTGTTGTGCTAGGAGTTCAAGTTCATCTTGCTTATTTCCCATGCTCTGTGCATTAGTGTAGAGACATCTAAGACCATATGTCTCCTTTACTTGCTGCCTGTGCATGTTTTTTTGTCTCCCACTGTTGAGTCCCTGTACTGTTTGCCTTGTTTCCTCTATGACAGTTTGACTATTTTTTCCAGTCCTTTTGTCTTCCCGGGTGCTGTCTCCTTTCCCCACATAACTCAGTTTAAAGCCCTCCTGATCAAATTCTTGAGACTGTTAGCAAAAACGTTTCTTCCAACTGGTGTGAGATGCAGCCCATCCCTTGCCAGGAGTCCACCCTCATGGAACCGCAGCCCATGATCTAAGAATCCAAATCGTTCTCGACGACACCATCTGCGGAGCCAATTGTTGACATCTGCTATTTTCCTCTCTCTTCCTGGACCATGCCCTTCAACTGGCAGAAGAGACGAGATGACAATCTGTGCCTCCATTTCTTTCAGCTTCTTACCTAGAGCCTCGTAATCCCTTTTGATGTTCTGAAGGCTGTGTCTTGCCGTGTCATTCATTCCCACATGGACCAAAAGAAAGGGGTATTGGTCAGTAGGCTTGACCAGTCTTGTCAGCCTCTCTGTCACATCTCAGATCTTTGCCCCAGGGAGACAACACACCTCCCGAGACATCTTGTCAGGCCCACAAATCACTGCTTCTGTCCCCCTCAGCAAGGAGTCCCCCACCATGACCACACGCCTCCTCCAAGGCTTAGCAGTGACTGTCCCCTGTGGTGGAACTCCCAGGGTCCCCTGCTCTGTCCCTGAAATCTGTTCATTCTGCTCTTCCTCATCCTCCTTGATAAGGGAAAGAGCTTGAAATCGATTCTGTAGCTGCAAGCTCCCAGAATGATCCCTGGTCTCCCTACTTCTGCGTGTGACATTCCTCCAGCTGTCTACCTCCTGTGTATGTGATGTGACCTTCTCTTCTCCAGCAAATTCCTCTGTGTGGTCCCCATCCAAGACTGTTTGTTCCATTCTGTCTAGGAAAGCCTCTTGTTCCCTAATATGCTGAAGTGTAGCTACCTGCACTTCCAGCTGCTGTACTTTCTCCTCCAATTGATGTTTTACAATTAAGAAGGGCAGAAGAAAATGAAAGACAAAAAACAACAGAACCACATAGACAGAATCTGATTGATCAAGAAGAAATCGAAAAACTCAGATCCTTAACATTAGGAGAATTTAGACACTCAGAAGAACATCAGGAACTTGAAATTGAGGAAGACTTAATTCGCCTAGTGAAAACCAATGAATAAGAGGAGGTGGAAGAGGGAGAAGAGGAATCGGAATTAGAGTGGGATCCAGAAAGGTACAAATTGAAAGGGTACTAACTAAGTTGAATTACAAGTAGTTAAATGACTAAATACATATTTTTTTAAAAAACATGGAATGTAAAGGGCCTAAATGCATCTCAAGAAAGGAAAAAAATCTTCCATTCTCTACAGGAAAAAAGTCAATGTAATTTGTCTTCAAGAAACACATATCAAAGAAAAAGATGAGAAATATTTAAAAAATCAAAGATTAGGAAAATATTTTATAACAGCGACCAAAGACAAGAAGAAAAGAGGAGTCGTGATATATGTAAATCACAGATTTGAAGCAAAAGAAATATACAAAGATCCTGATGACAGGTAAATATTAATTGAAGTAAATGGCCAATTAGGGAAAATACTTCTTATTGGAATCTATGCCCCCAATGAAAAAAAAAATTTTTTTTATAAAAAAAAAAGTATTACAACAGGTAGAAGATTTAAATTATGATAACATCATAGCTATGGGGGATTGGAATGGGGTTATCAATCCTAAAGTAGATAGACAATCAGAAAAGATTAAAACAAACCAAGGAAAATTACCAGAAACTTTTTTGAAATGATAGAAAATTTAGGATTAAAGGATGCTTGGAGAGTCAAATATAAGGAATGTAAGAAATTCACATATTACTCGAACTCCCACAAATCCTGGGCAAGATTAGATATGTTTCTCATTACAACACAGATGATTAAGTTAATAGAAAAAATAGAAATCTATCCAATAATTAAAAAATGACAATCTATTAAGATTAGAGAGCAGTAATATGAGATTCGGATTTCATGCCTATTTATGGTTTAATAAAAAAACAATTAATAAAGGATTTGATCTCCATATAATTAGAAGGGCACTGCTACAAATATGGGATAAAATTAAAAAACAATTTTATTGTAAGATTCCTATGTGGGTATCCACTCAAGAACCTTTCTATTTTAGAACAAGATACGAAAATGAAGAATGGATCCAATACAAAAACATATTAGAAGTAGAAATAAAAGATACATATAAATTTATGGCAATAGAAAAAATACAAAGTAAAAATATTAGAATCGACTGGTTCTTATATAATCAATTAAAATCAAAATTTAAAGAAGATTTAAGAACACAGGGATTTGAAAAAAACGGAATGAAATAGATAAAATTATATTTGGAGAACAAAATAAACATATAACAAAATACTATAAACTTCTGAAAGAAAGAGACTTAGAGAAAGAAACCATCAAAAATGTGATGATCAAATGGGCACAAGACATTGGACAGTAAATTGAATTGGATTGCTGGGAAGAATCTTGGAAAAATACTAACAAATTTACATGGTGTCAAAACTTAAAAGAAAATTACCTTAAAATGTACTACCAGTGGTATCTAACACCTGCCAAATTAAACAAAATTTATAAAACAGGAAATTCGAAATGTTGGAAATGTCGACGCCCAGAGGCAGACTTCATCCATATGTGGTGGAATTGCCAAAAAGCAAAAAAATACTGGACTGAAATAGCAGAAGCAATAGGACAAATGTTTGAGATTGAAATAAAACTAGATCCTAAACTTTTCTTATTAAATATAACAACAAACATCAGTAAAATACTGAAGAGGAAGACGCAAATTAAAAAAATCTTATATATGATTACGATGGCCAGAATAACGTACGCACAGAATTGGAAACAAGAATCAATTCCACGAAAAGAAGACTGGTTTTAGAAATTATTAGAAGCAGCCGCACTTGATGTTTATCAAGTAACCTTAAATTTTAGAGATATAGATGAAGATTGGAAAGAACTGGAGATCCTAAGAGAAATAAATGGATGGAGTGCCTGTTATCAGCTTCGGCTGATACGCCAGCTGTGCCCATACCTGGACAGGAAAGACCTGGAAACTGTGGTGCACGCGCTGGTAACCTCACGACTAGATTACTGCAATGCACTCTACATGGGGCTACCCTTGTGCCTAACCCGGAAACTTCAGTTGGTGCAAAACATGGCAGCCAGATTAATTACTGGTACATCTAGGAGGGAGCACATATCTCCAGTGCTGAAATCCCTCCACTGGCTGCCAATTAGTTTCCGGGCACAATACAAGGTGTTGGTTTTGACCTTTAAAGCCCTACATGGCCTGGGTCCATCCTATCTTAGGGACCGCCTCTTCCCATATGAGCCCCCCCGTGCCCTTCGTTCAGCGGGGAAGAATCTGCTCCTACAACCTAAAACGAAATTCAAGCAGACTTCCCAAAGGGCATTCTCAGTCGCTGCCCCTAAACTGTGGAATGGCCTGCCGGATCAGATACGTCTTATTACATCTCTTACCACCTTTAAGAAAGCAGTTAAGACAGAGCTTTTCCGGCAGGCCTTCCCAGAATAACTTTCTATAGGGATATGTATATTGGAGCCACTTATCCCTGGTCTCTCTACCGAGGGAGGCATCTTATTGTTTGTTCTTTTAATATTTTATATCTGTTATACATAGATTTTAATCTTATTAGGTTTAATACTATTTTAAGGGGGAGGGTAGTGGGTGGAGGGAATAAGAATTTGGATTTTAATTGTTGTATTTTATCTTGTTGTACGCCGCCCTGATTGCTCTGCAGAGGGGCGGGTTACAAATAAAATTTATTATTATTATTATTATTATTATTATTATTAAAACATCTTAACTATCTATATAATTCAATATGGGAGAGAAGCGAGAAAAAAAATGTTAAAGGAAAATCTAACAAGTGATAGTTAACTCAAAAAAGGAAGTCGGATAATAATTGAAGACCAAAAATTATTCATTAAAATTATAGGTTAATAACAAAACAAGATACAATAATAAACCAACATTTAATTTTAGAAATGAATGTAGGATGATTGGAAATGTGAATTAATGTATGTTCAGTTATGATTCACGTTGTTTTTGTCTTTTCTGTTTTGTTTTGTACAGTTTTTCTTTTCTTATTATGTATTTCTTTTCTTGTTTTTGTTTTTTGTACATAAATTTTGTGAATGAAAGGGTGGACAAATGTATATTTATGTGTATATGTTTTAAGATTTAATAAAATTTATTATAAAAAAAAGAAAAAAAAAGAAATCTATCCAATAATTTGGTCTGACCATAATCCGGTTTTGATGACATTACGTACAAATATAAAATTATATAGATGGCAATTAAATGAAAATCTCTTATGTAATGAGGGAATACTGGAAGAAGCTAAAAAACAATTAAAATTTTTCTTCAAAGAAAATCTAGATACAGAGGTAGCCACACATATAGTTTGGGATGCTGCTAAAGCTTTCATAAGAGACTTCTTTATTAAACAAAACATCAAATTAAATACAAAGTGCAAACAAGCCAGGGAAACTCCTTGGGTATAAACTGAAGAAAGAAAAAGAAAAAAATATAACTCAATTAAAACAACAAAATGAAATTATTACAGATCAAAAGAAAATAAAAGAAAATTTCCATAGCTTCTTCTCAAACCTGGCAAGAGAAAAAGGAATCAATGAAGATTTAATCAGTAAGTACTTAGATGGCCAAAATATCAAAAAATTATCAAAACAACAAAAAGAACTTTTAGATAAAGAGATAACGATAGAAGAAATAACTAACTGTATACAAAAAAGTAAATCAGGTAAAACTCTGGGTGCAGATGGATTAGGAACAGAATACTATAAAAAATTTAAGGAACAAATTATATTTCCCCTTCAAAGAATATTTAATGATATTCTAAAAGAAAAGGCTCCAAATTCTTGGTCACTAGCCAATGTGGTTTTAATTCCAAAAGAGAATAAAGACCCCCTTGATCCCAAAAATTATAGACCTATTGTGTTACTGAATAGTGACTATGAAATATTTGCAAATATACTGTTGGAATGTTTAAAAAAGATATTATTTATTTGGATACAGGATGACCAGTCAGGTTTTCTCCCAAAAAGACACATAAAAGATATTATATGGAATTTGCTTAATTTGATTGAATACCATGCAAAAAATATAGACAAAAAATTAGCCCTTATCTTTTTTGATGAGAAAAAAGCATTTGATAAAATAAATTGGAATTTTATGTTTAAGGTTCTTGAAAAAATGCATATAGGAGTAAACTATATGGAATGGTTAAAAAACATTTATAACAACCAAGAAGCCACTCTAGTAATTAATGGGGAGACCACAATAAATATAAAGTTCAAAATGGGGTTAGACAAGGTTGCCCCTTGTCACCCTTGCTCTTTATCACTACATTGGAAATCTTAGTTAATGCAATTATAGAGAATACTAAAATTGAAGGAGTAAAAATAAAGAAAACTGAATTCAAAATACGCGCTTTTGCAGACAACTTATTGATTTCATTAGCTAATCCAACGGATAATATAGAGGAAGTCTTAGTAACGATTCAAAAATAATATGCAGTATCAGGTTTATCTATAAACAAAGAAAAAACAGCCATGATGTTAATGAATATATTTGCTGAAGAGAAACAAGATTTGAAAGAAAAAACTAGTTTCCAGATCATAAACAAAGTAAGATACCTTGGGATTAATATAATTACAAAGAATTCAGATTTATTTAAAAATAATTATGAGATAAAATAGAAAGAAATAAAGAAAGACCTAAAGAAGTGGGGAAAATTAGGCTTATCATGGATGGGGAAAATTTTGGCAATTAAAATGTCAATCTTACAAAAATGATCTTCCTATTTCAAAATCTACTGATCCTTTTAGGAATTGGCACAAAGACATATCAAAATTCCTGTGGGCTGGAAGAAAACCAAAGGTGAAACTTAAATTAATACAAGACGAGATTTAAAAAGGAGGCATGGCACTTCCTAACCTCAAAATTTACTACTATGCAAGCACGATGGATTGGATCATGGATTGGATAAAATTAGAAAATAATAGATTATTACAATTGGCAGGCATAGATAATAGATTTAGATAGCACGCATATTTATTATATGAAAAATTAAAAGTTAACAAAAATTTCAATGACCATTACATTAGGAAGTATTTAATTCAAATTTGGTTAAAATTAAAATCACAAATTTGTAGGGGACTGCCAAAGTTGGTTTCAGTGAATGAAGCTTTCTTTAACAGAACAAAACTGGATGACTCAAAATGGGTCACATATGAAGATCTGCTAATAGACAAAAAGATGAAACCCCTAGAACAACTAAGGGATGAAGGTTATAAATGTATGTGGTTTACCTATTATCAGCTAAATGAAAGATTTAATCTTGATTTGAAATCAAACAACATCCAAGAGGCAGACCCTGATTTTGAAAATATTGTGAAATCAGAAGATAATCATAGAATCAAGAAATATTACAAATTACTTCTGATGCTTGACACTGAGGAAGAAAGAATTAAACACAAATGGTAAAATGGGCACAAAACTCTGGCCACCCCATAAGCTTAGACCAATGGGAAAGAACTTGGAATAAAAGATTGAAATATACCCTGAGTAACAATCTAAAAGAAAACTTTTACAAAATGCAATTTAGATGGCATCTCACACCCTTCAAACTGGCAAAAATGTATAAAAATGAAAAAGATAAATGTTGGAAGTGTGAGAAAGAACTGGGTACATACTATCACATTTGGTGGAAATGCAATTTGGCAAAAAAATTGGGATAAGATTCATGATGCTATGGAAAAAATATTAAATATCAAAATTAAGAAAGACCCGATGAGACTTTTATTATGTATGAATCAAGAAGAAACATTAGAAATCAAATATGGCGGATTAATCTTCTATATGACTACAGCTGCTAGAATAGTATATGCTGCGAAGTAGAAACAAAAAATAATACCTGTCATAGACGATTGGATTATGAAATTATATGATGTTATGGAAAGTGATAGATTAATACAGATTATACAGAAAAAAACACACAAAGAATTTGAGAAAGTTTGGAATCCCTTTATTGATTATTTGAAATGGGAGTGGGGTCAACAATGGGTTTTAGGTCTGGAAACAAAACATCTCACAAGCAATATTAACGAGTAAACTTTAAATCCAAAAATAAAAATTTACAGGAGAATATTCTGTGGGTCACTTTATAACTATGAGGTGAATTATAACAGTGTTATAGATTATAGATAGTTATACATGAGTTCTTTAGATTGTACTAAGAAAAGTAATGGGGAATATATATATATATACACACACACACACACACACACACACACACACACATATACTTATAGAATTAAAGTAATTAGGAGAAATGCAATAGGTTAATGACAGCCTATCAGTTGATAAGTGAGAGAAGTCAATCTATGTTATTTAGTTTCATTTGTATGTTTATGTATGTGTTACTTTTTTTTCTTCCTCCTTTTCTTTGATCTGTGTTACCAACTTTTATCTCACTTGTTCCTATGTACTGTTTTTAACCAATAAAATTTATATACACACAGTGGCATAGTAAAATGGTGTCCTTTATATAAAATGGGAAAAAACAATGTTTGCTTTTTGAATTCATATTCAAAATTGATTGTATTCAACTATACTTCTAAAATATGTTAAGTCCTTCCTTGTTTCTCACCTAACTGCCACTGTAAGACCATCTTGCTTTAGTGAAGGATAGAGCAAGTTGATGAATGCGATACATCCAGCTCCTGCTGGTTCTTGGAAGACTTACTATTAAAGGAGCATGCCAACATGGCCACTGGTCACACTGGCTGAGGAATCCTGTGAACTGTGGTTCAAAAAAGTAACTTTTCCAAGCTGTGGAAAGTAATATCCAATCAAATACAGCACTGTTTGTAAGATATTAAGTAATTTTACCTGATTAAGGTTAAAAGGTGAATATATGAAACTGTAATACAGTGGGCCCTTGGTTCCCATTGGGGTTTGGTTCCAGGATTCCCATGGATAACAAAATCCGTGGGTGTTCAAGTCCCATTAAATATAACAGCATAGTAAAATTGTGTCCCTTATATAAAGTGGCAAAATCAAGGTTTGCTTATTGGAATTTGTATTTTTTGAAAATCTTTTCAAACAGTGGATGGTTGAATCCATGGATAAAGAATCCATATGGAGGGTTGATTGTTCTGATTTAAAGTATCTGGGATAGCCTAAGAGATTGCCCCAGTTGAGTTTGAACAGCAATTGGCACATCAACATCACTACCAAGTCAAGGTGCATAGTACCAAGGCAGACCAAGTTATTCTGAAACCTGGCATCTCTCCCTGGGAGTTATGCATTGAATAATGAATAGTCTTGTGTCCATCTGTGCCACTCAGTATCTGCTGCCTAGGTCACTCATCTTCAGACCACTTGTTCATCCTATGAAGTACTCCTTACTTTTTTTTGATCAGGAATCAAATCAGGTCAGCAGAGGTGTTGATCACTAGTGCAGTGGTGGAGAAAGAGTGACCCATGGGCCATATGAAATCCTTAAAGCCATTTCTGGTGTCACCAAGTGCCCTACCCTGAATTTCTTTTCTGATTTCTTTTACCCTCTAAGGAGTAGATGGAGACATTTTGGCCATGTTTTCAGGCAAAATAGATGTTGCAGCTTACTTTCTGTTTTTAAAAAGTTTTTTTTAAAACCTAAAACAGCTCAAAATACAGCAAAAATGACTTCCATGTTCTCTAGAGAGTGCAGGGGTATTTCAAGTAATAATAACAATAAAATATTTTTTAAAAATAGTGTAGGGGTACAGTGTGAGAGGCACCCCTGAGGTCCAGTGAGGGACGTGTCCAGGCCTAGGACCTTTGTCTAGAGCAGGGGTATGCGCCCCCCCCGAGGCCTTTGGACCGGCCCCAGGCCAGTCCTGCCACCGCCGCCGCCGCTGCCCACCATGATGATATTGATTATTGTTGTTATTACTTGTTCTTGGGGTTTTCTTGGCAAAATCTCCACAGGTGTTTTGCCATGGCTTTTCTGGGGCTGAGAAAGTGTGCACGCATATTTTTTAATTTTTATTTATTTATTTATTTATGGTGCTTCATCCCCCCAATTGTCTGAGGGACAGCAACCCGGCTCCCGGCTCAAAAAGGTTGCCTACCCCTGGTCGAGAGAGAGAGAGAGAGAGAGAGAGAGAGAGAATAAAGCAATAGATCAATTGTTTCATAATATCTTTCTGGATAACAAGGGCCCTGTCTGCATGAGATAAATAAAATGTCCTCCTTGGTGGGGAGTCTGGATGGTGTGAAGCCTAAACCCTGAGTCTAGCATGAACTGGATGACATCTGACCCATTCAGCGCCAAAGCTAGGATATACCCCTCTTAGTAAGAGCTAGCATGGCATAGTGGTATGAGTGTTGAATTATAACTCTGGAGATCAGATTTTGATGCCAGCTTGGCCAAACCCACTTCATGACCTTGAACAAGTAACACTCTCTCAGCCTCAAAGGATGGCAAGGGCAAAGCCTTTCTGAAGAAACTTGACAAGAAAACTCCATAATAGGGTTGCCGTAATTCGGAAACAGCTGGAAAGTACACAATAAACAAACCCCCCTTAATATGGACTAAACCCCCCTCCTCTAATGTGATGCTGGGCAGTTGTTCAAAATGTGATCCACTGGACCAGCTGGCACCATCACTGCTGCCACATATCATTCATGCTGAGGTCAGAATGAGGCACCCAGCCTTGTGATCAAGGCCAGCACCTTGTTCTCAGAGTGAAATGATATCCTGAGCCAGTGCCCATGCAGAGCAGCACAAAGAAACATGCATGTGAACAGCCACCTGGAATCACAATAGAGGGTCCCAGGTAACAGGGGGAAGCCGAGGCAGCTTTGGGGCCAGAATACTTTCAGCTGCCCCTGGGATATCCTGGCCCATGCAGACACCACCAAGGACTCCTTTCTGCTATAGACTGTTCTGATCCATTCTTTCTGTTTTGCTAGATCGTCAGGCCCTATGCATAGAAACACATGAAATTACCTTTTAGCAAGTCAAGCCATCCAATGTCTCTCCTTAGACACCAGGTCTATGAAATAATGTCTAGTAGCAGCCTTTGCATGTAATCCCAGAAGTGAGAGAAATGCTGGAAATTATCGCACAAGCATAAAAACGCAATTTACCTCTCCTGAATTCAAGTAAAATTTGGGCTGCATCTGGGTCCTATCGCATGGCTTTTGTCATCAAATCTGCCATCCGAATGCAGCCCGAGTGCAGCCCGGCTCACTTAACTCGCTTTGCGGCCATTTTTCAAAAGTCGGTTTATGCTTGTGCAATAATCTCCACAGATGGGACAGCAAAACTCAATCTGTCAACTGCATATCATCAATTTGTCATGATTTGCTAGCAATAGAATTTACATTTCTATACTACTTACCAGTGAACTAAGCACTCACTAAGTGGTTTACAATCTGTAAGCCAATTGCCCCCAACTTAGCTGGGTGCTCATTTTACCAACCTACAAAAGGATGGAAGGTTGCATGGACCTTGGAGCCCTGCCTGGGATCAAACTCACAATCCTGTGGCTGCAGTACTGATATTTAACCACTGCATCCCAATTAATCCTCTGCCATTCCACTTTTTCAACTACTCTGAAATTGTATCATTTTGCTATGCTCAGTAGGCTCTTGCAAAAGCAAACTTCTACAATCTGACTTGGTTTGTGTGCTCTTCTCCATTAATAGCTTTTGCCACCTTGACTACACTCTAATGTTGCTTGGCCACACATGTCCCAAAATGTTGAAAATTATATAACTATGCAGAGGTAACATCCACATATGGCACCTCCTCTCCCAGAATAGTTTCAGTTCTATCAGGTTATTATGAGAACTTGCTTTATTTTTTATTTATATCCCACTTTACCTCCAATATGGGACCATGGTAGCTTACAAATTTTAAACAAATTAAATAATTGGTCATATTTAAAGCAGTAATTTGTAAACAAAACAAAAATATACAGCACATCCCATTTTAAAGACCTTGTGCAGTGACATGTTAATGATGAAAAACCTAGATAAAAAAAAAAAGGATCTCTGATCTTTTAGAGAGGGGCTAACCTAGCTGCATGAGAGAAAGAGTTTGAAAACCTGGGAGCAGCCACCAAAAAAGCTTTCTCCTAATCCCTCGCCATACATGTCTGGGATGGTGAAGGGACTGAGAGAAAGCCTCCTGTGAGCATCTTCAAACTTCAGCAGGTTCATATGGGAAGAGAACAGTATTTCAGATAGTCTGAACTAAGCTATATAAGGCTTACTGTATCATAACCAGCACTTTAAACTGTGCCCAGAGATGAAGTGGTAGTCATTGAAAGTGTTTCAACAGGGGAGTCATGTTCCCTGTACCATCCTCAATAAGCATCTAGCTATAGCATTGTGGACAGTTTCCAAACATACCGGTAGTTTTTTGTGGGTTTTTTGGGCTGTGTGGCCATGTTCTAGAAGAGTTTCTTTCTGACGTTTCACCAGCATCTGTGGCCGGCATCTTCAGAGAATACTGGAGTAGAAGAGAAAGGGTCTATATATACTGTGAGACCCTGGGTAGGGAGGAGTGATTCCCAGGTGAACTGTGTATTGTTCTGTGTTGAATAGGTATTGTTCTGTTGTTAATGGCATGGCTCCAAGGTGAGAGGAAATGCACTCAAGGTTATTGTCTGCTAATCCCATGTAAACTGTGTATTGTTCTGTGTTGAATAGGTATTGTTTGTTGTTAATGGCATGGCTTCCAGGTGAGGATATGCAATCAGGAGATTGTCTGCTATTATCTGCTGGGAAAGCCCCTGACCCTGGTTGGTTTTCCATTTGCATTTGCTGAGTGCTGATTTTCTTATTTTGTAAGACTGGTAGCCATACCTTGTTTACTTTAAGGGTTTCTTCTTTCCTGTTGAAGTTATCCAAGTGTTTGTGGATTTCGATGGCTTCCCTGTGCATTCTGACCTAATAGTTGTTGGCATGGTCCAGAATTTCAGTGTTTTCAAACAGCATTTTATGCCCAGGATGGTTTATAATATGTTCTGCTACTGCTGATTTTTCTGGCTGGCCCAGTCTGCAGTGTCTCTCATGTTCCTTGACTCGTGTTTGGACACTGTGTTTGGTGGTCCTTATGTAGACTTGTCCGCAGCTGCATGGTATGCGGTAAACTCCTGCGGCTGTGAGAGGGTCTCTCCTGTCCTTCGCTGAGCGCAGCATTTGTTGGATTTTCTTGGTTGGTTTGTAAACCAGTTGGAGGTTGTGTTTCCTCACTACTTTCCCTATTTTGTCTGTGACTCCTTTGATATATGGTAAAAATACCTTCCCTTTGGATGGCTGCTTGTCTTCAGTCCTCTGGGTTTTTCTGGGTCTGGCAGCCCTTCTGATGTCTGAGCTGGAGTAATCTGAAAATGCCGGCCACAGATACTGGTGAAACGTCAGAAAGAAACTCTTCTAGAACATGCCCACACAGCCTGAAAAACCCACAAAAAAACTATGGATGCCAGCCATGAAAGCCTACGAGTTTCCAAACAGTTTCCAAAGAGAAAATTATCATGCAGCTTTAAGAATTGTTGCTGGAAGTGCTTGCTTTCCTCTTCCCCCCTTATCTCCCTTTCCTCTCATATCAGGTCTTTTATACTGGAAGCCTTCAGGACTCACTTAGGCCAATTCTTATAGGGAGAGCTGTCCTCTTGGCAAAGAACTGAAGCCCTTTCAAAAGACTGGCAAGCTGAGAGCTTTTACAGGCTCTGCTCTTTCCCAACCCCTCCACCAGATGTGAGCTGTAGTATTTGAAATAGCCCTTGAATCCATATCATGGAGTGGGGATGGATATGGCGTAGATCTGGGGCCACATGTGCCCCCATCCACAGCTGTTTTTGCAGCTCTCATAGCACGAGTCAAGGAGCTTTCACAGTGTCACAGAGGATGCTGGGAGTGGGTTGAATCCTACATTATGAAGCAGCCTGAGATGCACTACTAAGATCATATGGTGTCTGCTCTTGGAGAAAATAAATGCCTAGTCAGCGATGGGAATGCTGTCATATGTGAGGGTTGTTGTTGCTAAGTGCCCTTGAGTTGACCTCAGCTCATGGCAACCCTGTGGATGACACATCTCCAAGACCCCTTGTCCTCCACCGTTCTGCTCAGGTTCATGGCCTCTCTTACTGAGTCCATTCCTCTGGCAAGCAGTCTTTGGGCCTTTGCAGACTGCTAGAAATAGTGCAAATTGAGTTCACTTTAATTGCCCTGGCTCAGTGCTAGGGAATCATGGGAATTGTATTTTTTTCTGAGACATTGAGCCTTCTCTGTCAGAGAGCTCTGGTGCCACAATAAACTACAGTTCCCATGATTCCCGAGCACTGAGTCAGGGCAGTTAAAGTGGACTTGTTTGCACTATTTCTGGCAGTCTGCAAAGGCCCTTCCTCTCTACTGTCCTCCACTTTTCCTAGCATCACTATCTTTTCCAATCATTCATTATACCAACCTTGGCACCAGAATAGTTTATTTGTTGTTGTTAACTGCCTTTGAGTGGATCCCAACTCATGGCAACCCGGTGGATGAGACATCTCCATGACCTTCTGTCCTTCACTGCTCGCTCAGGTTGTGCAGGCTCAGGTCTAAGGCCCCTCTGATTGAGTCCATCCATTTAATGTGCAGTCTCCCTCTCTTTCTATTGTCCTCGACCTTTCTTAGCATTATTGTCTTTTCTAATGAATCATGCATTCTCGTGATGTAGCCAAAGTTCGACAGCCTCAATTTAGTCATCCTGGCTTCTAGGGAAAATACAGGCTTAATCTGTTCAAGAATCTATTTGTCTTTCTTCTTGGCTGTCCATGGTTTCTTCAGTGGGGGAACATAAATGGTGGAGGAGTCTGGATGATCTATGACCAATACCTCCAGGGGTCAGCTTACATTGGGAGGAGTGGTCATACCCAATATAACCCCACCAACCCTACATGGGTCCATTTCATGTCTGATTTCCCTAGCTAGGTAGAGAATGAACTGACAGACCCAGCAGACAGGTGCATACCTACAACCCATGACTGGTTCTGGCAGACTACCTGCTCCATAGCTTTCCCTTTTTATTTACTATTCCAGTTTGTCTTTCACCCATAATAGGGATCTTTTTCATCCATCTTTTTTGTCAGTCAAATCTTTCCCAACAATGAGACAGACAGTCCTTCTCTGTTTTCTCTCTGTGTATTTCATTTCAAAAAAAGGGGAAAGTCAATGTTTTTGTGCAAAGGTTATGGTATGTGTATGTATGCAAATTATGGAAACTTCTCTTATGCTGGAAGTGAAAATTTGAGCAAAGACTGATTTAGGGGGGTTGCAGACTGCCAGAAATAGTGCAAATTGAGTCCACTTTTAGGGTTAGTGTTAGTGTTAGGGAATCATGGGAATTGTGTTTTTTTTCTGAGACATTGAGCCTTCTCTGTCAGAGAGCTCTGGTGCCACAATAAAATACGATTCCCATGATTCCCTAACCCTAACCCTAAAAGTGGACTCAATTTGCACTATTTCTGGCAGTCTGCAACCCCCCTTAGCCTCTCTGGTTCAGAATCAGAAATGTTGTAAATATACATCACATTTCTAACGAAAGAGCAGAAAACTGTTGTTTAATTTTGTGCTAATTATTTCTTCTTCTGACAAGCCTAGGACACTATTATGCCAAGGTGGTTGGTGGTACCCATATCAGTGGGGCAGTCAATCCAC
This sequence comes from Phrynosoma blainvillii, assembly GCA_026167975.1. Classification (NCBI taxonomy): domain Eukaryota; kingdom Metazoa; phylum Chordata; class Lepidosauria; order Squamata; family Phrynosomatidae; genus Phrynosoma; species Phrynosoma blainvillii. Next base: position 19,280,518 of record JANUYF010000002.1, read on the forward strand.
GCTGGGATTTAGTATGAACTTTAAAAGAGCTACCTGTGGTGCAGAACATATTTTGAGGATAGCTCCTTTAAAGTTCATAACAAAGCATGGAGTGGATTAACCATCCCACTAACATGGAAGCCACCAGCTGCCACTGATACAATGTACCTTGACTTTTGGAGTGTTGTGTTCGGAGGGAGTTGGATGGTGTTTGCTTCTATACCTCAGGCTGCAAAATATCTTTGGATGGCCCTGGCTATCTGAAGTTTGTTTTTTTAACAGCTTGCATGTTAAATACAAAGACACATTTAACATCCATTTGAACATCATAGCTTGTCTGCCCCTCAGGTCTTCTAGAGAAAGCTGCCTGCTGTCATTTGTTAGTTTTTTCTCTGACCCCTTGTGAACTCCTGGCTTCTAGACATTGGCCACCAGGTAGAAATATATTATGTAAGACATTTGAGGTGAGGAAGGAAGCTACTTCTCACCATGCCCAGCACCATCGGGAGAACTACCATGCATCATCTGATGGCTCCTGCCCTCCTTTCCTCTCTGTTACAATGAGAAACATCAGGTTGTACTAAAAACCTTCTGTCTTGTGTGTCCTCCACCCCTCCCTCAGATACTCGGCACAGCAGCTGAAATATAATTATGAGATCTAATTGGCACACCTCGGTGTGGCTTTCGCCCTCCGTAGTGCATTCAGCTTGGCCTATCCAAATGCTTTCAATTTAATCTGACCTCATTTCCTCCCCTCTCGCAGCACAAAGATATACCGAGTTGCTTCTTGACAGTCTAATCAGGTAGCAGCACTTTTAGAAGCTCTGACAGCCTATTGATATCCTGTGGCAGGCCATAATATCCTGCGGCTGATTACGGCATGATCTTGCAGCACTCGGCTTCCCCTCCTCATTCCTCCTCCTCCTCCTCCTCACGTGCCCAAATCAAAAACCTCAGCAAAAATATGTGTGGCTCTCCTGGCATTCTTGTTCAAGCACACCCTGCCAGCTGCGGCTCTTCCAGGCACTCTCATTAACCAGATTATGCCCAAAGACCACTTTTGTGGATATCAAGAACAGTAGCCATGGGGAAGGCAATCCTTACTGGACAGAGGCAGGTGGGCAAGCAATGCCCACAGGGAGCTCTCCAGAGTGCTGACTCCCATCCATGTGTGCCATGGAAAGACCTACACTCCAAGATCTGACTATTGCTGCATCCACACTGCATAAATAATCCGGTTTGACACCAATTTAACTGCCATGGCTCAAGGCTATGGAATCTTGGGAATAGTAGTTTCTTGTGTCACCAGAGCTCTGCTGACCCATAGCAGTTAATGTGGTGTCAAACTGGATTATTTATGCAGTGTGGATGCAGCCTTTTTCACAGCAACAGATGCACACTTGTTGCCAACTCTGTGCTGATCTTTCTAGCCGAACAGCACAGCCACAAAGGCCCTGTATAAGTGTTTCTCCCAATAGACTGGAAGTAGGCATTGTGTAGCCCTGGACACCAGTAAAGTGGCTTCTAAGCTCCCCAGGAGTCCCCCTCTAAAGCCACTAATTAATTTATATATATTCCAGCTTCCTCTGCTCAGCTATTAATATATATATCCCAATTTGGGGCAATTTTTGCCCCCAACCACACCAAAACTCTCCAACATGTGAAACCACACAGAAATACCACTTCTCCTCAAACACCTGAGAATCACCTACTACCCCCAAATATCTCCATTCTTCTCAATAGTCCCTCCCAAAATGGAAATTCCACTTCCTGTTGCCATTTTGAGAGGCACTGCAGAAAGAATCAAAGGTATTTGGGTGAGGAGTTGCAGCCTTTTGGAAATTTATTGGGGAGAGATTGGCTTCTGCCTCCTCCATGTAATTGTCCACTCCTGCTATAGACCCTGATGCCTCAGCCCTTGCTTCGACAGCACCTGCTTTTCTCTGCCACACTCTTTTTCTGAGCTTTGTCCTCATCCCATTCTTATTTCCACCACATTCCTGCTGCTCCTCAATTTACAATGTATTCTGTCCCTTTTCAGACAGTGACCTTGCCATTCCCCAGCTCCCCTACATCTCCGAGAGGTTCTTTACAGTTGGTCTCTTGCTCCAGATCCTCATCCTGGAAGGGCAGAGGAAGCTGGGATGAGACACAGAATGTAGGCATAGTGTTCATAAGTAGGTACGTAGGGAGAAAAACTGGCAGCAGAGGAGACCAGAGCAGCTTAGACAGAGCAGCCAGCAATCCCTTGCTTTTTCCCAGCATGCAGAGAGAGGCCTTCTTTGTAGCTAGAGTTGGCTTTCTTCTGCCACTGTTGCTGCTGCTCAAAAGCCAGAAAAGTAAGAAGCAAATGGAACATAATGTACTACACCAGCACAATCTCATTAGTTTCAGGAAGAGAAAGGAAGAGAAGCTGCTGCAGTTATCCCAGAGTCCCTTGGAGATGCCGCCTGCTTCATGCCAGCCTCAGTCCAGGATAATCTGCTTCCCAGCCCAGGATAATCTGATTGTGTAACTAAGCATTACAAGGCAAAGACCAACTTCTTTGTTTCCTTTGTAACAGTGATGTCTGCAAGGAGGAATTGGCAAGTGGAAAAGCTGCTGAACCACTAATAGACAGAGATGGATGCAGTTGGTGAGAACCAGGGCAATCCACTGGTTATAATGTTGGGCTGGGACTTTGGAGATCTAAGTTAGAGATCCCATTGACCCATGAAATTCATTGGGAGACCTTGAGCCATGAAGCTCTCTGATTGACCATGGTTCAGTCATTATCTCATAGCAGACGTTACCTCACAGGACTGTTGAGAAAATAAAATAGACAGAGGACAGAAGGGCTAGGTAGCCATCTTGTACTCTTACTAGTAGGGACGTAAATCTTTGTAAATGTCATACAGTTAAGGTAAACATGAATAATCTTAACATATTTCTTCTTGCTCCAAGAAAGTAACCAAAAATGCATTATTTTCTGTGTGAAAAATAAATAAATGTGGGGTTTTCTTTGAATAGAAAACAGCATTTTCTGCATGGAAATAATATTTCTGAATAACAAATGACATTTTTGACCATTTTCCTAATATTTTTTTAATATTCTTTCCATCTCCATTGAGGAGAAGGACAGGATATAAATACAATCATAAATAAATAAACAAACAAAATATTGCAGTACCACCCAAACCCTTCCAGGATCATCTCCATCTCAACCAGGAGACACCTGCAGCTCAGCAGCAAAGAAGGCAAGGAAGGAACTCACCTTTGGTTTTAGCAAGAACATTTCTATAGTAAGTACATTTCTATACTGCTTATCAGTGCACTTAAGCACTCCCTAAGCAGTTTACAATGTGTAAGCTAATTGCCCCCAACAAACTGGGTATTCATTTTAGCGACCTCGGAAGGGTCAGGCTAAGTCAACCCTGAGCCCCTGGCTGGTACTGAACTCACAACCTTGTGGTCTGTGAATGAGTGAGTGGCTGCAGTCTAGGCATTTCACCACTACACCACCAGGGCTCCTTATGCCTTGCTACACCACATTGTTCAGGAGCCATTCAGGTGCTTAGCTCTATGCCCAGCAGTGGTTTGGCACTATAAGAGCTCCTGTATAACCTGGAGCAGCTGCAGGAGAAGTGGCTGTAAACCAATAGTGAATTGTTTGTCTCCATAATAATGGATCCACCACTCGCTCTTTCATCCACAAGAACCCAAGCCTAGGTAGCCCTCTGCTTGGCACTTCCCACACACAGAATTACAGAACCATTTACTCATGCAATCATAGAGCCGAAAGGTGCCCCATAGGCCATCATGTTCAAACAGTGCAGGAACTCCACCTGGAGGATCCCCAACAGGTAGCTGCCAACTTCTTTCTAAAGATGTCCAGAGAGGAAGACCGCACCATCTCTCTAGATAAGAGTTTGGCTTCCATTGCCAAACTGCTCTTACTGTGAAGAAGTCCCTTCCAATGTTCAGCCAAAATCTACCCTCCTGTAACTTAAAACCATTTGATCTGGTCCTACTCTATGGGGCAGCAGAGCACAAATATACCCCTTTCTCTCTGTGATAGCCTCATAGATATCTAAAGAATGCAACTATGTCACCTCCCAATTTTATCTTCACCATGCTGAACATGCCCAAGTCCCTCAAATCTTCCTCATATGTTTTGTTCTCCATCATCTGCTCCAATTTGTCTATATCCTTCCTAAAATTCCACCAGGGAAGAAAGGAAGATGCAATACTGCATTAAGCAGGCTGCCATTCTTGTTCCTACAATCAGAACATGGAAGGGAAATCCTTTTTTCTTTTCTTTTCTTTTTTCTTTTTCTTTTTGTCTATAGCCAGCAGTGTGCTGGCTAGGGAATGTGGGGACTTTACATTAGTAAATGTACTTGGCTGCAGCAATATTTGAACTGGGAACTTGCTGCCTTACCTGCAATGATCTCTGGTGTTCCTCTCTGCTTTTCGGAAGCAGAAAAATTCAACTGACAGGGATAAATACAGGTAGCACAAAATTTGTCTCACCTTTCCATTGCGTAGAAGTCTACGTATCTGCACTTTCGTGAGATGCCAACCAGGATTGATGCCTGAGTTGTCGTGCCCAATGCGGATCTTTTCAAGTATGTCTCCAACATCTTCCAGCTAGAGAAATGTAGGGGAAAGTTATAGAATCAACACACTCTTTGTTGCCTCTGTCTCCTTGTAGCCACACCAAATCCCATTTGTTTCTTTAGTTAGTACCTTGTTATCCTTAATGGGATTAAGACCTGATAACATCTCAAAATTCAGGCAGCCTCTGAAGTGTATTAGATATAGTTTCTGTCTTAGCACATTCCAGCTAGCAGAGGATCTGGTTATAGTCATTGACACATGTGGATTTGATTTAAAAGAGCATTAATGGCAGAAATTTGTAGAATCTATGGGAAAATTATGGAAAATGTAGTAATTCTGCAATAGCATTTGGCACAGTCTTTTCTGGACTGTGCTACCTTACACTATGCATAACGATGGTATTTTTTGCACATTTTGTTTTCAAAGGAAGCAATGGGTAAGTTTAGCAATTTTCTTCACACTCTGAGAAAGTCTACCAAAACTGCAGTTTTTGAAGACTTTTCGGCTCAGGACTTTGTGCAAAAATCACATGTGATATTGGTGTAAAGGAAGCAGCATTTTCTGTGCATAAAAAAAAAATAATAATATTTCTGTTCAGTAATATCATTTTCTTCACAGAAAATGCTGATTTTTTCCACAAAAATATGAGAATTTTGCACAGAACAAGTTACAAATAAGTAATTTTACATATTTTTCTTCCTGCTGTGAGAAAAAACTGTACAGTATTTGAAGATTATTCATACTTTGGGACTTATTCAGTGCAGAATTCACCTGTGATATTTTTTAAACAAGAAACAGAAAGGAAAAATATTTTCTGCACAGAAAATGCTTTTTCCTCAGCAAAAAAGGTTTGAATGTTGTGCAGAACTGGAAAGAAGCTTATTAGTCCTAGACTTTCCTAGTAAGAAATGTTCTCTCTCTCTCTCTATCCAAGTATTTTTTTAAAATATTCTTTTCATAATGGATAGGGTAAACTCATGTCTTGTGTTCCAACCAAAATGCCAAGCTAAACTTGGATGCTCTCTACACAGCTTGGACCTCACACCACAGAGGAGACCCAAGAATAAAAAAGGCTGTGCTAAAATCTGCTGGAGACCCAGCAGGACAGAATTCCATGTTCTTTGCCTTGCCCTGGAAGCAGGAGCAACTTAAATCATTTGTATTCGGCTTTGTTGTAGAACATGATAGCCATTTTTAAATATTTGAAAAGATGTCATAGTGAAGAAGGAGCAAGCTTGTTTTCTGCTGTTCCAGAGACAAGGAAACAGAGCAATGGATTCAAATTACAGAAAAAGAGATTCCACTTAAACATTAAGAAGAACCTCCTGACAATAAGAGCTGTTCAACAATGGCACACACTGCCTCAGACTATAGTGGAGTCTTCTTCTTCGGTGTTTTTTAAACAGAGGCTGGATGGCCATATGTCATGGGTGCTTTGACTGTCTGCATGGCAAGGTATTGGATTGGATGGCCCTTGTGGTCTCTTCCAACTCTATGATTCTATGTGTAGTCAAACTGCAGCCTTTTAGATGTTGCTGAAGTCCAACTTCCAGAAGCGAGCATAGTCAGTGATGCCAACAATTTCTGGAGGCAGTTGGACTAATAGCTCTCATGTCATCAGAGTTTTAAGCATGAGCATTAAAAGAGCTGTTCAAGCTACTAACCCTAGCAGTAGTAAGAAAAGTTCTATTGGTGGTGGTGGTGTTATTTTCCGCAACACACCTTTTTTCACTTTGGGACCCAAGATAGCCATCTTACAGCAGTTAGAACAAACCTAGTTATAAATTCACATGATACAAAGAGTTTAAAAGCAATTAAACTATCATAAAATTAAAACCAATTTAAAATATAATACATTAAAAACTACAACAAATAAATGTCCAGGAGACCTGTTTCCCCCTTTAAAAAAATTGTTCTCAAACAGCTGCCAGAATAAACAAGGTTGCTTGTGGAAAGATAGTAGAATCATAGAATCATCAAGTTGGAAGAGACCACAAGGGTCATCCAGTCCAACTCACTGCCATGCAGGAACTTGCAATCAAAGTAAGGAGGGTGGCAGTCAATTCCCTGTGGAAAGGGAGTTTCAGGGTCTGGGGGCAGCCACTCAGAAGGCCCTCTCCCCTGTTCCCACCAAATGTACCTATGAAAATTGTGGGACAGAGACAAGACCTTCCCCAGAAGATCTCAAAACACTGGCAGGTTCATATGGAAGAATATGGTCCTTCAAATAACTTGGACCTGATCTGTATAGGACTTTATAGTTTATCACCCGCATCTGCACAGGGATTTATAAGTCACCACTGTTCACTGTTTTGGAGCTAGAACTCAACACCTTGAATAATTCCTTTAAAATCTGAAATAAAACCTGGTGTGGATTCAAGACTCTACTGACATGGGAATCACCAACCACCACTATAAGGGAAGTAGCAAACAGTTTCCAGGGCCCCTCCAGCAATTAGTAAAAAATATCAGGTTCTATTCCACATTTAATCCTTTTTCAGAATTAAAGAATTGATGACAAGATTCTTCATTAATTTTCTCCTGACAGATTGAGATGATGTTATCAGTCTCTTCTAGGGAGGGTGAGGTGAAAGGATTTGACATCCTCTATGTTTATCACAGAATACTTAGAATAACAATAGAAAGGGAGAAAATGCTCTTTAATCTCCCCACCTCTAATAAAAAGCTTTCTTTTCTTCTAGAGATGGGAAGAGAATGCCACATGATTTAAAGACAGGCATGACATAAACCAAAACAATAAGAAACGTGTATTTATTGCATTCCTTCCCACAGTGCCAGCAAATCATGTCCTATAGGTACATCTGATAACAGTTTCTTAAACTCTTTTAAGATGTCATCTGCAGAGTACAAAGCGAAGCTACTAAAACACAGATAAGAAAGAGAGAAGGAATTCACTGGGTGATCAGAACCCTTGCAAATGTTTTCAAGTTCTTTATTACAGATTACAGGTTTTCCTTTTGTATTAAGTTTTGACTGGATTAGTTTCATCACCATCTTGGTTGGTTATATAAGAGGCTCTGGAAGCAGGAGAAGCACATTATTACTTTGGAATGGTGCAGAGTCACATTGTGTGAGCTGTGTAATAGACATAAATATATATATTAAATGTTCATAGGCCACTGAGGAAGACAAGAGTCGAAACGCGTCTGGCCTTGGTTTATGAATTTTTATTTTACCTTTTTCTGTATTTGCAGATCCCTTAGTGGGGTAAATGGTACCCTTTTAGTAATTTGTTTTGTTTGAACAAGTGTGTTTTTTACAGGCATTGTTATTCTTTTATAAATTTGGCCCTTGATTTTTTGTGCCTTTCATTACATTTTCATTATTGGCATGTGATTTAGTGGGGTACTTTTACCCTTTTAGTAATTTTAGGGGCTTTTCTGCTCCAGGGTTTGGCTAATCCTTTCTATATTTCTATATATCTTATACCAGGGGTAGGCAACCTGTCCCCTTTAAGGGCCGAGGGACTTCAGCTCCCAGAATCCCAGGAGCTATTGGCCAACATGGGACTATTAGCCAACATGGCTGAGGCTTCTGGGAGCTGAAGTCCCTTGGCCCTTAAAGGGGAAAGGTTGCCTACCCCTGTCTTATACCATTGATTTTGAAGTTGGGTGGGGCAGGTTTGTTTTTATTCCTTTGGCATAACCCCCTTCTTTGTTTTTTTTGTTCTTCTTTCACTCCTCTCCCCACTCACTGCATACTCTCAATGAAGAAACATTTTGAAAAGCAAAACTTGGTGAAGAAAAAGTAAAAATTTAAAAACAGTTTTTGCACAATTATTTAGGGCACACTAGAATAAAACAGGAAAGATTATACTGCCACTGATTCCTCTGCTATGCAGAGAGGCGGGATACAAATTATTATTATTATTATTATTATTATTATTATTATTAAATTATTTAGAGAAAAAATTGGTTGGCCCAGGCGTTTTCCTTTTTAGAAATGACACAAAATTGTATGGACAGAGGGTTCTATAAAATATAAAACATATTGGGAAACACCATCAGGCCTAATTTTGCATCCAAATGAATTTACTGAAGTAAATTCCTTCCACCATCCTTCTCCCTATCCACTTCCCCCTTTCTCCAACTTTCCATTCTGATCAATATTCTTTCTGAGGTATGATTAAAATAGTACGGCATCTTTTACATTACCTCAACAATGAACTGGTTCACAGAAAATCTCTCAAAGAACATTCTTCGCTCTCTCTTGTTTTGGCACAAGGATTTCTGTTGAGTGCAAACCCCATCAGCTCCATACAGGACAATGTAGACGTCTGCATCAGTTCCAGCTCCAAAAATGTCACTTGTGAAAACAGTGACCTCATAGGGAACAACTGAGCAGAAGGAGGAGAAGAAGGAGAACAAGAATGAAGAATGAAGAGGAGGAGGAGGAGGAGCAAAATGAGACATAGCTGACCAGATTATTCAAAACAAAATGCCCAGTAGTGCTAGTGGTGCATCATTGGGGTAACATTGTAATAGAAAGGAAGGAACATTGACTTGTGTCATACCACCACCACCATCAAAGATGTTCCACTGGTTCTTAGGATGGGTTGTAGCCTTTTAGCTTCTGTCTGTGACAACCTGTATGCCCACCCTGAGATTTTCCATGTTCAGGATGTTCCACTTTTTCAGGACATTTCAAGCTCCTGTGTGTCCAGGAGCAATTCCAAAAGGTCCTCCATTTTGAGCATGACTAAGAAGCCCATTGAGTAGCACTACATTTGCTGTTCCCCTTCAATAAATCTCTCTACTTGGCAGCATATCCCTACTGCAAATAGGAGGATCATACAAAAATTGTTTGTATGATGTATGAAAAAAGCCAAGGATCCATTGCTAGTGAAATACAATTTTAATCGTTTGTCTTGCTGGAGTTCTATAAGTATATTACAAGCCAATATTTTAATGAGGATAAGTTTATCAGAAAAAGATGGTTGAGTACATAATAAAATACAGTGTATGTAATATAGCTGTAAATAAGCCATATGAAATGAAATTACATTTATATTAGTGTTTTTAACTTTTATATTATATTATTATGTCCTACATTTTCCTTGAATGTCCTACATTTTGCAGTGCCTTGTCCTCCTTTGCAATTATGACATCTGGTCACCCTATCCATGTTTGTTTGCTTCATTGTTTCAGCTTCTTTTGAACACATTCCATGACTATGGGATATGACTAGCAACATCTGAAGCTGTCCTTTTTTTGTCCTTGAGTTTCTTATTTTCCTACTGGTATTCTTTTTCCAATTTTATCCTACCTGAGCTTGTGTAACTCCTTCATCTTCACTTTATGGAAATTAATGCAGACTTTGGAACACATTTTTCTAAACACGTGCATTTTAACATGCCTTCTCTATTGTATGACTTTACTGTGTGCCTTTTCCACTACTGGAAGGATGTTTGTGCACACTTTAAAATTGCACGCATTTTAGTTGTGCTCATTTTGCAAATGTGGACATGCAATATACAGTACTTCTCCTCCAAAGCACATTGCAAATCTTGGCCATGTATGGATCTCAGAGGCAAAATGTATTCTGTTCCTTTGGCAGTCTCAAGAATTGTGTAATGGTATCAGATTGCTCACCTATTCCTATATATAATATACATATAGCATGATATTTCTAAACTTTGCCTATGTCCCAGCATTGAAACAAGGATGCTGTGCAATCCAAAAAGATGTCAGCCCAGGCAGATTACATAATGAAAATAAAGAATAACAGAACTGGAGAATCACAGGTGGCCCCAAGGATCTTCATCCTTCTGCCACTGCAGGATCTCCATAGCAAAAAACACTATGGACAATATCACATGGAGGCTTACCGTGGTTAAAATGTGGCTAAATTGTTCCTAAAGCGCGCTGCTGTGATTGTCAGTCGCGCTTATCTCCCATGGTTAAATCGCATCCACTCTGCTCCCGTCATCAAAGCGTTTGCGGAACAGCCGTTTCTTCAATAACAGAAGTTCCTGTTATTGAAAAAATGGCTGCTCCGTGAATGCTTTGATGATGGGAGCAGAGTGGATGCGTATTTAACTATGGGAGACAAGTGCGACTGGGGATCACACCAGTATGCTTTAGGAATGATTTAGCCACATTTTAACCACGGTAAGCCTCCATGTGATATTCTCCTAAGTGCTTTAGAATGGCAGCAGTAGGAGTGCAGCATTTTAATATTTTAGCTAAAGGTATCAAAATGTTAACAGCCTTTTCTTCCAGGCTTCTGCCTCATTTATATTGTCGGTAGTGGTCACGTGTCCTAAGGAGCCATTTTAATTTGGCATGTGAACTGCAGTGACAGATGAGCCCCTTTCCATCTTGGCAACAGTTAAACCTCTTGAAACGCTAGGAATTGCTTCATTTCCCCCCTCCTACAAACTAAATAATCTGCAAGGTTAATGACTGGAAAATTAGATTATTGTTAGAAGCATAACGTGCTCATTTAAACTACTGTAGAAGGTAGCTTGGCGCCAAGTGGCTTTTCTTGCCTAGCCTGTTGATGGCAAGCTGGAGATCGCTGGCTGATGGATTGTGGGAGATATACTCCAAAAAAAGTAACATTTCCAAGCTCTGGATCAACTTCAGGAAAATCAGAACACATACTGCAGATAAAAGGTTGCAGCATTTCCAATTTGCTGCCTCTTACAAGACAATTCACTTTATACGCCTGGGTACCAAAAGAACTTTTCTTTCAAAATCTGGGCCACCCAGGCTTCCAAGGCAGCTTGCAGGATTAACACAGCAATCCTATTCATGTTTACTTGTAAATAAGTCCCTGGTCTGAGCTGGGATTGGTCCCAATTCAGGCCTCTGCAAGAGATTTTTTGATCCCAAAGATGGTACGAGCCACTGGTGGTGGTAGGGAAAAACTTTTATTGTTGATTAATGCATGCAGCAAGTTTTACAGCAGAAAAAAGCCTGCTTCCTCAAAGTAATGAATCCAGACTCCAAGATCCAAAACTATTTCTCACTGTAGTTTTGTGAGAGATTTAGCCTTCTCTGTCAGAGAGCTCTGGTGCCACAACAAACCAAAATTCCCAGAATTCCCTAGCATCGAGCCAGGGCAGTTAAAGCAGTCTCAAACTGGATTATTTCTGCAGTGAGTTTTGGACCTAAATTACAGGTGACGTTCTAGAACAGTGGCAGGGAAGTGTGGGCCATGGGACTCATGCAGCCCCTAAATCCCTTGGAAAACTCCTGACACCTCTGCAGGCACACTGTGAAGTAGTTTTGCTCCCTGTTCACCTTCTCCCTAAAATGCCAAAAGGGAAACCAAGTGGCATTGCATCACTTCCAGTTTTAGTTTTGTGAAGGGATGGTGGTCTGATCCAGGGTGATAGAACTTGACCAGATATCCTCCTTTTTCCAGGACATGCCCTACATTTCAACCTTCTATGTAGGAGGAATTTCAAAATGTCTTCCATTTGGAGCATGACTAAGAAGCATAAATTTATATTAACAGTAGTGTCTTTAGCTTTTATTTTGTCACGTCCTCCATTTTCTTGAATGTCCTATGTTTTGAAGTGCTTTGTCCTCCTTTGCAATTAGGACATCTGGTCACATCTGGATGCAGTTGTGCCCTCATTTCTGGAAGCTAGTAGTTCTTCAGGTATGTGGGGGTATCTCCTATCCAGAAGCCTGGTGGGAAGTATGATTGCCACCTGAAATCCCTTTATAATAAAAGCCCAAAGAGTTGTTTGTATGTTGATGTGAACTGCAATGCTAAAAACAGGAGTGGGATCCTTCTCACATGCCCTTCCCATCAAGGCCAAACCATCCCCGTAAGAAAACAAATGCTTAGCTCATCTCCTCATTTGAAGGACTGCTCTGCCAAGATTAATAAAGATATTAGCAGGATCAAATAACCCCTTCCATGCCACTTGGACAGTCGTGTCATGGTTGGTTGTGATGCTAACCAAAGACTCCAGAAGCTGTCTATCTGCGGGCAGTGTCATGAAGACTATGATCCCACTGTGGCCAAAGGAATCCAAAGTACAGTCGGCCCTCCACATTTGCAGATTTGACTTTTGCAGATTTGATTATTCACGGATATGACTAATATGTTCTCTCTAGGAATCTTTAGGTCTTCCAGCATGACTCTATTGTTGACGTCCACCAAAAGCTGCACTGGAGGATCTAGAGATTCCTAGAGAGAAGATTTTTCTAGGCATTTGTAGGTCCTCCAGTGCAATTCTATGGTCAACTTCTGGCAGATGTTGACCATAGAGTTGCACTGAAGGACCTAAAGATTCCTAGGAAGGTGTTATCTCAAAATAATAAGAATAATTGTGGTTTTTGTATTTATGTTTTTTTCACTTTCACCTAACCCTAGTGAATGTGGAGAGACCATTGTAATCATATCTATGATTTCAATCTGGGAAAGATTTCTGTCAAGGAATAGTCAATGTCAGACAAAACTAATTTACCAAAATGCAAGCTCAAAAATACAGACAAACCAGGCAGGGAGGAAGGAATAAGCATGTATCTGCAGCAACAGCTTGAGCTGTTTGAAGACCCTGCCTGCTTCAGATGCTTTGTGGAGGAAGATCTCCAGAAATAGCCAGAAAATGGAGTTAGGGGGAGACTTCTTGGGGTAACCTCTGCGTGCAACAACCCATGTGACCCTTTCTTGCACATTCAGTCACCTCATCCCAGATGATGAAAGAACAAGGATCATTATTATAATCAAATGACTGTGGGGTTGTTGTTTTTTAAATGTTTTATTAAAGTAAATTATCAATTCCATTGCTCACTTAAGGTAATATTATCACCTCAATAAACTGGTAAAACATATACATAATCAAGTACCTTAGTTTAAATCTTAACATTTCTTAACAATAAAATATATCACTTATTCATATCAAATGCCTTGTACTATGTTATGTTCTATGGTTTACTTCCTCTCAGGTTGTTTTGAACTTTTCTAATTTTTCTATTTTTCTGAGTTTCTCTTTCATTGGCTTTATCTATAACTTCCATTCTTACTGTGACTTACATCATTCTACTCCCACCTGAATCTATTGCTGTATTATTGTTATATTTTTACTACATTGTTATCTTCTTCCATTTCTTCTGAATATTTGAAACTGGTTTTAAAAGACAAAATGCTCACATGGGGTCACTGTTTGCAAGTGTAGTGGCAGCTGATGGTTTCCACTTCAGTGGGACAGTAAACCCATTCAGAGATTAAGGATGCACCTGTAGTGTGGAAATAATGCAATTTGGCACCACTTTAACTGCCATGGCTCCATCCTACAGAATCCTGGGATTTGTAGTTTGGTGAGGCACAGCACCCATTGGCAGAGAAGGCTAAAGGCCTTGAAAAACTACCAATCCCAGGATTCCATAGGATGGATTACAGTGGTGTCAAACTGCATTAGTTCTACAGTGTCAATGTACCCTTAATCCAGCTTTCAAGAAGCTATCCGAGGAGCTCAATTCTATCCCCTGCAGCATATTGGATAGCTTGTTTAAATTTCCACCTAAAATATGAAGTGGGTTCCTCATCCCACTGACATGGAGGACACCATTCACTGTGTAAATGGCAGGTGTCAATTAATATGGTGAGATTTCCCCCACAGAAAAGAGCAGCAGCCATTCATTCCCAGTTTGCAGCTTCTCTGTTTATGGAAGGAACCCTGCCCCTTTAAATGCCACTTGTGGCTGTTGGTGTCACCCATGAAATTTGCCACATCAAGTAAAAGCAGTGGATCAGCCCTTGCATCCTGCCTGGCTATGACACTTCATTCCAGCTGCAACCGAATTATCTCAGACAAGATCTTGGCTAATCTTTGTGTTACTGCCCCACACAGCAGGACTCCAGCAGCACACAGACCTTGTGGGTTATATGGCTACAGCTGGATGGATTATGAAACTCTGTGCTTGCTGGACCCATGTTTCCTGCGTACATATTGGCTTCATGCAGGCTCTTGGTTATACTTGGCTTATACTTACATGGAACATATGTCCTGGTTTGCAGGTCAGCAGGAAACAGGACCCTTTCAATTGCTCCATCATCTTCTGACTTGTCCAACCAACGGCCACAAGGAAACACAAGGCACAACCCCAGGCAAGGAGCATCAACTTCTACCCACTCCAGAAACCATCCTTTTCCATGCCCTGCAGAGAAGTAAGAGTCTTACTGGCCACCAACACTTTGTGTACACTAGGGATGGGGAATGTGTGGCTCTCCAGACATTATTGGACTGCAATTTCCATCATCTCTCAACATTGGCCACGATTGCTAGAGCTGATGGGGAAAGCAATACAACAAAATCTGGAATAGACTTTCACAAGGCAACGGATAAGCCAATTGTCCCAAATTAGTATCATTAAAGCACACAGAGCTGCTTCATAGTGTTTAGAATTAGTAATGGACTGTGTTGTTGTTGTCGTGTGCCTTCAAGTCGTTTCCTACTTATGGCAACCTTAAGGCAAACCGATTGTGGGATTTTCTTGGTAAGATTTGTTCAGAGAAGCTTTGCCATTGCTTTCCCCTGAGGCTGAGAGCTTGCGACTTGCCAAAGGTCACCCAGTGGGTTTCATGGCCAAGCTGGGAATCGAACCTTGGTCTCCAGAGACAAATGCTCAAACCACTATGCCATGCTGGCTTTCCCCAGTGGACTGTGTGTTTAGTCTCAACGGAAAGGGATTGGTCAAGGTAGGGCAAGACTCTTCTGAATCCAGGTAAACATCAAGATTCCAGGATGAAACTGAAGTTTCCTATGGCATCAAACCACTTTATGAGTATTCAAGACTTTCTACATCCTCTCCTACACCTGAATGCCCGATTTGTCAGTTGCTCCAGTAAGTAATGTCAATGGGAAAGATGGAAGGGAGAACCCTGATTTATGTGATGTGGTTGTGTATGTGTGTGCGAATATGCTTACTCCCTGTGCACAGCAACTGAGTATAAGAAAGGCCCAAAAGGGAAAGCCCATTCTCAATTAGAATCAGAGCTGGAAGGGGCCACATGGGCCATCTAATCCTGCCATACAGGTAAACACAACTAAAACACTCCTGAAGGATACTGTTATTACAGTAAAGAAGTTTTTCCCAGTGTTTCAGTGAAATCTCTTTTCTTATTCTCTGAATCCATTGGTTCATATTGGATTCTGGAGCAGCAGAAAACAAGCTTGTTCTCTATTTTCTATGTGACATCCCTTCAGATATTTAAAGATAGCTATCATGGCACCTCTTAGTCTTCTCAAAGCAAAACATACCCAACTTCCTAAGTCATTCTTCATGAAGCCTAGTTTCCAGACCTTTGATCAAGAAACCAATCAAATAATTTGGAATTGTTTATGTATCTGTGGCAAGGTACCTAGAAAACTGTGCTACAGAGGTCTAGAACTGCAGGTGAGGAAGGAATGTGGATTATAGCTCTCCAACAGAGAATGTGACAGATCTCATCAAACCACAAATCCCAGGATTCCGTAGGACAGAGTCATGGCAGTCCTATAATTCTGCACTGTGGATACACCTTTCATTTTCTGTATGTGGGGATTGATCAGTTGATTGACTGATCAATTGATTTTGTATGGTAGAACATTGAATCATATGAAGTCTTACCTGCTGTTCAGTTAAAACATACACAGTATTTACCACCTTTGTGGGAACAAGCCTCTGTCTCTGAGTTTGCTATACCTGTTAATTTGATACCTATTTAATTGTCATGGTTCTATCCTACTAATGTCTGGGATCTGTAGTTTGCTGGGACCCCCAGCTCAAAATGCTTAAACTGTGTAATGTTGATACACTCTTGGTGCCAGAAAAGAAGGGTAAGCTAGGATCCTTTTCTACACTGTACTGCTTTTCTGTGTGTGCACATGCTTGTGTGTGTGTGTGTGTGTGTGTGTGAGACCCATATGAATGCATATCAGCCATTAGAGCCTCCCCAAAATAATACAGTCCAGATACTCATATAGCACCTATTCACAGCATGGGGAAATTACATTTTGGACAGCTCTCAGAATTCCTGGTGCCATCCTGTCTGGGACGTTCTAATAAAAAAAGTAACTTTTCCAAGTTCTGCACCATGGTGGGAAACAAGCTGGAATATCAATAGTGCTGCTGATTAGTCAAAATTGCCACGATTCACTTGGCTGGCTACATTTCTGAAAAAAGGATGAGTCAGAACAAGCTGTTCAGTTCACATCTGATCTCACCTGGGACTTTCTTTCTGGCTGATAGGGAAATAATCCTAGGTTTGTAAAGCTCAATGTAAATTAGGAAAAATGATGGTTCATTGAGTACTTTGATCAGCACTGTTATATAAATGATGGAACAAATTTGTTTCCTGACATACTAGTACCTAGGGCCCAATCTAACAGACTCAGAACTTGGAATGTGGCACTCTGGATGTTATTGGACTCCAGCTCCCATCACCTTTCATCCTTGAATATTCCCAGCCTTCTTCATCACTGTCTATGCTAGCTAGGGCTACTGCTCTGGAGAGCTGTATGTTTCCTTTCTTGGGTCTAAAGCAGTGGTTCCCAGATGTTTTGGACTTCAGCTCCCAGAATATCTGACTGTTGGCCAAGTTGACTGGGGCTTCTGGGAATTGAAGTCAAAAACGTTTTGAGGACTAAAGTTTGGAAATCACTGCTCTAAAGTCTAAACCACTGATCCCCAACCATAGGTCCTCCAGATGTTTTAGACCTCAGCTCCCATAATCCCCAACTGTTGGCTAAGTTGGCTGAAGTTTCTGGGGTCTGAATTCAAAGCAAATGGAGGAACAAAGGTTGGGAATCACTGGTCTAAACAGTAGAAAGAGCTTTCTGATGGTTTAAGCTTTTTGACAATGGAACAATGAATCAATAATCTCCTTGATTATTAAAGCAAAAGCTGAATGCCCGCCTCTGGATGCAGTAATAGAAGACCTCCTGCACTGGTGGTAGGCTAGGTTAGTTGAGCTCTCAGATCCCTTCCACATTTGTGTCTTCAGGATCTGATATATCATTTACTAATCTTACTATTCAATGGCACTCAGTAGCAACTTCTATGTCAATGGTGTGGTGAAACTGTTCTGGGCTTTAGACTTTCAAGAAATTATGTTGTTGCTGTTGTGTACCTTCAAGTCATTTCTGACTTGTGGTGATCCTAAGGTGAACCTATCATGGGGTTTTCCAGACAAGATTTCATCAGAGGAGATTTGCCATTGCCTTCCTCTGAGGCTGAATGAATGATTTGCTAAAATTCACCCAGTGGATTTCCCATACTGGGTGGGGACTTGAACTATGGTTTTCCAGAGTTCCAGTCCAATACTCATTCCACTACACCATGTTGGATCTGTCAAGGAACTATCCAACATTCTAAACTCAAGCCTCCAATAATTGGTGGGAAGAGTATTGATGGGAAGGGCATAGCCAACTCAAAATCAATGGTACAAGTGTTTTAAAATGGCCACCAAATGTAAATAAATGCCACAATTTTTTAAATTGAGTAGTCATATCACACAGAAACATAATGACTGCTTATGGATGAACACAAAGACCTTGCAGTCTTGGAAGCAGATGGAGTATTGGACTGGTTTACTGAATAATATTGTTCTTAATACGTAAAACCACAACAAACCAAATATAACATATTGTAAGAAAAACTTCCTTGAACAGTTGCATAGTTTAACTAGACTTACAAGCTGCAAGCAATGTAGACATCTATAAAATTACTTTTTCTTAAGAAACAAAGGTGTAACAAAGCTACATTTCAAAAGTACTAGAACAAGAAAGAGTAAAGTGACTTTATGAATGTAATTAATGCCATTATTTTCATATGTTACTTTTCAGTGGCATTTTTAGAGGTATTTTGATTAGAATTTCCCAAGTCTTTTGCCATCCTATTATCAAGCCTTATATTTTTCCTTTCAAAAAGCAATGGAAAATCAAGAAAAAATAACAGGTAGTGTAACAAGTAACATGTGAATTACTTCTTCAGCATCACAATGAATTAGAGCAACAGAGTGCTTTTCAAAGACTGTAAAATAATGGAAGCAAATGGCTTTTGAAAAGTAACTTTCCAACCTCTGAGTTCATGACTACATACCTGTATCATCATGGCCCATCTTTATTTTTTTCAGGTCTCCAAGGTCAACACACTCCACCGTGAACACATCAATCTTTCCTCGCTCAAATTTATTCTTGTTGGTCTTTGAAGCCTTCAAGTAGATTGTCCCTGTCGGAAGAGAAAGTACAGCAGCTTGAGGGCATTACATCTACACTTAAACTTATGACAAAGGATGGAGCTTGGAAAGAGCAGTGAAGACTCTCCTGGAAGGAGAACAAACAGAGGACGTCTCTTAGGAAGAGAAAAAAATCTCAAACAGAGAAGGCAGACATTTGGAAGAATGTGACAACAGAACTTTCAGGAACCATTGGAGCTATACAACTGATTGCAAGCTCAGTTGTGTAACTCTAACACTGGAACTATGCTCTTTGAGAAATGAGGCAAGGCACAGGAGCAGAGACAACAGCCTCATTCCTCAAAAAGCACAGACATGATCTTGGAGAGTTTTATGGATGGAAGGACTTGTGTCAATTCTCAGAAGAATTAAATATGTGTACTGATGGTAGGTTATTCCTGCTGAGAAGGGGGGAAAAGCCAATAAAGTTCTAGGCAGCAGATTGAGCAAAGTAATACGGTGGGTCCTTGTTATCTACTGGGGTTTGATTCCAGGACACACACACACACACACACACTGTGGATAACAAAATCCATGGATGCTCAAGTCCCATTAAATACAATGGCACAGCAAAATGGTGTCCCTTATATAAAATGGAAAGTCAAACTTTGCTATTTGGAATCTATACATTTTTTGAATATTTTCAAGCTGTGGATGCTTGAACCTGAGGATAAAAAAATCCATGGATAAGGAGGGCTGCCTGGGAGAAATAATAAATAAATAAATAAATAAATTCAAGGAGGACACTGACAAGCTGGAACCTGTCCAGAGGAAAACAAACAAGATGGTAAAAGGCCTGGAAACCAAGCCCTGTGAAGAACAGCTGAGGGAGTTGGGTATGTTTATCTATGCAGATGAGCAGGAAAAGGTGACCTGAAGCTGTGTTTTCCGTAAGTTGCAGCAACTGCACTGCCTGCCCTGAGGTTGCCCTAAATGAGGATGGAGCAACCGCACTGCGGGGAGTCAATGCAGCTTTTCCGAGACTGTACTGAAGCCCCAGCAACCGCACCACCAGCCCCAAGGACGCTGCAAAGCTGGCAGTGACATGGGCTGGCAGCAACTACTTTAATTCTTTTTTTTCCTCTCAAATGCATGTGCACATGTGCAGGACCATCTCTCCACACCTGCACATCTGTGCAGGAAAATATCCCTGCGCACCTGCACAAGACCTGTCTGTCACTGTGTATAAAGGTGACTAAAGTTTGGCATCCCTGTGCACCTGCACAGGACCTGTTATAGTGTGGTATACAGTCTGTCACTCTGTGTACCAAGGTGACTGAAGTTTGGCATCCCTGTGCACCTGCACAGGACCTGTCATACACCCACATATCATGCAAGGATTCGCTGACCTCTGCTTCTCCCCAAGGACAGGTGCCACTGTCTGATTGTGCCACCCTTGGGGTGAAGGAATGGGTTTGTCAACTGAAAAGACACTCCATCATCCTCTACAAAACATGTTCCACACAGATCAGGGGGGAGGGAGAGGTACATGCAAGGGAGGTTTGTGTGGACAGACTTGATACATGCAACTGGTAGTCATGCAAGGGACAAGGTCAATAGGACACATAGACAAACGTTACTCCAGGAACCCCCCCCCAAACATGCCAGGAAATGGTGTGCAGGTTTTATACACACCTGCACACCTGCAGAGAAGAGGTCACAAAAGCCTCTTTCATGCAAACTACTGTGCATGCTGACAGCAAGTGTACATCCAACAGAATGCATTTATTGTCATAACAGAGAACAGTTGCTAGGGTGCATGTGTAGGGTTACAATTAGGGTTAAGGTAAGGGTTCTAATATTCAAGTGCACCTGCACCAGTACATCCACACCTGGAAGCATAGGGCGCTTTAAATTAAAGCTTGCATCATAGGATGCATGCTCTGGATTGCTGTCAATTTCCGCTGTACGTGTGACAGTGCGTTTATGCGGCCATTTTCTGATGCATTAGTGTAGCTGCATACATACACACATGTGAAGGTGCGCATCTTTACCAAAGGAGCAGAAAAAAGCAGTTCCTTTTTGAAGTGGCTTTTCTCAGCATACAATGGCTAGAGGGCACTTTCCTGGAGACTTTTAGGCATGCATCATCTAAAGGCCACGCCTACAAACCACCCTCAAAGCACCCCTTTTTGCCTGTCTGCATAGCCTCTAAGTTTCTGTTTCCTTCAATGGGTCTGCTGTAACTACACCTAACATTGGATGCTAGTCCAATTACAACATACAAATGCTGAGTAGTAAATCTCATGCATTTCAGAATACAATTTACCCTTCACTTAGCACTGCCAAAAGGCATCTTACATGGACTTCAGATTACAAAGAGAAAAAGATGGTGAGGAGACCCCAGCCAAAAGATATGGGGTTAAATAGTCTAGGTATGCAATATGAAGGAAAAAAATGTGATCTGATTCAGCTGCACTAATGAGCAAACATTTTGCCATAAGAAGATAAAACCATTTACTGAAAGAACAGATGAAACTGTGCCAGTTCTCCAGAGCCGTGGCAGCCAATTATATGAGCAGCCAAAATCCAACAGTCTGTTTCTCTCTCTCCCTCTTGGGCTGCCCTTGGTCCTCACCTGTGTCATCTTTGGTTCCATACAGAACGATGAAGACATTGGAATCTGTCCCACCATATTTCTTGTCCCCAGTTTTCACTGTCACGGTGAATGTAGTCGATTGAGCTGCCAAGAAAGAAGAATTTCCATTGGAATGGCTAGCTTCTCAGCTGTTATGGATTTTATTTCCTCTCTTTCCTCTTTCTTGTTTAAATCACAAGGGTAGGATATTTTATAAAGTAAAGGCAGCTCAAATAGAAAATGGTATGGGGAGTGAGATAATTGATTTAAGGTGAGCCAAAAGGTACTTTTCGACAACATCCTTTCTCGGAACCAATAAAGAGGAGGAGAAAGTGTGAACCATTGGCCACATGTGGGCCCAAGACCATTTTTGAAGGTCCCAGATCCCCCCAGCACCACCATATATTTTTACTAAAATGCCACAAAGTACTGCTCAAGCTTTCAAGTTCTTCAGAATTCTCTCTCTCTTTTTTTTGACACCAATGTGTCACTTTTTTAATAATAATAATAATAATAATAATAATAATAATAAATTTTTATTTATATCCCGCCCCTCTGCCAGGCAATCGGGGCGGCATACAGTATTTCAAAACATCAGAACAAACATCAAACAAATAAATCAAATTCGAATCTCATCCCTCCCTCCCATACCCTCCCATCCCCCCAGAACAATAAACTTCTTTTTTTTTACACTCCTTGTGAACTGATCAGCAGCTGACCAGGTCTCCTTCACCTGATGTGACTGCAGACTATTAGACTGGAATGGGGTGGAGGGGTCATGCCAGGAGATCTTACTTACAGCCTGTGCAGATAGCCTGAAGGGCCAGCCTGGGGATGGAGTTGGGGGGGGGACCACATTCCCCAACTCCACCCTGATGACGCCGCATGCATGGCACCCTGTTGACACAGCGTGTAGACATGCTGCGCCAAAGGGACACAAAAGAGCTGCCGCCATGGCACTAAGGATGGCTTTTAGCCGCCGCAAAAAGGAACGGCATTTGCTAGCTCTTTTTGGAGTGGCAAAAGGCTGGATTGTGGCTATGGTGTGTGGTTGCCGCAGCCCCACTCCAGCACTCCTTAGGGGTCATCTGTATGGCCCCTTGGTTCATATATAACTAAGTAGCCAGTGTAGAATATTGGCATATGAGACTACATACAGCACGTTCAGACCTTCAAACGATATATATATATATATACACCCACTCTCTTCCATTCCAGCATTCTCTGAAGATGCCAGCCACAGATGCTGGCAAAACATCAGAAAAAAACTCTTCTAGAACATGGCCACACAGCCCGAAAAAAACACAAAAAACTATGGATGCCAGCCATGAAAGCCTACGACTTCACAATATTGTAAATATTCTTTATTCTCTAATCTCTGGGCTTGCTGAGAAAACTGTTTTCCCTCAGAAGGCTGCCAGCAGAGGGACTTAAGGACTGTTCCTGAGGCGAACAGAACTGGTCTGTTTTTTAATATTACAGGTATCTGCCAATAATATCTTTATAGGGTTTTCTTGTTGTGTGCCTCCTAGCAGCTTATCGTACTGCTAAAATAAACCTTCTTACCTCTCTCGACTTCACTCTTAATTTGGGCGGCATCTGGATACTATCACAGAGATTTTGCTGCTGAATCCACCTCCCACGTCCAGCCCAAGTCAAGCCCAAGTCCTAGGACGCCTTTTTCAAAACTGGGAGTTTTCTGACTTAAGAAAATGGCTGCCAGAGCACCCCTGGGACCCAGGCTGAACACGGGCAGTGGATTTGGCAGCAAAATCTCTGTGCCACCCAAATTAAGATTGAATTTGGAAGAGGTAAGAAGGTTTATTGAACAGTGCAATAAACTCCCTAGTCATTTCTGACTTATGGTGACCCTGCCATATGGTTTTCTTGGCAAGATTTGTTCAGAGGGGGTTGCCTTTGCCTCCCTCTGAGGATGAGAGAATGTGACTTGCCCAAGGTCACCTTGGATCTTGGCTGAGCAGGGATTCAGACCCTGGTCTCAAAAGTTGTAGTCCAATGCTCAAGCCACTACAACACACTGGTTCTTCTTATTCTGATTTTCTTAGGCAAGGAATACTCAAGTTTTGCCAGTTTCCCCTCTGAAATATAGCGTACAACACCTGGTATTCATTGGTAGTTTCCCATCCAAGTACTAACCAGAGCTATTCCTATTTAGCGTCGAAGATAAGATGGGATATAGTACCTTTTTGGTGAAAGGGATGGGGATGGGAAAAGGAAAGTAGCAGCACCTCTAAGACTAACTTGTTTTTATTTTTGCATGAGCTTTCCTGGATATAAACCCACTTCTCCAGGCACAGTACAAGTCCCTGTAGGGCACAGAGAATGGAAGATAAACCTAGAAGTGGGAAGGAAAGGAAAGTTATCGTCTCTTCCATTGAGTCATCATCTCATGATGTGCCTAAAACATGATAGCCTCAGTTTAGTCATTTTGGCTTCTAGTGCGAGTTCAAACTTGATTTGCTCTTGGACCCATTCATTTGTTTTTTAAACTATCCCTGATATCCACAAAGCTCTCGTCCAGCACCACATTTCAAATAAGTTGATTTTCAGCTTTCACAACTATACACAGAAGCTGGAAATACTATTGCCAATGGCTGACCCTCATCAATATTGGATGCAAGGCCTCATTAACGTATGGAATTCATTTCTACACAAATGTCATGGCTGGCAGTATTTTGGAAGGGTTAGGTCAGGGATAAAGAAGGTGAGGCCCTCCAGTTATTGGTGGACTGCAACTCCCATCATTCCCTACCAGTGGCTATTCTTCATAGGGATGATGGTAGTTGTTGTCCAACCATATCTAGAATGCCACATGTTTTCCACCCTTGGGCTAAACATCTTACATCCTAGTAAGAGGGCGCTTTGCTATATACCATGAACTTCAGACCCAACCATTTTGCAGCCATCTATGGGCTACTTGGCAAGGTGGATCATTTTCTAAATTGTGATGCCTTCATGAATGGCCTCTAATGCATCCTGAAAAGTTCTGGAGGAAAGGATCAATAAGGATATATCAGAATATACATGGAAATTTTCAATCTCAAAGGCACTACTTGATCTCTTTTACTACCATGTGAAGAGCTGCTAGAGGACAATCTTTTTGAAGGTGTTCTCTGAAGGATTGTCTAGCCCAAGTCTCATTTACAGAGACAGAACCATAGGAAAGAAGATGGGTGACCTTGAAATAATTCAATCTCAGTTAGCAGGAACTGGACTGCAGATTCAGTAGCACACAGGTCACCTGTCAATCCTTATCGCTCAGGTGAGCTGTGCTGTAATTTTATTTAAATTATAAAAACTGTGTACACATAAATCAGCAAGTGCAGTTTTATGTAAATCAGTGCCCTCTTTGCCCTCCTTTTTGGTAATGTGTTAAATGGCCACCTCTTTAGCACCCTCCTTGGCTCTTTGATGCCTAGTAATATGGCTGTGAAAGCTGGACAGTGAAGAAAGGGGATGGAAAGAGCAAATGTGGCGCTGGAGGAGAGTTTTGTGACTATCGGGGATGGCTAAAAAGACAAATAAATGGGTCTTTCAGTAAATCAAGCCTGAACTCTCCCTAGAGGCCGAAATGACTAAGCTAAGGCTGTCCTACTTTACACAAATCACAAGACAACATGACTCATTGGAAAAGACAATAATGTTGGGGAATTTGGACTTCCAGATTTCACAAATGGATAGGACATAGCTAGGACATTTTTCATGATTTACACTGGCTTAAATGGGGTTTACACCAATGCAAACATTTTTCTGGTGTTGTGCAAGGAGGTATCCAGTACCTCTTGGAGCAGTGGTTTCCCTCAACCTGTGCTATAGCAGGTGGGTGGCATGAGGCGTAGCTCTTGGCTCAAGCAGACACTGGTAGACCAGGAAATGTACTGGAGGAGCTCTGTCATGCCTTCTGATAGTGAAGCTTTACAAATTCCATCAGCATTCAATGGGATCTCAGTCTGCAGTAGCAGTAGCATCACATTCTGCTTCTGATCAGCTCTCTGGCTAGCAGCCATGTCAGTAGACAGAAAGATAAACTTGATAGATTGGTAATCTGATGCAGTACAGCAATCATTATGTCCTTACATGCAGCGTTTAGATATAATTTGTAGTGAGGAGAAACAAGGGTTTTTCTTTTTTCTTCTTTCTCTAGATGTTCCAAAAAGCAGAACATGACTGCCATCACCCTTCCAAAGACAGCATGGGGAACTTTTGTAGTGATGTTAAATTAAGTGGGGAAGTGGGTGGGAATCATGCTGCCTTTGAGCTTCAGACATCACCTCAAGACTGTTTTTGCAGCTCCTAGAAATACACACACACCAAATAGCAGTCCATACAATTTTAAAGAACATTACTTTGTAAAATGGGGAAAATGTGTCTTTATGGAGTGTACTTCTTTTCTATAACAGGATGCAGATCCACAGACTGTTGGATTAGAGAGGCCTTTGGTTTGGTCCAACATGATTTATTGTATGTTCTCATGTTTTAGTTGGGAGAATTTTTCCCCAAAAACTTGAGGCTGCCCCTTAAGTCAATTGGTATGTCACAGAGCCAGAAAATGATCCCTAGATCCATATCCCTGGTGTAGGTGTGTGTATAAAGCGGTCCACAGTATAGCTCCCCAAGGCACAAATTCCCAAGTTCTTTCCTCTGTTCCTTGTCATACAGATTTCCCCTGGTACAGATCCGTACACTGCCCAGGAGGCAATGATGCTTTTGTTACTATACAGGTTGCAAAATTTGCTGTGACTGCTAGAAAATTAAGTCAGGCACCAAAAAATTCTAATTGGGTAAATAGAAAGGTCTCTTGTATTTTTAAAAACTTTTTGTAGCTATGTTTTTGTTTGTTTTTTTGGTGGGGGGAGTGTGCCATTTGCACTAGAAGCAAAAGTCTGATTATAAATTTTACTTTTAATGATTCCTGTTCTTTCATGCATGGGTATTTTTTGAGAAATATAAATGATATGTTCAGCTTATTTTATATTTTGCAATTGTGTGTATATTTATTTTGTTTCTGTGTTTTAAATTTTGTGACAGCCCAGGGCTATAAACAATAAACTTACAGTTTAAAATTTCGATACGGAATCCATTTCAGACATCTGTTTTAGAAAATTATGTTTTGTTCTTAGTTGCACAGAAGGCAATGAGTGTGTGAGTGTGCGTATGTAATAGAGATCTTTCAGATATCTTTAAGAGTCTCACCCACTGTTCCATACTCAAGTTAAGCAAGTTCAGCTAATCTTATGCATACACTGAACAGAGTATAGGTCATTTGGAAAAAACCTCAGGATGTGTGGCTTTAGAAGAGGGATAGGAATTGTGAAGGGCCCAGATGTTGCGGAATTGTAACTCCCATCAGAACTGGTCAATTCAACCAATGATGAGTACTGCTGGGTGGTGCAGTTCAATATCATCTAGAGCAGGGGTAGGCAACTTTTACCTACCTGGGGTCAGTCTGCTGGTCCAGAGCTCTTCCGTGGGCCAAGGGAGGGGGGAAATGGCACCCTGCATGCACGCTCACTTGCACATGCGCAGTACGCCAGAAGTACTGCACATGTGTGCACACACTTACGTGTGCATGCGCAGTAGTTCCGGCACACTGTGCATGTGCGAGCAAATCACAGCTGCCATTTTGTTTACTCTCTAGATCAGGGAGTCCGGCCCCCAGGCCATAGGTTGCCGACCCCTGATCTAGAGAGCTACACATTTCTCAACACTGCTTAGAGGAAGTAAGCATGTTAGGTGAGCAAACAAGGTTCAGGGAGCTGCTACCAAGCACTGAAGCCCACTCCCTTCAATGCATTTATTGGCCAAGGACACATTGCCCAAAAATCTTCTTCAGAATTTTGCAATAGATCATAAAGGCTGAGCTCCTCATTTGAGAACATCTTCAGGCAAAGTGAAAAGTCCATCCATTTGCAGTTTTGCCATTCACAAGGCTAGTACAACAGTGCTTCTCAAAATTACTCCTCCAGATCTGGGACTTCAACAATACTGTTCCTGACTATTGGTTATGCTGGCAGAGAATTCTGGGAGCCAAAGTCCAAAACACCTGGAAGACCAAAGTTTGGGACCACTGAGGAGCCACAGTCATGCTAGTATTTCTAAAGCAGGTAGAATAGCACTCCATGATTTGTAGAGTCTCCTCCTTCTTTACCTCCCCACAGGGTTCTTCAGGATGAATGAGCCACAGATCAAAAATAGAGCACATATTTTGTGTGCAAAAGATTTCAAGTTCAATCACTGGCATCTTGATGTAATGTTGGAAAAACCCACTATGTGAAATCTTAGAAACTGCTGTTAGTCAGTGCAGAGCCAGCACCCCTAACCCAGTGCCTTCCAGGGCAAGTTTATTTTATTTATTTCCAGGATTTATATCCTGCCTTTCTCTCACAATGGGATTCAAGGTGGGTTGCATCAGCCCTAGTTGACATAGCCAGTGATGAGGCACCAGGGGAGTAAAAAGGTGTTATACCACATTGAAGAATACCACATTGGGAAAAGTTAGAGTAGATAACTACTGAGACAGAAGCACCAGTAATCTAAGGGTGCATCTACACTGTAGAAATAATGCAGTTTGACACCTCTTTAACTGCCATGTCTCCATCCTACAGAATCCTGAGATTTGTAGTTTTGTGAGGCACCAGCAGTCTTTTGCAGGGAAGGCTAAAAGACCTGTAAAACTACAAATCCCAGGATTCCATATGATTGAACTACAGTACTTAAAGTGGTATTATTTCTTCAGTGCAGATGCACTCCAGTGAGCTTATCACACACTTAAACTGGTTTAACTGATCCAGTTTAAAAATAAATGCAGGTAGCATCCAGACCCTATCATAAGGGTTTTGCTGCTGAAATTGCTACCCAGAGCCATCCCCCTCCTAGAGCTGGGAGTTTTCTGGCTTGAGAAAATGGCTGCTGGAGCAGCTCCAGGAGTGGGGATAGCCCCGGGATGGTCCCGGGTGGCGATTTCGGTGGCAAAACCCTTGCAATAGGGTCCGGACACCAACCACATTTATTTTTAAGCTGGATCAGGTAAACCAGTTTATTTAAGTGTACGATAATCTTCTAAGTGTGGATGTGAAACTTTATCAGGCACCAATCATTAGCTCCAACTAGAGCAGATCCATTAAATTAATGGAACTTGTGTAAATGTCAATTCCATTTTACAATAGTTAGGAGTAAAAACTGAATTTAGGTCTTAATTTAAGTACATTTCTCCAAAATCCATCTGAATTCTCTTCCCCTTCTTTTCTTGTATCAGTCTGGAAGAGGTTTTTGAAAGGAAATTCATGCATATTTAATGGATTTTTACAAGGTATGCATTTATTTACATATTTGACCTTACTTTTGCATTTCTATCCATTTACTAAAGAATGCTTCTGTGTATTTTTTTTTCCAATTGTGTGCATTTATTAGCTGTTCACTTTTTTAAATGCCTGCATCATTAAGCACACTTTATTTATCTAAAATGCCCTGTAAGCATCACAAATGTCTGAATTCTTAAGATGAGGTACATTTTTCTTGCAATAAAGAGAAGAAAGCTAGCAAAAGGCTACTTTTATTGAGACTATCAAATCCTTCCCCATTTCTAATTCAAATGCTTTCCCATTCCAAGTTCTGACTCAGTAGCAGAAAGCAGAGCTAGCATGGTGTTGTGGTCTGAGTGTTGGACTAAGACTCTGGAGACCAGGGTTCAAATCCCCACTTGACCGTGGAAGCCCACTGGGGGACTCACACTCTCTCAGCTTCAGAGGAGGTCAATGGCAAACCTCCTCTGTACATATCTTGCCAGGAAAATCTTGTGATAGGATCACCCTAGGGTTGCCATAAGTCAGAAACAAGTTGAAGGCACACAACAACCTTCTCACCGAAGTGGTACCCATTTATCCACTTGCATTTGCATGCTTTTGAACTGCTAGGTTGGCAGAAGCTAGGACTAGTGACAGGAGCTCACCCCATTATGCAGCACTCAGGCCTCGAACTGCCAACCGTCCGATCCTCCAATCATCAGAATTGGCATGTTAACCACTAAGCCATCACATCCCTAAATGCATCATCATAGGAGCCACTTTTCCATGGGTTCAGCCCATGGCTCTGAAGACCTGAAATTGCATTGATATAAGAACTGCACAGTTCCTCACTGTGAAAACTGTCACATAGTGGAAGCTGTTAGCTCTGACGTCAGCAGGGAAACCAATCAGGTTTCCATATGAATTTTAATGGAGCTATCCAAGGTCCTAAAGCTATTTGGGGTGTAAGGTCCAGCACTCCTTTAAAGTTCAGATTACAGCCTGAAGCCGATTACCTCCTCCACTGACACGGAAGTCATCAGCCTCCACTGATATTACCTCAATTACATGCTTTCCTCAATGTTAAGCTTTTTAAGGTATTTTATTTCATTTCCAGCTTTAATAGAAAAGGTCTTTTGAAAGGCTGACTACAAACCTTTCTGTTCTAAGCCAAGAGAAGCCGAAGCCTTCAGCACAAATGCTTCATCCACTGGGACCAGTTCTCTAGCAATCTGACCATCATCTTCTTCCATTGCCAACCACCTCTGGCATGGGAAATAATAACTGCAAAAAACAAACAACAAAAAAAAACCCATTGTTCAATACTCCTGACTTTACTAAATCTGGTGAAAAATCAGAAGTTAGCAAAGTTTTTGGACTACAGCTCCACATTCCAAACAGGTGGTCAAGGTTTCTGGGAGCTGAGGTCCCCAAAAAGGGATTTTTTTTCCTGAACTCTAGACTTAACAGCAATCTGTAAGAGGGATAGGTCACTATACCCTGAGTTGAAGGACACCCTATTGTTAGGTTAGAAGAGGTTCAAAAGTGTTGCAAAGTACTGAAAAGAACTGCCTTTGTAGTTTCCGAAGGAAAGAAGTTGACTAAAGACTGTTTTCTAAGATTTGTTCCTTTGTTCCTTAGGTCCAATTGCTTCTATAAAATATCAGAGGGGAAATTAAAGCCTGCTGGGGTATAGAGGAGGACCATACCTTTCTCAAAGCCACTCCTCTCCACCAAAGGAACCCCATCTACTATGGAAAAGAACAATGGGAGGAGGAAAACCAATCTCCCAATTAGAGTATAAGTGCTTAAGTAAGCATATGGAAGTATAACTGCTATAGATATTCATGGAGTTTAAATTTTACTGTGCTTTGTCTTGATCCCCACATAGCCAAAAAATAGGGGAGTGGCCTGAGATCCCTATAAACCAAGTGAACTACAGCAAAGATAATATCTGGTCCAAGGCCAGTGATTCCAATACCAATACTTTTTTTTCTCTAGTCTCTTGATTTTTAAACATCTTTTGCCTGATGAAGAAGCTAGTGGAGGTTTGAAAGCTTACATGATGTGTTTTGTGCATTTTATTTGCCCAATAAAGGTATCATTCCTTGTGGATTTTGGATTTTGTTTTGTTTTGCTGTACGGCCAACATAGCTACCCCTGAATATTTGCTGCAGTTATATAACTGCAGACACCTTTTGAGAAGGCAGTTTAAAAACACATCCTCTAGTACAGGGTGGAGATCTTTCCTCTAGATATTTAGGCTACTGTTAGAATCCTGTTAATATTCTGTCAGATATATAGTATAGTGTGGGGATGATGGGACGATGGGTTAATAATGTTAGAGTGCAGGTGCTTTATCTAGTGACCTTGAGTGGCTGGCTCGGCTGGCTGGGAACGGACGAGATGTTTGGGAAAAAGAAGGAGGGGTTGAGAGCGCGGGCTTTTGCACATTCCTTTCACTAACTGTAGGGGGGGATTTTTCCAGTCTCAGCAAAAACGTCTGATAGTCAGGACTGACCTATGGATCTTCCAATAAAGTTCTGTTAATTCTTTAATTAGACTGACTGGTTGGTTGTCTAAAGGTGCTGCTGTCTATTTCATGACAGTTTGCTGAGACTCACCCCAAGTTCAACTTTATTTTTGATATTTTGTTCCTGCTCCTGGAGAGATGGAGGCAAGAACGGAGATGTCCTCCAAAGAGGGCCAAACCCCAGAGGATGGAGAGGAACCTTGGCCGGAGGACAGAGGAACCGGAGCGGTGCCAAAGACCGGAGGGTCACAATTGCCCCAGACCCCACTAGTGCCTGGGAGATGGTTCGGTGCTCCGGTGGCCCCCGTGCACACAAGAGAACGCCGGCGGGCGGCGAGGTGGTCGGATTGGAACACCGGGTTCACGCAACCACTACAGCTGTCCTCGGGAGAGGAGACCGACGTGGAGATGCAGGTACAACAGCTGAAATCTGAGGTGGAGGGGATGCGAGATACCATGACCACGATGCTAGAGATCCTCCAACAGATTGCTGGCGAGGGAGTAGGGGGTGCAGGAGCAGGAGCTGCCCGAGCCCCAGCCCCAGGTGGGCAACCCCAAGCGATGGGAGCAGGGGACGAGGGAGCCTTGCCTCCAGGGCCCCCACCAGCAGTCCCCCCGCAGCCGAGGGCTCCCGATGCACAGGCTAAGAAGATGGGGGTCAAGTTCGATGGGGATTCCCAAACGTTGCCTTATTTCTTATCACAAGTGGCAGATCATATGGAGGAGTGGGGCCCGGTTTTCCCTTCGGAATCAGCCAAGGTGAAGTGTGTGGCAAGGCATCTGCGGGGGGAGGCGGCCCGCTGGCTGGTGCAGCTCTACGACCGACAAGCGCCGGAGCTGGGGAACCTAGACGAATTTATGAGGGCCCTTAGGACTAGATTTGAAGACCCCTTCCAGGCCACCACTGCCCTGGCTGAACTAAAAGTTTTAAAACAAGGTTCTATGACGGTGGCTGCATATGCGGCAGAATTCAGAAGGCTGGTGGCCCAAGTGCCGGACTGCCCGGGGGGAATGCAGATCCAATATTTTAAAGATGGACTGCGCCCAGAGATAGCCAAATGGGTGTTGATGAAAGGAAAACCCCTCACAGCTATGGAATGGATCAGAGTGGCGGGAGAAGCGGAAGCCATCTTACATGAAGTGAAGATGATAGATCAAAGACAAACCCAAGAGACCAAAGCGAAGGGGGGGCGAAGCCAAGCCCACAAGGGAAAACTTCCCACCGGCACTGCAGAGACTGAGAGGGAGAGACGGCGCCGGTTAGGTCTATGCTTAAAATGTGGCCAAAAGGGGCACTTGATTGCGGCTTGCCCGGACATGGCCCAGGAGGGAAAGACCGGCTCCTCTCAGGGCCCCCCCCCCGGCAGAGGCTCCAAGAAAGAAAAGAGTCAGCCGAAAAGAAAATCCTCTACTGAGCCCAGCCTGAAAGTAGAAGAGCCCAAAGAACAGGAGATCTGGACAGACTCAGACGACTCAGACAGTTTTACAAGCTCGGGAGGGGAGCCTTTAAACTTCCAGAGCCTGCCTTAGGAAGCGGCGAAAGGCGGGCTGTGGGAGCAGAGAGCCGCAAAAGGATGGTGAGTGGGGGCATTCCCCTGTTGTCTATATCAGTGACTTTGATGGTGGGGCCCAAGAAAGAAGCTATGCAATTAATTGCAGCCATTGACTGTGGGTGTACGAGGTGCTTAATAAACCCTGCAGTAATAGACAGTTTGAACATAGCCACCCACCCTCTGAGAGAGCCCATTCCCTTTGTTCAGATGGATGGGTCTCTGATGGGGGGCCGTGCTGCAGAAAGAAAAACTGCTCCTGTGTGGCTAGGGATAGCAGACCATTGGGAACAGCTCCAGTTGGTGGTGGGTAATACTTATAATTACCACCTAATGTTGGGCATAGACTGGCTACACCATCACAACCCGGAGTTGCGCTGGAGGGAGAGACAGCTAATTTTTAATGATCCGGATTGTGCAAACCATTGCCTTGCCCACGGGATGGTGCTCCCCCCTCTTCTCCCCACGGTGGCGCTTCCCGGACAAATAGAGAAAGACGCAGCTACTCACTTGGAAGGGCTGCCCAGAGACAGAGACATTGGGCACGGCGGGGAGGGGTCGCCAGTCATCCCTCCGGTTTACCGAGATTTAAAAGGGGTGTTTGAAGAGAGAGAGTGTGATGTGTTGCCTCCGCACCGAGAAACAGACTGTGCCATTGAAATATTGCCAGGGGCACCCCTTCCTAAACCCAAGCTGTATTCAATGACCCCAAAAGAGCTGGCCACCTTAAAAGACTATATAGAAAAGAACTTGGCTCGAGGGTTCATTCGACCCTCTACTTCTACCTTTGCTGCTCCTGTATTTTTTAGGGAAAAAAAAGATGGCTCTTTGCGGCTGGTGGTAGACTATCGCAATCTAAATGGGATTTGCAGCACCAACAAGTACCCTTTGCCACTAATGAAAGACATGTTGGGGAGACTGGGCACGGGCAAACTCTTTACAAAATTGGACTTGAGAGATGCTTATCATCGAGTTAGGATTAAAGAGGGAGATGAATATAAGACTGCTTTCAACTGCCCTTTGGGGGCATTTGAGTACTTGGTCCTTCCTTTTGGACTGTCGGGGGCTCCCGGGATTTTTATGAGGCATATAAATGAAGTACTGCATGATCTGCTTTTTGAAGGTGTTCTGGTATACTTGGACGATGTGCTCATCTATTCTAAAGACTTAGACAGTCATGTTAAATTGGTGCGAGAGGTACTCAAAAGACTGTGGGATAACCAACTGTATGTGAAACTGTCCAAATGTCACTTTCACACCGAGAGACTAGATTTCTTGGGGTACCGAGTGTCTAACCAGGGCTTAGAAATGGATCCAGCTAAAGTACAAACAGTGTTAGACTGGGCACCCCCGAAAAATAGAAAAGATGTACAAAAGTTCCTGGGCTTTGCAAATTTCTACAGAGAGTTCATTCCTGACTTTGCTAAGATTGCATTGCCCATTACAGACTTACTCAAGACTAAAGATACGCCCAAAAGTGGGGAGGGGGTTGCGGCCAAGCCTCCCAAGCCCTCCACTCCGATTCAATGGTCTGAAAAATGCCAGAGGGCTTTTGAACAACTAAAGATGTTGTTTAGCTCTGAACCTATTTTAATTCACCCAGACCCAGCCAAACCCTTTGTGGTTCAAGTTGATGCCAGTGACTTTGCTATGGGGGCTGTCCTGCTACAAAAAGATGATAAAGATAAGCTTAGACCTTGTGCCTACCTGTCCAAAAAGTTCCAGGGGCCCCAATTATCTTGGCCGTGCTGGGAAAAAGAAGCTTATGCAGTTAAGCATGCCCTAGAAAGCTGGAGACAATTCCTTGAGGGGGCGGCACACCCTTTTGAGGTATGGACTGATCACAGAAACTTAGAAGCATTACAGACTCCCCGTAAACTGAGCCCCAAACAAAGGAGATGGGCTAAAGACTTTTATAAATATAACTTCAAATTAAAGTTTTTCCCGGGCCGTCAAAACATTTTAGCAGACGCATTATCCAGATTGCCACAGCATGGGGGAAAAGAGGCGGTTCCTCTCGAGACCATTTTTTCCCGAGAACAGTTGGGTTTGGCGGTAATCACACGCAGTAGAGCCAAGGCTGTAGTTCAACCCCCTTCACAGGGTGACTCACCACCGCCATTAGATGACCTGTTGCTAAAAATCCAGCAGGGGGCAGAAACAGATGAGTGGCTACAACAACATAAAAACCAACTGTCTAAAAATGCACAAGACTTATGGATGTGGAATTCAAAGATCTATGTTCCTGCTTCCTTAAGAAAAGACATCCTTCAGATATACCATGATTCTAAGGCAGCAGGGCATTGGGGATATTTAAAAACTTGGCACAAGATCCGCAGCACCTACTGGTGGGATGGAATTCGTGCAGATGTAGAGGCTTATGTTAAAAGTTGTCCGGTTTGCGCTAGAGCCAAACCAAGAGTGGGCAAGCCTAGAGGACTACTTCAACCTCTGCCTACACCAGAAGGACCTTGGAAACACATTGCTATGGATTTTATAACAGACTTGCCTCCTAGCAAGGGCCGAGACACTATTTGGGTGGTGGTAGATTTGTTTTCCAAACAAGTACATTATGTGGCCTGCAAGGGGATGCCTTCGGCCCCCAAATTAGCTGATCTGTTCATAGCGCACATATATAGACTCCATGGCCTTCCAGACCGAATAATCTCCGATAGAGGCAGTTCGTTTACTTCTAACTTTTGGAGGGTGCTACAAGACAAATTGGGGGTTCAATTGGCCCTTAGCACGGCTTTTCACCCGGAGACTGACGGTCAGAGTGAGAAGACTAACCAAAGTCTCCAGAGATACCTGCGTTCTTATACTAACTACCTACAAGATGACTGGTTTGATTTACTTCCACATGCCGAGGTTGCTTTCAATAGTGCAGTACACAGCAGCACTGGGAGCTCTCCCTTTTCGATTAACTATGGTTTTGAACCTAAGCTCCTCCCTGCCCTGCCTGTAAATAAAACTGACCCGGTTCAGGTGACCCAGTGGGCTGACAAAGTCAGAGGGGCTTGGCCCACCATTGTCAAAGCTTTGCACGAAGCTAAAAAACAGTATAAAAATCAGGCTGACAAAAAGAGGGCAAAAGGTTGGGACATTAAGCCTGGTGATATGGTTTACCTTTCCACCAAGAACTTGAGGTCTAAGTTTCCTTCCAAAAAGCTAGGCCCAAAATTTGTGGGTCCTTTCCCAGTTAAGAGACTTGTTAATGATGTTACTGCTGAATTGATTCTTCCTAAGACCTATCGTCATCTTCATCCAGTTTTTCATTTCAGTTTGTTGAAACCTGATTGTGCGGTTGACCCCTGGAAACCCGTTGACTCACCACCCCTGCCTTTGATGGTTGATGGACATCAACACTTTGAAGTTTCAAAGATTCTAGACTCTCGGATTCATCGAGGCAGACTACAATACCTGATCCGGTGGAAACACTTTCCTGTTGATCATTCTGAATGGGTGTCTGCTGGTCATGTCAATGCTCCTGATTTGATTGCTCACTTTCATGAACGCTATCCAGACAAGCCTTCCTTGTCTTCAGTTGCTTGATGTGTCTTTCATTTTTTTTCCCTTTTGGGGGGGGGGTTCTGTTTTTAGGGGGGCAGACTGTTAGAATCCTGTTAATATTCTGTCAGATATATAGTATAGTGTGGGGATGATGGGACGATGGGTTAATAATGTTAGAGTGCAGGTGCTTTATCTAGTGACCTTGAGTGGCTGGCTCGGCTGGCTGGGAACGGACGAGATGTTTGGGAAAAAGAAGGAGGGGTTGAGAGCGCGGGCTTTTGCACATTCCTTTCACTAACTGTAGGGGGGGATTTTTCCAGTCTCAGCAAAAACGTCTGATAGTCAGGACTGACCTATGGATCTTCCAATAAAGTTCTGTTAATTCTTTAATTAAACTGACTGGTTGGTTGTCTAAAGGTGCTGCTGTCTATTTCATGACAGCTACAGATTCCCAAGCCAGCCCTGCCCCCCTCCCCCTGTAAAGCCAAAGCAATGGTAAGAGATTCTAGCAGTTGTAGTCCAAAACATTTGGAAAGCCAAAGGTCCCTCAGCTTTGATCTAATGGGACTTGCTAGTGCATATTATTTTTATAGATGTTGCTTTCTCCATGCTTCTTTTGTCCTTAGGTTGGTAATCTGGATGGGTAGGCAAGGAGACCTCTCAGGGGGATGGATTTAGCATTGTTCACTGAGTTGCCGACCCTGGAACTCAAGCAGCCCAAAATAAAGCCAGTCCCATCTTGTAATAAAAACTTCTAAAGGGAGGAGACTGAAACTGCAATCCTATAATACTTCAATAGGACAGAGTTCCAATGAAAACAATGGGGGCTTACATCTGAATAGGCATGCCTAGCTTTCTCCTGTAAGGGTTGTGATGGCATACATACCTTGCCAGGAGTAAGAGCCATTGGAGGAAAAATGAGAGTTACTTCTAAATTGCTGTTTGTTGTTGTGTGCCTTCAAGTTGTTCCCAACTTAATGGGCCTCTCATGGGCAATAGATTCACACAAGATTGTATTGTAAATTATTCAAAGTATTTTACAGAAGAGATAGGAATCACATAGATTATACTTCTTTCATCCAGCTTTCTTCATCATTGGCTATGTTGGGTACAGTAGCTGGGACCTGCAATCCAAGAACATCTGAGGTCTGCATAATTCCCACCCATTCTTTTAGGGGTGCCTTGAGACCAGAGAAGGGAACTGCATGACCCTTCAGATGTTATTGAACTACACATCCCAGTATTCCTCATCATTAACTATGCTGGCTAGGACTACTGAGAATTGGAGTTCAACTACATCTAGAGGGTGACACAGTTGCCACTCCTGGTTTAAATCAATGGTGGACAACCTTTTAAAACCTACAAAAACTTTAATGTTTTGGGCTACAATTACCAGAATTCCTTATAACACTTGTATAGCACTACATGAGCCAAATCTGATTCTACATTTGAATTGCTCTTTGATGATGTTCTCCCTAGAGTTCACCCTAAATATACATTCCCATTCCCTCCATCAACTGAAATAGCTCATTATCTCCCCCAAATTGTATTTCAGTGGGACTACAGCTGATTTGGCCAGCCCCCAGTGTTGCATCAGCTCAGGGTGGTAATCTCATTACGTACGTGGATTCCTCGTTAGTGTCAATAATCTCTATCCTCTCTAGGAACCAAGCTGGATTGCTTCCAGTATTGTCCTGTCGAATTCGTACTTTCTTTAGCTCTCCCAGATCAATGGCTTGGACACTGAATGTATCCACCTGTAAAGCAGCAAGAGGTTGGATCATAATCCTTTAGGATTCTGAAGGAGCTTGAGCCTTAGATTTAATATGTTATCATTTTAGATGCATTTCACGGTGCAGTTCTCTGTATGTGTCTACTCTGAAGTAAGTCTCATTGAGTTAAATGG
Source organism: Phrynosoma blainvillii (assembly GCA_026167975.1). Lineage (NCBI taxonomy): Eukaryota > Metazoa > Chordata > Lepidosauria > Squamata > Phrynosomatidae > Phrynosoma > Phrynosoma blainvillii. The sequence goes on from JANUYF010000002.1 coordinate 19,318,679, forward strand.
GATTTACTCCCACGTACCTAGGTTAAGATGTCAGTTATGATTATTGAAAGGTTGGCAGTTCAAGGCCCGAGTGCCGCATGATGGGGTGAGCTCCCATCATTAGTCCCAGCTTCTGCCAACCTAGCAGTTTGAAAGCATGCAAACACAAGTAGATAAATACTTGGTGGGAAGGTAACAGCGTTTGGTGCGGTCATGTTGGCCACATGACCACCAGAGCAGTCCTTGGATAACACTGGCTCTTCAACTTAGTAATGGAGATTAGTACCTCCCCCTACGGTCGGTTACGACTAGACATTCATGTCACGGAAAACCTTTAATTTTACATAGGTAGAGACAGGACTGCAGCCTTGACATCTGTCAATTTTGCCTTAAAAGAGAAACAAAATTGCTCCTCAAACTCTTTGTAAAATTCTTCTCTACAAATGTTTTAATACTAAATATTCCTCAAACAGTTCTGAATGTGATATCCAATTTCAACACTTTAATATCCATTTACACTATTAATGGTGTAGTAATCTGAGTGTTGGACTAGAACTCTGGGAAACCAGGGTTTGAATCCCTACTTGGCCATGGAAAGCCACTGGGTGACCTTGGGCAAGTCACACATTCTCAGCATCAAAGGAAGGCAATGACAAACACTCCCTGAACACAGAGAAAACCCAGTGATAGGTTTGCCATAGGGTCACCATACGATGGAAATGATTTGAGGGCAAACCAACAATGAATACTATTGATTGGGAACAGATAATACAAGTATGTCTCAGTTAAAATCTGTATGCTACTGGGCATTACTTCTTTAACAGGAAATTTGGTATCAGAGGTGGAAAGAGGTGAGATTGATTCCTACACCACAAAAAAGAAGTTCAACATATTTCATCAAACTATTCATTTAAAATATACACATGTGAAATGAAACAATTAGGTCAGGTAAGCCTTACATAAATGAAAAAAATTGAGCTTTCTAGAGACCACTTAAAAGGCTTCTTCCAAAATACATACAGGTATGTTTTCTTTTTTTCACTAGCTCCTACTTTTCTTGTGGGTTTATTTATTTATTTAATGGGATTTATATCCTACCTTTCTTCCAAAATGGTTTCCATTTTGGTAGCCAAATATATAGATTGTGCTTTTTTTTAACATACTGGAGGAGTGGGTGAGACAGACTTTTCTGCTCCACACTTTTCTTTCTGTTTTGCTGTTCACATACTTTCAGTAAGAGATTCTGGAGGCAGCTGCTGTTTATCTTGCCTGTTCTAGACAGGCATAAACAGCTACAGAAGGACTGATTAGAGCAGAATCTCATGCTTTCCCAGTCCAAGCCCTATTGCATTGTTTACTGCAGACATGCTGTTGCAACCCAGCACTAAAAATCTATGTTTCTACAGCCTTGTTCACCATCCTCCCGTTGCCAGTGTTGTTAAAATGCTTCCAGCTGGGAAGGCTGTGCTGGCATAAAAATACTTTGTAAAAGGAACTCCTTTGTCACTGGTTTTATGAATTGCCTGCATATACATTTACAAATTCTGTTTGTATAATTTCTCTATGGATATTTCACAAACATTTGCCTACAAATATAGGAATCATGCTTACTTTTCAACAGTTTGTATCTATACTGCACCATTATAACAGTTTGATGCCACTTTAACAATCAATACTCCTTCATCTTACTGAATCCTCGACATTTAGAATTCTCTTCTGGAGCACTCTAAAGCAATCCCCTGAACAACAGTACTGAGAATTACAGATACATCAACCAAACTACAAATTCTAAGATTTTGTAGGAAGGAGATATAATGATTTAAAGTAGTATCATAGTACATACAGAGCCAGCATGTTCCCTCCTCCTAGGACATCATGTTACACCTAGCTTCCCCACAGAGTAGAAATTGGAGATTTCTCATGGGGTTATTGTAACTATAATTATCTGATTTTATGTAATTGTTATTATGATTTTAATTATGCAACTGTTTAATACTGTTTTAAGGGGGGAGGGATATATTTTGTACTGTATTTATTTTATGTTGTAAACCGCCTGGATTGGGCAACCATTGGGCGGTATATAAATAAAATTTATTATTATTATTATTATTATTATTATTATTATTATTATTATTATTTGGACTATGACTCAGGGTTCAATTCCAATGGCCATGGAAACCCACTGGGTGAACTTGGGTGAGTCACACACTCTTAGCCCCAGAAAACCTCATTATAGGCTTGCTTTCGGGTTCCCATAAGTCAGAAATTACTTGAAGGCACACAAACAATAACATACTGCTCTGCCTGCATAGTGCAGTCACATTTTTAGAATACAGTCAGCCCTCCATATCCACAGATTCTTTATCCACGGCTTCAACCATACACAACTTGAAAATATTTTTAAAATATGTAAATTCCAAAAAGCAAATCTTGAATTTGCTATTTTATATAAGGGACACTATTTTACTATGCCATTGTACTTAATGGGACTTGAACATCCACAGAGTTTGGTATCCATGGGGGGGGGTGTCCCAGAACCAAACTGCAGCGGATACCAAGGGCCCACTGTACTGATATTCTTAATGCTGTCTCACTAATGAAAATCACCAATAAAAAAACCTTAGTGCAGCTTGATACAGTAGGCCCTTGGTATCTGTTGGGATATCGTTCCAGACCCTCCGTGGATACCAAAATCCATGGATGCTCAAGTCCCATGATATACAATAAGGTAGTAAACTAGGCTCCCTTTTATAAAATGGCCAAATCAAGGTTTGCTTTTGGGAAATTATACATTTTTGAAATGCTTTCAAGCCGTGGATAATTGAATCAGTGGATAAAGAATCCATGGATATGGAGGGCCGACTGTACTTGACATTAAAATAATGTTAACACTACTTTACTGTTAACACCACTTTATTGTCCCAGTTCTTTGATTGCTTGGGTTTACCCTTTCTACTTCTTTTATAGTTTTGTGGCCTGCTACTCCACTGTACACCCTCAGAAGAAAACCTATACATTTTTTCAGTAAAAAGATGATTTGCTGAAAAACTGTCTGGGGAAAGGCATGGTGCAAGAATCAGAAGCTGATAACATGCATCATGGGCTGCAATACATAACTATGATGGGGTGAGCTACATTGCTAACAAGACAAGCAACCATGTTACAGATGTTTCACGGACTCTCACTGCCTAACAGGGCATGTGCAAGAGGTCCCATTGCACAACAGGGACTCCCAATGCACAAAGGAACATTGCAAAATGTGGGGGCAGGACTGGCCACAGGACACCCATGACTTCCCATTCTCTTTGCTTCTAGATCACCAGTGCCCCATGGCTTTGTTGGGGCCGCTACTGTCCTTGCACTATCATTGTGCAAGAGCAGCCTGTCCTGCAAAGTGCCATACTGTTGCACATCACAACCACTGAACAATGGTCATGCTCCTCACTCTTCTTTTGCAATGGTCCCAATGGCACAGCTACACCAATGCTCCCTCCTGGGTATATAACCATTGCACAATGTCACAACTGCATAATAGTAAGCTGGTTTAAAATGTGATAAATTCCCCACAGGAGGACAATCACAGTTTATAGCTCAGTGATAGACTAGCTGCTTTGCATGCAGCAGATAAATAAATAAATACATAAATAAATTTAGATCTTGGTCTCTCCTAAGTCTAGGCAATTCTGGGAGATTCCCAGGATCTTACCTGGCCCTTCTCAAACTTGTTCAAGTGATCTGAGCGCTTGAGATGGCGCTCCCCAGTGTCTCCTCTTTCACCGTAGATGCTCAAATAAACATTAGCATCAGTCCCAGCTCCCCAGATACTCCCAGTTAAGACACGGACTTCATAGGTATTTGCTGTGAAAAGGAAACCATAAACTGGTCAATTGAATATTCTTCTTGTCATTAGGGTTGCCAGGTAAAATAAGGGACATAGCTCCTGAACTTTTAATGCTTGTATAACAGAGGGAAATTTGGCAGATGACACTTGCATGATGGGCAGCACTGGCTAAAATTCCCCTTCTGCACAGCTTTATTTCATCTGGCAACCATACTTGCCATCAGCATTGTTCCTCTCACTAGGAAATTTGTTCTGGAGGATCACACATGCTGGGAAACATGGAAAAGATTCAGGCCCAGGCTCAGTGTGGAGTTGTGTTCCTTTATCTTTGTCTCTTGACTTGTCCCTGGTGAATTTGTAGAGGAATAAAGTAACAATTGTAGCCAATGAGCACAAATATGGTACCAATCCTTGGCACATTGGGGAAAAATTATTATCACCCACACCAGATAGCCTGAGGAGCATTAATGTAAAAGATGCATCATGCCTGTTTTCTGCTGCTCAAGAGGATAAGACCCAAATGAGTGGATTCAGATTACAAGGAAAGAGATTTTTATTATTTAAGGTGGCACTTCATCCCACCATGTCATACCTTTCTGTATTGGTGAGATTGCTTGTTCCTGTGAGGGAACAGGCTATGCTGATGGCAGCAGTACTACTGGTAGGGTTTCCATATCAGACAAGCTTTTGCTGAGAGTCAGACTAAATGTATCAAACAGCAAGTGGGTGGCAGACATGACACCATAGCTAAAGCATGTTAGTACTGCCCAGAAGGAGGTACTGGTAAACCACTCCCAAATATCTTTTATCATGGAAACCCTATCATGAGACAATCTAAATTTAACAGGAGATTGTGCCAGAAGATGGAACTCCCAATTTGGAAGGTACTCAATGAACTACTGGAGAAGATCAGAGGACAAGTGCAAGTAGTGCTATAGCTAATGACACAACTGGACTCAAGCTAAAAGGATATTCAGCTGTTGACATGCTCAGAGGTAAAGGAAAGTCTGAAGCTGCACAACACATACTATAGGAACACGGAATATTAGAAGCATGAATTGAGGAAGCTAGACATAGTAAGACAAGAAATGGATTGTATAAACCTTGGAATACTTGGATTGAACAAGTTAAAATGGACAAGAATGGGACATTTTGAATCAGATAATTACTTGGGAAATAAAAATCTAAGAAAAGAATGGGGTGGCATTTTGAGTCAGATAATTACTCGGGAAATAAAAATCTAAGAAAAAAATGGGGTGGCATTAATAGTGAGGAGACATGTAGCAGCAAAAGGATATAATGCAAAGTGTGATGGAATCATGTCAATAAGACTTCAGGGAAAACCCATCAATATAACCTTAATCCAAGTTTATGCTCCAACTATAGAGACAGGAGAAGAAGAAATTGAAAGATTCTATGCTGGAATCCTTTAGTTTCTATCTTCCTCTCTGTTAGTGCTCTTGTCCTGCCTGTGTGACACTTTTGATGTCTCCTCATAGGGTTTTCTAGGTGGGGGGTTACACAAGGAGGACCACTTACACCTCCCCATGCACAGTGCTAACAAATGTTAGCTATGATGTCACTGCTGTTCTTCACTTTAGGGACACCCACCACTACTGCTGCCACCCAGTAGTTGTTTCCCTATGTCATCCTCTCCCCCCCCCCCCATTATTGTTGAATCAATGGCTTCCCTACCCTTCTCCTCCCTCCTCTCTCCTTTTCCCTTCTCCCTCATGTCCTTCTTTATTTTAGTTTCTCATCTGTCTTCTGGCCCTTGTTTGGTTTTCCTTGCCCATCATCTTTGTTTGAAAACACACTTGCAAGAGCAGCTAAGGGCAGTCAAAAATGACAAAGCAAGTAGGGAACACTCTCAGAAAGATAAACCCCATCAGCAGCAGCACCACACATAAAATAGGGACATGGAATGTGAGAAGCATTAGCCAAGGGAAGCTAGACATAGTGAAAATGCAAATGCAACACATAAACATAGCAGTACTGGGGGTGAGTAAGTTAAAATGGACAGGAATTGGCCACTTTGAATCAGACAACCACACAGTGTTCTACTCAGGGAATGAAAAGACAAGAAGAAACGGGGTGGCTTTCATACTAAGAAAAGATGTTGCAAAAGCAGTCAAAAAGAAAAGAAAAGAAAAGCAGTCAGAGGATACAATGCAAAATCAGACTGAATCATCTCAATAAGGCTCCACAGGAAATCTATGAATATCACCATAATTCAAGTACCGGTATATGCACCAACCACTGAGGCAGAACAAGGAGAAATTGATAGATTTTATGAAAGAGCACAGGAAGAAATTGACAAAACACCAATACAGGATGTCAAGCTGATCATCAGAGATTGGAATGCAAAGGTTGGAAGTAAAGAAGAATAAAAAATGGTAGGCAGAAAGGAACAAAGCAGGTAAGCATCTGATAGATTTTTGCAAAGCCAACAACCTATTCATCGCAAACACATTTTTCATACAACCAAAGAAAAGGTTATACACATGGACATCACCAGATGGCCAACACAAAAACCAATTAGATTACATAACTGGAAGTAAAAGATGGCGACGCTCCATACTGGTGGCTAAGACTAGACCAGGTACTGCTTGTGGCACAGATCATGAACTACTCATTTCAAAAATAAAAGTAAAATGCAAGAAGAGAACAAAACCAGTCATCATACCAAAATATGATTTAAACAACATTTCCACAGAATTCATTGACAATATAAGGAATAGATTTGCAGTACTAAGTATAAAAGATTGTGAACCAGAAGAGCTTTGGTCTGAAGCCAGGGACATAATAAAAGAAGAATGCATAAAGGCACTGCCAACAGACAAAAGGAAAGTGAAGAAACCATGGATGACAGATAAAACACTACAAGCAATAAAGGAAAGAAGAGAAACAAAACAAAAAGGAGATAGGAATAAACTAAGAAACATGAACACAACAGTACAATGGCTAGTGTGCAAAGACAAGAAAAATTATTACAATGACAAATGTAGAGAAATAGAAGACAACAACAAAAATGGAAGAACGAGAGACCTATTCCACAAGATTCGAGAAATCAAAGGAAAGTTCAAACCAAGGACCAGGACACTCTACAACAATAAAAATAACATAATTCAAGACCAGGAAGGAATAAAAATATGCTGGATGCAATACACAGAAGGACTATACAAAAGGACACATGGAGCGAAGAGCCATTTGAAGATGAACCTCCAAAGTCTAAAAACTGAGGTGGAAGCTGCAATAAAAGAAATGACAAAAAACAAGACTCCAGGAACAGATAATATACCAATAGTGTGAAGACACACCCAACTAAAGGTGGTGGCAAATATGGGTGTGCAACGCCAGTACCCTGGTGAGATCAAACTCCTTTACCCCAAAAGGCTCCAAAGCTGAATGTAAAGTCCAAAAAGGGGAAATTTATTTTAAAGAAAAAAAGGAAAAGGTTTCTCCTCCCCAACTCTAACAGGCTTAAAATAAAAGGTACTTTACAGTTTAGGTTTCAGCAATCTTCAGGGTTGTCATCTCTCTGGGTTTGATCTTGATTTGATCGCCTACTCAATGAAGCTGGTGCAGGGTCTTTCAGCTTCTGGTGCTCTTGACTTCTTTGTTGTTGATATTCAATTAATTAACTGCTTTTGGTAACTAGTCTAGCTAAATGGTAACTAAATTGGCTAATGGTGTAAGTAAATTGGCTAAATGGTGTAAGAAATGCCCTTTCCATCTGTCTGTGCCTGTTTGCCACCAAACAGATAAAGCCAAGCCTACCTAAGAAAAAACTAAAAATTCCAAGCTGAAGCAGAGCCGGCTGGGAAGGGGCAAACCAAAAACTAGAAAAATGCAGGGGATTCCAACAGCTCCTCCCACAAACTAATACAATGGAACATTCCTATGCTCAAGCATACCAAAGACTGAACTAAAAATGAAGGAAAATGCAGGGGAGAATTTAAACAGTCCAGGCTGGACATCACAAATAGACTGTTGCAATCCACACTGACAGAGTCAACTCTAGTGCTAATCAACATATGTCAACAGATATGGAAAACAAAATGATGTCCAATAGATTGGAAGCGACCAATCTACATCCCCATCCACAAAAAAGGAGGCACAAGAGACTGCAGCAACTATAGGACCATAGCACTAATCTCTCATGTGAGCAAAATTATGCTCAAAATACTGTAACATAGATTCCAACCACACATGGAGAGAGAAATCCCAGAGGTCCAAGCAGGGTTCAGGAAAGGAAGAGGCACCAGGCATCACATTGCAAATATACGATGGCTAATGGAGTACACCAGGAAATTCCAAAAGAAAATAAGCAGTGCTTTATTGACTATAGCAAAGCCTTTGATTACATAGAACATGAAAGGCTATGGAATGCCCTTAAAGACATGGGAGTGCCAGCACATCTGATAGTCCTGATGAGGAATCTGTACTCAGGATAAGAGGCTACTGTCAGAACAGAACACAGAGAAACAGAATGATTCCCAAATAGCAAAGGAGTCAGACAAGGCTGCATCCTATCACCCTACCTGTTCAACTTATATGCAGAACATATTGTATGGAAAGCAGGCTTGGACATGGAAGAGGGGGGAGTGAAAATAGTAGAAAGAAATATCAGGAGGGCAGGACCATCTCCAGGGCTATAAAGGCCCCACCGAGCCTTCCCTTCCCCCGGCAGCAGCAGCGGCGGCGGGACTTTCCACCTGGGCCCCGCTCCTGGCCCCAACACGCCCGGCCCTGCGGCGGCGCTGAGGAGGAGGAAGAGGAGGGCAGGACCATCTCCAGGGCTATAAAGGCCCCACCGAGCCTTCCCTTCCCCCGGCAGCGGCAGCGGCGGCGGGACTTTCCACCTGGGCCCCGCTCCTGGCCCCAACACGCCCGGCCCTGCGGCGGCGCTGAGGAGGAGGAAGAGGAGGGCAGGACCATCTCCAGGGCTATAAAGGCCCCACCGAGCCTTCCCTTTCCCCGGCAGCGGCAGCGGCGGCGGGACTTTCCACCTGGGCCCCGCTCCTGGCCCCAACACGCCCGGCCCTGCGGCAGCACTGAGGAGGAGGAAGAGGAGGGCAGGACCATCTCCAGGGCCTTTAAGAAGTTTCTTATAGCCCTCCAGGGAATAACTGAGAGAACATTTGCGCGGTTGGGGGAGGAACTTTACTTAGTAACTGTATAATTTGCATTTTTACAATGTATATTTTAACTATAACTGTCTTTATACTGTTTTTGTTATTTTGTTTTGGGTGGGTGGGTGGGGGTGGGATGGAGGGATGGGTTTTTTTTTTCAACAGTATTACTGTATTATCGTTGTTTAATTTATTGTAATGTATTAATGTATTTTGTTGTTCACCGCCTCGATTGGCTAGCCAGAGGGGCGGTATATAAATAAATCGTATTTATTATTATTATTATTATTATTATTATTATTATTATTATTATTATTATCAACAATCTGAGATATGCTGACGACACCATAATACTAGCAGAAAACCTCACAGACCTGGAGCACCTACTAAGGAAGATCCAAGAAATAGAAATAGTAAAAGAGTTCTCATATTTGGGATTGAACATTGATCAGAACACTGACTGCAGCCAGGAAATCAGGAGAAGATTAAGAATGGGGAAGGTGGCTATGAAAGTACTAGAAAAGATCCTAAAATGCAATGACATACAACTCAGCACAAAAGTCAGAATTGTACAAGCCATTGTATTTCCTATTGCCATATATGGATGTGAGGGCTGGACAGTCAAGAAAGAAGATAGGAGGAAAATCAATGCATTTAAGATATGGTGCTGGAGAAGAGTGCTGAGAATTCCATGGACAGCCAAAAGTACAAACAAATGGGTCCTAGAACAGGTCAAGCCAGAGATATCCCTAGAAGCCAAGATGACAAGACTTAGACTGTTGTACTTTGGACACATCATGGTCGGAAAAGACAATAATGTTAGGAAAGATGGAGGGAAGTAGAAAGAGAGGAAGGCCACGTGCTAGATGGATGGACTTTATTAAAGAGACCACAAATATGAGTTTGCAGGAGCTGGGCAGAGCAGTAGAGGACAAGGGGGCCTGGAGATGTCTCATCCATAGGGTCACCACAGGTCAAGACTGACGCAAAGGCAGTTAACAACAACAAATGCTGGAATCCAGGAAGAAATTGTCCACATACCTAGACAGAACCTCTTGTTAATCACAGGAAATTGGAATGCAAAAGGAGGAAACAGAGCAGAAGGAAAATTTGACCTAGGATCAAGAAATGAAGCAGGAGAGTGACTGACTGAATTTTGTAAGACAAACAGCTTGTTCAAAACAAAAACTTTCTCCAAACAACCAAAGAGGAAAAAGGTATACATGGATATGATCTGATGGCCAATACAGAAATCAAATAGACTACATAATTGGAGGCAGAAGATAGAGAAGCTCTTTTATCTCTGCAAAAATAAGACCAGGAGCAGACAGTTGCACAGTCCACAAACTGCTGATATCCAAAATTAAAGTAAAACTAAAGAAGAACAAGAAATCAGCCATCATGCCACAATAAAACCTAAGAACTTAAAGATAATGTTTAAAAAATGCACTATTAAACCTAATTACATTTCCTAATCCTGATAAGCCTTCCAACTTTTCAACTGAATGGATACCTACTGCAGCCTTTTCCTATGTGATGCCTCAAGCTGAGTTGCCCTACAACTCCCAGAACCACTTATGTTCAATAATGCAAACTCAGGCTTCTGGGCGCTGAAGTCAAAAACATCTGGTGCACCAAAGTTTTTGCAACCTTGATTTAATAGGAAGCATTAGAATTATGTAAGTCCAGATTATTCCAGTTTACCTTCAAGTTCAGATCCCTCATCTGGTGTTAGCTCCACAACCAGTTCCTTGTCTTCTTCATCACTTGCCAGCCAACGGCAGGGTGTAAAATTATAAACTTCCATCACACCCAGTTCTTCCTCTTGGTTCTCTTCTGCAGGTTTCTGCTTCTTCTTCTTCTTCTTCTTTTTCTTTGTTTCCAACTTCTTAATTATGACACTGTCCAGGAACCAGCCATCTCCAAAGCCCATTCCATCATGGCCAATTCGGATCTTGTACACCTTCCCAACATCTGCAGCTTCAACCTTCAATACCATTACTAATCAGCATTCCTTGAATTTATGCAGCATATTTGAATTTTGAAAATACTTTAGCACAGTGGGAGTGGGCAAATGGGAACTGGCTCTCAGGGGAACTTGGAAGTCTACAAAGAAATTTAAAAATCCCCTCCCCCAAATGCTCTCCAAGACAAGGGCCAATCTACTGCATATTTGGTCCTTTCTAGACCATTTTAGGCCTAGGAAAGGCCTTTTTTTTTTTTCAACTGAAAAATGACCAGCAAGGGGCATTTGAAGGCATTCTGGAGGAAAAAAGACCTATTGGACATGCTTTCCTTACCCCGGTGTACAGTTTCTCAATAATCCTCATATCAACCTTGTAAGGCAAATGGGAATTTTCATGCTCATATTTGCAAATCAGTTGACTGAAACCAAGAGGTAGGTGCACATTTTTGATCACTGGGTGAATTTACTTTCTGCTGTAAGGAAGTCTTCAAAACCTCACCGTTTTTGAAGATTATTCTCAAATAGGGACTTGTTCTGCATAAAATTTACATATGGATGATTGGCACAGAACAAAGCATTTTCTGCACAGGAAATATGATTTTCTACATGAAAAATAATGTTTCAATGGAGAAATAATAATTCCTGCACAGAAAATGCTATTTCCTGCACAGAAAATGTTGTTTTCTATGGAAACCATCCTTGTGTGAATTTTATGCAGAACAAATCCCAAATTACAGCTTTTTCTCTGTGCAGAAAATAATTTTTTTCTGTACAAAACAACCATGTGTGAATTTTGCACAGAATAGGTCTCAAACTATAAAGATTCCCATCAATCCAGGATTCTTTCCAGGACCCTGCAAGTCATTTTTCAGTTGCAGGATTTCTTGACACTCAAAAAACATGTTTGTTTGTTACTATTTAAAAAATATTTGTGAATATTTTTCCATCCCCAAGTATATATGGGTAAGGCTAGGGAACCTGTGGTTCTCCAAATATTGTTGAATTCCAGTTGCAAACGGACTCTGGAGTCAGAGTCATGAAGCCAGAGTCGATACAAATGTACCAACTCTGACTCCAGCTTCAAAGTAGACAATTATAATATTTTAACAATGTATGGGAAAAAAATGTATATCATTTTATACTTATATTTCATTCTTCTTATTTTGCAGGGAAAAAACTGCAAATTTGATGACAATTCATAGTGTCAAAGAAGTTTCCTAATGAAGTCAGCTATATTTGAGCATTTCACTATAAATCAATATTTTGACACCAGACCCATTTGAAGAACAATGTTGTGATGCTAAGACAGATGAAAAATAGAGACGTTAAAACCAAAGGCCATAGCTTCTGGGGAGGAGAGCACAGTTTTGTAGTGAAGCTAAGGATATGGCAATCTCTCCAATTTAATTTCATTCAAAATAAACCTTCCATGGTTCCACATACCTTGAAGGTCTCTGTTGCCCCCCTCTCATAGTTGTTTGATCTGTTCTTCAGAATCAGAACCTCTGTTTTACCCAGCTCACCATAAATCTGCATGAAAACATTGGCATTGGTGCCTGCGTTCCATACATCTCCAGTTGCTACACACACCTCATAATTTATCACTGTGTTCAAAAAAGGAGAGGGGATGAAGGTTATTGTAGGAAAATTGTTCACAAAACCCATAAAATTCCTCAAGCAGGGATATAAAATATTACAGTTAGAATGAAATTGATTTTTTTTCTTAATCATAAATATTTCATACCACCCTTCAACTACATTCCATGCACACTCAAGTAAAATAGTCCTTTATCCTTCTTTACTCAGATCAAACAAAGGAAGCTTCAAATTACAAGAAAGGAGATTTGGACTAAACATTAGGAAGAACCTCTTGTCGGTAAGAGTTATTTCACAGTGGAACTGACTGCCTCAGAAAGTGGTGAACTGTCCTTTCATTTGAGGTTTTGAAACAGAGGTTTAATGATCAACTCTCAGACGTGTTTTAGCTGTGGAATCCTAAACTGGGAGCGGTGGGATTAGATGGCCCTTGGCATCCCTTCCAAGTCCATGAGTCTATAAAGTTCAGGAGGAACAGCTGGGAAGCTATCACTGCTGGCCTCAAGACCTGCAGCCTGAAGCACTTTTTCACTGCAGCCCAATGGTAGGGCCACTCCTGGGGACAAAAGTAAAATCCAGACAACTGAGTTGATAGTAGGAGCAAAGATATGATAGATCAAAGGGAATTGCATGTTTCATGCCCTGGGTGATGGGATATCTTAACAGCAAGAGTGGGTATAGTGTAGCCCATGGGCCACATGTTACCCGTACCACAACATTTGTTGATCCTAGGGTCAAAATATTTTTACATTTTTTCCAAGATTTATTTCATTTTATTTCATTTTTGCCCCTAAATGCCCCAAATACTTTATGGGGAAATACGATGGCATTTTACCATCATTTATTTTAGTTATTTTAGTCCCAGGTATGGCTTGTTTCTAAAACAGGGAGTGCCTTCTGGTTACCTCCTGCTTCAAAAAAGGACTTTCCAGGGCCTAAAATGGTTCGTGGTAGCCCAAAAACATGGTGAAAAGAAAGGCACCCTTTTAGGGTGTTTTGGAGCATTTGGATTCAAATTTTGCTATTGGTGGGTGTATTGGGGGTGCAGCTCTCCAGTGTCTCCTAGGGGACTAATGTAAACCCCCTAGTTTCTCACAGGGGCTCACTCCTTCTTTAGAGTGAGAAATGAACAGTGGGACCTCAGGCATCTTTAGAACAATTTGTTTTCAAATATCCAGGCATTAGTTCCACCCAGAAGCCACTTTATCAGTGGGAGCTGCCACTTTTCTTCATTCTTCATCAATCCATCTCCCAAATTTCTCCAAGCTGTCTTTCCTCTCATGTCCCTCCATCGGCACTGGGCAAACTTCTCCTAGCCTCCTCCTAGGTGGAGATGAAGGTAACCTAGGGAGAAGCTAAGGTGTCTTTTCAGAAAGAGCAGCCATCAGGCTATCCAAAGACATCCTATCCTACCAAGAATCAAGCTAGGTAACAGAGGAAGGCATACAGAAAAACTGAATTCTTACCAGAGCACATCATCCCTCCAAAGAACACATTCTGACTAACAAAATATCTAAAGGCACTAAAATGCCAGGAATATTTATTTATTTATTTATTTATTTATTATTTATATTTTGCTTTCTGACCAATGAGTTGAATTAGGTGCACGTGTCTCTCCTCCTTTAATAGGGTTGCCATGATTCTCTTCCACAAAACTGGGACAAAATACAGGACAAAATGTAGGACATTCAAGAAAAATGGAGGACACGACCAACTAAAAGCCAAAAAATATTAATATAAATTCATGATATGAATCTGTTTGCACTCGATGCTACAAATGCTATCTAGAGAAAAGATAATGCCCACTGAGCCCAACATAATGAATATCCATAGCACTGCTGCATTGTGCACTTTTTTTCTGCCTTTTTAACTAAACATAAAAAATCATCCTAATTAGGGGTTGCATTTTCCTCCCCAAAAGGGAAGGAATCGGGGCCGCACTTCTTGCCTTCCATCGCAAGTCACTGCACTGTGAGAGGCCGCAGAAGTTAGCCATGGAGCACAAAGAAAGGCGAGGAGGAGGAGGAGGAGGAGGAGGCAGCTGTGGCAGCTTTTTCTTCCTCCTCCTCCTCCACTGTGGCGAGGGTCTTTTTAGAACCATAGCCTGGTGAACCAAACCGAGGAGCCCCTACTGAGACAAAGGAAGGAAGGAAAGAAACAAGGGGAGGAAGTAGGAGCAACCCAGCTGCTTTCTTCTTTTTCTTAGCCTTTCTTACTCAGAGAAGTCAAAACATGGAGGCATTTACTTCACTCTCCAGTGTCAAACACAGGGGACTTGTATTGTGATGGCAAAGGGGGGGGGGGGTTGTTAGGTGGATTTGGTGAGGGGTTAGGTTGGGGAAAAGACAAAATATTGGGGGAAAGGAGGCAACAAAGGGTATTTGTCACCTCTACATGCATAAGTAAATTCCTCAGGGAGATTTCTGCCTTCACTGAGGGCAATGGCCATGAAGGCAGCAGTGGCAGCAGGTGGTGGCCCATGTGGCCAAGTGGGAGCCCAGCTCCTCTCCCTCCTTCCCGGCTTCTCCTTCCCTGCCAGGTGCCTAGAAGAGTCGGAGATGCCTCCTCCTCCTCCTCCTCCTCCCTCCCATGCGACTGGCCTAGGCTGCATGCGAAGCGGGAAAGGAGAGGAGGGACCCAGCCAAGAGTCGAAGAAAGAGGCGGCCAGCCACTGGTGGAAACAGCAACCTTGGCGCCCCCCTCTCCATGTCTCACAGTCAAATCATCCCCGGCAGATGGCCATCCAATCCAGCCTCTGTTTAAAGACCTCCAAAGAAGGAGACTCCACCATTCTCCAAGGGAGTATGTTTCACTGTCCAACAGCTCCTACTGTCAGGAATTCCTCCTAATGTTGAAGTGGAACCTCATTTCCAGTAGGTTGCGTCCATTTTTCCAAGTTCTCATCTCTGGAGCAGCAGAAAATAAGCTTGCTCCATCTTCAATATGACATCCCTTCAAATATTTAAACCGGGCTATTATATCACCTCTTAACCTTCTTTTCTCCAGGCTAAACATACCCAGCTCCCTTTATCATCACAACAACCCTGTGAGGCAGGTTAGGCTGAGAGATGATTGCTGGTTCAATCCATTTCTACTGACTTTCCTCTTTCCAGTGAATTTCAGGTGTGTACCTGAAGCTAGAGCTCCAAAGATCCACTTCACAGCTCTAACCACTGTACTTTTAGGAACTGACTGCAATGAGCTTTCAATGGTACACTGTTCTGTTGGGTTTTTAAAAAAATATTCTGCCTTTTAATGTATTTTAAATGGTTTTAACTCTATATGTTGTTTATTTGCAGGAGTGAATTAGAGTTCTCTGTCAGAGAATAAGTACCCTTCCAATTGACAAATCCCAGATTTCCCCATAGGATGCAGTTGAAATTGTATCAAAGCACCTTTGCAGTGTAATGTAGACACACTCTCTGGTTCCAAGCAAGCAACATCAAGAGGCCACTCTTTCATGCCACTCCCTGGAAGCACTCACTAAAAACACACTGGAGTCCTTACATTTCTCAATAGGAATGATCTCGCTTGGGTAGACCTCAATCTCTACTTTCCCATCAGCTTCATTTGTATCAAGCCATCGGTTGCAGGGGAAGTTGTACAGTTTGCCATGGACAGGGATGATAATCTGTACACTACCAAGATGCCAGCCAGCTTGGAGCCCAACATTGTCATGCCCAATTAGAAGCCTTTTGATCTTTGGAAAGCAAAGGGAAGGAATTTAAGTGAATAAGGGAAGAAGCAAAAGTCAGACTTAAAAGACTGATATTCAGACTGGGGCAGAAGATAAGGTTCAAGCTGTTCCTAAGCCAGCAGGTAACTTATTACATTTTCATTCATTTCTTTAAAGCTTTTTTTTTTTTTTTTAGCCTAGTCTTTAGGCAGAAAGGACTCTGACAGTGAAATACAAATATCCCCACTAAGATGTTCCCCATTCTCAGGCTTACAAGTCATGAAACATGAAGAGGGATGGATGGAGAGGGAATAGGAAAGATGAAACTTGTGTGCCAGTTCTTAAAAGCTGATGGGAATGGGTCATCTATAAGCATTTCAGCCAGGGCTCTAACCAGAATTAGTCACTTTTCAGGACTAGACAGAATCCCTACTGACATTTGATTGCTGCTAGGCTAGTAGCTGCAATATTAATGCCAGCCAGCTGAAGTGGTGGTGCCACAGCACAGCAGAAAGGATAATAATAGACCCCTGCCCTTGTAAGCCATGACAGTGATGCAGAAAAGTTGTTGTTGTTGTTGTTGCTCTAGCAACCCTTGGTGTAACCTCAATCTTGTTAGAACAGTCTAATCTAATGAAGTTTGCATAACTACTATTCAACCCAATTTTCACAACATTAATAACTGGAAATTCTTTGGTTTCAACATCCTGCACCTTCCCCATGTTGCCTAATGTCCGTCCTGATTAAACATTCTGGAGAATGGAAATATTTGCTTCCTATTTTGAGACATTTTATTTGGTCCTAATGACGCTTTTGCCCGAGTGTAAATTTGCAAGGCATGACACACAACATGAGAAACAACGACGTGCTAAGTAAAAAAACAACAACCCTGCTATTTTAAAAACATTTTCAGCACTCCCAAAGTAGTCTTCACCATTAAATCAAGTATATCTGTGGATAAACATTGCATCTGAAGTTCTTTCTTACCTTCCCAATGTCCATCATATCAAGAGTAAAGATATCTATCCGGCCACGTTCAAAGTAATTGCCTAAGTCATTGTCCGAAACCAAAAGAAACTCCTTTTTTGTATCTGCTTTTTCACCATACAGCTTGAGCAAAACCCTTGAATCTGAGCTGGCACCAGGGACCTCTCCAGTCTTTATGCTGATGTGGTAACCAACATCTATGGAGATATTAACATTTGTACACAAGAAACATAACAACATGCTGCAAAAAAAAAAAAATCTCTTTCTTTGGGAAAGATCAAAGCAGAAGAGGGGGGAAATGAAGTGAGGAAATCACATACAAAGCAGAAAGCAGAAAGAACGAGATTGAATGATGGACTGAGACGGCTGTCCTATACACTAGTAACCTGGTTCTCCCAATTCCCCATCTAATACGCTAATTATTACACCACATTGGTTCTGACTATCAACAGCCTAATCTTTCTCTTT
The DNA here is from genome assembly GCA_026167975.1 of Phrynosoma blainvillii. Lineage (NCBI taxonomy): Eukaryota > Metazoa > Chordata > Lepidosauria > Squamata > Phrynosomatidae > Phrynosoma > Phrynosoma blainvillii. The sequence continues at coordinate 19,336,327 of JANUYF010000002.1, forward strand.
CTCTTAAGAAAATTATTCTCTTATTCTACAATAAGAGTTGGTGAAGGTCCACCTGGGGGATACATGCAGCCCCATCCTGATTGTTTTTATGGCCCCCAACCCTCTGACTTCACAGTATTTACATCTATATTCTCCCTGGTTCTACTATAATGACAGGAGCCATGCTAATATAGTTCACACAGAGAAAAATAAATTAACATTTGAAAGAGTTTGAATAGAGATAGTGAGAAAGCTTAGTGGGTGGGGGGAACACTCAACAGCAGAGACACATCTCAATATAGAAGACCAAATAATACTCATATTTGGTCAAATTTGGTCCAAAAGGGAAGACCCATTATGGATTGGCAGAAGATAGTAGTTAATATTATGTGGCTTTCCTATGGATTTTTTTTAAAAAAAAAATGAACAGCTTGGTTCAAAGTGTCATGTGGAAACCAAACTCACTTTCCAGGATAAATGATCTCCCAGCTGGAACTAACTCTCGAATAATCTGGCCATCGTCCTCATTTTTGTCAAGCCATCTGGTTAGCAAATAAAAGTTATCTGCTATTAAACATCAGTAGGCTTATTAAAATCCAAGCAGTGTATACTGAAAGACAAAGCTGTATGTTTAGAGAGACTTTTATAGGAATCTGAAATTTTAAAACAACAACAGATTATAGGACTCCTTGTAAAGATGAAATAACTCCAGGTTGCATGTGTGTGTGTGTATCCTCTTCATTCTGTTTCATGAATGATGAATCCTATTGAATAAATAACTCCCAGTATTCCCAACTATGAATCCTAATGGATTGAAGGGTCGTTATTCTTTTTAAGCAAAAGTTGGAAAATTATTGATTTGTGGCGCAAGTTAACTCATAATACTTTAAATTCATTAGCAGTTTTTCATACTTTGCAAGCTTAAGTAACTCCATAGTGTGCTAAAAATGCATTTTTTATCCAAACATATACCAATTTGTACTCCATGCAACCTACATTAGTAAGGCTAACTCTTCTTTTGATTGTCATTCCCCTCTAAAAATGTGATGTTTTCATTAAAAACAGATCAATACAGTCCAATTAAAATGTAGAAGGGGAATGACATGCTGCACGTTCAAGGCATTAAGGAGTCTAAATGACCACAATGGAGTAGAAAATCTCATTTAACAACACAATAGATGTTTATGTTAGTATAACATTGAAGAGAAGAAGGGTCTTGTATAGAGGTTGGGAAGGTTATTTTATTGGACTACAACTCTCAGAATTTACCAGCCAGCATGGCTATGAGCCATGGGATACTGGGAATTCTAGATTGAATACTAACTTTCCCAAGCAGTCATCTTGTGGCAGAGAAAGAGAAAAGTGAAAACCAATTCTAATTTAGGGGCCAAAGCCAAAATGCATCATCAAGTTGGAGGGTAACATTGAAGGCCATCTGGTTGGACTGTCCCATCCTTGATTCAAGGGAATAGAAACAAGAGAGGAATGTGAAAAACACACTCAAAAAAGTGACAAAGAAGTTTATCACATAAGGCTAGTAAAGCACAATTATAGTAGGATAATAGGATCTTTAGCAGGTAGTTAAAATAATCAATGAAAAAGTGCTCTCCACCAATCATTGAAATGCAAAACAGCAACAAGAGAGATAAGTACCTGCTTATGATGTAATAAGTACCTGCCAAAGATGCTATAGTTGGTCCTTAGTATCCACTGCCCTTTGGTTCCAGGATACCAAAATCCATGGATTCTCAAGCCTCATTATACACAATGATATAGTGAATTATATAAAATGGCAAAATCAAGCTTTTTAAAATATTTTTAACATTTTCAAGCTATGAATGGTGGAATATGTGGATTCAGAATCCAAAAATACAGAGGGCCGACCAAATTATCCTACTGTAATTCCAATTTAGCAGCTTTGTGTGATAAACTCCAAAGACAACTGTATGCCTTAGGAAATGAAGTCTCTGCAGAATTGGCTCTCTTATTCCTTACTGCAATTGGATCCTTAGTACCTGTTTGCTGCATCATCCTTGGAGTCATTTCTTGGGCCCATGATCCAATGACTAGGAATTAAGTCACTATGGTGGTAAAGACATCTTGATGCTTAGGAGGCATCTTAATGAGAAGCTCTCTGAGATACTCCCTTGGCCACGTTACCCCTTGACAGGCAACTGGATTTGAAACAACCCCTTCAATGTGATGTTCATCAATTCTATTCCCTCAGTGATTAAATATATATTCTATGATTTTTGCAGACAATCTATCCTGCACTAGAGCATATGTTGACATTCATGCCACTGGCCAAGGACAATTCTTTGTCAACAAGATTGCCTCAAAATGTTCTTTCCAAGATATTCAACATTTTGTACATAGAGACAGGCCAGCAAATGCTACTGTTCAGTATCACTGAGTGAGAATATCCACTGAGCAAAGATTTACAACTGAACAAATGGTATTTACCTGTCAATGATTTAGGAACTTTGATAAATCAATTGGCCAAGTCTTTTTTTTTTAACTTGTTAAATGATCAACCCTAGAAGAAGCTTACTGATGGAAACAGATAGAGAGATTATAAATTGAGCAACATACCCACCAACCTTAGATTGAACAATGCTACCCACAGCAAAAGGAGTTTTTTGTTTTGTTTTGTTTTTTTGCCATTTCCACCTTAGTAACTCTTAATCCAAAAGGAAACCATACCCTACTTTGGTTCTCATTATAACCAAAATTACACCCCACAGGAAGGCTGCTTTCAGCAGTTTCCCTCTACTGAGTGTATCAGTGGGGTGGGGTTGTGATCAAGTTTTCATCCAAATCTGGTTCCAGAAGAGATACTTCTCCAAAAGTCACAAAGAAATCGGAAACCTCCTTGATCGGCAGGCATGGGATGGATTTCATCCCAGCTCTGCAGGTCATGGAGAGATCTGCTTTCCTTCATAATGGAGGATGCAGATGGCGTGCACCTTTGTCTTAAAATTTCACAAGAGTTCATGACACAACCATCCAAGAGAAGGCAGCCCTGGTTGTCAGAGAACTCAGGCATCAGAAGTGAGATGGCTGCTTCTGCTGAGGGCTCTGTCATGTGACTCTCTATCTGAAAAGAATTGATAATAGAGGTACAAGGACAGCGAGCAATCTTTCCCTTGGACAGAACAGAGCTCAAGTGGTATGATCAATGTATGTTCCATCTCTTTTTGTGGCAAGTGCATATGTATTTATCTGTGTATAATTAGTCTGGGAAGATTTCATTCATTCATTCAATGAGTTTTACAGTACATTTCATGCAAAATTTTCCTATTATATAGGTGAAAGGTAGCTGACAATGTTTCCTGACCTTTTAAGGATGTGGAAGGGAGAGTTGTTTAAACAACAACAACAATACATCATTCTGAGTTTTAATTCAGTGTGTTCCCATACCATGTTGGCAGAATTCACTCACTCATTACTGTATTTATTCAAATGTGATGTTGCTTTTGGGGCATGATCAGGGGAGAAAAGAACCGTAATAAAGGAGCTAGGTATGTTTAGCCTGAACAAGAGACATTTAAGAGGTGACTCGATAAAAGGTGAAGGTTTCATCTTGACATGAATGTCTAGTCATAATCAACTGTAGGGGGCAGTGTCAATCTCTGTTGCTAAGCCGAAGAGCCAGCATTGTCCGAGGACTACTCTGTGATCATGTGGCCAGCATGACTGCACTGAATGCTGTTACCTCCCCACCAAAGTGGTACCTATTTATCTACTTGCATTTGCATGCTTCTGAACTGCTAAAATGGCTGAAGCTGGGACTAGTGACAGGAGCTCACTCTATCATGTGGTGCTTGGGCCTCAAATTGCCAACCTTCTGACCTTACAGTCATTAGAATCAGCATCTTAACTGCTATGTTTAAATATTTGAAGAGATGTCATATTGAGAATAGAGCAAGCTTGTTTTCTGCTGCTCCAGAGACTACGACACAGAGCAATGGATTCAAACTCCAGGAAAAGAGATTCTACCTTAACATTAGGAAGAACGAGTTGTTCAACAATGGAATGTGCTGCCTTGGAGTGTGGTGGAGTCTCCTTTTTCTGAGGTTTTTAAACAGAAGCTGAATAGGCAAGTGCTTTAATTGTGTACCTGTATGGCAGGGGGATGGACTGGATGGCTCTTGGGGTCTCTTCCAACTCTGTGATTATATGATTCTATTAAAATAATCCCTGTGGCAGGTATGGTAGTAAAGTAATTAATATCAAAGCAGAATCTGTTTTTCAATTAAGTATCATAAGGTAAGGACCCGGATTCTACTGATGGTCCCAACTAGAGTACATTTATTGAATTAATGAAATTTGCCTGTATGTTGACTTGTTGTTGTTGTATGCCTTCAAGTCTTTTCTGACTTATTGTGATCCTATGGTGAATGTAATGCAGGGTTTTCGGGGGGGGGGGGGGATTTTCAAAGGGGATTTGGCTTTGCCTTCCTCTTGAGACTGAGAAAGCGTGACCTTTCCAAGAGTGAATTAAACAAATTCAAAGAGCGACTTAAACAAATCTACACAAACTAATTGGCACATTTAGTAATAAATGGACAAAAATCGAAAGAACTACAAATTAATAAAGGCACCAGACAGGGCTGCCCTATTTCTCCACTTTTATTTATCATAAGATTAGAAATATTATTAACCTCCATAAGAGAAAACAATAAAATCAAAGGCAGTAAAATTAAAGGGCAGGAAATAAAAGTTAAGGCCTTTGCAGATGACATTGTAGTTATTTTAGAAGATCCAGAAGAGAGCATCAATAAAGTACTAGAGGAAATAAACAATTATGGCCAATATGCAGGATTTAAACTGAACAAAGATAAGACCTGGCTTCTGACAAAAAACATAAAAAAATAATGTACCTTACACCACATAGGTTAAGTAAGATGTATAAGTTAAAAGATAATTTATGTTGGAGGTGTAAAAAAGTGAAAGGAACTTTATTCATATGTGGTGGGGATGCCCCAGAATCCTAACATTTTGGACAAAAGTGCATAAAAACATAAAAACTATGTTAAAAATTGATTTCGAATGAGATCCACTATTGTATATATTGAATATAACAGCGGCTTTAGGGGAAACAAATGAAAACAAATTTTGGAAGATTATTTTATATTTGATAACTGCTGCGAGACTGCTAATTGCCCAAAATTGGAAAAGTGAGAAAATTCCAAAAATAGAAGAATGGAAAAGGAAAGTATATGAAATGAAAGAAATAGATAGGGTAACAGCTATATTAAATAATGGAAAATGGGATAGAGAATGGAAACCAGTGATAGATATCATTGAGGTAAAGAAATAGAAAATAAATAATAAAATATAAAAAAGGGAAAGTGAAAAGAAAAGAAATACAAACGATGAAGGGTTAAAAGGGAAAAACAGTGGGAAAATGAAATAACAAGCCATCTTAAGTATTGTTTGAATTACATAAATATATTTGCATATAAAAACTGTACATCTGGTTTGAAGGAGAATTTTTTTCTTTTGAGAACAGGTATGGGTTATCGGAACTAATTTAACTAGTTTCTGATTTGTAAAACAATAACTTAACAAAGATGGAGAGAATAAAGCATTGCAGTAAACATTTTTCTTTGGAGAAGATTGGAAGTCAAGAATAACCAACTAGTATTCATATGTTTTTTGTAAAAAGTTGATTAATGATAATTTTGTACTATAGAAAAAGGAAACATGCGGGAAAATAATGGTGTAAACAATGTAACTTGATATAATTTTAATAATAAAAAAAAACCCAAAAATCTTTTCTGACCTATTGTGACCCTATGGTGAACCTAATGAACGATTTTCTTGGAGGGAAAAATTTCAGAGGGGGTTTGGCTTTGCCTTCCTCTTGAGACTGAGAAAGTGTGACCTTTCCAAGATCAACCAGTGAGTTTCCCTGATTGAGTGGGGATTTGAATCCAAGTCTGCCAGAATTCTATTCGCACACTTAAACCACTATACTACACTGGCTATCAATACAAATTGAGTATCCCTTATCCACAAATCTGAAATGCTCCAAAATCCAAAACTTTTTTCATGGGTGTCTGAAACAGTGACACCTTTGTTTTCTGATAGTTCAATCTACACAAACTTTGTTTCATTCACAAAATTATTTTAAAATACTGTATAAAAGTACCTTCAGGCTATGTATATAAGGTGTATATGAAACATAAATGAATTTTGTGTTTCAACTGGGATCCCATCGCCACAATATCTCATTATGTATATGCAAAATCTCAAAAAATCCAAAATCCAAAATATCTCTGGACCCAAGCATTTCGGATAAGGGAGACTCAACCTGTACACGTTGTGGGTTGACTTACCATTCAAGTATTAATTCACTGTGTCTACCTAGTTGAGATTAACCAATAAGATTCAGTCCCCCAAAATTTCATACTTTCCAAGCTTGTACTACCTGATTGTTCTGTGTTATTTATTTAATTTGTCGCTTTGACTAGAAAAGCAATGGGGTTAGTTTGAAAAGCTAACCAGTGTATATTTCCAAGTAACTGCAATTTAAATTGCTTCCACATCCAGAGAAGACTTCTGTTAATAAATCAATAGCAACTTTAATGCTGATGCAGCATTTGTGATAAGGAAGCACTACCAAGGGTGGTGGTTTTTTGTTTGTTTGTTTGTTTGTTTGTTTGAAAAAAGAAAATAAAACCCATACCTTCAGGGAGTTTTGAGTAGAAGGAAAAGTACATGAATAATGTATCAGGGGTCTGGGAAATGCTAATCAGAATTAACACTGCTTAGTCATAACAGATCCCATATCCCATTAAAGAATAACTCAAACCCTCAATCATCAATTTGTTAATGCAATTTTATAGGTTTACATTAAATGGAGTGTCATTATCATATATATTTCATTGGTGTGGTTCTTAAACTATGACTTTATTGGGGTCTATTTAGATTCTGTGTCCATTAATAAAGCACTAGGAAAATGCAGTCTGACTTCACATTGCATGGTTTACACATTAATCATTCTGCTTTTCAGTGGAATGGCCCAGGAAAAAAGGTTCTCAGATATAAAGTGCAATCCCATGAACACTGTGTGGAAGTTAAGTCCTATAAAATTCAGTGAGACCCACTCCCCTGTAAGTGTGTTTGGGATTATAACCCAAATCACTACAGAGATACCAGCTCTGTTCCTCAGTTTTAGGGGAAAAGGCAGAGACAGGAAACTTAATAGAAAAGAATTAACACAGTTGTCTGTTAGTGAGTTGTTACTGAGACAGATAAATGAGTTTATTTACCATTAATTTTCCAAACTCTAAAGGCAATGAGACTTTAATGTAATACATAAGTCTACTCTCTGGCTCCTGACAATTTTCATAAAATTGTCCCTCCCCCCGTCAGCCTTTCAAAAATCTCAACTTTCTGAAAATTAATTCAATGTTTGTGTGTGTGTGTGTGTGTGTGTGTGTGTGTGTGTGGAGAGAAAGAGGAGAGGAGCCTATACCTTTAAGACTACCAAATTTGTGTGTGACTGGGATTTAGTGCATTCCAGCCCATTTTCTCAGGATGCATCTACATTTAGACAGAATGCAGTGTGACAACACTCTAAGTGCCATGGCTCCATCCTGCAAAATCCTAGGATTTGTGGTTTTGTGAGCACTAACTAGCAGAGAAAGCAAAAGACCTTGTAAACTGCAGATCCCAGGATTCCATAGGCTGGGGCTATACCATTTAAAGTGGTGTCAAACTGCATTATTTCTAAGTGTAGCTCCACCCTAGTTGTGACTAGCTACTGGATTTAGGCTCTCAGAAGATACCTTTTCAAGCTCCTACTAACCATACTATTCAGAAATCACATGCATTTCACTAGTATTTATGTAGATTTTGGGTTTCAGCTCCGCAAGCCTGATCTTATATCTTATTCATTCAGAAATAAACACTACTGTTACTTTCTCCAAACCATTGTGTATAAGATGATATCCTGACAAGTTGATTGTATGCACAAAGTACATTCCACTGCTTTCAATGAGGCTTGATCCTAGGCAAGTGTGTATGGAGCCTGTAGCCTTAGGCTACAATCCTATGGTCAGGAATAAACCCTACTAAAATCAATGGGGCTTCCTTTTTCATCAACATGCATGTGATTTGTGATTGATTATTTTATTTTATTTTATTTTTCATACCACAGAAAAATATACTTGTTGAATTCCCATGCTATGTTGCATTGTCAAACTGATGGGGATTTTACATGAGTACAGTAGACCACGCCTCTGTTGATTGTTACTCTCAGATCTTTCCTACCGTATCTATATAGATTCCTAATTCCAACATAATATTTCCTATGTATATTTTTCCCAGAGCTTTGAAAAGTTGTTGTTGTTATTATTGTTGCTATTTGGACAATTGATTAGATCCCTCAGCCATTGTGGCCACTATCTGAAGAAATTGTTGGAGCTAGTCTATACCCTGTGTTTTAGTCTGTGTTGTAATGTTTGTTAAAAAGTGTGTGTTTTCACTGGTGTTGTTTTTCTTTGTAAACTGATGTTATATATTGTATGTTGTTGTTGTTGTTGTTGTTGTTGTTGTTGTTGTTGTTATTATTAATACTTTTCCAGTTCTGTACAGAGTTTTGTGCTCTTCTCCAATCCACACTGAATTTTATTCCCTAGACGTCCACAGCATGGCCTCTAGCTTTCAAGTATGGTTTCACTTTATCTTCTTAAAATTAATTTTTATGTGTTTGTCTACACCTCAAATAGCTTTAGTAGGATTCATCCTACAGGACAATAACTGTGAGGTGTTACAGTCCAGCCTTAGTAGTTTGGTATGTGTTTCCTATGAGTCTCATTCTTTGCTGTTTTATGAATGCTCTCTCTTGGAGGAAAAACCCAAGAGAGAGGGAAGGATTCAGGTTTATAGCACAGGGGGCTATAACAAATGTTTGGGGCCTGAGGTCTTGAACGCTCAGACAACTGATAGAGCATCTCATTGTTTCTAGTACCTGTTGCAGGGAAATTCTTGTGCCTCACTCTCTGGCTGTCCATCTTCCCTCACTATCACTTTGCCAAGGTGCCAGCCACTACTTCCTCCTTTGCCGTCATGCCCTATCCTCACCCTTCTCACCTGCTTCAAATGGACCGATTCAATGATGAACTCATCAACCTTCAGAGGGAAGAAAAGAAATAGAAGAAAAAGTGTTAATAGAGTTGCCCCTCAATTCTCACTGACTTGAGGTTCGTGGCTTTGAATATTCAGTGAGGGGCAACCTCTGTTAAAATCAATGGGGCGCACTCCATTCAAGCCTATGGGGCTTGAATATTTGTGATTCTCCATTTTCGTGGTGTGTGTGTGTCCAGAATGGATCCCCCATGAAAATGGAGGACTGACTGTATAGGAAAGTCTAGAAACAATGGCATTTCTTAAAATATATAGCTTCAGGAGTTTTCTATAATCTGGGAGAAATAAGATCAGGTCCTCTCACTGCACTAATTGACTTGTATTCTTTAAACTAGCAAGGGGGGGAAACGTTGTTGTTGTTATGTGCCTTCATGTCATTTCCAACTTATGGGGTTTTCTTGGCAAGATTTGTTCAGAAGGAGGTTTGCCATTGCCTTCCCCTGAAGCTGAGAGCATGTGATTTGTCCAACCTCACCCAAAAAATTAATTGTCACCCCCATGTCATGATTTTTAACTACCCCTTATTGGTACAGATTGAGTCTCCTTTATCCTGAATTCCAAAATCTAAAATCCTCAATCCAGATTTGTCCACATGGGTGGCTGAAATAGTGACACTTTTGCTTTCTGATGGTTTAGTGTAAACAAACTTTGTTTCATGCACAAAATTATTAAAAATATTATGTATAGAATTACCTTCAGACTATGTGTATAAGGTGTACACAAAACTGAAATGAATATCATGTTTAGACGTGGGTCCTATCTCCAAGATATCTCATTATGTATATGCAAATCCTCCAAAACATTTAAAATTCCAAAATACTTCTGGTCCCAAGCATTTCAGGTAAGGGAGACTCAACCTGTATTTTGAGAGCCTGGCAATACTACCTTCCATGCCAGGGGTAGGCAACCTTTCCCCTTTAAGGGCCGAGGGACTTCAGCTCCCAGAATCCCAGGAGCTATTGGCCAACATGGGACTATTGGCCAACATGGCTGAGGCTTCTGGGAGCTGAAGTCCCTCACCCCTTAAAGGGGAAAGGTTGCCTACCCCTGATCTAGAGGGCTGCATCAGGGCACCATCAGAAAACTCATCTGCCCAACAAATATGGTGTGAGTAGGAAGAGAGATTTGTATCCTGCCTTCAAAGACCTGTCACCTGGTTTCACTTTAGATCAGTGAGGAATCAGGTTGTAGCAAAATGAAGTATACCCTGAAGAACAACCAGCCATTTTTATAAGCTGAAAAATTAACCGTAGGGTGCATGGCCATTCTTCCAACAACAGAAGGTTTTGTTGTTCAATGACATACCAGTTTGACAAAATGTTCCTCAAAGTTGCTTACCACTATTTAATTTTCTCGTAGAAAGATTCTTCTTCTTTTTTCCCCACCATCACTCATTGCTCACAATGTTCAGGGTGATGGAAAGCAATAAAACAAGTACAGAACAGTAAAACAACAATAAAACACAAGTTTTTTTTTAAATCAACAACATTAATAATAAAGTGGGGAAAACAACCAGTTAGATGAGGCATAGGCGACTCTTGCTCTCCAGGTCTTTTTCGACTACAAGTCCCAGGAGCCCTAGGCAGCATAGCTGAAAGTAGGGATTGTGGGAACTGCCGTCCAAAATTGGGAGCCAGAATAGTGTGGTGGTTTGAGCATTGGACTGGAACTCTGGAGACCAGGGTTGGAATCCCTTTTTGGCTATGGAAACCTACTTGGTGATCTTGGCAAGTCACACTTTCTCATTTTCAGTGGGAAGCAAAGCCAAAGACCCTCTAAACAAATTTTGTCAAGAAAACCCTATAATAGGTTCACTTTAAAGGAGCCATAAGCCAGGAATGACTTGAAGGCACACAACAAGAAGTCTGAAAACATAGGGAAGGCCAGAGTTCCTCTCAGTGAAGGTCATTCACTAAATTGCAACCCAGTTACAACATCTTTAGCTTGTGGGTCCCTTGAAGTGGTATTACATATACACGCTTAATTAATGAACACTCAATTCAAAGACTGTTTCATTTTTAGAGTCAGCTTTGACTATGCATATATTGATGACTGGAATACCTGTCCCTTATGTCCATAGCTGGATTACAGTTCTAGCCTTACCATTAGGTCTCTGCCTCAGGCAGCAAATTTGGGGTTCACAACAACAACAAAAGGAAATTATTAGCTATTTTAGCCTAAATCTGACTGTTAGTCTCAGTTGTAATAGAATTACTGAATAAATGGAATTTGCATAAGTATTGACTAGGGTTGCCAGGTAAAATAAAGGATGGCTCCTTTTAGTTGAGTAGAAGAGGGAATTTCAACAGGCATTGCCTGTCATGCAAGCAGTACCTGCTGAAATTCTCTCTTTTACACAACCACTAAAGGCATAGGAGCTCTTCCCCTTATTTCATCAGCCACCACTAGCATTGACTTATGACGTTCTCATTTGTACAATATGTCTATTCATGTTGGGTGTTATAATTGCATTTTTATTTTTAGGTGTGGGCTTTTTGTTTTTTACTTGGATGTGAAAATAACCTTAAATTATTCTGGCATTATGCATTTCACAGATTAAGAGGAGTAGAGGTTATCATTTGCTGCTCCAAGCAAAAAGCCTTGGGCTTTTTGCTCCCTACTGATCCCTGCTGGATCAGCCCTGTCTTGGTCTCTCCCCCGCTTTCCCCAGCAAGCATATTACTCTGTACTTTGAAACAGCCATACACAAGCATGATGACTTACACTGCCCTTCTCAAATTTATTGATTGAGTTCACGCTATTCTGCAGGAAGCGATCCCCGGTGTCTCCCTGTTCCCCGATGAGACAAGCAAAGACTCTGGCATCCGTCCCACTTCCACTCACTGTCCCAGTGTACACAGTTACCCGGTACTTTATCACTGCAAAGGTACAGGTGAATAAAACATTTTTTTAAAATAAAAGCCCAGCAATGAAGCTGTACAACTTCTCCCATAAGGCTCAGCATAATGATTCCAGAGTATTCTACTTTGCAACTCATGGCTCCCATAGGTATTTCTAGTGATCTATGATTGGCTTTTATACATCTAGCACGTCAGGTCTGGTTATTCCCCCCATAGGAAGGATAAAACTGACCTAAAGTTCTCAACAACCTTGAAACATGTAATTTTGAGCACAGAGCATACCTCACAAAAGCATGCTGTGCTTAATGTACAGACATATTGGCTTAACGCCTACATCATCTAACCTAACATAAATGTTTTTCTGGTGGTTCCACTCTCAGCACCTGCAGGACTCACCATTATTCTGTGACAGCCCCCTTCCATAGCCATTCCTTGGTTGGTGGAGATTGGTAGGGAGGGAACTGGACAATCATCTGGCTATGTACCCACAGCTAGATGTAGACTGATGAAAACATCCACAGAGATCCACCCAAGTCTTCTAGAGGTCTTGCTCTGCATCAGGCCATGGGGAGATAGCCAGATGTTTCTCAAACTTCCTTCCACTCTCCACCAGACACTGAATGGCTGTGAAGAGGACACTATTAAAGTGATGTCCATAGTATGTCCTGTGTTAGGGCTTTTGTTGTTGTAGAACAGTGGTTCCCAAACTTTGGCCCTCCATTTGTTTTAGACTTCTGCTCCCAGAAGCCTCAGCCAACTTCACCAGCAGTCAAGAATTCTGGGAGCTGAAGTCCAAAACATCTGGAGAGCCAAAGTTTGGGAACCACTGTTGGAGAAAGAGGAAGAGAGTACCAAGCTCCACAATGACCAGATTCAGGAGTTTATCACATTGGCTTTGCTCTCGCGATAGACCGGGATGTAACTTTAAGAAGGCAGATCTTATCACATTTCCCCATCACCAGGGAGTATGCAGCCCGTTTGCAACCTGGGCTTCTGCCACATCTTTTCAAGAACGGGAAAATCTCATTCTTGAAAAGATGTGGGAGGAGCCCGAAGAAGCCTGGGTTGCAAAAGGAATGCATACTCCCTGACAATGGGGAAATGTGATAAGATCCACTTTCTTAAAGTTACATCCCGCATCTATCGTGGGAGCAAAGCCAATGTGATAAACTCTAAAGACATATGTAGGCATACATTGGACCAGTTTAGCAAGATGTTACTGGGAGGATGGAGAACCTCTTTTAGACCTCTGGTTGAATTCACTTTCAAAGACATTCTTGAAGGCTGCTTTCTAGAAATACCCACTCATTTTATCTTAAAACCATTACTAAGCCATGAGAAAGAGGGAAAACACATACTGGGAATTTAAAACCAATTGTCATAGGGAAAGGAGCACTGACATCTGGAGAACTTCAGGAGCCAGACTGAGACCCACAAGAACTGGATTAGCCCCATCACCTGAGGTACCATATGTTGTGTTCCTGGGCAACTGAGGAATTCAACAGAAGACCTTCTCAAGATTGTGACAAGAATAGGGGTAAATTCAATTGTCAGTGGACAATGTTAACACCTGGATTGGGCTCAGGTAGCTGCATTCCTAAATGTATAAACAAGAGCAGTAGCATTCAGTTTGCTCCTGATGGCCTATGTCTCATGCAGTTGGCAAATAGCACCCAACCAGGGAACATGCACAATTCCTCATAGCCAACCACTTCACACAGTGGATTAAAATAAACTTCATCAAAGGTTTGTTGACATTTTAATCACTGCATTTGCAATTATAATCATCCCTGCAACATCTCAGGAACGGCTCTCCTTTGCATACTGATCAATGAGAGCAGGTTGGTGCTGTTGGACTAGGTTTGGATGCATCTCGTCCAAACCTCTGTTTTCATCTGCAGATTTAAGATCCCAAAATCAGTTTGGGCTACTGAGGAGCAGTGCCGCAGCTGTAATACCCATCACTGGTGTGCCATTTTTAACCAGGCTGACAGTATTTATTTTAAAAAGATTTGCACAGAACGAACATACCATTTCTGCACAGGAAGCAGGTGCATTTGTGTAAGATGCACAGTTCTCTGTGCAGAAATGTGGCTCTTTTATGCAGAAATCATGGATGTTTATACATTTATTTATTTATTTTTGGTTAAAAAAAAGTCCTGTTATGTGAGGAAAAAATTAAAAATTCACAAAAACTCTCACAATCTCTCCAGATGCAGAGCACATTTTTGAAATTATGTGTACTTGGAAATACACACAGATGTATTTAACATCAGGTTAAATACCACATTTTTACAGTGGTTTGGATCTTTTGTTAAAACTGTCAGCCAGAGGACTTTCTTTTCAGCCACCCCTACACTGCAGAATGACCTGCCTGAAGAGATGCAACAGCTGAAAATGTTGCCTGAATTTAAAACATCACTGAAGACCAGTCTCTTCCAGCTGGCTTATCCAGATGATTTTTAAACTGTGAATTTTAAATGATGAATTTTAAATGTGGATTGTTTTAATATGTGTTTATCTTATTTGTTTTTTTAAATTGTATGTTTTAACTGATGTGTTTTTGACTAATATTGTGTGTTTTTTCATCTATGGCCATCTTGGCTCTGAGAAATGGGAAGCTTCTTTCAACATCAAAAAGGGCTTTATTCACATACTGGAGCTGTCATGCCAATGGGAATTTCTTTAGCAGGAGTAAAGAAGTGTGGCCAGTTGCCAGCACCTCCAGGAGTTAACAAAAATGCAAAAAACTTTTTTCCCATAAAATCTTTTTTTACCCCCCAATACCCCCCAATGCCCCTCTATAGGAGACATGGAGGACATTTTCACCACAGTTATGGGAGACCCTGAGGCATTTAGGCTCAGGAGAACGCTTTTTTCCAAATAAGAGTTGACGAGAAAGCGCCTTCCACTCCCCTTGTTAAAAATAAACTTTTACCTGTGCATAAAATGGACCAAGGGTCTGAAAACATTGTGAAAATGCTCAATGTACCCCCCAAGAGAGAGTTTGGGCCCATTTACAGGCAAAAAGTGGGGGGGGGGTTTGCATGGGGGTATGGTGGGAGTACATCCCTTTTGGGGCTCCCTAGCTTCCTAAAGATGCCCATCTCTAATTTAAAAATGGGTTCACACAGACACATTTTTCTTCTCACCTGGCATTCCTTCAGTCACTAGTGGTCCTTCAGCCGGGAGTTCCCGCACAATCTCATTGTCATCTTCATTGACATCCAGCCAGCGGTCACACCTGAATGTGTATTTCTCCTTTGTCAGAGTTTTCAAAAGAGTAACCTTTCATGAAACCAAAAAATGACACAAGAGTCAGCTATGCTTATATATGGCAGTACTGCGGATGAGGGAAAATTGGAATGAGGCGGTATCTCTAAAAAATATTGCTAGAAAGCAGAGGGGAGTATGAAAAAAAACATGCTCTACTCTTGGAATGAGATTTGCCACTTTGGCTGACAGCTTCAGGCTAACAGTGCATCTACATTGTAGAAATAATGCTGGTTGACACCACATTAATTTCCATGGCTCCATCCAACACGATCCTGGGATTTGGAGTTAGGTGAGGCTCTATCACTCTTTAGCAGATAAGGCTAAAGACCCTGCAAAACTACAAATCCCAGTATTCCATAGGATGGAACTACCACAGTTAATGTGGTGACAAACTGCATTCTTTCTACAGTGTAGGTGTACCTAAATCTCAGTGTAGATTCATTGCCTCACTGGCATGGAAGCTCCCACTGTTTGATGAACGATTGCTTGGGATAATATAAGCTTTACTATACATATCCTCCAGCATTTCACAGATGGAAACTGGGATGTATGTGGCCAAGCAACAGCAGCATGTAGGCAAGATAACAAAAGTTATTCATGAGGAAGAACTCATAGGCTAAGAGAGGCTGCAGCAGTTTGCTTTTGCCTGAGCCTGCTGAGAAATGCAAGATTCTGCTTCCCACCTTTCCCTTGCTAAATCAACTGAGTGCAAATTAATTTAGCATTGTGAACTCAGTTTACAGCAATTGAAGCAAGCTGCAGAGAAAGGGGGAACTTGGGAGGAGGAGAGGGAAACTGGGACATTTTAAAAATAACTGTAAAATTGGGATGAGAGAAGATTAATGGGGGGGGGGGGGGGGGAAACCCTGCCAAATTAGCACAGGTGGAGGGTCTGAAATAAAAGTTAAAAAGTATAAAAGGCGAACTCATGTTTGGAATAGTTAAATGAGAGAATGATAAGAAAGACAAGGGCAGCATTAGCTATTAAACCTATTCCATCTGAGTAGACACAAAGGTTTGCACTGCAGGCCTGCAGGTCTAAAACAGACTTGCTAGAAAGCAAGCCCCATGGCATTTAGAGGTCTTGTTTCTGAATAAACTGACTTAGGAGGACCATGCTGCAAAATTTATAACTGATTAATGAGCAGCATCCTACAGTCCTTGGAGAGATCCCCTGACAAGAAAATGAGCAGGAACTCCTTTGCAAGTAGATGTCATCATTTCATCCTGGACAGGAAATGACAGCAAACCAAAACTAATGAGGGAAGACTGACCGCGTGGCTGAATCTTTAGAACCAGCATACATCTCTGTGATGCTTCATGGTTTACTAACCCGAAGCTAGATCCTCTAAACATCCGTGCATCACAAAAGAGGGCAGAAACCTATCAAATCACATTAGATCCCCAAAAGACAGGGCCTCTGAGTAATGTGGCCTTATTCTGAAAAGGTAAAAGGTGATTTTTCATTGCTGTACATGGTTGCGACCAAAAAACCATGGCTGAGATCCTACATCACAGTCTTTATGAATCTATTTCCTAAGATATACAGGGAAAGTGTTCAATGGCACTTAAAACGTTCAATATCCTGCTCTTAAAATCCTGCACAGAAACTGAGCTGTGTTTTTTGCATGTACGGTACTGAGGCTTGCTCCTGAGAAGATATGCATGGAACTGAGCAATACTTTGCTGGTTCATATCAGAAGTGTCCAAAATGGAAAGAATAACACATCTGGCCCTGCCAATTTTGCTTTGGCCCTACCTACTCGTTCCACTCTATCACCAACTGCTTATTGCTCAAATGTGGCCCTTAAAATGCTTTCCAAACTGGACTTCAGGAAGGATACAAAAGACATTAGACAGAAATGTAAACTTGCATTAGTATTAGATATGAACAAATCACAAATATGAACTCTTGGAAATAAAGTGATACCTCTGTGTAGCTCATAACTTTACTTATTACATGTTTTTTGTTGCTGCTTTGTGCCTTCAAGTTGTTTCCAACTTATGTCCACCCTAAGGCCATCATAGGGTCCTCTTGTCAAAATTTGTCTTCCTCTGAGGCTGTGAAGGTATGACTTGTCCAAGGTCACCCAGTAGGTTTCTATGGACAAGTGGGGATTTGAACGCTGGTCCTGGCAAAAAAAGTCTTCCTAGATGGCCTTAACCTTTCAATAAATGCTTTCTGCTAACCCTCAGAAGAATTCATTGAGTAGGGGAGGGCTGCCACTAGTTCTTGACACCCAGAGTCTTAGGGGGGAAGCAGACGAGGGCGTCCAAGATGCCCTGTGACAGTGCGCCGCGGGACTGGAGCAGTCACACCGAGGGGCACCGTTGGCGCCTCTAAAAGGAGCGCAAAAATAGCGCTCCTTTCAGAAGTCAGTGAAAGTGCGCCCTAAAAGCGTCGGGCACACTTTCACTGACTTTTCCGCCGCAGCGTGTGTGGTCACTGCGGCGGTAGGTTGTCCCCGGAGCGCCAGACGTGCAGAGGGCCGGTGGCTCCGAGGACGACCTCGGGAAGAGGAAGGGGCGCCACGCGTGCGGCTGCCCCTCCTCTTCCTTGCCTCGGAGACGGCTCAATAAGCCGTCTGCTGAGGCCCTAAGTCCAGCACTAAAACCACTACACCACTCTGGTTTCTTTACTACTAGAGAGACTCTCTATTCAATTGGCTTCTTACCTTGTGCAGATGCCAGCCAGCAAACGGGCTCCGCTTCTCATGCCATATCCTAATTTTGTACAAAATACCCAGATCTGGAAGCTCAATCTGCATGTACAAAGAAGTATCAAAATAAAGTCATCCATCTTCCTATAGACACAAATTGCTGAACTATTCTCTTTCATATGCCTCAGAGAAATAAACTGGAACTGTGCAAGATAGAGATGAGAATCCTGGACATTTGCATCTTCACACACATGGACAAATAATTGCTATAGAATTCTCACCACTGCGGGAGAAAATAATCATTTCTCTGCAGTATTCTCCTTGTATTCTAATATCTCAAAGTGTTACAGAAAAATTATTATGTGGAAAAAACATATTTTTCCCACAACTTCCCCCTATGTTTTCTGTGCAGAAGATGCGTTTCTTCACAGGAAGCAGTGTTTTCACAACATAAACTCATTTTTTACACAGAAAACACAATTTTTGTACAAAAAGCTCATGTATTTTTCTCCACACCATAATTCCTCCACAGCAGTTCAGTATATTTAAATACTGGGGGAAAACTTTAAAGTCTCACTGTTCTATTAATCTTCTCAACAGGGTTTCCCCAACCACTAGAGAATTCATTTTTCAACCTGAAAACAAATAATTGAAAATAGTCTTTCCATCCCTAGCACAAGAGCAACATCATCCAGAAGGAAGTGTTCCCTGCAGGGTAACTTCAATTTTCACTTCCATAACTCCCCTGAAGGTCACCCCAGTGTAGCCTGAGCAACTAGGAAATGATGGGATTTCCCTTCCAGTTTTGTATGGGACAAAAAGTCTGACATTGATTGACATGATGATCAATAAATGTGAATATTAAACTTTGATGTATAATGCAGGGAAGCTGTTTGTTGCCAAAGTCTGCAGAAATTGTTAAGAAAGCAAAATGGACAAGTAGGGTGGTGACCTAGACCCCCTGCCCATCTTGGAAAAAATCAAACTGCAAATTGGAAATTTCTTCATTCTCCCCTCCTGCTGACAAGGAAATAGTTTCATGAGTGAAAGCAATCAATGCTTAACAGTCTTGTCTACCTCCTATGACTGGACACCTGCCAAACTGGCTCAAACTGGTACATGCCCTCCTGCAGCCTCTAGAGAGGTTGGCCAACACATCTGGATTTGGAAGAAGGTAAATATCGATACTTGATTGGCTTTTTTTTTTTTGGTCTGGTGTACACAGCCCATTGTCTCTGCTCCTCAGAGCACTATAGAGTCAGTATCAGAACTTGAAGTTCACATCTGCCCTTTTGCAAGCACATGTTGAGGCCATGTTTTTCTTCATGCAGAGGTGTTCCCTTCACTCTTAGGAGACTGCCTCCCAAGTTAGGAAAAGACAGACATAGGGGACATTATCATATGGGAAAAATCCCGTGCAGAAACGGGATTTAAAAGCTGGGGAAAACTCATAAAAGCAGGTTGATTTTCACACACATTGCTGTTAAACTGTTGTTAACTGGAACAGAAAGTATTCAAAAGCCACTCCTTTTTACTTTCGGCCAAAAGTAAAAAGAAACAGCTTTTGACTACTTTCCATTTGGGTTAACAACAGTTTAACAACATCATTTGAAAATCTACCCACTTTTGTGGGGTTTTTTTTATTATTTAAGAACCCGCTTCTGCACGGGATTTCCCCCATGTGATAAAGTAAGAGCAAGGGAAGTAATAGTGCCACTGTATTCTGCTTTGGTCAGGCCCCACCTGAAATACTTTGTCCAGTTCTGGGCACCACAATTCAAAATGGATGTTGAAAAACTGGAGCATGTCCAGAGGAGGGTGACTAAAATGATGAAGAGTCTGGAAACTATGCCCTATAAGGAATGACTTAGGGAACTGGGTATGTTTAGCTTGGAGAAGAGATGGTTAAGAGGTGATATGATAGCCCTGTTTAAATATTTGAAGGGATATCATATTGAGGAGGGAGCTAGCTTGTTTTCTGCTACTCCAGAGAATAGGGCATGGAACAATGGATGCAAACTACAGGAAAAGAGATTCCAGCTCAACATTAGGAGGAACTTCCTGACAGTGAGAGCTGTTCAACAGTGGAACACACTCCCTCAGAGATTGGTGAATTCTCCTTCTTTGGAGGTCTTTAAACAGAGGCTTGATGGTCATCTGTCAGGGATGTTTTGATTTTGAGTTCCTG
This sequence comes from Phrynosoma blainvillii, assembly GCA_026167975.1. Taxonomy (NCBI): domain Eukaryota; kingdom Metazoa; phylum Chordata; class Lepidosauria; order Squamata; family Phrynosomatidae; genus Phrynosoma; species Phrynosoma blainvillii. Next base: position 19,356,450 of record JANUYF010000002.1, read on the forward strand.
CATGGCAGGGGTTGGACTGGATGGCCCTTGTGGTCTCTTTCAACTCTATGATTCTATTATTCTCTTTTTGATTTGCATTGCTCTTTGACCTGCTTCTCTCTTTCTGACCTTCCCCCTTTCTTAGGGCCTTTGCAGACTGCCAGAAATAGTGCACATTAAATTGAGGCACTGCCCTGGCTCAGTACTAGGGAATCATAGGAACTGTAATTTATTGTGGCACCAGAGCTCTCTGACAGAGAAGGCTCAATGTCCCAGAAAAAAAAATACAATTCCCATGACTCCCTAGCTCTGAGCCAGGGCAGTGCCTCAATTTAATGTGCACTATTTCTGGCAGTCTGCAAAGGCCCTAAGTCTTGCTTCTCTGCTCCAGTCTGCAGTCATTTTCTTCACATCATAGGGTGAAAAATCCATGTGTGTCCTTTTATCTATAGTGCTTTAAAGTTCGCTGTAGCCCTCTTAGATTGGTTAGAAGGGTTTTTAGTTCCATGCTGTCTGCCCATCTTTTTTCTTTTCTTTTTTACTTTGAGAAACAACTTGCATTGAGCATAGACTGTTTTGTTGGCTTCTGCTGCTATCTCTTTTTTAAAAGTACAGAAATAATCTTTCTTGCTGCAAACTCAAATTGTCCTTCTACCTCATTTTTACTTCCAGTCACTTTGGTTAATAGTCTGTTTTCAAAAACCTTCAGTCTGCAAGGTCCTGCAGAGAGTTAGTGCCTGGAACAGTGTTTACCCCCAGACCAATAAAAACCAATGTACTGCTCTTAACAACGTTTGAGAGGATTTTTCATTTGGAGATTTGGGGGGACTGGGGAGGAATCTAACCTGTCCTCCCATTTTGTAGTGGTGTAAGCTATTTGGGAACCATTTTTAGAATCATAGAATCTTAGAGCTGGAAGAGACCACAAGGGCCATCCAGTCCAGCACCCTGCCATGCAGGAATACAGATGTTCTTCACATTTATTTCTCTGACAGAACCATCCCTACACAAAGAGTAGCATCAAATGCATTTAGTCCCAGCAGTCCTGTGGAGGAACCATACAGTCTTTTCCTCTTGGCAGGCTACTGACAAATGCCATTCCTCACAACAGAAAGTGACAGAAGTTTGGGTGGAAGGAAGATGGAGAATGTGGGGAAATGAAGTGGAAGAAAATAAAGAGGGTGAGGTGGATCTGGAACACATATATGGGAAAGGACAATATATGCACTCATTTGGGCAAGGAGAAATGAAAACCTTGATTTCAGACAATTGCTTCCTTTGTATCACACATAGCCTTAGCAGTAGAATCTCCACATTCACTCCCCTTTTTTTGAAAACTGTTGTTTAAATTCTGCTTCTCATACAAAGATCTCTGATTATCCTAACTAAGGGGCATTGCAGACCAGCTTAAAGGGCCGGCCTGGGTCTGGAGTTGGGGCGAGGCAGCTGCACGCCTGCTGCCCCAACCCTACCCTGATGCCGTCCTGACACCGTGTGGCCATTTGCAACCCGGATTTATCCTGTGGCTTTTCAAGGAAGGGAAAATCCCATCCTTGAAAAGCCACAAGACAAGCACAGGTTACATATGGGCTGCATACGGGCTGCATATGTCTGGCCATGGGAGAATGCAGTAAGATCCATTATTGATGGTTAAACACGTATGTATCCCATCGGGGAAAAGATGATATAAGGCGTGTGTGATAATCTCCTTAGTCTCGAAATTGCTGCATGACTATGCTCCAAAACACACTGGAGAAATAATCTAGTTTGAGGCCACTCTAACTGCCTTGGATCAATGCTAGGAAATCTTTGGAATTGTAGTTTATTATGGCACCAGAGCACTCTCACAGAGTAGGCTAAATGTTTCACAAAATTATAGTTCCCAGAATTCCTTAGCATTCAGCCAGGGCAGTTAAAACAGTCTCAAACTGGATTATTTCTCCAATGTGTTTTGGACCTACGTATATGGTATGTCTTTGAATTCTGCCACCACAGTTGATTCATGTCCAGCTTGTGATCTACTAAGACTCCTAGATATCTTTTGCAGGGCAGAAAGGGGTTGAACAAGATGGCTCTTTTGGTCTCTTCTAACTCTAATATGTTTATCGCTCCTCATTTCCTCCCGATCTGGGCACAGGCTGGGAACGGGATGGAATGGGGAAGAATGGGTTTTACCGCTCAGGAAAATGCTGCTGATGTCGCCGGGTGTCCTCAGGCTGTTCCCTATCCATGCTATGGCAGCCGATTTTGAAGAACGGTAGCTTTCCATTCTTCAAAATCGGCAGCCATGGAACTGTGAGGAACAGCTTGGGGACTCCTGGAGGCATCAGTGGCGTTTTCAGGATGGAAATGAGGAGCGATGAATTCATAAGATTCTATGATTCAATCATGCCTGACAAAGAGTTCTGAAAAACTCAGAAATTCAAACCCCATATGCACCACTTGTGTAACATTTTAGTGGTTCTAATAAAGCAATTTATTAATTAAATTTATTAATTTCTCAATTAAGCAATTTATAAATTTATTAATTTAAGGGATGCAGTGGGTCAAGCAGTTAAGGTACTGACTCTGTTGATTGCAAGATTGGTAGGTTGGCAGTTCGAGGCCTGGGTGCTGCATGATGGGGTGAGCTCCTGTCACTAGCCCCAGCTTCTGCCCATCTAGCAGTTCTAAAGCATGTAAATGCAAGCAGATAAATAGGTACCACTTCGGTGGGAAGGTAAACAGCATTCTGTGCAGTTATGCTGACCATATGATCACAGAGTAGTCTCTGACAACGCTGGCTTTTTGACTTAGGATGTTTTCACATGCATGGGTCCAAAGCCGCCTGGAAGCAATCAAGAGCCATTCCGGAGGTGAAAGCAGCAGCATTCCGGAATGGCTCTTGATTGCTTCCGGCAGCAGCAACTTAATTCCTTTTAAAAAAAGGAATTACAAAGACCGGGGATGATGCCGCCCAGCGCCGGGGATGGCGCTGGATGGGGCGGGGCTTGCTGCGACATCGTGTGAACACATGGAGCAAGGACCCGGACTGACGCTGGCTAGCGCCGGGGATGGCACTGGATGGGGCGGGGCTTGCTGCGACGTCGTCTGAAAAATTTGCAAAGGAGCCGGACTGGGGCCGGACGGAGGTAGGATTGCGTCTGCCTAAAGCCCCGTATGAAAACGCCCTTAGTAACAGAGATGAGCACCATCCCCTATGGTCAGACACAACTTGACTACCTTGTCACCGGGGAATGCTTTTACCTTTTAATAAAGAAATTGCCCAACTTTGATTGTGTATATAGACAAAATGAGAAGCCATACCATAAATTTGTCAGTCTGTCCAGCTTCAAAGTTATCAGATTTGTTGTCCAGTTTCATTTCATCAGATTTCCCTTTCGTACCATAAATCTGGAGAAAGATGGGGGCATCTGTCCCTGCACCTTTCATGTCACTCGTCCATATCCACAGTGACCAAGGATGTTCTTTCCAAAAGAGACAGAAAGAGATAAATTAATAATTGAATATGAAGAACCAACAAAGGTGATAGAGCAACAGTGAAGAAAATGAACAAATAATCTATATTCTAATAGACTGGCTATCTATCACTGTCCCATTCAAAAGAGTTGGGCTTTTAAATAGCCATGAATTCTTTAGGCTTTCAGCAGGTGAGTCTCTTCATGGCTTGGAGATGCAGAAATGTGTATTCTTTTTTTCATAACATTAATAGAATAACATCTTATCTTAAAACCTTATTAATCCTAGAATTGATCCGATGCCAGCATCTGGCTAACTCCACTAACAGTGAGAAAATGCAATTCCTATGCTAAAGCATATCTCTGGGTCACACTAGATACTATATTTTGCATGGTTTTTTTTTTTAAAGAAGAGGTACTTCCTGAAATCATGAAAGAAATCTGTTTGTCCTAGTGCATGATTTCCCCCACCTACACATCTTGCTTTTTATGTGCTTTATGTTGTGATTGATCTTTGTAAAATAGCCACAAGTAGAATTTGCAAGTGTGATGGCTGAATACACATCTCTGAGAAAACACCATCACAGGAAGGAAAGTTGATTAATCATGGTGAACACTCATTCCCCTTAATACCCAGTATGAACCTGAGGCAAATACTTGATCATCGATAATAAAAGAGTTTGGTGAAATGGATACCATGTTGGGGGTCTGAACCTAAAAGACCTAAGCTCAGACTGTTGCTTAACCATGGAAATCTCGCTGGAACAAACTTCACTGAGGTTTAATCTGCACTGCAAAAATTATGTTGTTTGATACCGCTTTAACTGCTATGGCCCAATGTTATGGAATTCTGGTACTTGTAGCCTGTTGTGATACCAGTGTTTTCTGAAAGGGAAGGCTAAATATCTCCCAGAACTCCATAGCATTAAACCAGGGCAGTTAAAGCAGAGTCAAATTGAATTATTTCTGCAGCAAAGATTAGACCTTAGCTTCCAATTCTGTCTGTCTGGTCAGAAAGCAGGCAAAGATCTCACAAATAGGAATGTTCCTCTGTATTTTATTCTTTTCAAAAGGATCTCGCACACAGAATAGTAGCATACCAATTCCAAATACAGTTCTTTAAAACTCATCAGACAGAACTAGAGCACAGTCTAAGTCAAAAGGTTGCTGTGGAGAGGAAATGAGACCAGCAAATACATTATCACCCTGAGGGCATTAAAGAAAAACTGGAAGTGCATACAGCTGTGATGACTTACCATGGAACATCATTTGTTTGTTTGTTTGTTGTTTGTTTGTTTGTTTCATGGCCACATCTTTCCATCCCTGTTTGTCCAAAGCATCCTCACAGGAGCAAGTCTTAGCTGTGCCAACCACTGTGCATATACAAACACTACAACAACCCTGGTTTCAGAGCTTTGGAAAGTTACAGTTGCCAGAATCCTCTGGGAAGGGATTTTGGAAGCTGTAGTTAAAATAATAATAACAGTAGTAGTAGTAGTAGTAACTGTCCCAGGCTCTGAGCTTCTACAGAAAGCCTCCTTACCATGCATATCAGAAAATTAATTCAGACAGAGTTCTTCCAAGAAGACAGTTAAGGAATGCCCTTTCCCGGGCAAGCAGGAGGGTGAGATGGCAATACAAGTTATCCCCACACATGGCCATTAAAGGTCACCAATTACTCAAGGCCACTGCTTCTTGCCCATTTAATATCCAACTACCACAAAGGAATTATACTGTCAATAGCAATCAGGGTTGATAATATGGCAATTTAAAGGTCATAAATGCTTTGGCTGAATGGACTGCAGCACAGAGATAAAGTGGTCGGAACATTAAGGAATGTCTATGGTAATGAACTGGATTTCAACAGGAATGCATTTTGAACAGGACAAACTGTTCACTGCAGAGGCGCCTTGATTATGGAGCATCTTAACCAATTTAAAAAGCATTTGTTGCACTAATGCGATCAGAGAGAGGACAAGCAGAAGGCAGGATGAATTCCTCCCGCCAATTATGAACTTTATTGTTTCTGAAACATCCATCACTGTGCAGGATAATGGACATCTCAGAGCTAGTGGGGGATATAGAAAGAGCTAGAGAGGCTGCTATTCAACACATTAGTAACCTTGCCCTAAATTTTCAAAGGGGAGAGCGAAGTGATACAGGTTTTTCAGATCATTACAGTGGTCAGTCAATGCTGAAAATTTAGGGCAAGGGATTTGATTGGCATCTTTCTGGATCCTATTGCATTCTATCCCACTCCCACAACTGTAAAAGTATGCTTTATACCTGAGGTCTAATACTATTTGATATTGTACCCGAAGAAGTTGGTACAGTACCATAAAAACCAGTTAGTCTTAAACATGCGGCCACATTCCTTCTTTCTGCACCTCCCTTCCTCCTTTTTATGCTGCAAGAGACTGGCATGGCTACTTCTTTGAAAACTACCAAAGGATGGTGTCCTGGGTAAAGAGCTGTAGCCATCCAGGAAAGCCCAGAAGCCTGGATTGGAGCTACACGACAGTCGAAATCAACTCTAAAGCCTTGCCATGTCTGCAGCTCTAAGATCCTATGATGTTCTCCACTCCTGATTTAGAGGAAAGAAATTATCCTTTTGTAGGGCTGCAAGTTTAGAGTTATGACTTAGAGTTTAGAGATTCAGTTTGAATCAATAGAGAACAGCTGGTTGGAAATTCAGAAATGAGAAATGGTGTATACTCTTGCATCTGCCCACTCTTTTCCAAGCTGCTCCTCAGTTTATTAATTCCTCTGGCATCTCTGTCTTCTATAAATCCAAAATTACAACCATCTTTCCATGGCAGTGTCTTTTCTCCCTTGTGGTTTCCTGCTACTGATGTTCCTTGCCCTCCCTCTGCCCTCTTTTTGGCCATTTTCATGAATATGGTTCAATGCTGGTTTGAAAGATACACACACACATACACAGAGTCCCTCAAGGACATTCACAAAATGATCTTGTAGTTCTCACTTTCCCTTGTGCACACATCGAATTCTAAAGAGGAGAACCCTGTTTTCATCCTTGTAATTGTACTTCAGGTCTGCCCTAAATACACTGAAGGCACCAAATCCTGTCTGATCTTGGAAGCTAAGCAGAGTCAGCCCTGGTCAGTACTTGGATGGCGGAGTACCAAGGAATACCCAGAGCTGTAAACTAAATTTCAGAGGGAATCAATGACAAAACACCTAAGTGTTCCTTGCCTACATAATTCATGGGGTCATCATAAGTTGATAGGTGACTTGAAGGCATATATTGTTATCCAAAGAACATGTGGGGGTGACTGTCAGCATTACTTCAGATGTTGGGGAAATTTGAAGGGTCAAAGTACTGGTCTGTAACATGTTGCAGATCACTTTATTGCTGTTAACTGCTGTCTTGTCAGCTTTGATTTATGGCAACCTTATGAATGAGAGACCACCAAATCCCCCTATTATCAACTGCACTGCTCAGATCTTGCAGACTCAGGCCTGTGGTTTCCTTGATTAAGTCTATCCATTTGGAATGTGGTCTTCCCTCTTTTCCTACTGCCTCTCATTTTGCTGTTATTTGCTACCATGTTGGCTTCGACGTATGGCTTTGCCTCCCACTTTACTGAACATTATTATCTTTTCCAGCAAGTCATGTCATCTCATGACACGTCCAAGGTGTGATGGACTCAGTTCAATCATTTTAGCCTCTACTGAGAAAACTATGGGTAGGACATGCATTTATCAAGGAGTGAAATACACCATTCAATACTTTTTTCTTTTATACACCTACTTTTCAGTCTCTTTTGACGCAGTGAAATCATTTCATAGAGCTCCCGCTCAACCAGACCATCACCTTCATCCTCATCCAGCCATTTCCCACAAGGAAACGTCTGTTCAATACCAGTAAATGGACAATACACCACCACCTGGGAGAAGGAAAAGAGAGAAACAGCATGAGATTAGCCACATTTCACACTGTCTTACCTCTATATGAAACATAATACACACAGACAGACATAAAAAAGGAAAGATTTGAAATTACAGATATTGGATATTGTCAAGGACTAAGCTTTTTCTTTAAAAAAAAAAAACTTTGGCATTATTGCTTTATATATTTTAAAATTGACCTTTAGTTAGGATAATCAGAGATCTTTGCATATGTTCCACTACCTGGAGAAGCTAACCAGATGGGGCCTTTTCAGTAGTAGCACCCCAATTGTAGAATTTCCTCCCAAGGGAGATGAGATGGGCTTCTTCTTTCCATTCCTTTCCTTTAGATTGGCATTAAAGACTGTTCTTTTCTCCTGGACTTTTTAAATTTGATATTTGGTCACTTCTAATTTGCACAGTGCTTTTAAAAATTTTATTGCATGAATTTGCTGTCCCTACATTTCTTGTCCTTGTGCGATAACTTCATATTTTTACTATAAAACTGGGTAAGTTACACTCTATCAGCCTTACAGGAAGGCTAAAAATAACTCTTGCCCAGAAAACCCTACAATAGGCTTGCCATAAGTCAGAGTTGACTCAAAAGCAATTAAACAAAACTTGGAATTGGGACTGAAGCTTAGCATGAATTCATTGCAGCACTGACACAAGAGTCACAAACCACCTCTGCTCTTAAGGCATCTAGTAGGTCAGGGCAATGTAGCCAGGGGCTGCATTCAGGCATCTATAACTATTCAGGGTGGCTGAATTCAAAGACATAACCATGTTAGTCTGGAAAATCAGTATCCAAAGAGATCTTGCAGTACCTTTGAAGCTAACTGAAAGAGAGAAGTTGGTAGCATGAGCTTTCGTAGACTTGAGCCTACTTCCTCAGATACATGTGGTGGAGTGGAAAGCCCAGGGACAGATCTATATGGCAGTCTGTGTGTGAGAATGTCCATAGGAATGCAAAACTTTGTGGGTGTGGAGATGAGGTGACAAGTTCGTTTTAACTATGGTCTTTGGGAGACTCGTTCATATCATATCGCTGGTGGCACAGTGGTTAAATACCTGTACTCCAGCCACTCGCTCACAAACCACAAGGTTGTGAGTTTGATACCAGCCAGGAGCTCAAGGTCAACTCAGCCTTGCATCCTTCCGCTAAATGAGTACCCAGTTTGTTGGGGGCAATTAGCTTACACATTGTAAATCGCTTACGGAGTGCTTAAGTGCACTGATAAGCGGTATAGAAATGTACTTGCTATTGCTATTATCTACTAACCTTGGCAACATCCTTGCCTTGTCCTGCAACAACCATTGTTAACACTTTTGTATGTGTTAATTGCACTGTTCTTTTAAATTGTAAGTCACTCTGAGGCCTAGGTGGGTTTTGTTTTGTTTTGTTTTGTTTTGTTTTGGAGGGGGAGCAGGATACAAATAAATATAATAAATATGAATAAGAATCCATGGTATCTTTCTGGGCCTCCTCTCTCAGATGGGACCTGGGGGCACTGTGATACAGTGGTTCTAGTCTTTCTTGGAGGGGCAAACTCAGATGGTGGTGTTGGGGGACTTCTATTTGATGCCCTAGCTGTTGGCCTGTGGAGTCTAACAGGGTACTGTTTTGTCCCCATGCTATTTAACATCCACATGAAACTACTGGATGAGGTCATCCAGAGCTTTGGGGTACAGTGTCACTAGTATGTGGATGACACCCAATTCTATCTCTCCTTTCCATCTAATTCCAAAAAGGTTGCCTCTTTACTGAATCAATGCCTTCCATCTGTAATGGACTGAACGGTGGCAAACAAACTGAAACTTAATCCAGACAAAACAGAGATGCTCCTGGTCAGTTGAAAGGCAGATAAGGGAATAGAGACTTTGCCTGTGCTGGATGGGGTTACACTCCCCATGAAATCTCAGGCTCACAGCTTGGGTCTCCTCCTGGACTCAGCTCTGAGTCTGGATGCCCAGGTTTCAGTAGTGGCCAGGAGTGCATTTGCGCAGCTAAAAGTAGTATGACAGCTGAGCCCATTTCTTGAAATGTCAGATTTGGTTACGGTGACATTTGCCTTTACTACAGCCTGTTTGCACTACTGTAACACACTCTGCATGGGGCTGCCTTTGGAAACTGTTCAGAAACTTTAGCCCCTTCAAAATGCTGCAGCCAGAATGCTGACTGGGGCCAGTTATAGGGAGCATATAACACCCTTGTGGAAACCATTTCTTTGGCTATTGGTTCATTTCCAGGCACAAGTCAAAGTGCTGGTCATGACCTATAAAGCCCTACATGACTTAGGTCCAGACTATTTCAGAGACTGTATCTCCCCATACAAACCTGCTAGAGCCCTAAGATCCTCAGGAGAAGGCGTTCTCTCGGTCCTGCCACCATCACAGGTTTATTTAGTGAGGATATGAGAGGCAGCCTTCACAGTGGCTGCTCCCACTCTCAGGAATAACCTTCCATGGGAGGCTAGGCTAACCCCCTTCCTGCTTTCATTTCAACAACAGGCAAGGACATTTTTGTTCAAGCAGGCTTTTAATATATGATCACTGTCAGGGGGGCTTTTATATGGGGTGTGTGTTCTATTTATGTTTAACTTTTGTATTTTAAAATTTAATTTTATACCATTTTAATGAGCTTATTTTAAATGTTTTTAATTTTTTCATTGTTAAGTTTTAAACTAATTTTATCTGTGACCCATCTTGGATCCCTTTCTGTGAGAAAGGCAGCACAATAAATAAATAAATAAATAAATAAATAATACTGAAGATGCAATTGGATTTTACGCGCAGTTGGCTCTCACCCAGCATATATTAAGCAAAATCAGATTTTCAGCCCACATTATTACATTATATTGACAAGCTAACCCAATGGTGTCATAACTGAAATAAGAGCAGCATTCCCCTCCTGCCACCAATGAAAAAATGTTCCGGGTCACTTTGGTCAAATTGCAAATGGGAACAGGATTGGACAGCTGTCCAAAAGTGTTAAGTGCCCTGTTCTCACCTTCTCGCAATACCAACCACAGCTGACACCAGCATTGTTGTGTCCAATTGAGACACGGCTCAAAGGACTCAGAAGAGCGGCAATCTCTACGTTAAAAATATCAGTCCTGGCCCGTTCAAATTCACCTCCTTCCAGGAACATCTTCCCACTATTCTTCAGCCCTTTGGAGCCATGCATAACAATGTGGATCTTGGAGTTGGTACCGGCCCCACGGATGTCCCCCGTCACCACAGCGACATTATAGACGATACCTAGAAAAGGATTAGGTGCAGAGGGCACAATGAAGAAGTACTGCAGCAGCAGTTACCAACTATAGTTTGACATTCATGTTTCAAATGGGGGGATTCTTTAATGCTATTTTAAATTTTAAATTTATGAGTACTATGGCCTAAATATTCTAAAGGCATCAGAACCCGTCTGATCTTGGAAATGAAATAAGGCCAGTACTTAGCTGGAAGACCACCAACTAATACCAGGTGCTGTAGGCTACATTCCAGAGGAAGGAACTGGCAAAATCACTTCTAGATTTTCCTTGCTCAAAAAAGCCTTATGAAATTTATGGGGTTGCCCATAAGTCAATAGATGACTTGAAAGAACATACACACATTACCTACTGCTTCAGTCATTTTGTTTTAACTTACACTGTAAGCCATTTTGGGTCCCATATTAAGGGAAAAGTGAAATAAATCAAATAATTAAATAAGGAACATTCACGAGTTCTGTTCATTCATTATTTTTGACTGCTGTGTCAATATATGTGAAGAAGAAAATACCCCTCCATTCCCAAATCCACCATTTTCCTGAGCATAGAGGAAGCCAGGGGTCTGAAGCATTAACAAAGCTGAAGGTCTACTTTTCCAGGTTCTAACTCCAGTGGCAGCTAGTAGCTTCCATGTCAGTGGGAGCAGTGAATCCACTCCAGGTTTTACTCCAAAATTAAAAGGGGCTATCTAAGGTTCTGAATACTATTTGCCAAATAAGTTCAGGACCTTGGATGCCCTCTTAAAAGTTTGGACTAAATTGGGCAGCACATTTACCATCCTACTAATATGGAAGCCATGAACCATCATTGTCTACCACTGTCCAACTCATTGTCCAGCTCTTCAAAGTTGTTGTCCTCACTCCATGCATTGTTCCCTTCCATGTATAGATGCTGATGCCATGGCTGGGACATTCCCTTCCTTGTGTGTTGGTGCAACATGCAAAAATTACAAGTGAAAAAGCTGGTATCATGTATGGTGGCACTGCTCAAGAGTGAAAAGTTACTGGAAACAAATACATATTAAGATAAAAGAGAATTCAAATATAAAATATGAGATGAAACTGGGAAAAATTTCTCTTAAATATGATTAATAAAATTCTGAAACAAATAGAGAAGAAATATTGGAGGATTTTGCTATATATGTATCCACAGCAAGATTGCTAATAGCACAAAAATGGAAAATTAAAGAAATTCCTTCGATTGAAGACTGGTTATTGAAATTTATAGAAATAATTGAGCTAGATATCCTAGCATTCTCATTGAATCAAAAAGATGTGAAGCAAGTAGAAGAAGAGTGGTCTCCTGTCATTGAATTTTGTAATAATATGTGGGAAAAAGAGTAGGGAAATGAAGGTTAGATTAGATGTATTGGACCTAAAATAGTTGTATTATTTGTATAAGACTCTGAGAGATAATTTGTAATAACTTTTAATAACCAGAGGTGGCAAGCATAATTAAAATAAGGATCACAAAATCAAGAGTGTTTAGAAAAGAAATATTCAAATGGGCTACTCACCATTCAGGTTCATATTTATATCTTTCATCTACACACACACATTTATTTATTTATTTATTTATTTATTTCCTGGGTTTATATTCCTCCTTTTTCCCCCAGTGGGATTCAAGGCACATATGCTTATATGAATCATATACACTTATGCTATCATGGGTTTTCTTGGTAGGATTTGTTCAGAGCCTTCCTTAGAGGCTGAGAAAGTGTGACTTGCCCAAGGTCACCCTGTGCATTTCCATGGCTGAATGGGGATTTGAACCCTGGTCTCCAGAATCACAGTCCAGCGGTCAAACTGTTGATTCCCACTAAATCACCATGCTGATTCTCACTAAAAAATATAATTGTTGTTGTTAACTGCCTTCACTAGCAATAGCGTTAAAAGCAATTTAAAAACATTCCAAATTAAAATGTGATTCTTGAAGGAGTGCCTTGGAGTGAGCGAGCTAAAATAAACAGGAATGGGACATTTTGAATCAGATATTATATAGTGTTATAAGTTGTAAGTCCCCTCAGTCCTGGGTGAAGAAGAGTTTTCTTTTGTTTGAGCGGGACTTTGGGAACTGACCGCCCATGGGGAAAGGGTTTTTAATAACCTATTGTCTGTATTTACTAGGTTTTTTATTTTTATATATTTATTTTTATTAAAATATTTATACCTTACCCTTCATCATGGGATTTCAAGGTACCATACAAATATGTGAACAATTTAAAACAACTTCAGATTAAAACAATAAAACAGCAACAAGTTAAGGTAAAGTTAAAAACCATATCGGTGGCGATGGTGTGTGCCTTCAAGTCATTTCTGACTTATGGTGACCCTAAAGCAAACCCATCGTTAGGCTTTCTTGGCAAGATTTGTTCTCTTTGATTGTCATACTTTTATTTTGAAATTTTAGTAATTCTGTAAGAGTAACTTTGTGTGACTTTGTAAGAAGCAGATCCACGAAAAACCTCTTGAAAAAGTAAAGTTTGCTGTTGATAGTGTGATTTAAATACTACGTAAGGTAAAAAGAAAATGACAAAGTTAAGAGTTAAAAGAATGAAATTGGTTCTTAGTCATTATGAATGTAGATGATTTTTATTCTTACAAATATAAGTAGTTACTAGAAATGACTAGTATGTAAATGATATCATTACCTATGTTTTATTTGTTTGCTATAATGGTTATAAATAATATATATATAAAGATTTGTTCCTAGGAAGTTTGCCATTGCCTTCCCCTGAGGCTGAGAGCATGTGATTTGCCCAAGGTCACCCAGTGGATTTCCATGGCTGAGCTTGGAATCGAACCCTGGTCTCCAGAGTCGCAGGTCAAAACTCAAACCATTATACCATGTTGGCTCTTGACCCTATCCTTAACCCACCAGGAAATTCCACTCACATTTCCCATTTAAAACAAGGCACATTCTTCCCGTACGTCTTGTTTATAAGTAGAATCGTGCTTCCAGAACACTCCAGGAAGCACAATTCTGCATATTCATAAATTGTGCAGGAACGAGGCAAACACTCAGGCCCTACATATAGTCTAAAAACTGAGTCTGTTCAAGATTCATGGTCCCATCATGTCTTACAGCCAGTCTCAGGGCAAGGCTAACAACAGCAATTACACCTTCCTCCTCCTGTAGCAACCCAGGTTTAAATAAAATCCGCACGCCAGCTTGTCCTTGCAAGGACTTCTGTTGTTTTAAGGCTGCCTACGATGCACTGTAAATGTGGTCGATTTCATTCTGGGGAGATTTCACTTTGTTAAATTGTATATAACTTGGAAAGGCCCCAGCAGGGGTCTTTCGACAGCGATAGCCTCTATGGCACAGTCGCCAGAGAAAAGCGAGACCTGAGCAGCAGTTCAATGATGCCTGTAGCCATGTGACAGCGCTAAACTGGATGAATAAATAAGTGCTCGATGCAGAGCTACGATGAGGCTTGTCTTCAACAATTTTGGATGAGAAGCAATCCTATTATCCCTGTTCGCTAAAGTAAACCAAAGTAAAAACACGCAAGCTGCTGTTTTCAGATCCAGACATTAGACCTTATCCCACGGGGTCCCAAGCAGAAGATATCCAAAGGTAATCCAAAGCTAAAACGTTTTTCCTTACCTTGTGTCCACACATATCCAAAGGCAATCCAAAGCTAAAACGTTTTTCCTTTCCTTGTGTCCACACAATATCTGAAGGCAATCCAAAGCTAAAACGTTTTTTCTCCCCCTGAACCGAAGTCAAAGGGGATCTTTTGACATTCGGTTTTTTGGGGAAGTACAGCTGGGAGGAGGGCGAGATGTGGAAGGGAGCCGCCGCCTCTGCCTCCTCCACGGCCAGAGCCACCTCTCAGCCGGTGCTTTGGGCTGGCTGGAGGCCTGGCAAGTGTCAGAGGGAGGGCGAGGTGCGGAAGGGAGCCTCCGCCACCGCCTCCTCCGTGGCCAGAGCCGCCTCTCAGCCGGTGTCTTGGCTGGCTGGAGGCCTGGCAAGTGTCGGAGGGAGGGTGAGGTGCGGGAGGGAGCCTCCGCCGCCGCCTCCTCCGTGGCCAGAGCTGCCTCTCAGCCGGTGTCTTGGCTGGCTGGAGGCCTGGCAAGTGTCGGAGGGGGGGCGAGGTGCGGGAGGGAACCCCCGCCGCCGCCGCCTCTGCCTCCTCCAGAATGGCCACGGAAAGGCCACGGAACGGCCATGGAAAGACCGCGGAGGTTTGCCGCCTTCGCTTTTTTTCCGCTTCCTGGCCAGCGTTTGATAAGGCCCATTATCAGTGGGAAAAACCAGCATATTGATCTGACTTTCGGAAGCTGAAACCTCTGATGTGATGAATGCAATAATATATATATATATTTAAAAGACTACAACATGGTTGTTGGTGTGTGCCTTCAAGTCATTTATGACTAACAGCAACCCTAAGGCAAACCTATCACAGGGTTTTCTTGGCAGGATTTGTTGAATGGTGGTTTGCGTTTGCCTTCTTCTGAGGCCAAGAGAATGTGACTTGTCCAAGTGATCCAGTGGGTTTCCATGGTCCATCAGGGATTCAAACCTTGGTCTCCAGAGTCATAGGGCCTTTGCAGACTGCCAGAAATAGTGCAAATTGAGTCCACTTTAACTGCTCTGACTCAGTGCTAGGGAATCATGGGAACTGTATTTTATTGTGGCACCAGAGCTCTCTGACAGAGAAGGCTCAGTGTCTCAGAAAAAAATACAATTTCCATGATTCCCTAGCACTGAGTCAGGGCAGTTAAAGTGGACTCAATTTGCACAATTTCTAGCAGTCTGCAAAGGCCCATAGTCCAATGCTCAAACCACTACACCATGTTGT
The DNA here is from genome assembly GCA_026167975.1 of Phrynosoma blainvillii. NCBI lineage: Eukaryota > Metazoa > Chordata > Lepidosauria > Squamata > Phrynosomatidae > Phrynosoma > Phrynosoma blainvillii. Next base: position 19,371,875 of record JANUYF010000002.1, read on the forward strand.
AGGGACCTATAATATAGCAGTCTGTAGAACTCCCTTTTTATTTTTAAATGCAGAATGAGTCTCTTGAGCAACTCCTGTTCTGTTCACCTGGGAGACACTAGGAAGCTGTAGACTGTGCAGGAGGAGTATCTCACACCATGGAGATGGGATGAGTCCCCCTGCATCTGCAGAGAGAGGTAATTCACCATTATTTTGCCAGGAAAGGGGGCACTCTGGGGAGATGGGAGGGATCAAAGGTCACAAAACCAGCTTTGGGGAAAGAGGCTACATGCATCCTCAAGATTGCACTTTGCCCACTCCTACTCTACCATCACCTGGAGTTGCCAGTGACTGGAGGCAACAGTAGGCTTCCTCCACACATCACCTGGGCTGCATCCACACTGCAGAAATAATGTTTAGTCAGCAATCTGATGCCGCAGCTAAGGAGTTTATTACATGGCGGAAATCCCATGCAGAAATGAGGTTCTAAATAGAAAAAAAAACCCACAAAAGCAGGTAGATTTTCCGAAGATGTTGCTGTTAAAGTGTGCTTAACCCAAACGGAAAGTAGTCAAAAGCCGCTTCTTTTTACTTTCGGGATTTTCCGAAAGTAAAAAGAAGCGGCTTTTGGCTATTTTTCATTAGGGTTAAGCACAATTTAACAGCAATGCGTGTGAAAATCTACCCATTTTTGCAGGTTTTCCCCATCTTTTAAATCCCATTTCTGCATGGGATTTTCCCTGTGTGATAAGGTCAAGCCAATGCAATTTTAGGCTAGTATCCAGTATAGTGTCTAGATCAAGATATGTAAAAGTACTACTCTATTTTGCTTTGGTCACACCTCACCTGGAATATTGTGTCCAGTTCTGGTCAGCACAATTCAAAAAGGATGTTGACAAGCTTGAGCATGTCCAGAGGAGGGCAACCAAAATGGTGAAAGGTTTTGGAAACCATGGGAGCTGGGTATGTTTAGCCTGGAGAAGAGAAGGTTCAGGGGTGGCATGATAGCCATGTTTCAATATTTGAAGGAATGTCATATGGAGGATGGAGCAAGCTTGTTTTCTGCTGCTCCAGAGATTTGGACACAGAGCAATGGATGATGCAAGCTACAGCAAAAGAGATTCTACCTCAACTTTAGGAAGAACCTCCTGATGGTAAGAACTGTTTGACAATGGAATATGCTGCCTCCCAGTGTGGTGGAGTCTCCTTCTTGGGAGGTTTTTAAACAGAGCCTAGATGGCCATCTGTTGAGAGGATTTTCATTGGGGGTTGGACTGGATGACCTGGTGGTTGGACTGGATGACCTGGTGGTCTCTCCCAATTCTATGATTCCATGACATCACTTTAACTGCCATGGCTCCATCCTATGGAATCCAGGGATTTGTAATTTGGTGGGGCACCAGAGTTCTCTGACAGAGAAGGCTAACCATCTCACAAAATTACAAATCCCAGAATTCCACAGCATGGTGCCATGGCAATTAGAGAGATGTCAAACTCCATTATTTCTGCGCTGCAGATGCAGCCCTACTCTTCTCACTATAAAGGCTATCAGCACATGGGGGAATTTCCAGCAGAAGGGGCTTCAGGGAAGGCGGGATGCGGGGGAATGGCAGGAGAGTCCTTCAGGTCTTATGCAGGTTAGACTGAAACAGCCAGCAGGCCAGGGGTTCCATCTCCTGCTCTACAAATCACCTTATACATGCAACTTTGCAGTCTCTTATGGTTGCGCTGAGTTGTAGTCACTGGTCATTTGAAGTTAATCTGTCTCTAAAATAGGAAACAAACCCACATATTCCACACGTTCCTTTTTCTGCATGAAACAGCAATAACACTGAATGCTGCCTGAAACAGATTAGAAAGGTTTTGATGTGTATGTTGCCTTCTGCTAAAATGCTTCAGTGTTTACTTCCTTAACAGTGTAATAAGGCTTTTGTTTGTTGCAGCTCTTACTAAGCAAGACAATGAGGGGAGGGCAACAGAATATCACAGGTTGAGTCTCCCTTATCCAGAATTCCAAAATTTGAAATATTCCAAAATCCAAAACTGTCCACATGGGTGGCTGAGCTGGTGACACCTTTGCTTTCTGATACAAACTTTATTTCATGCACAAAGTTATTCAAAAAACTGTGTATAAAATTACCTTCAGGCTATGTTTATAGGGTGTATATGAAACAAAAGTGAATTTCATGTTTAGACTCTCACCAGGTATACGCAAATATTCCAAAATCCAAAAAAACTCAGAAATCTAAAACAGGTCTGCTCCCAAGCATTTCAGATAAGGGAGACTCAACCTGGATTGGGCTTGGGGAGAAATCAGAGCTTGGAAAAGCTCCTTCTTCAGCCTACAGCTCCCATGACCCTCCCACCTTGATCTGGCTGAAGGATTTGGGGAGCTGTTTGGAAGCTAAGCAGGGTCAGCCCTAGTTATTACTTGGATGGGAGGCTACCAAGAAATACCAGTACTGTAGGCTCTAAATCAGAGAAAGGAACCAGCAAAACCACTTCTGAGTATTCCTTATGAAACCTATGAAATTCATGGGGTTGCCATAAGTCAGCAAGTAGCTTGAAGACCCATATACACACACAGTCCAAAAGTGGGGACTTTTCCATAGCTCTGGGTAGAATCCCGTGAATAGTAGAAGAAGAACAATACTCTTTTTCTCCTCAACAAAGATTCTAAAGCATAAAACTGATCAGTTTGGAACTCACCAGCAGCTTTTGTATCATTTGTTCAAATAAACAAGCTGCTTCGAAAGGGCGACTCTCACCATGGAGAGACTGCTACTCTGCTGGCAAAAGCCTAAATTAAACATCTCTCCCCAGCAGGCATGTCACTTGCCCAGATGTCCCAAGGCCTAAAATAATATGCTGGATGGTCTTCAGAGTATCAGTATCCATTGAAGGAGAATGTCTCTGGAGACCCAGGAAGCCTTTGTAATAACCCCCTCCCACTTCGCAGCCATATGTTGGAAATGAAGGCATGAGCAACTCTAACAGAATCTGGCCTGGCTGGAAACACTTAGTTCTCCATATAACCTGGAAAATGACCTGCTCCATCGAGCTCCTTAAGTCTTTGTCACTTGGGTTACAAGATTTAGGCAGGGTCACCACCAACACATGGAATCCTTGGGCAGATGCCAAGGCCCCAACAGTGCACAAAAGTTACCTTTTGGGAGAACAACTCCCAGGACAACTCATAGTGGCATCACTAGGGTTGGTGTCACCCAGTATAGTAACATGGTGCCACGTCCATTGACTGGTAAGGATTGTTAGTTGGCGGTAGCGGCAGTGGACTACCCCACTCTTCCTTCCATCCCGCTGCATCTTCCTCCTGCCCAGCCAGACCTGGACCTTTCCAGTACGTGGGAGTGACACCAAGTTGCCATACCAGGTGATACTAACCCTAGTGATGCCACTCAACAGTGGCATTCTCCTCCTCTTCCTTGCCTTTCCCCTTCCCTTTTGTAGAGGTGCCCTGGTTGGTGGCAGAGAGCATCCGGGAAGGTTGAGATAGACAAGTGGCCACCACAGTTGGTGTTCACCACCATCAGTTATTACTCAGTGTGATCCACACCCCTTGCACCACCCTAGTGACATCCCTGCACCCTATATGCTACTTGTGTTGGTTGAAGGACTCTAGGAGATATAGTTCCCAAAATAACTCTATTGTTGATATAGTTCCCAAAATAACTCTATTGTTGATGGCCAGCCAAAATCCCATTACAACAAAAATAGACTGCTGCCTGGTCCTCTAGTAGAGCCAAGTAAGTGAGTCAAGCCACCTTTTAATTTCAATGTCCCTTGTGTAGCACTCTGGGACACTGTGAGAAACAGGCCCATCATGAGGGAAAGTGAGGCAGCTGCCTCAGGCAATTGATCTTCAGTTTCATGTGACAGGAGCAGCCGTTTTTTAAAAAAAATATTATTAATTACATTTTTACAGTCAGGGAATGTGAAAGGAAAACACTTGTGAGATTTTCTGCCTCAGGTGCCAAAATAATTTGACCTGCCTTGGGTGCTATGTAGCTTGATTTCAGAAGAGTATGGAGACAGAGGTACCATTTGCTGTTCTCCCTCTAGCAATAAACTCAGGTTTAGGCCTACCCTCAGAGTGAAACACCCTTTGCTGCCTGTAGTTCCCTTCAAAGCTCTAACACTTATCAATGCCAAATAAATATGGGGGTGGAGGGGTGACATCAGAAGTATGCCACCAGACTTTGCCCAAGGTCACCTCAGATATGGACCTGCCCCTGCAATTATATGTTCCCTGATCATTTACAGGTGTTATAGTTAGGGCTGACCTGGGATATACGCACCTAACTCAAACACACACCAATTAGCTACCTGATTTTTGGTTATTCTGCGGCAGAAATGTTATGTCACCTGCTGTTCAACCACCCCCTCCTGTGATGATTCAGGTGATGATTTAGTTCTTTCCTTCCTCTGGAATGATTTTTTTCTGAGAGAGCATCACCATGGACTTGAAATGGAAACTTGACTCTGTGAAGTCGTAGGCTTTCATGGCCGGGATCCATAGTTTTTTGTGGGTTTTTCGGGCTGTGTGGCCATGTTCTAGAAGAGTTTCTTTCTGATGTTTCGCCAGCATCTGTGGCTAGCATCTTCAGAGAAAACTGGAATGGAAGGGAATGGGTCTATATATACTGTGAGACCCTGGGTAGGGAGGAGTGGTTCCCAGGTGAACTGTGTGTTGTTCTGTGTTGAATAGGTATTGTTCTGTTGTTGATGGCATGGCTTCAGGGTATTCAATCAAGGATATTGTCTGCTGTTCCCATGTAACCTGTGTGTTGTTCTGTGTTGAATAGGTATTGTTCTGTTGTTAATGGCATGGCTTCCAGGTGAGGATATGCAATCAAGGAGATTGTCTGCTATTGTCTGCTGGGAAAGCCCCTGACCCTGGTTGGTTTCCCATTTGCACTTCGTGAGTGCTGATTTTCTTATTTTGTAGGACTGGTAGCCATATCTTGCTTATTTTAAGGGTTTCTTCTTTCCTGTTGAAGTTATCCAAGTGTTTGTGGATTTTGATGGCTTCCCTGTGCATTCTGACCTGATAGTTGTTGGCATGGTCCAGAATTTCAGTGTTTTCAAACAGCATTTTATGCCCAGGATGGTTTATGATGTGTTCTGCTACTGCAGATTTTTCTGACTGGCCCAGTCTGCAGTGTCTCTCATGTTCCTTGACTCGTGTTTGGACACTGCGTTTGGTGGTCCCTATGTAGACTTGTCCGCAGCTGCATGGTATGCGGTAAACTCCTGCGGCTGTGAGAGGGTCTCTCCTGTCCTTCGCTGAGCGCAGCATTTGTTGGATTTTCTTGGCCGGTTTGTAAACCATTTGGAGGTTGTGTTTCCTCAATACTTTCCCTATTCTGTCTGTGACTCCTTTGATATATGGTAAAAATACCTTCCCTTTGGGTGGCTGCTTGTCTTCAGTCCTCTGGGGTTTTTCTGTGTCTGGCAGCCCTTCTGATGTCTGAGCTGGAGTAACTATTTGCCTGTAGAGCCCGGTCTAGGTGTTTCAATTCTTCTTCCAAGAAGTGGGGTTCACAGATGCGTTTTGCCCGGTCTACCAGTGTTTTTATTGTGCTTCTTTTTTGTCCTGGGTGATGGTTAGAGTTCTTGTGCAGGTATCTGTCTGTATGTGTGGGTTTTCTACAGACTCAATTCAGCATCTCCTTAACATAGCATATATACCTGTATGTGGGCATATGCCATAACAGCACTAAGTAAACCAGTCATTGACATGTGTTGTGAAATGTTGCTATTATGCAAAATAGCAGCATTGCACAACACATGTCAATGACTGGATGCTATTGCTCCATGTACAAAACATGACACATGCCGACAATGGAAAATATAGGATCCACATCCACAATGGAAAATATAGGATGCAAAACCTCAAAGAAAAGTATAGGAAAGTGATTGCGAACCTATGGCATGCATGCCAGAGGTGGCTCTTAGAGCCCAGTCCGTGGGCATGCACGCCATCATCCCAGCACAGAGTTCGCCAGCGTTCATTACTACAAAGCCAGAAGGACGTGGCAACTTTGTGATAAATAAGTGAGTTTTGGGTTGCAGTTTGGGCACGCGGTCTCTAAAAGGTTCGCCATCACTGGTATAAGATGTACAACCAGAATGCACAATGTGCAACATGCAAAGACAAGGCACAGATAAGCAAGCTGTTTGAGCAACTCTGCTTCCACTATTATCAGTAGAATAGTCTGTTGTGTGATGGTGACATTTTTCCCTGCATGCGTAGCACAACTTACATGTGCATATATCCCTAAGTGCATTCCAGCTATACTCAGCCAAAAATCTTCCCTAAAAGTTCAGCACACCTCTGTTCCACTCCCTGAACAGTGTTAAGTGGTTACAGTGGCCGCATGTAGTAACTTCAACTTATACTTTGATAAGAGAGTTGGCCAGGTTCAAACATAATGACAAATCATGGCTTGGTTTTACACTGATAAGCCTTGTGTATATAGTACAATCAACCATGGTTAGTACCACTCCCAGCCTCAAATGCATTTACCTGTGGCTTCTGTTCCTCCTACTAGGATATCTCTCTGAATTTTGCCATCATCTTCATCCAGGGCGAACCAACGAGCACATGGGAATTCATACACACACCTGTTGCCAATGTCTTCAATGATAACCTAGGATGAAAAGAACAAATTTTCATTTGAACAAGACAGGCAGAACATGAAGCACTTAATAAAATCTTCATTTTCTCTGGAGTCATGAGAACAAGCAACCACCCATGTTAGAAATCCAAGCATATCAACCCAATCACCATACGTTTCTGAGAGCAGTACTTTTTAATCTTGCTAATGCACAGGACTAGCAAATTTTTCCCCAGTGTGCTGGGAACTAGTACCACATTTGTGCTTTTTTGATACAACTGTTTCATTGCTGGCAATGGTATCACTAGGGTTGGTGTCACTCTGTGCAGTAACCCATGCTGTCACTCTCAGGCTCAGAGCTACCAAGTCAATGAGTCCATCAGGAGGAGACCAGGCCACCATGGAAGAGAGGCTACAGTGTACTTGCCACCAATGAATGGACTGTTCATGTCCCAGGTTGTTCTGGTGTTTCCACCTTGTTCACAGGTACCGAAGGGGTCCAGGTGCCATTCAGTAACAAGAGAGGCCTGTGGTATGCTGGCCAACCTGCCTCCTTGCAACCTTCAGGCAGATGAACCAGGTCCTTCCCAGGACCTTCAGTATCTGGGAGTCCTGGTCAACAAATGGAAAGGCAGACACCCCTCTGTGTCACTCGGTGCAGCCTGTATCCCTAGAAATGCCCTCGATTCCTGGAAACTCTCCAAGGAGCAGTAGTTGATGGCTTGTGGACCATAGTAGAATGGTGAGTCAACCCATAAATAAATGCCATTGATTCAATGGACTAACTGGTTGGAGGCTAATAATATAATTCAGGGTATAGCAATTGCACAGCTGCTGCAATTCTACATGATAATACTTAGCTACAGGGACAAAAGATCCAACTCAGTACAGAGCAGCATCCTACATTCCTAGAGGGAAAATAAGCACATCTGTACAAACCTTGTCCATGAACCAGCCAGCTGAGCTCCCCTTGTTATTGTGGCCTATGGTGATTTTCCGTAACTTTCCCAGATTGGGGGCATCTAGTGTGAACTTATCTTCTGCACCTTTCTCAAAGTTGTCATTGTCATTGTCCAGCCTCCTTTCTCCTAAGCAAGATAGGCACCAAAGGAAAAAAATTAGATGCAGATAAAACACACACACACATACACACTTGTTAGCAGAGACTTGAGTAGACCCATTGAATTAATGGGATTTCCTTATGAATTGACTCATCACTCAATAATTGATTGAATGGGTCTGCTTTAGTTGCTACTAACCAAAAGAATGCCAGGCTAAGTGTGTTATACGATGGGACCATAGTAAAAAACATAGAAAGATTTTTGGACTGAATCCACCAACTACTTTGGATACCTCTCAAACAATTACTTCAGACTTAGTGTTGTTGTTGTTTTTCTCTAGAATGCACATTTATGAACCAATTTGCACTGACATCCCAAATATTTTTGTGCAAATGGGTGGGGGTATGTGCACAAAATTTTGATTTTGGTCTGCTTTTCAGGGAACTTGGTGTGAAACAAATTTTAATGACTACAGGTACTAAGAGTCACACTTTTGCTTCAAATTATAAATGAAATCATCAGCATCAACTCAGGCAATGCCAAGCAAATTTCCATGCAGATTATTAGACAGATAACAACTGCCAAGGACAGCTAAATGAGTTATCTTTTCCGGCACAGCTGGTACCTTAGCAGTAGCAAAGGTACCATATATACACACCATTGTCACACACTCCAGAAGCTGGAGATATCTTTAACATTCCTATTTAATTCAGTGAATGTTACTTAAATAATCGTTGTATAAAATTGTTGTCTTAATAATTTAATGGAGCAATCCATAGTAGGCTCAGAGGATCTACTATGTCATTCCCAGAGTGTTTCAGGGCAAAGTTTCTAGTGTCCTCCAGCAGAGTGGATTTCTGGGAAAGAATTTTCCTATGCCATTTCTAAGCTGACATAGGCAAAGGACAGGGTTGACTGGACCCTTCTCCAGATAATAAAGTGGCTTTGGACCTGGTAGACACAAAGGACGTTTTCACACTGGGCTTTAAACGGAGGCAATCCTACCTCCATCCGGCCCCACTCCGGCTCCATTGTAAAATCGTTCATACGACGTCTATGCAAGCCCCTCCCCATCTTGCGCCATCCCTGGCGCTATCCTGCCTCACTCCGGGGTCTTGCTCATCGTGTGCAAACGACGTCGCAGCAAGCCCCGCCCCATCCTGCGCCATCCCTGCGCCATCCCTGCCGCTAGCCGGCTTTAGGCCCATATTTCTAATTCCTTTTTTAAAAAGGAATTAGAGGGGCTGCTGCCGGAGGCAATCAGGAGCCATTCCGGCGGCTGCTGTTTTCACCGCCGGAACGGCTCTTGATTGCTTCCAGGGGGCTTCCAGGCGGCTTTAGAGCCGCCTGTGTGAAAACGTCCAATGCCTGTCTCAGCTCACCTAGAGACCATACTGATCTGAGCATTGGACTACGACTCTGGAGACCAGGGTTCGGTTCCCTGCTCAGTCATGAAACCCACTGGGTGACCTTTGGCAAATCATACTCTCTCAGCCTCAGGGGAAGGCAATGGCAAACCTCTGAACAAATCTTGCCAAGAAAACCCCATGATAGATTCGTCTTAGGGTTGACATAAATCAGAAATGACTTTAAGGCACACAACAACAACAACAAGCTGGCAAGGTGATTTTGACTTAGGATGACTTTATGAATAAGAGACTTCCAAGTCACCCTGTCATCAGCAGCCCTTGCAGACTCAGGGCTGTGGCTTTCTTGGTTGAATTAATCCACCTGTAATGCTCTTTTCCTACTGTCTTCTAGCTTATCAAACATTTCTTTTCTAATGAATCATGTCTTCTCACAATGTGTCCAAAGTATGACAGTCTCAGCTTAGTCATCTTCTAGGGAGAGGTTCAGGCTTGATTTGCTCTTAGATCCATTTATTTGTCTTTTTGGCAATGCACAGTATCCACAGAACTCTCCTCCAGCACCATATCTCAAATTCTAAATGCTTCTCCTGAAACTGCCAATCCCAGGATTCCACAGGATAGACCAAGGCAGTTAAAGTGGAATCATAGCACTATAATTCTGCAGTGTGAATGAGCCCCGTGGGCTATATTCAACAGAAACATCCTACCCCCAGCATTATTTTTCCAACAGCAAAATGGCTGACATCCTAAAATAGTATGTTTTGGCTTGCAACAAAATAAAGCAACAAAATACAGCAACAGGATTGCACCATTAATCAGTAAATTAATCGGCTAAAATCCTAGACAAGAGACAGTTCTTTTGAACTATAAAGACAGAGCTGTAGAGAAATGGTACTATTCTAGAAATAAAAGTACTATTTTCTTTGCAGTACATTTACTGTAATAAGAGAACTCTTAAAGGTGGCCTTTCCATCTAATGAATAAATGGGCCTTTGCAGACTGCCAGAAATAGTGCAAATTGAGTCCACTTTAAGGGTAAGGGTTAGTGCTAGGGAATCATGGGAATTATATTTTTTTCTGAGACGTTGAGCCTTCTCTGTCAGAGAGCTCTGGTGCCACAATAAAATACAATTCCCATGATTCCCTAACCCTAACCCTAACCCTTAAAGTGGACTCAATTTGCACTATTTCTAGCAGTCTGAAAAGGCCCAAATGGTTGCTTTCTTGTCTTAAAAGACTTTCTTGTCAATGTCTCCCAAAAGGCACTGACCTTGGGGTACAAGTAATATGCAAATACTTGTAAATCTGAGTGAATGGTTTATTAATTAATTAATGTTTAAAATGATTAATCAAGTAAAATTATTTAATCAGCTGCGAGACCGACCAAGTCATTTGCCTTGATAGTTGTTTAATATATGCTTGCAATGTGCTCAGGAAAGACAGTTTCGTGGGGGGGGGGAAAAACACCCAAAAGGGCAGCTGTGCTCTTGACAAGAAATGCAATTTTGCTAAGTTTGATAATTTCAGTTGCTTAGAATGACAATTTTCTTAATCATCACCGGACTTTGTGGGTATTGCAGCATGGTGAAGAACAAGAACAGAATACTGCATTTTTTAATCACCCCCCCCCCCCACCTTCTGCTAAGTATTCTCCATTCTTCCCATATCATTTTAGCTTGCTGACAACCCTGTGATTTAGGATGAAGAAGGGTAGGGAATTGCTACAGTGGTCCATTTCCTCTTGATTTCCTTACTATGCTTCTCATAGCTGCTCTGAGTTGTATGGCATACCCTTCCAATGGTCCTGATTTGGCAGGACCAACCCTGATTAATCCTATGTCGTCCTAGTTTTTCACCTGTGTTTAAATTGTCCCAGTTTCCCTCCCCTCCTTCCACTTTCCTTCCTTGCCTTCAGCTTACTTTAATTGCTGCAAACTGGGTTCAAAGGGCAAAGTGGTTTGCATTCCATTAATTCAGCAGTGGGAAGAGAAGACGAGGGTATGGGAATCTTGCTCTTCCCAGTAGGCTCAGGTAAAAGTAAACTGCAGCAGCATGTCCCAGCTTGTGTGCACTTTCTTATTAATAATGTCTGCCATTTTGCCCACATTCTGATGTTGCTTGACCACACATGTGTTCCAGGCTTCATCTGTGAAATTTTGTGAAGGTATGGAATGGAAGGAGACATCTCCTAATGCCTAACTAGGGACCTTATCACATGGGTTCTGAAGCAGAGCTAATCCAAAGGGCATACACAGCTAATACATACTATTTCCCCGTGTTTATACACAATGCTGCCCCAGAACACGGAGCTAATCCGTATTGTTTCCCCGTGTTTATACACGACGCTGCCCCTGAACTCGGCAGAACACGGAGCTAATCCGTAAGGAATAGAGAGATTTTGACATTCGGTTTGTCGGGGAAGTACAAGGGAGCCTTCGCATTCATTGAGCAATGGTAGGCGGGGAGAAAATCCCAGCGAGGGGAAGGGATTGCCTTGGCAAAAGGCAAACCGGATTGGAGAAAAGAAGGAGAGGAGGAGGGAAGAGGGAAGAGGGAGGCGATCTCTCTCGCATTTTTCCCCACCGACACGCCACTGTGGGCTGCCTTCCCTTCTCCAGTCCTCCAGCCCTCCTCCTCCTCCTCGGTCCCCTTGGCTGCCTTTCCTCCCGACTCCTTCCTCCCATCCTTGCCATCCACATTCTGCGACGCCGGCTTTTTGTGACGGGAGAGAAGGGAGCCTTCATATTAATTGCGCAATGGCCAAACGGGCGATATTCCGTTCGTTTCGCTATAGAACTGAATTTATTCCTACTTTGGTTATTTTTCACTTATTCTTCACTTCGTGGCCAGCGTTTGATAAAGTCCTAGGATGCTGTAGTGCAGAAATCCTCTTTAACTCAGAACAGCTGTGGGGGGAGCAGCAAGAAAATTTACTGCCCCAACAGCAGCAGATCCACTGTTGGCCATCTTTGGCTAAGAGTGACCCATCCAAGACTACCCAATGGATTTCATGGCTTTGGGAATTTAAACTTGAGTCTGAAGTCCTTATCCAACCTGCTAACTCAAAGACAGGTCACCCTTTTTCAGCCATAGGGCCAATTTCAACTTTTGAGAAGTTCTTGAGGAACTTTCAGTGTTGGGAAGGGCGAGAAGAAAACACACACATTATTTTAGATTAATTAAGCCTTAAAAGATATAAACAAAACTTTTACAATAAGGGGGAAATATAGAAAAAATACATGCAAAAAAGTCAACGAAGTGGAATGGCCCCGTCACTTTGTATTAATGGAAACTCTGTCCAATGAGGGCCACATAATGAGAAGACACAACTCATTGGAAAAGACAATAATGCTAGGAAAGATAGCAAGTAGTAGAAAGAGAAAGGAATACCATATGCCAGATGAATGGAGTCAGAGAGGCCATGGGCCCGAGCCTGCAAGACCTGAGCAAAGAAGTTGAGGATAGGGAGTCTTGGAAATGTCTCATCCATAGGGTTACCATGAGTTGAGGTTGACTCAAGGGCAGTTAACAACTGCTTCAGAAGTTGCATTGCTTTGGTTGTGTGTTGTTTCATGGCAGGGGGTTGGACTGAATAGCCCTTGGGGTCCTTTCAAACTGTATGATTCCATGACCCTATGAAAGACTATATTCTCCCATGTGAGCCTGCTCATTTCTTGAGATCTTCAGGGCAGACCCATTTTTCCAGGGCCACCACCCTCACAGGCATACCTGGTTGGAACATAGGAAAGGACCTTCTCCATGACTACCCACCCCACTTGGAACGCCTTTCCCAGGTAGGTCAGACTGACTCTCTCCCTTCTGCCAAAGGGGATTATCACATGGCGAAAAGAAGGGAAGCGAAGCAGATCGCGCCCATCCTTATCCCATCCTTATTGCATTGCACTTATCCCGTCCTTCTCCCATCAGTGAAGTGGAATGGCCCTATCATTTTGTATTAACAGAGTTTCCATTAATACAAAGTAACGGGGCCATTCCACTTCGTTGACAGGAGGATGGGATAATCATGACATCGTCCAATAATCTTTGTGCAATTGCACAATAAAGATGGGAGCAATCCACTTCACTCTCCTCCTTTTCCCCATGTGATAATCTCCAAAGACATAGCCATGTTGGTCTGGAACGGGTAGGCAACCTGTCCCTTTTAAGGGCCGAGGGACTTCAGCTCCCAGAAGCCTCAGCCATGTTGGCCAATAGTCCCATGTTGGCCAATAGCTCCTGGGATTCTGGGAGCTGAAGTCCCTCGGCCCTTAAAGGGGAAAGGTTGCCTACCCCTGGTCTGGAAAATCAGTTTGCAAAGGCATTTACAAGATCTACAAGACCTACTGACCTCCCTTCTGTCACTTAGTGAACACTTTAAAAAAACATTTTGGCAGCCTTTTGAAAACTGACTGGAAGGCTTGTAATAATGTGCTGTTCTTTTTTTTTTTTAGTTTCGCCTTGTTCCCCACATATATATATAAATGTTTTTAGTTCCATAGGTAGTTTAATTTCATTTTAACTACAGTAGTCCCACACACATTTGACAGGTTAGGGACCAGAGCACTTTCAAAGAGTGGAAATCATTGAAATGCAGAACCCATATTAACTGTATACTATTTATTTATTTATTTATTTATGTAAGTATGAATACCTGTATAGTGCTATATTATAAACGCAAGACAGCATTCTCAATGACTTCTCAAGTACACAGAGTGAATGAAAAGATGGCACTGAGTTGAGGGAAAAACACCGCAGGGTAGCAAAAATGTCATGCAAAGTGCCATCTTTTCATTCAATCTGTGTTCTATACTATAGAGGTCATTTGTGGTGTTGCCATGTGATTATAATACAGCACTGTATAGGTTTTCATACTTATATTTGTGCTTAGATTTGTCAAAAGAGCAGACTACGCATCAAATTAATGGGTTCTGGTAATAATCCAATAGCAATGAAAAAGTGGATCATCAAAAAGCAAGCTGTCAAAAAGCAGAGTACCTCTGTATTATTTTTGTAAGTTTTTTTTAATCTACTTGTATTGGTTTTAATTGGCATAAGCTTCCCCAGCTCCCAGTTCTCAGGAGAAGGTGGAGATATGATGAAGTGGTTTAAGCATTGGACTATGATTTTGGAGATCAGGGTTCGATTTCCGACTTGGCCATGGAAATCCACTGGGTGACCTTGGGTAAATCACACACTCACAGCCCCAGAAAACTCTGTGATAGCCTTGTCTTAAGGTTGCCATAAGTCAGAAGCAACTTGAAGGCAAGCCTCTACAACAAATGAATGGGTAAATAGATTAATACAATAATTCTAGAATCAACACACCTTTCCCAAAATCACATTGACCTCAAGTTTCTGGACAAATTGTTGTTCACCTGCTTGGTTTCTGCAGACAGCAAAGGAAATAACACACCCAAAAGCATTACCTGTGTCTCCATACTGGCCGAAGATGTTAATGAAAACATCAGCATCGGTTCCACTGCCATTGATATCGCCTGTAAACACTCTGACTACGTATTTGTTCACTGCAAAGAAACACACCAACACATCAATACCATTATATAAAGACTGATGTCTGAAGCACTACAAAATGCTTCTTCATATTAGTCACTCACGTATGAACAGAGCTTGGAAAAGTTACTTTGTAGGACCTGAATACTTCTGTTAGTCCCAGGCTGCACCTGCACTGCAGAATTAATGCAGTTTGATACCGCTTTAAATGTTCCACCCTATGGAAATCTGGGATTTACAGTCTGTTGTGGCACCAGAATTCTCTGACAGAGAAGACTAAATATCTCACAAAACTACAAATCAGAGAATTCTGTAGCATTGAGCCATCGTAGTTAAAGCAATGTCAAACTGCATTAATTCCACCATGTAGATGAGGCCCCAATTAGAACAGACACATTGAATCAGTATTGTTTCCTTATGTGTTCATTCACCATCCATTAATTGACTCATGGAGTCTTTTCTAGTTGGGATTAACCAACAGGAGTCAGGTGGTGGACTACAACTCCCAGAATCCCATTATTATTATTATTATTATTATTATTATTATTATTATTATTATTATTATTATTTCTTACCTGCCTCTCTGGATTGAAGTGGGGAACAACAATTAACAGGCACACCGCATCAGTTAAAACACATCAGTTAAAATACATACCAATATAAAAGGACATACATACAAATTAAAAGAATGAGATATACACATATTAAATCAATCTATTTTTAAAATTCACAATTTTAAATTAACATTTCATTTATCTGGAGAGGCCTGCCAGAATGGCCAAAGCCATTGAATATTCTGACCAATTTGGGCTCAACCTTCTCTTACAGAAGATGTAAGAATGGTGAGAGAGAGAGCTTTAAAAGTTTGTTTAAAACATCACAGAGACTGAAAGACATCATTCTGAACAATTCTTTAATATATAGTGCATTGGCCTCCTCTGCTGGTTGGACAATTAAATGAACAGCTTTTGAAACTTATTTTCTTCTTGATGGTAGGGGAACTAGGGCAGAGTATTAAGCAAAAATAATCAAAGGTATCTATTTTAAAAACAAAATTCTGTATACCCAAACAGAAGCCAGAATAAATGCATTGGAAACCATAATTGCCCAGATATGAAAAGAAACAGGATGACTCGATGGAAAGCTAGCCATATTTCGATCAAAGCATCCACAGTCAAAGGAAACACATCATTAAAATTTTCGATCATCCTGAAGTGTTAGATAATAACCCATATGGTTAATTTAGCTACATAAAATGTACCAAGTAGGTCTGAGGGGAAGTAGATATTAATATGGAGATCGATTTCCTCTGGACTTGGGATACAGAAACCATGAAACTTCACTAGTCATTTTAGCTGAGGATTTGGGGAGTTGTATTCCAGAAACATCACTTTCCCAAGCTTTGACCTAAATATAACTTTTTGCCTAACCAACATTTAAATATAAGCATATGTAGGGCACATCTTGAGTAAACTTGAGGGGAGGGGAGAGCAGTATTCTCAAGAGGTTATTCCTGACAGAATGGTCCATCATTTTACAGCATCAATATATTTTGGGGAAAAGGCTGCCACTGTGACACTTGCTGAAAATTTTTCATCTCTTGCTTTTTTAAGCTACATAGATAACTTCTTTAATTTATTAGTTATTTATATCTAACCTTTCTGTGGGTTTAAGGAAATACATATGGCTCTCATCCTTCTCCTTCTTCTCCTTCTCTGCCTTCCCTTTCCCCCCACCGCCACATTTTATCCCTAGGAGAACCCTGTAAGGTAGGCTAGGCTACAAGAGAAAGATTGTCTAGCCATGGTCACCCTATAAATGACATAGTTGAGAAAGACCTCTTCCATCTTCCATTGTTGTTGTTGTGTGCCTTCAAGTCATTTCTGACTTATGACAAACCTATCATGGGGTTTTCTTGACAAGATTTGTTGAGAGGTGGTTTGCCATTGCCATCCTCTGAGGCTGAGAGCTTATGACTTGCCCAAGGTCACCTAGTGGGTTTCACGTCTGAGCTGGGAATCGAACCCTGATCTTGCTAATATAATTCCCTCTCAGATACCCACAAGTGAGGAATAGGATCCAAATGGAAGTCTAGCCTCAGCTAGATATGTGCTGCTACATCTTTAAGAGTCAGGCCACAAGATCAGCAGGATTACACACTGGATGGATGGTACCACTTCAAACTACAGGTGTGAAGGGGTATCATATGTGAATGTTCTTCCATGTATTATAAATCCATGCATTATGAAAACTAGCACATAAGAGGGTAGACCTCTTTTCCTTAACATTGCTGTTTGCCATCAACTGTGATTCATGGTGACTCTGTGAATGAGAGACCTCCAAGAGCCTCACTCATCCACTGCCTTGCTCAGGTCTTCCTTGGTTCAACCAATCCACCTGTAATGTGGTCTCCTTCTTTTCCTGCTGCCTTCCACTTTACCACTTTATCATCTTTTCCAATGAGGCACATTGTTTCATGATACATCCAAAGGGTGAATCAATTCATTTCAGGTTTGGTGCTGAAGAAGAGTTCCACAGATACCGTGGACTGCTAAAAAAAGATAAATAAATGGGTCATGGGGCAAATTAATCCTGAACTCCCCCTAGAAGCCAAGATGACTAAACTGAGGCTGCCATACTTTGGCCGTATCATGAGAAATCATCAATCACTAGAAAAACAATAATGCTTGGAAAGGTAGAAGGCAGCAGGAAAAGAGGAAGATTGCATTCCAGGTGGATAGACTCAATCATAGAATCATAGAGTTGGAAGAGCAGGAAGACACAATCAAAGCACTCCTGACAGATGGCCATCCTGCCTCTTTAAAAAGAAGGAAGCCAGGACCCTAAGTCTGCTGACTTAGGGCTGACGATGAAAGGAGGACTTGGAGATCTCTCATTCATAGGGTCATCATATGTCAAAGTTGACTGGATGGCAGTTATAAACAACAACATAACAATCCCAGTGTAGTTATCTTGGCTTTGAGTGAGAGTTCAGACTAGATTTGCTCTAAGACCCTTTCATTCAGTCATATAATTCAAACCATGGTTTCAAACTTTGGTTTTACAATGGCAACTCCAAAGATTTCTTTTGGCGGGTGGGAAAGGGAAAGGGCATAGACAAGATGCCCTTATGGGGCTCCTTTCTGAACATCCTCAGTACTCCCTCTGCATCAATATTGCTGCTGTCTATTTATGTATCTGCTTTCATTGGACCCAGTGAGACCAGAAGAGCTAGAGCAGGGGTAGGCAACCTTTTTGAGCCGGGGGCCAGGTTGCTGTTCCTCAAACAACTGGGGGCCTGCAGCACCAAAAATAAATAAATAAATAAATAAATAAAAATTTAAAAAAATTAAAAAAATATGCATGCACACTCTCTCAGCCCCAGAAAAGCCATGGCAAACTCCCTGTGGAGATTTTGCCAAGAAAACCCCAAGAACAAGTAATAACAACAATAATCAATATCATTATGGCGGGGGGCGGCGGCGGCAGGACCGGCCTGGGGCCAGTCCAAAGGCCTCGGGGGACCGCATCCGGCCCCCGGGCCTTAGGTTGCCTACTCCCAAGCTTTTGCTGGTTCTGTGTTTGCCTGTCTCTGCTCCTTCTTAACCCAGGAGTCTCATTTAGTGGTAACCATTGACTAAATCTGTCAGGAAGGAAAAGCTAATTAAGCTTCCTAACTTCAGACACACTCTCAGTTCCTGGCAGCCAAGAAGAGGAGAAAGCACATCTCTGACTTTCAAACACTGTTTCTCTAAGAAGCTTCTCCAAATGCGAGTATATGTATTGGGTGTATCTTCAGCACAGCACGGCATTTTAAAATTATATACAGAAATGGAAGGAAGGAAGAGAAGAATTATACAGACCCCTGTGGTTTTGAAAGGTGTTTTTTATTTAGCTGGGCTATGTAGGGTTAGGGGAAGTAAACTGCTGCAATTTGGGCACATTTTGACTGTTTTGGGGGGCAAAAATGCAGTTCCTCCAGTTCCTCCAAGTTCTATGAGCTAGGACAAATTCCTTTTTACGGTATTTGTTTGTCTGTCTTTCTGTTGATTTATCTGTTTTAAGGAATTTGTTCATTACCACTCACTCCACCAAGTTCCCCAATGGCAATGCACATAGATAAAAACATTTAAGGTAACAAATATGTGGTTAAAACACATTTTGAAATGAATTAACTCCTTTTTAAAATCATTTGAAAATCACAGCACTATCCTGCCTTGAAACTCCTTGGTGTGGCCCCTGAAACCACCCAGAGGTCTGAAGACCCATTTTTAAAAATTATTGAGCCATTTTGGGGCAACATTTTTTGCCCCCCAAAACAGTCAAAACAGCAGTTTGCTTCCCCTAACCTACATAGCTCAGCTAAAAGAAAAGAAAAACCTTCAAAAAACATAGGGGAAAATGGCCAGAAAGGTGGCTGAAAGTGGTATCACATCACTTTGGGCCCGCCAAAATGCAACAGTGTGGCCCACCAGGTGGGTTCAAGCGGGGGAAATGACCCTATTTGTGCATAACTATCCAAGGTACTAAACCTATTTTCAGGACAGGCTTCATTCTTCTTGGATAACCTGTACAAAGTTCAGTCTAAAACCTGGGGTGGATTGGCCATCCCACTGACATGGCAGCCTGGGGAAAGGTCCTCTATGGGAGAAGGAAGGAAGGAAGGAAGGAAGGAAGGAAGGAAGGAAGGAAGGAAGGAAGGAAGGAAGGGTGAAACCAGTTCATGTGTGCCAATATGGTTCAGTAGTAGTGGTAACTTGTGCCATTCATGTCAGTAGGGCTAGTGAATCCACACCACATTTTAGTCCTAAAAGAGCCATCCAAGGGGCTAAACCTATCCCTAAAATAAATTCAGCACCTTTAAAAATCTGGGCTGAGATCCAGAGTATACTCAGCATCAGCAGCCATTAGCAGCGATTATAGTGTTGGATGAGGACTTGATGCATCTAAGCTGCATTGCCCACTTAGCCATGAAACTCCCATGTGTGGCTACAGGCCAGCGACATACTCTCAAACTGGTATACCTCACAGGGATGTTGTGAGGCTAATGTGTTCTCTGTTGTTCCAAAAATGAGGATCCAAAACAATAGTTTCAAACCACAAAGAAGAAAATTCCAATTCAAAGAATTGGATTCAGGAAGGACTTCCTGACTGTAAGATGCTCAGCAGAAGAACAGGCTGCCTCATGGGGTATGTGGCCATTTTATTGCTGGAAGTTTTCTGGATTTCCACCTGTCATTGCTGCTTTAGCTTTGGACTCCTTCCCTGCGGGGGGGTTGAGCTAGATGATTCTTGGGGGTCCCCTCACATTCTATGATTCTGTGAAAGCCACATTATGCTGCCTTTGAATCCCTGAAGGAAAAACAAGAGATAACTGCAAGTAATGGACAGTAAACAAAGAAATTAGCAAACTGCCTTAGATACTTTTAGAGATAGAAAGTAATTTTGCTCTCAAGACAAGCGATGCTACCTAGCTGCCTGCTTGCTGCTAGGCTAGTCATAATACCATGGTTCCAAGAGATAAAGGTTTTCAGGTTCCTGATCTGCAACCCTTAGTTCAGTGCAAATCAGTACAGTTGGTCCTCCATATCCATGGATCTTTTATCCATGGATTCAACCATCCACAGCCTGAAAATATTTTTTTAATAAATATAAATTCTAAAAGCAAACCTTGGTGTTGCCATTTTATGTTAAAGACACTATTTTACTACGCCACTGTATATCATGGGACTTGAGCATCCACAGATTTTTGGTATCCATGGGAAGTCCCCAGAGGACATCAAGGGCACACTGTACAACTGCTACAGTATAGATGCTTTGTGTGGCAAATATGAATGCCATCTATGAATATAAGCCCAACTGAATAAAAAATAGAGCCTCTAAAAATAGCATTTTAAAGAAAAACCTGAATAATCCTTGCATATTCTGTCATGAAGTATTCATTTTCTTCACCTCGGCTGCTCGCATAAAGGTGTATTAGGCACCAGGTGGCACCCTTGGAATTTGGTCTGCATAGCTTCTTTGGGTCTGTAGTAGCTGTATTGAAGATGTGTAGACATGATTTATTATTTAAAGCTATTGTTGCGATATCTTGAGGCAATGCACCTGCTCTCCATAACTCCTTTCTCTAGTTTGGTTCCTTTCCCCAAGCAAATTTAGCAGGTTAACCTTAGAATGCCAAGAAACCTATGAATGAATGCCACTTCAGGTAGAAATGTAGCATTTAAAAATGGTAATCCGTTGTTATGTGTTAAACACTCATATGGGGAGGGGGATACTGGAAAACTTTATTATATTTGATAAAGCCTGCATTGTTAACATATGCCCAGAAATGGAAAAAAGTCAGACATACCAGATGAAGAAGAATGGTTAATAAAACTATATGATACGGCTGAAATGGATATGGTAACAAATGTGTTAAATGATAAAAACAACCAAGCAGGGATGTTGTGAAGCTACAGTGTAGAAGATTGGAAGGATATAATCCCATTTTGGAAAGATAAATGGGGGAGTTTAGCAGTTATATATTTTAAATGACTTCGTCCCTCTTACATTTAGAGAAAGTTATGTATTTCTCTGGATAAGTTAAAAAGTATTTATTCTTTTATAGAAGAACTTATTTCATTCAAATCTTGTAACACCAATTACAAAAATATATAGGAGAGAAATTATTACATATAATGAACATTATATAACGTAGTAATTGAGTCTTTCCCATCCTTTTTTATTAAATAAAGCTGGAGATCATTAATTATAAATGAAACACCTGATACACCAAGGGTTAAGAAGATAATTGATTCATTTGCTTATTTATTTATATTGAAGACATGGACTTTTTATAGGAATAAGTTTTTCTTTTTCTTTTTTAACTTGATCAACAGCATTGAAAATAAGACAAGTCTCATGCAACATATAACGTATATAGATATTTGTTTTGTTTATTTGTTGTTTCTCCATGGTTGAATAATTTTTTTAAAAAAAATTCAGAATTATGAATAGGGAGCTGCTAAGCTACGGTATGTTATTTTTTTCTTAGGTTCATCTGGATAAGACAGAGGATTGACAGATCTTTCTTCTTGATTTTAACAATATTCCTGTACTTGATCCTTTACCCACACACATCAGCAGGCAAAAGATGCTTGCTGAGATGCCTGCAGCATTGCTCCACTTGCTCAGTAGTTCAGTCAGAGCTCCAAAAAGTTTGCACATTTATTTATTTAGGACTAATATCCCTGCATCAGCATGCTCAGGATTGAGTAGGAGGAACAGGTTCAGGCAAGGGGTTGAGCAAGAATTATTTAGAAGTCTAGAGTTGAAAGTCAAATGGAATATGTCTGAAAACTTGCTTTTTTGAGTGTTGTGCAAATCCAAGCAACAATGCTTGCAAATCTTAGTATGACATCTTACTATTAGTGAATGGCATCATTTATAGGGAAGATGTCAAGCCAAGTTGTTAGTAAGGATATCGTCTCAATTCAAGGAAATTTTCAGTCACAAAGGTTATTTAAATTTATTACAGCTCGAGATCTGGTTTTGGAATATAATGCATTCTGGTTACCTTGGAGGATGAACTGGCCTGCAGAATGGATGGAGTTGGGTGGAGTTAAATCATGTTGGCTCTTTTGGATTTGGGTGGCCTAAGAAAGGTTTTGGAGGCCCAGCATGGGCAAACCTTTGTGATGAATCATATTGTAGTCTCAGTCATCCAGCTGAAGACCACCTTTTTAAAAATATGTGTCGGAGAGAAGAGACTCGAAATCCCTGACAGGCCTGGAATAAAATCTCTTCCCTCCCCTCACATCGCTCAGGACCCAGATGGAACAAGGGGGCAAAGACACAAGAGCAGAAAGGAAGAGGCGAAGGAAAACTGAAGGAGATAGTGTCAAGAACTGCCCTCTCCCCCTCAGTTCAATAAACCAGCTTTCTCTATTCAAACAGCAAGAACTTTATTTCCGCAACTGTAGATGTTAGCAGGAAGACGTCTGCAGACAGAACTGCCATTGTCCACAAACATTGGCACAAAATTAACAATGTCTGCAATGTATCACCCCAAAATTTTGCAGGCTTTACCTTGATTCGTTTACAAATTAAAACATACCTATCCTTTTAACCATTTTTGCCTTGTCCGCCCAACCCCTCATGTAGGACGTTCAAGAAAAATGTAAGACGTTACCAAATAAAAGCTAAAAGCACTCATATAAATATAAACTCATGCTTCTTAGGTCCAATACACACTGCAGAAATAGTCCCTTTTGAGACTGCTTTAACTGGCTCAATGCTAGGGAATTCTGAGAACTGTGGTTTTGTGAGACATTGAGCCTTCTCTGTCAGAGAGCTCTGGTGCCACAATAAACTATAATTCCCAGTATTCCCTAGCACTGAGCCAGGGCAGTTAAAGCAGTCTCAAACAGGATTATTTCTGCAGTGTGTTTTTGACCTTCATCATGTTCAAAACAGAGAACATTTTAGTATTCTTCCTGGACCCAAGGGGGACCCAAGCTGCAAATTGATTTGTTGAAGATCTGAGGTCGCTAAAATGAGTACCCAACTGTTGGGGGCAATGAGCTTACAGTTGTAAACCACTAAGGACCTTATCAAACGCTGGCCACGAAGCGAAAAGTAAGTGAAAACTAACCGAAGTAAGAATAAATTCAGTTCTAGACCGAAACTAACTGAATTTAGCCTGCGCGGCCATTGCGCAATGATTCCAAAAGCTCCCTTGTACTTCCCCGAAAAACCGAATGTCAAAAGATCCCCTTTCACTTCGGATCACAGAAAAAAAATACGTATTAGCTTTGGATTGCCTTTGGATATGTGTAAACACACGGAAAAAAATACGTATTAGCTTTGGATTGCCTTTGGATATGTGTAAACACACGGAAAAAAATACGTATTAGCTTTGGATACCTTCTGCTTGGGACCCCCGTGTGATAAGGTCCTTAGCGCAGTATGAAGCAGTATATAAATGAAGCTGCTTGCTTTGCTGTCTATTGGATGGAGAGGGAAGATGAACCCATTCTAGGATGTCTTCTGCAGCACAGGAGAAACGTAGTGCAAAGAGTGAGTGAGGGCCTTTGCAGACTGCCAGAAATAGTGCAAATTGAGTCCACTTTAAGGGTTAGGGTTAGGGTTAGGTTAGGGAATCATAGGAACTGTATTTTATTGTGGCACCAGAGCTCTCTGACAGAGAAGGCTCAATGTCTCAGGGGGGAAAAACAATTCCCATTATTCCCTATCACTAACCCTAACCCTTAAAGTGGACTCAATTTGCACTATTTCTGGCAGTCTGCAAAGGGCCTGAGTGAGTGAAGCAGAAGGCTCTACAGTTCTATCTCAGCAAAAGAAAGTTAAACTGTCGATATCAGGTATAGCAATCTTTAGGTGTGTGCTGTGTGCCTACAAGCTCTTTCCAATTTATGGAGGGAGAACATTGCCGTAGGCCAATGTGTCATTTTGTAGTGTGTTTTAACTGTTTAATTTTTAACTGTTTAAATTTGTAATTTTAATTGTTATTTGATTTAATACTATAGTAAGGGGGGGAGGGATTGTTGTTGTGATATTTCATGTGATTTTATTGTTGTAAGCCGCCCGGATTGGGTCCCCAAGGGGCGGGATATAAATAATTTTTATTAATAATATTATTATTATTATATTACCCTATCATGGGGTTTTCTTGGCAAGATTTGTTCCAAGGAGGTTTGTCATTGCCTTCCCCTGAAGCTGAGAGCATGTGACAGTGGGTTTCATGGCCGAGCTTGGAATCGAACCCTGGTCTCCAGAGTCGTAGTCCAACACTCAAATCACTACACCATGCTTTAGGTACAAGATCATGCTGGAACTTACTTTTATATTTGTTTATTTGTTTTAATTGTATCTGATTTAATATTTTTTTAAGGGGGGAGGGGAATTGTTCTTAACTTATGTGATGTTTTTTATGATGTAAGCCGCCCCGATTGTTTTCAGAGGGGCGGGGTATTAAATAAAAATTATTATTATTATTATTATTATTATTATTATTATAAAAACAGACCACACCTGAAAAAACACAATGGTAGAGATCCTGCATTGCCAAATATAGCTGTGACAACAGAACTCCATTGTCATATCTACTCCTACTGACTCCTCAAACCATTATACCATGCTGGCTCCATAGGTTACATAATCCTGGCATCTGTATTTATGAACTAAGGGTCACAACTTCCGTATTTTTCGCCATATAAGGCGCTCCGGCATATAAGACGCACCCAATTTTGAAGGAAGAAAATCCAGGAAAAAAGGATTCCTCCCTTTAGCCGCGGTCGGTTGTTCAATGGGCTGGTGCTGGGATCGGAGAACTTCTCCGATCCCAGCACCAGCCCATTGAACTGAGCTCACGGGGGGAAGGAGGGCTCCTTCCCCCTGCGACCTCAGTCTTTGAATGGGCTGGTGCTGGGATCGAAGCGATCCCAGCGCCAGCCCATTGAAAGACTGAGGCCGCGAGGAGAAGGAGGGCTCCTTCCCCCGCGACCTCAGTCTTTGAATGGGCTGGTGCTGGGATCGAAGCGATCCCAGCGCCAGCCCATTGAAAGACTGAGGCCGCGGGGAGAAGGAGCCCTCCTTCCCCCCGCGGCCTCAGTCTTTGAATGGGCTGGTGCTGGGATCGAAGCGATCCCAGCACCAGCCCATTCAAAGACTGAAGTCGCGGGGGAAGGAGCCCTCCTTCTTCGATCCCAGCACCAGCCCATTCAAAGACTGAGGTTGCGGGGGGAAGGAGCCCTCCTTCTTCCCGCGGCCTCAGTCTTTCAATGGGCTGGCGCTGGGATCGCTTCGATCCCAGCACCAGCCCATTCAAAGACTGAGGTCGCGGGGGGAAGGAGCCCTCCTTCTCCCCGCGGCCTTGGCCCTTTGCCTTATAAGGTGCACTGACTTCCCCACACACGTTTTGGGGAAGAAAAAGTGTGTGTTATAGGGCAAAAAATACGGTATATTTGACAATGTAGTCTTTCAGGTGTGGTCATTTTTCATTAAATACAAGGAAAGTATATGCATTTCTCTATACTTTTCCATTCTGGGAAAAAAGTGGCATATAAATAAATAAATAAGAAATAAATAAATAAAAATGTAAAAATTATCTTATCACAAATATCCTAGTAAAATCATTTCCAAATAAAGCTTTGAATGTTCTTTGAATAAAACATTTATACCAATGTTAAATTTTCCAGAAAAGTTTCAGGAAAAAAAATCCATTTGTAATCTTTGTAGAAAATCTACATCACTGGTGATGACCTCTTGGGAGTGAAGAGTTGGGTTTTTCTTTTGTTTTGTTTTGCTTTTGCCGGGAGAGGGGTAGTCTGGCTTACAAAAATTGCCTTGGAAGACATACAGGGGACACTTTGGGCCCCAGATGGGGAAGATATAAATCAAATAAATAAATGCAGTCACATTGGGACACACTTTGCCCACTCCTGTTTTAATAATAATAATAATAATAATAATAATAATAATAATTTATACCCCGCCCCTCTGAGAACAATCGGCGCGGCTGACAGGCTAAAAGTACTCTACATCGCAATCCCATCCCTACCCCATCCCTATCCCCTTAAAAGAATATTAAATCGATAAAATTAAAAACCAATAAAATAAAAATACAGCAATTAGCTGCAACAATATTAATAACAGGGGAAAAAGAATAGAAAACAGCGAAGTGGCTTTGGGGACCAACAAGGTCTTAACAGTTTGCTTCAATTCAAAGGTAAATCACTCAAGCTTTAGAATGCATTAAAGGAAAGGAAATAGCACAAGGCAGAACAATATCCCTTCCCTTGTAATTAATACCCACAGTGCAAATTAATACCGGCTCTGCACAGTGGCACTTAGGTAAATAAGAGTCCGCGGTGGTGTAATTGTGAGAATAACCACTGACATATGGCACCTTGTGAAATCATTGGAAGAGGGGCAGGGGAAGACCATTCTGACCCAAATGCAACAGTCTCTTAGTACCAGGGTAACCGGATGTCCTAACCACAAAGGAGGACAAGGTGCCGTAAAATGTAGGACATTCAAGAAAAATGTGAGACATTACAGAATAAAAGCTAAAAACACTCATATAGTTTTTTTAAAAAATCATGCTTCTCATAAGGTTCCCCAATTGCATTAGTACACGAAATGCAAACATACTGGGTTGGGGACACTCATTATTGTACAACTCTTCAAATTTGCAATGGTGATGCATTTGTCTCACCCTTTGTCTTCCACACACCAGCCTCCATATCCCATATCCCTGCCTGCCTGCCCTAATTCTTCCCAGTATGCCTTTATTTATTATTATTTTAACACAATTGCACAATCATGGCAATCCATTAAGGGGGAAAAAATAAAAGAAATCAAAAAGAAAAAGAAAAACAGTCTATTTAGAAATAGTGAGGGAGAGGAGGAGAATTATGCCCACTCGCACTACATGGCTGCCTGTATGTCGGAATTGCTTCAGGAAGAACTTATCACATTCATCCAATAGTGGAAAAGTGGGATTGGGAGGCATCAACGGGTTTTGCCTGAAAAATGGGATTGGGAGGCATCAACGGGTTTTGCCTGTCAATGAGAAGGAGTGCTCCAGCAATGGATGGACTACAGATATATGGACAGACACAGCCTCGTGCGATAAGGTATCGCAACAAACATTGCTATCCTGCTCTAACTCCACTTTTCAACTCTTGTGTGAATAAAGTCCTTGGTCACAAACAAATGTCGCTCAGCTGGAAATGTCAATAACAGGTTCAGGCCATTAAAAGGAAATATTGAAAGTACTTTTACTTTGGACCCAGGTCCCATGCATATACCTGGTAAGAATGATTTCCCATCCAAATCAGCCCCTATAATATAATAGCTGCTGATCTGCAAGCTTTAAGACTTTACACCTCCTCACTTCGCTTGAAAATCTTTCTCATCTGGGACAGAGTATGCAAAGTTCATTTCTCTCAGTTTGCCCTTTCAGCCAGCAGAGATGAACTCGTATGACTGACCTAAGCAGTGCTCCATTTTCACAGTCTTGATATCAAGGGTCACATCCTTGCTCAAGTTACAAATACTATATTGCCCCTCATGGTTACAGAGGTTGGTTTTCAGAGAGAACGGGGCTCAAGTAATGAGTCTAATGTCAATGACAGATCAAACCGATAGATTAAAAATGGCTTCTTGATCAACCCTTTCCCCCAGAGAATATAGAGAGCCAGAGTTTGGAACATTAGACTATGGTTGCATCTGCACTGGAGAAATAATGCAGTTTGACACCACTTTTACTGCCATGGCTCCATTCTATGGGATCCTAGGATTTGTAATTTTTGGTGGCACCAGAGTTCTCTGACAGGGAAGGCTAAATATCTCATGCAACTAGAGATCCCAGAACCCCATTATATTGCATTATTTCCGCAGTGCAGATGCAGCCCAAAATTCCCATAATCCCATGCAAGCCTGACCATCTGGGATATGTACTCCAAAAGCTTTGAGGAAGATTAGATAGATAGATAGATAGATAGATAGATCTACACATTCAGAGTTCAGATTGATACGTAGAGGGGATTCAGATTCCTACTAAAATAGCATGCACCAACTGCCACTGACTAATAACATTTATATCCAGGATAACCATCCCAGTTTTGCCCTTGGCACCTATAAATTATGTTTTCCCACTCCTATAAATTTCTTAATAGCATTACTGCACAGTATATTTCATTCATTCATTCATTCCTCTAGCCGCCCTTCTGTTCCAGGTGCCTCATTCTGATATTGCTGTTCACCTATTAAATTCAGTATTTCACAAAATAAAGTACCTTTGGGAACATCCATGGGGTTGAGGCTGCCAATCAGATCTCGGACATAAAGGCCATCCCCTTCGTCCTTGCTCAGCCAATTGTTGCAGGGGAAATAAAACCGGAGGTGTGGCCTATTCATGTCTGTCACTATGACACGGTCTAGATACCAGCTGGGGCTCAGACTCGTATTGTCATGCTCAATTCTGCAACACAAACAAGGAGAAGGAGACCATTCAGGATTCAGATGAAGCTTACAAACTCATTAAGAGTTTATCCAGCCAGACATCTTCCATCAGAGACTGGTTAATCTTGCATGAATGAACTCTTAAGAAATGAACCATTTGAGTAAAATCAGGCTATTAAAGAGATGGTGGCTCAAGACAGAATTCTCCAATTCCCAATCAAGAATTATTCTGATTCTATGATTCTATACGTATGTAAGTGGTCATTCAACATTTCTGACTTGATACTAATTATGAAAACATCTTGAACATCAGAGAAGCTTTCCTCAACTACAATAGAGTTTGGAAGTGTTACTGGGGAGGTCTTTCTGGGAGTTATCTAGATTCAGAGAGCCATGGTCCAAAAAAGGCAACGTTCCTAAACTCTGGATCACAGCCAGAGTCCTTCTAACCCAGCATTCTGTTTTGTAAGATAGGGTAGGTAGAGGAAAGCAAGACCTCCAAATCCACTCCTCCCAAACAACAGATCTTCAGAAAACTACTGCTGCAGAAGACAGTGGATCCATTTAGTTCCATACTTTTTAAAAGGGTGGACAACCAGATGTTATTGGACTCTGAAATCTATAATGCCTCCTCCATTGCAGCAAAAGCTGTCTGATGTCAGGGACTCTGCTCCAGGTTTCATGAAACTACCCAAGGTGCTAAACCTTATGAGCAAAATAGGCTTAGTACCTTGGATAGCTCCTTTAAAATACAGACTAGGATCTGGAGAAGATTCACCACCCAATGACATCAGACCTAGCAGCCTCCATCACTTAATAATGTTGCTGAAAGTTGCAAGCATAAACATCTGGAAGGCAACAGTTGCCCACCTCAAGTTTAAATCGTGTGGAGCAAAGTTAAAGGACCATCAATAAAATTCACAATCCTGGTTTATCTCTGTTAGGATTGGGGGAATGGGTTGACATTTGCCTATTACCAAGAAAATTCTCCAACCTTGCTTGTGAGAAGTAAGGAATCCAGACAATGACACGTTCTCCAGTGATGGATTCATCCAACTACACATTTACGCACAGCCTTCTTTAAAAACTAGTTATCCCATCTCCCTCATGTTTTGGACTACAGAAGCCATTATCCCTGATCCTTGGCTGTGATGATGGGAGCTGTAATCCAACACATGTAGAGGGCACCTGACTACCTAGGCCTGCAGATGTTAGCAGGATTAGCACAAAAGTTTAGTGCTTGTTTGTTTTTAAGTACCAGTTTGTCTATCATTGGTCTCATTCCCACAACGTTATAAACCAGTTTGCTAACCGGTTTGAAGTTGTTTAAATGACCCTTGTTCGCACTTGAGCCAAATCGCTGAAGTAGTTTGGAGAGGGACCCCCTGCACTAGAATCATAGAATCATAGAGTTGGAAGAGACCACAAGGGCCATCCAGTCCAACCCCCTGCCATGCAGGAACTCCCAATCAAAGCATCCCTGACAGATGGCCATCCAGCCTCTGCTTAAAGACCTCCAAGGAAGGAGACTCCATTACTCTCTGAGGGAGTGTGTTCCACTGTCAAACCGCCCTTACTGTCAGGAAGTTCCTCCTAATGTTGAGGTGGAATCTCTTTTCTTGCAGCTTGCATCCATTGTTTCGGGTCCTAGTCTCTGGAGCAGCAGAAAACAAGCTTATTCCCTCCTCGATATGACATCCCTTCAAATATTTAAACATGGCTATCATATCACCTCTCAGCCTTCTCTTCTCCAGGCTAAACATCCCCAGCTCCCTAAGTTGTTCCTCATAGGCCTTGGTTTCCAGACCCACTAGAACCACTTAACACTTTTTGATGCGTCTTTTTGATGCTCATTTTTTCTGTGTCTTTTGCAATAAATCGATTCAGTGCAAGTGTGAACGAGATGCAGATTGGAATTGATTTCCTATGACGTGATTCAGCAACCCTCTGAAGGGGGTCCATTTTGAATCAATTCATTAGTCAATGTGAACAACAAATGGGTTATTTTACAACAAGAAAATACTATTGGGGCAAATGTGGTGTGAACCACGCTCCACTGTCGAACCAATCCATCGATTCAGATAGCAAACTGATTTATTTGTAAGTGGGAATGAGGCCATTGTTAATAGTTAAGGGCAGACTACAGATGTGTCTTACCCCTTTTTAAAGACATCTAAGGGCCTTTGCAAACTGCCAGAAATAGTGCAAATTGAGTCCACTGTAAGGGTTAGGGTTAGTGCTAGGGAATCATGGGAATTGGGTTGTTTTTTTTCTGAGACATTGAGCCTTCTCTGTCAGAGAGCTCTGGTGCCACAATAAAATACAGTTCCCATGATTCCCTAACTCTAACCCTAACCCTAAAAGTGGACTCAATTTGCACTATTTCTATCAGTCTGCAAAGGCCCTATATGAGAAAGATCTGTCCAAATTCACTCTGTATCTGAATATCCCATCAGCACTTCCCAGTCTTTAAATTAAATTGAAGTCAGATGGCAGGGCAGGGCCCAGCTTGTCTGAAGCAAAGGACAAATTAGCAAAACTCACATCACCTCCCCCCCCCCCCCATCCATAATCCAGAAACTGACTTGACAGATAGCTGAACCTGATTTTAATGGGATAGGGGATTATCCAGTTGGGATAGGGTTGGTATATTCCAGCCCCTCAAATCTGGGCAGCTAATATGCATATTTTGCAAATTGTTATAATTGTGCATGTTATTAATTTGCATTCTCACTGCAAAATCAACACCTTAATCACCACATTACTTTGTACCACTGTATTTCAACCTTGGTAACTACTCTTCTAAGACAATAATACAGAAATGTTTATAGGAGTGGACTTTGAATATAGTCAGACAATTTCAGTTCCTTGTTTAGTCATGGAATTTACCATGTCACTTTGAGCTATCACACTCTCAACAAATGTACCAATAGGATAATGGAACAGGAACCATATAAAGTTGGCCGCATAAATTCCTGGTGAAGTAGATAACAACAACCTTTCTTCCTGGACAGTTCTCGTAATGCTACTGTACTCTTATCAGATCAGTATTTTTTCCCATCAGTTGTCTTACTGATGGCAAAAGGGCACAAATCCATGAGAATAACATAAGAAACCCATCTTGCACCTTTGGCATGTCCCCCTCCTTTGCTTCCTGCACTCCACTGCTTGCATCTCCCAGCTTCTCTTCCATCTCTGTCTCACCTTGGGCTGCAACTCTTCCCTCTTTTGCTCATCCCATCATGCATATCTAGCTCTCTTGCTCCTTGCATCTTTCACCCATACCCTTCCCTCTCCCTTTCCTCCCTTCCCCACCCTTGTCTCACCTCCCATTTTGTCACAATTGCTTCCTGCACTCCACCACTTAACTTTCTCCTTCCCTTTCCTTCTCCTTCCCATCAGGACATCTTCATCATCCATGGGAGGGAAAAAGCCAGAGCAGTGAGGATGAAGAATGTGGGATCTGCCAGTAGTCTCTCCCAGTATCTATTCCCTACATCCCTTCCCTACAGTCTCTCGCAGCATCCACTCCCTACCATATGCAAGGGTGAAGGAACTAAAGCTCACTTTCTGCGTATGGTCTCCCCAAAGGCCTTTTTAGTGTCCCTTCAAGCCCTACTAGAAAACACTGGAAAGGGACAATTTCACCATGTTTCTGAGCCCTTCTGTCCTGTGAAGCCCAGGAGAGACTTTGCTTTAACCAGGAAGGCCTCACATTTAACCCAGTTTTTGAATAGAATCGATCCAGTATCACAGAATCAATTTGAACCAAAATGAAGTTCTCACTACATTTTCCATTACCAAATGCCTCTGTGACTATTTAGCATGGTTCACATTCACACTTACTTTTGCACCAGAACAAAATGGATTCTCAATCTCAGATGTATTTGATCCATCCTGGTTTTTTTTTAATGTCAATTATATGATGCACATGTGCATGTTTCCAGTTATGCAAGCACTTGGAGGTGTGGTCATGTGCATCAGCTGTTGCTGTGCATCCCAGGGGAGTATCCCCCATGGCACCCATGGATCCATGCATCCCAGGGGAGAATGCCCCATGGCACCCACGGATCCACCCATGCCAGGGCTCAATCCCCCATAGCACCCACGGATCCGTGCATCCCAGGGGAGAATGCCCCATGACACCCATGGATCCACCCATGCCATGTCAAGGCTCAATCCCCCATGGCCAGGGGAGAATGCCTGCCACAGCACCTGTGACTTCCTCTCATGAACCCACACAAATGCAACAGTTCACAGAAACTGTCAATTTAAAAAAAACACGCCACAACATGCCCCCTCAAGGAACCCTGGCAGAAGCAGAAAACAGATGCACAGAGTAATTTAAAGGGACCACTTGGCAGTGTGGGAAAATCCAGAGCCCCACGGAAGCCACTCAATAGCCCCACAGTAGTGCTGAGAGGGGGGGAAATGGTGGTTTGCCAAGACTTGTGGTGGGATGGGTACCACTCTTCTGCCCACCCTCTGCCCATTGTCCCTCCTTCCTGGGTGCCCTGAAGAGAGTTCACATTTGTGGCAAACCAGTTCTTTTCAAAAGAAACACTAAAACATCCAGATTCTAAAGAACCGGTTCCAGGGAACTTGTGCCAATTCACCCCAATTCAGCCCGAACACAATCAGGGTGGAAATCGGCTCGAGTGTGAATGAGGCACATGTAATCTGTTATAATCTGTAATCTGTTATAATCTGGTGTGCAAACCAGTTTAAATCATAGTGTGAATGGTAGCAAAGTAAACCAAACATTTATTTATGGCCAAGCAACATCAGGATATGGTGAAGATAGCAAAAGTTATTAATGAGGAAGAACAAACAAGCTAGGAGAGGCTGCAGCAGTTTGCTTTTTCCTGAGCCGACTCAGCGCCCCCTCTTCTCCCCACTGCTGAATTAACTCCGTGTAAACTACTTTGTGCTCTGAACTCAGTTTGCACCAGAGGAAGTAAGCTGAGGACAAAGGGGAAAGGTGGGAGGAAGGGAAAGAAACTGGGGCATTTTAAAAGCAGCTGAAAAACTGGGATGAGAGAGGGTTAAATACAGTCTGACCCCTGTAACCATGGGACCACTACCCATTGTTTCACTTACCCACATCTGGAAAAAATGTTCTCTCTAGGCATTTCCTTGGTCCTCCAGTGTGATTCTATGGTATGATTCTGGTGGACATTGACCATAGAGTCACACTGGAGAATCTAGAAATGCCTAAAGAGGTATTTTCTCTAGGAATTTCTTATTCCTCCAGCATAGCTCCATGGTCAACTGGAAGTCACTTATTTCAATAAAGTTTGCTATTATCCATGGTTTCTTGTTTCCAGGAACACATCCCCTGTGGATACAGGGACTGAACTGTAATGGGTTATCCTGGGCCTGAAACAGCCCACCTTCACCTGAAAGCATGACCTTTTTTAGGGTTTAAAATGAGGAGGGAAGTAGAACTAAAAACTAAAAAACTCTAAGAGGGGGGTGTGATGAAGGAGAGGGCTATCAGGTGAAACTTGGAACAGGGCTCCTGTACCTCTAATGGTTGCATAGAAGAGGGAATTTCAGCAGGTATTGCATTTGGAAAGAATGGCTATCTATTTTTGTGTTACTAGTGAAAAGGACTGTTATGTTTCAGGTTTAAACTGCCGAAATTTTCTTATCTACACAAAAATTAAAGGTATAGGATCCCTGTCCTGTACAGCTGTCCCTCCATTTTTGCAAGGGGGGGTCCAGAATGGACCCCTCCCTGCAAAAATGGAAATTTGCATATATTCAAATCCCATTGATTATAATGGGTGCATGCTCCCATGCACAGCTGTGCGCCATGGGGGTGCACACCATTTTAATCCCTCCCCATCTTGCCACCGCAAAAAGCAAGACCGCAGACTCCAAGACCGCAAATTAAAAAGGACAACTGTATTTCATCTGACAATCCAAATTTCAGATCTCTGATCTCAATCTCAGAGGGCTGGAGTTATTCCTAATCTGCAGTCATTGCATAAAATGGTGATAGCCCAATCATATAGAATCACAGAGTCATAGAGTTGGAAGAGACCACAAGGGCCATCCAGTCCAACCCCCTGCCATGCATGAACTCACAATCAAAGCATCTCATATTACCTTATCTTCCTTATTGTACCAACATTGTTGGTCCTCACTCGAAATACATCTGTTTTGCTCCTTTCAAAAGCAGAGCAGCTCCTGAAATATAAGTGTAATAATACAATGTAATTAAATAATAATAATAATAATAATAATAATAATAATAATAATAATAATAATAATTGAAAAGCTTGCAAAGCTGTGTCATTTAGCTGTGGAAAAATCATGAAAACCTGTCACGCTCCAAACACGTGACGATCCCCGAGACTCCAGCATGCCTTGTTGTGAGAATCCTTTCAACTGCATTAACCAAAGTGTGGAGGTGAAATTGCCATGCGACTGAGGAGAGGAAAGGGGAGAGGAGGTTACCAATGAGCCTGCAGCCATGAAAAGAGAAGCAACAGAAAGCTGTGTGGAGTGATCAGGAAAGGTGCTGCCTTTGAGGAAATGCGTGGCATTTTATCTTATCTGGGATTTTTATATATATATATATATTTAAAATGTCATGCATTTTGCAAGGCTTTTAATCCGCGAATGCTCTGGAAAACAGCTCACAGGGAAATGCATGCTCTTCCATCCTTTTGCCATATTCCATGAACAGCATGACCAATTGGGGAAGTGCTTCATGTTCCTGCTGCCCCATAGCTATGAGACTTCAGAGAGAAAGAGATTGGCCCATTATTAGAGTCAAACACCAGTGAGAGTAAAGAGGTTGAAATAATTTTCTCCTAGCTTAGCCTCATAAATTCCATTTTTCTGCAAAGAGATTGTGGCACAGAAGGGTAGGGAATGCTGGAACCAAATCGTACCCTCCAACATTTGACAGATGAAAACTGGGACATATGCAGCTAAGCAACATCAGAATGTGGTCCAGATGGCAAGAGTTATTAATGAAGAAGAGCAGAGAAGCTGTAGCAGTTTGCTTTTGCCTGTGTCTAGAAGGAAGGACAAGATTCTGGCCCTTCTCTCTTCTCCCTCTTGCTGAGTCAATTGAGTGTAAACTACTTTTGCACTTAAAACACAGCTTGCAGTAACTGAAATCAGCTGAGGAAAAGTGGGAGAGTGGAACTAATAAGACATTTTAAAAGCTGATGGGAAAGTGGGATGACACAGGATTAAATTGGTACTGTCCCTGCCTAAGGAGGACTTTTAGAGGGTTTGCTTTAATTCTTATCTGATCTAGAAGGAGGAGGAGGAGGTGGTAACATATAACATAAAGCTCTGTCAAGTGAGACAAAGATAGTCGTCCCTCCTCATCTTCCAAACTTTCAGCTTCCCAATACAGTCAAGTCTAGATAATTTCAACAAGGAATGACTTCTACAGTGCTGTCCTGCATGTGCGGACTCATAGGTCCATTGACTTCAGTGGGGATGCTCCTAAAGCAATGGTGATAGGATTGTGACCTCAGTCAGGGATTGTTATACGGCTCAGGTCCAGGCTATCTGAAGGACCATATTCTCCTTTATAAACCTTCCAGGGTTTTGAGATCTGCTGGTGAGGCCCTTTTCTCTGTCCCACCACCTTCGCAGCTTCATTTGGTGGGAACAAGGGAGAAGGTCTTCTCAGTGGCTGCCCCCAGGCTCTGGAACGTCCCAGAAAGGTCAGACTAGTACCCTCCTGACTACCTTTCTACAGACAGGTAAAGACCTTTCTGCTTCAACAAACTTTTGAGGATTGATTGTATAAGGTCCATCCCATCTAAACAATGTGCCAGATTTTCTGTTTGTTATTTCTGTTGTCCTGGTTTATTTATTTTATTTTAATGAATTATATTTTTAACCAGTTTCTTTCTTTAATTTTTTTACCAATTAATCACTTTTTAACTTTTGTACATTGTGAATTTTTAGCTATGTTTGTTTTAACTGTTGCAAGCTGCCTTGTGTTCCAAAACTGGGAGGAAAGCAATGATGATGATGATCATGATGATGTTTAGACTCTCTCCTCTCCCTCCCAACTTAGTAGGGCAGAAATTTCTTTTTGAACAGTTCTCAAAAATCTCTGTCAACAACGTCCAGGTTCATTGGATCAAGTATGGCAAACAGGTCTGAAATTTCATGGATTTCCTTTACCAGTCCCATATTATTTGGCTTTACAAGAGTTTCATGTTTTGAGTTGCTTCACTGGGGAAAGAAGCTCTTTGGAAGGCAACATTTAAAATAGCTGCCGGTACCTCTTGTCGGAGCTGTAGAAATGGAGAAAACGTGGAGTTATGACACAAGATTAGCATTTTCCAGTACACTTTTACATCCAAAGGAAAAGAGGCAGGCATCAAAACCAGTTTGGCTCTAGAGGTAAGGGAGGCTGAAGTTGTGGTCATATATGCACTTACCTTGAGGTAAGTCCCACTGAACTCAAGGAAACTTACTTCTGAGTAGACACATACAACACTGCTGTTCTTTAAAAAGACCAGGACTGGAGGTGGCCCTCCAGATGTTGTTGATTTGGAAATCCCAGCTGTCCTAGCCAACATACAGATTGCTGGGAGTTAAGGTCCAATAACATTTGGACAGTTATACAATTCCTACCCCTGGTTAAAACTATGGTATCATTAACCAACCAGTTTGGGAACTCCATTTTGTTTCATTTTTCACAGCTACAGTACAAAGAGGAAAGGAGCAGATCAGCCTCTTCCAATTGTGAATCATAAAGTTCAGCCACCAAAACAAACCTCTTATTATGCAGCCCTACAAATGTGCCCAGCTGTGGATCAAGTAGAGCTTGAAAAAGTTATTTTTTTGCAAAACAGCCCCCAGAATCCCCCAGCCACAGAAAAGGGAGATTTGGGGCAATTGTAGTCCAAAAAGGAAAATTTTCCACGAGGATCAAATGAATCTGTACCCAAATTGGTAGAATGAAGAAGAGGTCATGTAATTATTTCACTATTCACACAGCTCACCTATCACTATCCAATGACGTTCATAGAGAGATCTTGAAGCACCTTTGAGACTAATAACTGAAAGAAAGAAGTTGGCAGCATGAGCTTTCATAGACTTCATTCTGCTTCCTCAGATTCATTTAGACTGCAAAGGTGCTACAAGATCTCTCTATTGATTCTACAGACTAACACAGCTGTAACTTTGAATTCTACCAATGAGGTTCATATATTTAAAAATAAAACAAAATGAAGCCTTTGCTTTACTGCACACCAAATACATCTTTCTACATTCCTCTACTTTTCCCATAAAGTAGGAGGATCTTCAGGGGAGGGCTTTTTTGCCATCCCACAACCCCCCAGGCTTAGCTGATGAGGACTCAAGAGAGAACCTTCTTGGTGGCTGCTCCAAGGGTTTTGAACTCCTTCCCATGGGAGGTTTAATCTGTTCTCTCTCTGACATCTTGCAAAGGCCTTCTTGTATAAACCAGCCTTCAGCCTTGCCTGACCAGGTTAGAGTGATATGTAATGGGTATTTTATGTGCTTTAATAATTTTAATTTTTAATGTTTTAAAAGTAGTCTTTTAATTGAATGTATGGCCCACCAATGTCACCAATGCCATGGGATTGCATGCTTCTGTGAGGCAACACACTTTGCTGACTGCAGCAGTGCTTCTAATACAGGGCCGATGCAGACGGCCCCTAAGGGGTAGCTCTGTGCCACCCTTGGGAGCGCCGGATCGGGACCGTGGAAACCACAAGCCATGGCCCCAATCCTCCTTTTTGCCACTCCAAAAAAAGCTGGCAAATGCCACTCCTTGTTGGGGTGGCAAAAAGCTGCCCTTAGAGCCACCCCCATGGCTCTTTTGTGTGCATAATGCACCAATGGTGACCCGAAGCTGCACAGTGTGTGGTCGGGTGTGCAGTGTGACAGCGGCATTCGGGCGGAGTTGGGGCAGCCGGTGTGTGGTTGCCCCACCCCAGCTCCACCCCCAGGTCGGCCCTTTGGACCAGTCTGCATCAACCCACAGTCTCCCATGTCAAGCATGCTTTTGCTGAGGAGCCAGACGTAACAGCTCCTGGGCAGCAGCAGCAGCAGCAGTGGCAGGTAATACTGGCAGAGGATGTCTCAGAGACAACAGCAGTGACATGATAACTAATACTTGTTAGTAATGCATAGAAGGAGGCACAGTAAACCCTTTTTGAATGCCTTTTACCATGAAAACGCTATGATGAGACAATCCAAAATGAAACAAGAGATAGTACCAAAGTACCAGAAAATGAGACTCAGGTCAGAAGGCACTCAACAAGTTACTAGGGTACAGAAGAGGGCCACCATGAAGAGCACTGTGGCTAATGATTCAAGCCAAAAGGATATTCAGCTGCTGATGTGCTTAGAAGTGAAAGTTTGAAACTACACAACATATATTTTAGGAACATGAAATGTGAAAAGCATGAATCAGGGGAAGCTAGACACAGGGCAAAATAGATGCCCTGGAAGGAACAGCGCGAGGCTGCTCCAGCACCATTCACTCCAGGACCATGGCAACTGCTTGTGCCAGGTCCCAATCTGGCCTGTTGCCATGGCCCTCAACCGGGCTGCCAGAAGGATGGCAGATGAAACTTTTCTAGCAGTTAAGAACAGACAACAAATGAAAGTAAAAGGGGACAGAAATAGGGTCAGAACCCTGAATGCAACTTTTCAGTGACTTGTATGCAGGGACAAGGCAACCTATTATAATAATTAATGCAGAGAAAAAGAAAGTGACAACAAAAAGGGAAGAACAAGAGACCTCATTCAAAAGATCTGACAAATCAAAGGGAAATTTAAACCAAGAGTGAGGATGCTCAACAGCCAGCAAGGAAGCACATTATATGACCAAATACAAACAAAAAAGCAATGGAAACAATACATTGAAGAACTATATAAAAGAGATGAAGGGATGACAGATTCATTCAAGGAGGAACCACTTGAAGATGAACCTACAATGTTAGAACATGAAGTGGAAACTTCACTCAGAGCACTTCAGAAAAATAAATCACCAGGAACAGATGGCATACCAATAGAGCTGTTTTAAACTACAGAGACAGAATCCACTCAAATTCAAAGAAAAATCTGCCAACAAATATGGGAATATGGGGCTGGAGAAGAGTTCTATGAATACCATGGATTGCTAAAAAGACCAAAAAATGGGTCCTAGCTCAAATCAGGCCTGAACTCTCTCTAGAAGCTACGATGACTAAAGTGAGGTTTTCATAATTTGGTAATATCATAAGAAGGCATTGCTCACTAGAAGACAATAATGCTTGGGAAAGGAAAAGGCAGTAGGTAAAGAGGAAGACTATATTCCAGATGGAAAGCCAGGGTCCTTTGTCTGCACGACTTGATCAGAACTCTTGATGATAGCTTGGCTTGAAAGTCTCTCCTTCATGGGGTTGCCATAAGACAAAGGCGACTTAATGGCAGTTAACAGCAACAAATGGTTTAAGGCATTTTTAACTTTTGTACTCCATATTATTTTTGATTTTTTTTTATTTATATTGTAAGCTGGTTTGGGTCCCATTCAGGAAAAATGTGGGATGTAAATCAAATCAAATCAAATCAATAAATAATAACTATAAGATCTCCCAAAGCAGAATAATGTAATAAAACAGTCAGATCTACTGAAAGTTCAGCAAGTAATAACAATCTGCACTTCAAAAGCTTTTTGAAGTGGTTCAGTTAACTATAGTACACTTTATGCAAAGCTATAGAAATTGGTGTGCTGTGTGTCCCATTAGGTTTGATCCCTTTGGCCAAGTGTTGAGAGGGGCTAAATTATAATATGATAGTTCTATAATCTGAGGACTTGTCTACATGGGCAATTTACCCCAAATTCCCTCTAGGCTCACTATGTCCTATTTACATGACACAGGACCAAAACCCTAAACCCCAGGTTCAGACTGTATTCATGCACCCAATTTGGGGCTCCCTCCCCCTCACCCACATGTAAATAATTTGCCTTTTGTTGAAGGTTTTCAGCTCTCTCTGCAGCAACAGCAGGGGCTGCCTTTTCACTTGCGGTTCCTGCAAGCTTCCCAGCACCACCATTGTGGGTACGAGTTGCTCTGAGTTCAGAACAAGGTGACTAGCATCAATAGCATGGCTGGGCCCCTCTGACCCCAGCTGTGGCACCAGGTGATGGATGGGTACTGCATGGGAAGCATTTGCCCATTTGCTGCAGGAACAGAAAACCCACAGCAAAAGAGAACAGGTGGGTGGAAAACTTGGAGCCAGAATACTCTGGGGGCAACCTAGAGAATTCTGGCAAGTTAAACCCACCCTGATTTGGAAGTATTTTACCTTCAAAAAGCTGGCTAGAAATCTATTAAATAGAATAGGCATTGTGAATCAGGGTGATAGCAGGATGGTTGACTTGCACATGTGTTTTGTGCATGCTTAGGAAGCTCATGCAAGTGTAACATGTTTCTTCTCACAAGCTTTCCGTGCATTTACAATGTGCTCCGCCTATCAGCGAACCACATTACTCATAACAGGGCAACAATAACTTCAGGGCAACAACAAGCTCATGGAATTTCTACAGTACTCACTTGCTTGTCAGATGGGCCTTTGGGGTGATGCCAAATTCACCAAAGAGAGTAACGAAGACATTGGCATCAGTCCCTGCTCCCCGGATATCTCCAGTCACTGTCACCACTTCATAGACTGTTGACATAAAGAGATGAAAGATCATGAAACCAGAAGAAAAAGTGGCCTGTCCAAACTCTTTCAAAAAAAGTGAAATCTTTTGCAATAGAAAGCTTCGTTTAATTACCAGTTGAGGCTCCCTAGAAAACCATTTTCAATCCACACAGACCTCTCCAGCCATCAGGGAGACAAGGGAGGATGAAGGAAGCTAAGCAGGCAATTTGGCCAATATACCTTCAGATTTCATAGTGCTATAGACAACTGGCTAGTCATAGATCTCTTACTCGTCATACCGGAGATCTGGATAGGCATGACTTCTTTTTAAAAGATAATATTTTTTAATTACTATTCTAGCATAAAAGTTCTGTGGTCTCCCACTCATCCAGCAAAAAATTCTTTAATCAAAACTAGACAAGCACATATTGTTTTTAAACAACTACAGAAAAGAGTAACTAGAATCCTGTTGGGATCTTACATTTTCATAAGTGGACTTAGATCTGTTGGAATTAGAATTGGGCAACTTCATAACATCTGTATCCAGTAGAGGGCTGCTGTTACATTACTGTGTAGCAGAATTGGGAAAAGGACCTATGCACAATGTGACTGTTGCACAATGCAACCAATGCACAACAGGATGCTTGTTATAACGGTCCTACTGCACACTGGGCACACTTACCAGTGTCCTGTTATGCATCTATGCAATTCATTAAAGGCATTTCTTAGTGCCTCCATAGCTAGGTAGAGTATACATAAAGTTACATAACTTAAAAGGACATATAGGATCCTGGTGCATGTGTCTTTTACATAGTTTTGGTACTTAAGATGGTATGAGCTGTTTGACAGTGGAAATGCTGCCTTGGAGAGTGGTGGTGGTTCTATGGAGGTTTTTAAACAGAGGCTGGATGGCCATCTGTCGAGGGTGCTTTGATTGTGTATTCCTGCATGACAGGAGGTGGACTGGGTGGCCTTTGAGGTCTATTCCAGCTCTATGATTCTAGGCATCCATGTTTTTTTAAAGTGCTTATTTTCAGCATAATATTCTATTGTACCCACTGAGACATTCTTTTACTTGATTAAAAGTATCTCTAAACAAATAACCAATTAAATATTGCATCCTTGACAGAAAGCTTTCTACTTACTATGGATAGGGCTTCTGAAATTGTAGGAAGTCCATTTAAAAAAAACAAAAACATGAATGGCGGGCAACTCCAGTTGTTCTCTGCATGTCATTTAGCTTTAGTACAAAGAACTAACATTCTGCCTCCTACATCCTCAGACCAAAATAGCGCTGTGCACCAGGAGGTACAGATAGGTTAGCCATTGTCTGGATTTCTTAATGTTTGATTGGCCAGCTACTGCAAAGTCCAAAATTATTTCTGAGTCAGCTTGTGAAGAGTGCCTTCTGAGTCATTTGGTGTCACAGCCAAGAGCAAAACCTCCATCTCCCTTTCAGATGCTGCGGAAATACAAATGTCTCGGTTTCATCAAAGCGGTGGCAAGCTTTAATTCAGAAATGGGCAGATATTGTGATCTAATCTGAATTTTTATTTCAGGGAAGAGTGGCAATATTTGGCTCAATGTAATCTTTCTCTTCTTCCTGTATCTGTTTTACCATTAGTGCATTAGTGATATCTTTATATACCAATGTTGGGGAACCATTTACTTTCCAGATATGTTATAATTCAACCTGATGAGCATCTAGACACAGGCTAGGAAGTGCTGGAGCACAACAGGCATGTCCAATGTGCATCAGAATTATTATTATTATTATTATTATTATTATTATTAATTTTTATTTTTATAGCACCATAAATTTGCATGGCACTTCACAGGCATCATCCAAACAACATATAATCTGCCAATGGCATACAATCTAAAAGTCATAAAATATAAAACTATAAAACTATACTATCAGAATAAAATGTAAAACTAAGCTATCAGAAGTGTCCTATGCTCAGTAGGAACACCCATGAGCATTAAAAGCAGCCAACGTGCATTGCAACACCCCGAAAGTGCATCTTCACAATTCACTAACAGGGTGTCATTTCATTTCTCCAACATAGTTATGGATCTGCAAAGTTATGAATTGTTGACTGTGATGCAGAATGTGGGATGATGATGATGATGATGAATTATAGTGATGATGAAATTGATGGAGAAAGTAAGCTCGGATGGGTGAAGGGCTTCACAAAAAAGGTGCTATTTTAATGACTCATAAGCAGTGAAAAATCCAGGTTCTTCCAATAAGAAACGAGTATTGATACATTTCTTGCCACCTCCACAAGGATCTTTTAAACCACTATGTGCAAGTTAGTTTCACACAGTACATTGCATACCTTCAATCATCTAATACCGAATGACCAACTGATCTGCTCAATTCCAGAAAATTTTAGAAACAGAATAGAGGGTAAAATCATACTTTACCTGTTAGATCTACTCAAATAGTACTGAAAGGGAATGTGTGAATTAGCACTCACCTTTACCTCCCTTGTTATCAAATTACAGCCTGTTTTAAAATTGATATGAATATATTATATTCCAAGTACTCTCACTGCCTGTGATGTTCCAGAACATTGTCACTGAGTGTCTTTGGGTATTTTAAGTCACTAGAATGCTTAAAGAGACCCAAAAGCAGGGGTAGGCAACCTTTTTGAGCCCGGGGCCGGGTTGCTGTCCCTCAGACAATTGGGGGGCTGAAGCACCAAAAATAAATAAATAAATAAATAAATAAATAAATAAATAAATAAATATATTTAAAAAATAAAAAAATATGCATGCACACTCTCTCAGTCCCAGAAAAGCCAAGGCAAAACCCCTGTGGAGATTTTGCCAAGAAAACCCCAAGAACAAGTAATAACAACAATAATCAATATTATCATGGCGGGGGGCAGCGGGGGGTGGCAGTGGCGGCAAGACTCGCCTGGGGCTGCTCCAAAGGCCTCGGGGGGCTGCATCCGGCCCCCGGGCCTTAGGTTGCCTACCCCTGCCCTAAAGCTTCATGTTTGAGGAATAATAATAATAATAATAATAATATTTATTTATACCTCGCCCCTCTGTTAAAAACAATTGGGGCGGCTTACAACGGTTAAAATTGCACCAAGAATGCAGAATAAAAGCCCCAAACCCAACCCTCCCCCTTTAAAAAAGTGTTAAACAGCACATCTTAAAAATCGACATAAAATCACAGAAAGAATTAAGAGAATTTAAAATGATTACAAACAAACAAAAGCC
Source organism: Phrynosoma blainvillii (assembly GCA_026167975.1). Taxonomy (NCBI): domain Eukaryota; kingdom Metazoa; phylum Chordata; class Lepidosauria; order Squamata; family Phrynosomatidae; genus Phrynosoma; species Phrynosoma blainvillii. The sequence goes on from JANUYF010000002.1 coordinate 19,416,293, forward strand.
ATGGGCAAACCAAAAACTGAAAGAGGTAGGGCGGTGCAACTCCTGAGGCCGGGAATCTAATCAGGAAAGGCCTGCCAGAAGAGATCCGTCTTCAGAGCCTTTTTAAAGCTGCTTAGGCTCATAATCTGACAGACCTCATCCAGCAGGCTGTTCCATAATCTGGGGGCGATTACCAAGAATGTCCTCTGGGAGGTTGCAGACAGCCTAGATTTTAATGGCTGGAGCAAATTCCTCCCAGAGGACCGGAGTGCGCAAGGAGGATTGTATAGGAGGCGGCGGTCCCGAAGATAGGTTGGACCCAAGCCATTTAGGGCTTTAAAGGTATATGACCAACACCTTATACTGGGCCTGGAAAATGATAGGCAGCCAGTGGAGGGACTTTAATACCGGAGTTAATTGGTCCCTCCTAGATGTTCCCGAGACCAGCTGCCATATTTTATACTAACTGAAGTTTCCGGACCAAGCACAAGGGTAGCCCCATGTAGAGCGCATTACAGAAATACAGATGGGAGGTTACCAGCGCGTGCACCACAGTCTCAAGGTCCCTTACTTCCAGGAAAGGGAAAATAAGTTTAAAAAAGGAAAGAGGAATAAGTTGCATGATGTGTCTTGGCAGACCCACTGGAGTTGAACAAAACTGCACCCCATGGGCAGGATGGTGACTTCCATAGTTCAGAGTTGTTTCCATTTTTGAATTGATAAGAATAGAAAACACCATTAAATCTTAACACCCAAGAAGCAAAGAGGACCAAAGCTTGGGAAAGTATAGATTATAGTGGTCCCTTAGTATCCACTGGGGTTTAGTTCCAGGACCCTCCATGGAGACCAAAATCCATGGATGCTCAAGTCTCATTAAATACAATGGCACAGTAAAAATATGTCTCTTATACAGCATGACAAAATCAAGAATTGTCTATGGGGAATTTTTCAAAAATATTTTCAAGCCATGGATAGTTGAATCTGTGGATAGTGACTTTATGGGTATGGAGGGACAACTGTACAACTCTCCACCATCCCCCAGCCAGCATAGATTCTGGGAGCTGCAGTCCAAAAATAACTTTTCTAAGCTATGAAGAAAACACAGACACACACACAAACAATCCCAAATTACAGAATTGAATATTTTTCTGATCGGTACAGAAGAGCTTTTTAAACAGTGGGATAGACTGCCTTGGAAGGTGGTGGAGTCTCCTTCTTTGGAAGTCTTTAAACAAAAGTTAGATGGACATCTCTCATGAGTGTACTTTGTGTACTCTTGCATGGCAGGAGTTGGACTATTTGGCCCTTCTGATCCCTTCCAGTTCTAAGATTCAACAAAATTATGATTATGGAAACCATCACGGGTTGAGGTCCTGCTTCTGGGTTGTGTAATGTATACTTCTGCATATTGATTTACACTCTGAGATAGGCATCCTGTTGCTTGGTCCCAACTAAGGTTAAGCCAATCAGTTGTTGAATGGTGAATCAACACATAAATAAATCCAGAGAATTCAACGAGTCTACTCTAGTCAGGCGAGCCAGAGTGGTGTAGTGGTTTGAGTGTAGGACTGTGACTCTGAAGAACAGAGTTCAAATCCCAGCTGGGCTATGGAAACCCACTGGGAACTCTGTACAGGTCACACTCTCTCAGTCTTGGGGGAAGGCAATAGCAAACTTCCTCTGAACAAATCTTGCCAAGAAAACCCCATGATAGGGTCGCCATAAGTTGGAAAAAACGACAACAACAAAAAAACTCTAATCAGGACTAAAATAGGATTTAGGTATGACTATGAGGACCATCATGGTGTAATGGTTTGGGTGTTGGGCTAGGATAACAAAATACCAGAGTTCAAATCCCAGCTCAGTCATGGAAACCCACTGGGTGACCTTGGGCAAATCACAAGCTTTCAGCCTCAAAGGATGGCAATGGCAAACCCCGCTGAAGAAAGCTGCCATGAAAACATTATGCTATATTTGCCTTAGAGTCTCCATAAACCAAAAATGACTTGAAGGTATGCAACAGCAACAGCAACACATGACCCTTGTTTCAAATGGTGGTGTTGCACCACTGAACCAAGATACTAAATCCATGTGCAAAAGCACAACTCCACTTCTGCAACCCTGATTAAACACAGACTCCTGTTAGGCAAAAACATGACTGACTACTTCTACAGGGGAACTTATGTATTTGTAAGACACCAATGGCATTCTGGCCAAGAGCCAGCCTTACTGTCAAGCAGAGTAAGGCAATAGATTTTAGGTGTCACAACAGGTGAACAAATGATTATGTTGTTTACATTGTTATAGACAGGAGAGAGGCTTGTGGGTTTTCTTCCTCACGTGCCAAAAGAATATGATTTGCTTTGGGCAACCTTTGATTTTGGCAAATAGGTGTGATAAATGAGAGTCCTTCCATTTATCAGAACCTTCTCCCCAGATAACAAAAGCTTAAAAGTGGGAGGAGGTACAGTTGCATTTTAATGAGGATTTACATTACAGGTGGTGAGATGGCAATTGTCCAATGAAATGGGCAGTCAAGGAGAAGCGCGAACCTTCGAGATGGTTCTGAAGGAAGGTCTAAAAAAAGCAACAAGGCTTTAGCCTGTCAGTCTGCCTGCCTGCCTTTCTCTCTGGCTCTGACCTTATAGATCAAGAGGGGCTTCTAATCAGCAGGACTACAAATCCCATCCAATGTTGGAATTAGAAGAGATAAGCCCAAATCCATGGAAGTACAAAATACAGTTGGTTGCCATGAATCTGTGCCTTTCTGTCTCCTTTCTTCTGACACAAGGTTATGATAGAGCCAAAAATATTAATGTTCCAAAGATTTAAGGATACTGATATGCAATCTCAGATGGCTGAGATTAAATCCTGCAAATCCAATATTTTTATGTTGTTGTTTTTTACTCCACTGTATCTATCTCTTCCAAGATATCTGGTAGATATACCTAATACTAAGAAGATTATCGCATTAGGTTCACATATAATCTTGCATGTGTAAAGCTTGCTCTCATTTTAAGAGACTATCGAACTGGCTTACCTGAGCCAGTTTAGAATTAGAAGCAGATGGCATCCTGATAGTATCAGATGCATTTAGTTGCCAAAATTGCCATCCAGCTACAGCCCGGATCCATCACAAATCAGAGGGGCACTCCGGCAGCCATTTTTTCAAGCTGGAAATCTCCCGGTTTCGAAAAGAGGTGCAAGGAGCGCCTCTGGGAGCAGCGAAGGAGACTGCCTGTAGCTGAGCGGCAATTTCAGTGGCTAAATGTGTCCGATACTATCAAGATGCTGTCCACTTCTAATTTTAAGATGGCTCAGGTAAGCCAGTTTATAACCTAGTGCAATAGTCTCCTAAAATGAGAGCACCCTTTACACATGCAAAATTAAATCTTCTCCCATTGGCAGTTTCAATGGAGCAGCATAAGAGGGTTCTTATGAAAGACATAGCATGTGGCTGAAATTCTGTCTCAATAGAAGATTTAACTCATGTGCTGCTTGAATGTCCTGTCTATAATGACCTTGGAAAGAACTATATTTATCCTCTGTTAAAATTGTTCAAGGGAAATTCATCTCTTGTGAAGGTTTGTTTTCTGTTGTCTGATGTAGAAACATTTGTATCTTTTAGAACATCCAATTTTCTTCTTAAGGCTCTACAAACACATGCTATAAAGTTTACAAAGGGTATGGGAAATGAATTGACCCTTGAAGATTGATTGTCAGAAATTTAATTTGTTTAGATTTCCTTTTCTTGCTATATAATTGTGTGCAATGGCTGTTTGCTAAAATACAATAAACTGACGCTGATGTTGGAATAAGATTAGGAAAAATGTACCAGTCAGGGGCATCAGGTCTTGGATTTATTTTTCTGGTCTGGCTGAAATAGCTTGGTTCCATAACTTATACTTTTTGTATGTGCCTGGAGGGCAAGTTGGCCCTTCATCCTTTTCCAATAAAATTCCTTTACTTAGAATAAAGCTTATCTTTAAGGTACTCTGCCTCTCTTTTGCACTCCTTTTTCACATGCCTTGGCTTGGCCCAGTTCTTCCCTAACTGAAATACCAGCAGAATTCCCCAGCCACATCCCAATGCGATGCTAAAATGTGATAAGTTAAGCATCAGGTGGTGGGTGGCAGCAAAGTCTTTAGATAAAAAGGGGTCTCAAGGGGTCCCATCCAGCTCAGCAGGAGAGGAGCAGGACCCACAGACAACCCTCGCAACAGGTTTTCAAATTACAAGAAGAAATACACACCCTCCAAATGTCCTGACTTGTCAGGACAGTCTTGATTAATCTTCTGTCATCCAATTTGTTCAGCAGCTTTGAAAATGTCCAGCGTTCAAAGAACCTCTTGGGGACTGTAGTCCAGCCAAGTCATTTTTCCAAGCGCTACTCATACCACATAGCCCTGCAAGTCTGATGGATATTTTCAGTCACTATCCTCTTCTTGCAGGTATTCTCCCATGTTATGTACACAAATGGATTGCAAATTGTGTCAGTGCAAGAGATACCCAATGAACATTGGGCCTTCATCTTCCTGGGCCATTTATACATTGCACAAACATCTTCATATGCCCAGTCACTCATGGTGACCTGCCCATTGGTTCTCTGTAAAGCACTGAGCACACCAATGGCAGAATATAACTAGTAACAGACCCAGCAATATTTCACAGCTGAAAACTGGGACGTGCATGGCCAAGAAGCATCAGTGTGAAGTCAAGATAGCAAATGTTATTAAAGAGGAAGAACACATAAGCTAGGAGAGGCTGCAAGCAGTTTGCTTTTGCCAAAGCCTACTGGTTAGGACAATTTTTTGTCCTTTCCTCCCAGTTAACTGAGTGCAAACTATTTTTTTATTTTTTTATTTTTTTATTTTTTTTTGCAATTTGAACTGTTTGCAGCAATTAAAGTAAGCTGTTAGCAAAAGGGGAAAGTGGGAGTTAGAGAGAGAAACTGGGACATTTTAAAAACAGCTGAAAAATGGGATGACAGCGGATTAAGCAGGACTGTCCCTACAAATCAAGACAGTTGGGGGATAACAACAAAAGCAGCACATGTCCCCCCCTTCCCGTGTTTCTGCCCCCTTTTTTCCTATTTCCTATTTTATCAGCAGACCATTGCCCTTTCAACTCAATTTTTATCCCATCCTGCCTCAGAAAGAATTCTCTTTCTTTCTCTCTCTCTCTCTCACACACACACATGCACATATATACACACACACTCCATTCTATACTCACAACAATGCTGTGAGATAAAGCAACCCACCAGTTAACCCAGCTAATTAACCCAGTTAATTCCATGGCTGAGCCAGGATGTGAACAGAGGTCTCCATCCCACACTCAGTCCAGTTCACCACATCAGTTCTACCTGTTGCTTTTAAAATAAGACATTATTAAACCTGTTTTGAGCATTAGTTTAGAAGGGCAACTTGCTCCACACTCACCTTTTTTCTTGTTGTACTCATCTTCGGTTTCAGGGGAAGATTCTGAATGATAATCCAGAAGTTCCTGTTCATACATCTCTGCAAAATTCTCATCATCCTTTCTCTTTTTCTTCTTGTCTTTGCTCTTGGACTTCTTACTTTTTTTCTTTTTCTTCTTCTTCTTTTCTTTCTTCTTCTTTTTCTTTCGCTCATAGTCATCATCTTCGTCATCACTCTCGCTCCACTCTTTCTTCTTTTTCTTCTTTTTTTTCTTCTTATTTCTCTCTTCACTGCTCTCACCTTCTTCATCATCTGATGAAGCCCTCTTCTTCGATTTCTTCTTTTCATACACTTCTTCTTCCTCCTCTTCCTCTTCCTCATCCTCCTCTTCCTCTATTTCCTCATCATCTTCTTCCTCTTCTGATGATCTACTCATCCTCTTCCTCCACTTCTCATCTACTCTTCCTCTTCTCTTTCATTCTATTATTCAGTTCTTCTCAGCAATTTTTTCTTCTGAGTTCCTTTGACTGCAGTAGATCCTCTATTTGATGCTTCTTGGTTTCCTTCCTTTCCTTCTGCTTTCTGAATATTCTTGCTTACTTCTAATTTCTCCACATCAGTGTCTGTCTCTTCTTTGATGGCTGTGTTGTAGCTTCTATTTCCTCCTTTGATAAAAATAAAAATCCCATTAATCCAAAGTATCCTTCTCTGCCTTCTTCCTTTAATACGATTCCTTCTGCCTCCCCTTGATTTGGTCAAAACCTCTTTTCCTTTCACATCTTCCGTTTTCCCTTTCCATCGAGCTGTCTTCTTTTTCGGGCCCATTACTTATTCATTGACTTGAGCGGAGCCCTTCCTTCTTCTTCTACACATTTTTTATTCCAAAGAGCTTTGCTCTGCCTAGATTAAATCGTGCAAAGAGGCTACTGTGTCACACCTGGCCAATGGAAGGAAGGATCCTTTCAAAATGTAGGTCAGCTGGGAGAACTTCATGAAACGCTATCTTGGCCTTTACACAGAGGTAGACCTCAGCAGTGGGCAAACCTTATGCTGCTTTTTTCTCAGAGTACAATCTATGGCTCCCGAAAGCTCAGATAGGGGAAAACCTACCTGCTGTGCCTTCGATCAGGTGACCACAAGACAGACAGCGAGATGAAAAGAGAGAGACCCATCCAGCTACCTTATCTGGCTGGTCTGCAGTTGCCTCTCCATTATTCATGGCTTTCAGGATTGCTTTACAGCAAAGGACCTCAAACTTTGTCACAGAGAGACTCCCGAAGTCAAAAGAAGAAGAAAGTTTTGAGTTCCCTCTTGCAATCCCATAAACACCTGTGGTACAAGTACAGAGGATCCCATTTTCTATCATAGTACATGAGGCACCCCCTTGGCTCAGATTATGGGCCACTGGTGACCCCTCCCATCCTAAATGCCCCTATATCTTTTCTTAAAAGATGCCTTAGAGCCCTTTCACACAACACATTTATAGCAATATGCCTCCACTTTAACTACCATGGCTGCATCCTATGGAATTCTGGGATTTGTAGTCTGGAGAAGCACTCCTCTCGTGCCTAGAAATCTAAATACCTCCCCCTAAACTGCAAATCCCAGGATTCCAAAGAATGGAACCATGGTAGTTAAAGTGGACTCATAACACTATAATTGTCTAGTGTGAAAGGGCCCCTGAGTTGGGAAGTATTTTCATCCCTGACGGTTCGTGTGTCCCAATTACGGTTGCCAGGGGTCCTTATTATAAGCAATGTCTCTTAATCTTGTCCCTTTCAAGACTGGCAGATGTCCTTTATTATGAGGAATGTCTCCTTTTTGAGAACCGAAAAGCTTTTCCTTTTATATAGACTAAACAAGATGCACACAAAAATCCTATGTTTTAGGGGGCAGGGCCTTCATAAAGACAACAATGTGCACACTGAATAAAATATGAATATAGACAATATGTTAATTTAAGAAAGAAATGCATGCCTAAGTTACCTGAAGTCAATACAGTCGGCCCTCCGTTTTCACGGGGGATCTGTTCCAGACCCCCCAACGAAAATGAAGATTCACCAATAATCAAGCCCCATAGGCTTGAATGGGGTGTACCCCTGTAGGCATGTGTGGGGGCACCCCCACAAGGATGCACCCCATTGGTTTTAGTAAAGGTCACCCCTCCTTGAATATGCAAAACCGCTGACTTCAAGTCCGTGAGAATGGAAGGGCGACTGTAATTTCATTTGGTGTTTTGGGAGATCACTAACTTGTTAATAGCTACTGCCTGACTGTCAATTCTGCATGTCAAGAATTTCAACTGTCCCTTATTGATGTTTTGAAAACCTGGCAACCCTAGTCCTGATGGGATATTTGATTTTGCTTGTCCTTTCCCAAAGGCTCAAAGAATAACTCCAAGAGACCTCCCTTATACACAAGCAGGAGTTACATCAGTCTGAGGAATGTGCAGCCTTCCAGATGTGGAGACTACAATTCCCATCATCCCTGATGCTGATGGGAACTGAAGTCCATTAACATTCTGAGAGCCTCATGTTCTCCATCCTGCTATGACATGAAAAAAGCATCCCTGGATTGTACTATCTGAGACTGGAGGGAAGAATAGAGTAGCTTTTGTCACTGTTGTGTCCCTTCAAATCATTTCTGACTTATGGTGACCCTAAGGCAACCCTATAATTGGGCTTTCGTCACAGGATTTGTTCAGGGGAGGTTTACCATTGCCTTCCCCTGAGGCTGAGAGTATATGACTCACCCAAGGTCATCTGGTGGGTTTCATGGCTGAGCAGGGAATTGAATCCTGGTCTCCAGAATCATAGCACAACACTCAAAACACTGTGCCATGCTGGCTCTCTTAAAGATAACCCATGTGTTGTTGTTTTTTTGTTATGTGCCTTCAAGTCATTTCTGACTTATGGTGACCCTAAGACAAACCTATCATGGGGCTTTCTTGGCAAGAGTTGTTCAGAAGAGGTTTGCCATTGCCTTCCCCTGAGGCTGAGAGCATGTGACTTGCCCAAAATCACCTAGTGGGTTTCATGGCCCAGCAGGGAATCGAACCCTGGTCTCCAGAGTTGCAGTCCAACATTCAAACCACTATGCCATGCAGGCTCAACAGAGTAGCATACAAGATTGAATTTAACTGTTCATTTTTTAAAAAAGAGTCCTTCCACCTTGGAAAGTGGCTGCCACAGAACACGATATTCACTAAGCTTCCCTTTAGATATTATTTTTATATAGCATTTTTTTTTCCTGGAAATGAGCAACATCTAAAAACATTCAAAGATAAAGGGGGGAAAACCAGCCACTCAGGATCTTAACCTCACGTTCAACCTTGTGTTCATTGCATGACCTTGGATAAAGTTGCTACCAGTTAGTCATAGCACTCTATCTGCAAAATGTAATTAATAATTGAAATAAATATCTCCCTGCTACCTTGTTGTTATTGTGTGCCTTCAAGTCATTCCCAAAATATGGCACCCTTAAGGCAAACCTGAACAAGGTTTGTTCAGAATTTGTTCTTAGCAAGATTTGCCTTCCTCTGAGGCTGAGAGAGTGTGAGTTGCCCAAAGTCACCCAAAAGGCCCTCTCTTTCAAGATTTAATAATGAAATCAGCTTATAATTATGTGGATTCTTTGGGTCCTTCCTGTCTTTTAGGATGTTTTGCTTTTACTTGTCTGTTTTATTGATGGTATTATGGTTTCACTTTTTTTGGTTTAATACTTTTTTATGGGGTGGGTGGGTTAGGGTGCTGATGGTTTTATTGTAATGATGTTTTAGTGTAAGCCACCCCGATTGCGCTGCAGAGAAGCAGATAAAAATAAACTTATTATTATTATTATTATTATTATTATTATAACAATATTTGCATTGCCCCAAGAGTCTGGCTCTCCTTTCAGTGCAGCATTTCATGTTGTTGTTGTTTTTAAAAGCAACAGGATTCCAGCCTCTAATTTGTTATAATAAATCACCAAAAGGCCATCAGGCCCTGGAGCTTTCCCTGAATTACATTCATGAATTGTGTCAGATATCTCTCTCACCGTAAAAATTGGAGCAGCAAAAAGCCGGATCAGGGCCATGGCATGTGGAGCCCCTAAGTCATCAGTGGAGCCCCTAAGTCACAGGGAGGAGAAGACAGGAGTGGGATGAATCTTTCCTTTCCCTGTAGACTCAGGCAAAACAAAGTGCTGTAGCCTCTCCTAGTTCATCTGTTCTTCCCCATTGATAACTTCTGCCATCTTGACCACATGTGTCTCGGTTTTCATCTGTGAAATGCTAGAGGGTATGGGTTCATCAATGCCTTCCCAGATGCCAGGAATGTGCACCGTGTTAACTGCTTTTAATTTCAACACCCTTTAACCATTTGTTCACTTGCAGTTTGGCAGCTGCAAAGTTCATCAAGAGCAAATAGGCAGATAAAATATCGGAAGGAGAGAACTGTTCCCACAGTGGATGAATGGATTCAAAAGCTTAATGATTTAGCCTCAATGGATAAATTGACAATGTACATCAATGGAAAATCAATCCAACGATATGAGAAAAAGTGGGAGAAAATTAGGGAGTTATGGGACGGAAAAACTGATCATTGATAGAATGTAAGCTGTTGATTAAGAAATAATCAAGGAAGGGATGAGGTTAGATGTAGATCAAACAGAATTATACCCTTCCAAATTAAGGTTAGGGGAGGTAAATAGTAAGATACGCAAACTGGTGCAAGGAAAAGAAGGTATAACTACTGTACAGTATTATTAGAAAGCCAAGTGGAAATGTGGAATGAGTGTAGGATCAGAGGGGAGGGGGAAATAAGGATGTGGAAGAGGGTAGAATGCATGGTGTGTTGAATATATTACTTATACGTGTTGGGAAATGTAAAAACTATGAATTTTTTAAAAAGAGCAAATAGGCAGATGAAGAATCAATGTATGGAATCCAGATTTTAACCCCACCGCGCCCACTGGAACAAGTCTCTGTAATCATAGATCACAGCAAGACCATTGTCTCTATGCTGGGCTTAATTAAATTCAAAGTAATACACCGAAGAACATCAGAGTACCTTTTATTCGTTCTTTGAATAGCAAACAGAGAAAGCTGCACAACAAGAGATCACTGATGCATAAAGAATGACTGGGAAAGCAACCAAGTCATTGGCAAGAATCATTAGTTAAAACTGTGGACAGGGTTCATAATCCTATTATGTTCTGGCTTTTCTAAAGGAGTCTCAAGCCAAACTCTGCTCCCAAACATCATCCAAATATACAATCATAAAACCATAAAGCAAGTCAGAATATAGTTCTTCGGGTTTAAAAGGTGTGTTAAAACACAGAGCTTAGCACTATATATATTTAAATTAATTTTTATTAAACCCGCCTTGCATTGTTCGATCTCAGGGCATCGTACAATAAAATCACTTTAACTAATTTTAAAAATAATAAAATAGTAAGAAATTATCTAAACAGACAAAACACACTGCAGAAATAATCCAGCTTGAGACCACTTTAACTGTCCTGGCTCAGTGCTAGGGACTTCTGGGAACTGTAGTTTTGTGAGACATTTAGCCTTCCCTGTCTGAGAGCTCTGGGGCCACAATAAACTACAATTCCCAGGATTCCCTAGCACTGAGCCAGGGCAGTAAAAGCAATTTCAAACAGGATATTTCTACAGTGTGTTTTGAACCATTGAAAAACTTAACAGGATAAAGCAGGACACTTAAAACCAATTAATATAGCTTAAAGTAATTCAAAACCATAGCACACACGCAGATTTGAATAAAATCAATTAGGTCCCAAAGGCTTTAATAAAAAAAACATTCTTTTTCTTGGTGCTGGAATGGCATCAGAAATACTAACAGTTTGACACCTAAGGATATAGCATAGTAGTACTCTACCATTTTCCCAATTCAGCAGGGATGGCTCCAGTTAATCCTTTGCTGTCCCACTTTCTCAGCTGCTTTAAAAAAGCCTCAGCCATGTTGGCCAATAGTCCCATGTTGGCCAATAGCTCCTGGCATTCTGGGAGCTGAAGTCCCTCGGCCCTTAAAGGGGAAAGGTTGCCTACCCCTGTATTAAACAATGAAAAACACCAGATCGGTGAGGCTGCAGCGGTTTACTTTCACCTGAGCCTACTGGGAAGGCAAGATCCCATCCCCTCCTCTTCTCTCTCCCTATTAAATTAACAGAGTGCAAACTACTTTTGCACTTTGAACTCAGTTTGCAGCAACTGAAATAAGCTGAGAACAAAGGGGGAAAGGAGGGGTGAACTGGGACATTTTAAAAGCAGTTGAAATAGTGGGATGACAGATCAGCCAGATTGGGACAGTCATGGAGTATGGAATCACAAAGCAGTAGGATATACTGCCCCTAAACTAGAGAAGAAGCGCCGGAGCAAAGGGAGAAAAAGATAAGTCACTCATCTTCTGATCAGGCAGCAAACTGCTTGAAATTTATTCATTGTCAAGTCTGGAGACAGACTGCCCCCTGCTGGAGGGAAATATACCAATTAGCAACATGTTTCATACAGAACAGAGAACAGGAAGATAATTGTGGTGGGTCTAGGTCTAAACGCCACTGCAGAAATAATGCAGTTTAATATCACTTTAACTGCTATGACTTTATTCTATGGAATCCTGGGATTTGTAATTTGTTGTGGCATCAGAGTTCTCTGAGGTTGCAGCCACACTGCAGAAATGATCCAGTTTGACACCACTGTAGCTTCCATAGCTCAGTGCTAGGGAATCTTGGGAATTGCAGTTTGTGGTGGCCCCAGAGCTCTCTGACAGAGAAGGCTAAATGTCTCACAAAACTACAGTTCCCAGAACTCCATTGCATTGAACCATGACAGTTAAAGTGGTGTCAAACTGCATTACTTCTGTAGTACAGATTAGACCCTAGAGACCAGCCAGGTAACACAATGAGTTGTTACTCTGAGGTCCTGCATCGTCTCTTTTTAATGACTGCCAAAGCTGAAAAAAAAACAGTATCTCAGGTGCTGCAGACTGAGATCTGTCAGGAAAGACCTTTTCCCTAGTGGTTTCCCACTGGAAATGCTATTGAGTAGTGCTTCTTAAGCTATCCAATGTGTGGGACTGGAAGGATTTTTCCCCCACGTGGACTAGGGACTGGTACCATATAGTGTCCACTGACCACAATTACGCAAAGGGATCTTGTAGCACCTTTGAGACTAACTGTAAAAAAGACGTTGTAGTATAAGCTTTCTTAGGCTTAGGTCTACTCCCTTAGATGCAACACATTGACTACAACTCCAACATTGACTACAGTATTGTTGACTACTACAGCATTGACATTATATCTCTCTCTGTTTTCCTGTAAACTCAACATGGACTAGCACTGGTCCATGGGTTACCCCGTTGAGCATCACAATTGCCATTCCCATCTGAGTTGTGTCCAGAAGAGGGCAATATTACAACACAAAGGGAACAAAAAGGATCAGGTGTACGGAAGTCCTCAGCTCAAGACATCTTTCACCTGACCTGAAAGTTTGTGAGGAGTCCTGTTTTCTTTTGACTATTTGCCTGCCAACTCTTCTGGAAAATATCTGTTAAGAAACAGTTGCAAAGAGCTTGTTTGTGTGTTGTGTGCCTTCAAGTTGTTTCCAACTTATGGCGAGCCTAAAGTGAACATGTCATAGGGTTTTCTTGGCACATTTCTTCAGAGAAGGTTTGCCATTGCAATCCTCTGAAGTTGAGAGAGTGTGACTTGCCCAAGGTCACCCAGTGGGTTTTCATGACCCAGCTGGGATTCAAACCACTACACCACTCTGGCCCTCGGCAAGGAGCTTCCCAGGACTTTAAAGGAGGGGACCAATATCCTACACTGTTGATTTAGGAGAGTATCGCACAGTTCTTCAATAGTGCAATAGAAGTGGATCTTATCACACCACATTGTGGCTAGGCAGTAGGTATCCTGTAGTCAATCAGTGCTTCTGCCCCTGCTTTTAATGGATGTGAAAATCCCGTAAATAGCTGTCAATCCCACAGTTAACCCATTATTGAAGTATGTGCAATATAGGTCATTCCAGGGCAATTCAGAGAGAAGGGGATTTAAACTGGTCTCACTGCACTTCACCCCATTCCCAAAGAACTCAAGAGGCAATCCCTCTTGGGCAGAAGAAAAGGGATTTAAAGGGCTTTCATCGCATGAACACACACACACAAACCATTCCCATTGAAAGCAAGAATTCTTAGTGCTGAGGAGGCAACCATTTCATATGGGGCAGTAAAAAGGGGATTTATAGGGCTTTCACTGATAACAGCTAGCTAACGGGTAAAGGGAACGGTAGTGCAATAAGATTAATGGGCAACCTGTTATCAGTTTGCAGTTGCAAGGTAATGTGAAAAGAATTGTTGTTGTTTTGGGTGTTTAAAAAGCCACAACAGCATCGGGGGAGGGGAGGAGGGAAACATATGTGATAATCTCCTTAGTTACAAATTTGTAATTAAATATCCTGGCCTGACCCCCCTCAAAAAAAAAAAACCCAACAAAAATAATGACCACCAAGGACCTTCACAAATTCAACCTAGACAATGAAGAAATAGAAATAGTAAAAGAATTCCCATACCTGGGATCAAACATTGATAGAAATGGGGGCTGCAGTCAGGAAATCAGAAGAAGACTAAGAATGGGGAGGGTGGCTGTGAAAGAACTAGAAGAGATCCTAAAATGCAAAGACATACAACTCAGCACAAAAGTTAGAATCATACAAGCCATTGTATTCCCTGTTATCAGTTGTGGATGTGAGAGCTGGACAGTTAAGAAAGAGGATAGGAAGAAAATCAATGCATTTGAGAGAATGTGGTGCTAGAGAAGAGTGCTGAGGATCCCAAGGACAGCCAAAGGGACAAACAAATGGGTCCTGGAGCAGATCAAACCAGAAACCTCCCTGGAAGCCCAGATGACCAAACTGAGACTGTCGTACTTTGGACACATCATGAGAAGAGAGGACTCTTTGGAAGGTGGAGGGAAGTCAGAAAAGAGGAAGACCCCATGCCAGATGGATGGACTCTGTTAAGGAGGTCACTTTGGGTATTAAGGGTGGCAGAAATTAAGCAGAGCAGTGGAGGACAGAGGGTCTTGGAGATGGCTCATCCATAGGGCCACCATGAGTCAAGATCAACCCGAGGGCAGTTAACAACATCAAAAGCCACTCTGAGAGATGGAGGTCTGTTCTGTTAACAGTCAGGGTGCAGCAGGGTGATGCTTCCATGCATTATCCACATTCATTCATAAATGACATGATGTACACATTTCAGTCTTTATGAAGGCCTCACACCCCTAAATATGGGATTTCTTGGCATCCTGTTCCGTCTATAGAAAAGAAAACAACTGTAGACCTCAAATAAGGGATATCTCTTATAATAAGGGATACCTGCTGTGATGTCCAGCCTGAACTATTTAAATTCTACCCTGCATTTTCCTTCATTTTTAGTTCAGTCCTTAGTATATTTGAACATAGGAATGTTCCATTGTATTAGATTGTGGGAGGAGCAGTAGGAATCCCCTGCATTTTTCTAGTTTTTGGTTTGCCCCTTCCCAGCAAGCTCGGCTTCAGCTTGGGATTTTTAGTTTTTCTTAGGCAGGCGTGGCTTTACCTGTTTGGTGGCAAACAGGCACAGACAGAGGGAAAGGGCATTTCTTACACCATTTAGCCAATTTAGTTATCATTTAGCCAGATTAGTTACCAAAAGCAGTTAATTATATTAAATATATTATTAAATTATTAATTATTAAATATATTAAATATCATCAACAAAGAAGTCAAGAGCATCAGAAGCTGAAAGACCCTCCCCAGCTTGTTAGAGCTGGGGAGGAGAAACCTCTTTCTTTTGTTCTTCAAAATAATTTCCCCCCTTTTGGACTTTACATTCAGCATTGGAGCCTTTTTGTGTATAAGAGTTTGATCTCACCAGGGTACTGGCGTTGCACACCCATATTTGCCACCACCTTTAGTTAGGTGTGTCTTCACACCTGCTCATCCTATAAGGAAAAAAACAACAACTTTCCAGACTTCAATACAAGGGACGTGCCTTATAATGAAGGACTCCTTGCAATCCTAAGTCACAAATTCATCTGCCTTCTATTTCTGTTTTTTAAAAAAGATTCTGTAGGTTACTTTGTCATTGCAAAACCTTGCAAAGTCTGCCAGACCAGTGGCAGGAGTAGCATTAGAGAATGCATGGATATATCTCATGGGAAGCAATGTTTCTCCCAAGCCACATTCTTTTGCTCTTAAAAAAAACTTATTGTGGGAGGGGAAATTGGCTCTCTGCAAGATAAGAGAGCATCTACAACAACAATATAGTGTATGGGTCACAGGATTCTTTTGCACAACTAAAATGCTGCCACTCATTCTCCATATGTTCAGAGAGCATTCTTTTATTTGCAGGGTAGTGGATGTCATTAATAAATATAATGGGATCGAGGAAGTTGTTTACTGCTTATCTTTGTGTATCTAGTTTTCCCCAGCAGAACCTCGATATTCACGCTTGACTTCTTCAGTGCTCTCTTATAAGAAATGAAAGAGGCCTCTGGCCTCTTGTTGCAATCTCAGCACCAGCCTCCAGAGCAATTAAATGACCTCTTCTTCATTTCCCGGCTGGCTATCTAATAAGTGAATATATTTGCAAAAGACGGAACTCTTCATTAGATTAATGTTATAGAATCATAGAATAATAGAGTTGGAAGAGACATCAAGGGCCATCCAGTCCAACCCCCTGCCATGCAGGAACTCTCAATCAAAACATCCCCAACAGATGGACATCCAGCCTTTGTTTAAAAACCTCCAGGGAAAGAGACTCCACTACTCTCCGAGATGGGCTAAATAGACAGCACATGGATCTGTGTTTCTTAAAAGAGTCTACTTTTTTTGTGCTTCATATTTTGTTTTTCTTTCCTCTGTCACAAGTGACCTACTGGATTGGTCAAAGAGCAGCCAAGATCATAAATTGTGCTTTGCCGTGTAAATTTACTCTCACATAGTTACACAGCAATAGAATTCAAAGATATAGCCATGTTAGTCTGTAGGATCAGTGGGTAGAGAGATTTCGTAGCACCTTTGAGATTAACTGAAAGAAAGAAGTTGGCAGCATGAGCTTAAATGCATCTGAGGAAGTAGACTTAAGTCTTCAAAAGCTCATGCTGCCAACTTCTTTCTTTCAGTTAGTCTCAAAGGTGCTACAAGATCTCTCTTCACCTTCATGCCCTCCAACTGTTCTGATTTGACAGGGACAGTCCTGATTAATCCTCTGTCATCCTACTTTTTCAGCTGCTTTAAAAATGTCCCAGTTTCTTTCTCTTCCTCCCACATTCCCATTTTGTTCTCAGTTTACTCAAAAACTGAGTCCAAAGTGCAATGCTACATTATCTCAGCAGGGAAGAATGAAGAGGAGGGGTGGAATCACGCTCTTCCAGTCAACTCAGGCAAAAAGAAATGGCTGCAACTTCTCATAGCCTGTGTCTTCTTCCTCAGTAACAGCTTTTGGCATCTTGACCACACTCTGATGTTCCTTGGCTACACATATCTCAGTTTTCATCTTTGAAATGTTGGGGAAGGGGCTGTGGGAATGCACTGCATCTGTTTATGCAAACCCAGTGAATAAAGTAGTGCATTGAAGGTACTGACAAACAGTTACAGCAACCAAGAATACACAGCTGCATGGCAAAAATCCCGTTGGTTAGTCCCTCCTAGGGCTGATTGATTCAGTGGAATACTGAGTGATGAATCAAGACACGGGTTGTAGCTACACTGCATAATTCATGCAGTTTGACATCGCTTTAACTGCCATGTTTCAATGCTATGGAATTCTGGGATTTGTAGCTTTTGTGAGATATTTAGCCTTCTTTGTCAGAGAGCTCTGGTGTCACAACAAACTAGAAATCCCAAGATTACATAGGATGGAGCCATGACACTTAAAGCAGTATCAAACTGCATTAGTTATGCAGTGTGGCAGCAGCCTCAGTTAAATACAACTCTTTAAATAGTTCTACTCTTATCGGGACTATCAATACAATTTAGGCCCATGTGAAATGACCCTACTTGTGAAACTTCATATAGGCAACCATGAGCTGTATAAGTCCATAGCACAATGGCCAATAAAGAACAAATGCATATGTAACTGAACTGTTGACACCAACAGGATTCCATCCCTAAGAATTGTAGTTTAGTAAAGTAGTTAGACTTCTCTGCTAGACAGCCACAAGACACTCTCCTAGCACAGAATTCCAAGTCCTGCACCAAAGAACAAATTCCAGAAGTCTGTAGAATTAATCCATGGCAGTTAAAGCAAGATTAAAGTGCTATAACTCTGCAGCATAGACAGAGCCTTAGTATATTAGAGTTGGAAGGAACCACAAGGGCCATCCAGTGCAGAAATATGTAACAAAAGCAGTCCCGGAAAATGGCCCTCCAACTTCTATTTAAAGATATTTAAAAATGGAGAATCCGCCAGCCACTGAGGCAGTCCATTTTATTGTCAATTTACTCTTACAGTAAAAGAAATTCTTCTTAATGTTTAGATACAATTTCTTTTCTTGCAACTGCAATCCATTGGTTCATATTCTAGTCTCTGGAGCAGCAGAAAACAAGCTTGCTCCATCTTCTATATAGCATCCCTTCAGATATTTAAAGATAGCTATCATGTCACCTCTCAGTCTTCTCTTCTCCAAGCTAAACATACCCAGCTCTCTAAGGCATTCCTCATAAGGCTTGGTTTTTTCAGACCTTTGATCATCTTGATTGTCATTCTCTGGACATATTCCAGCTTGTCAACATCTTCTTGAACTGTGGTGCCCAGAATTAGACACAGTATTCTGGGTAAAGTCTGATCAAAGCAGACTAGAGTGTCATAATCTCTTCCCTCAATCTACACTCCTGTTATGTAGCCCAGAACTGCATTGGCTTTTTTGACTGCTGCATCACACGATTGACTCCTGTTCAGCAGTTTTGTTGTTAACTGCCCTCGAGTCGATCTTGACTCATGGCGGTCCCATGGATGAGACGTCTCCAAGACCCTCTGTCTTCCACTGCTCTGCCTAATTCCTGCAACCCTTTAATTCCCATGACTTCCTTAATAGAGTCCATCCATCTGGCCTTCCTCTCTTCTGACTTCCCTCCACCTTCCACAGCATTATTGTTTTTTCCAAAGAGTCCTCTCTTTTCATGATGTGTCTGAAATACGACAGCCTCAGTTTAGCCATCTTGGCTTGCAGGGAGTTTTCTGGTTTGATCTGCTCTAGGACTCACTTGTTTGTCCTTTTTGCTGTCCATGGGATCCTCAGCACTCTTCTCCAGCACCATATTATCTCAAATGCATTGATTTTCCTCCTATCTTCTTTCTTAACTGTCCAGCTCTCACATCCACATGTGGTAACAGGGAATACAATGGTTTGTATGATTCTGACTTTTGTGCTGAGTTGTATATCTTTGCATTTTAGAATCTTTTCTAGTTCTTTCATAGCCACCCTCCTCATTCTTAGTCTTCTGATTTCCTGACTGCAGTCCCCATTTTTATCAATGTTTGATCCCAGGTATGGGAATTCTTTTACTATTTCTATTTCTTCATTGTCTAGGTTGGATTTGTGAAGGACCTCGGTGGTCATTATTTTTGTTTTCTTTATGTTTAGCACTAAGCCTGCCTTGGCACTTTCTTCTTAGCACTTTCAGCAGCTAGTGGTCTATTAAAACCCCTAGATCTTTTTCACATGTGCTCCTTTCAAGCCAGGTGCCACCCATCCTACATTTGTGCATTTCATTTCTTTCCTGCCAAAATATAACCCCTTATATTCATCCCTGCTGAAGTTTATTTTTATCATTTTGGTCCTGCTCTCCAATCTGTCCAGGTCATTTTGAATTCTGATCCAGTCCTCTGGAGAATTCACTACTTTCCCATCCCCAAAATTTGGTGGCATCTGCAAATTTGATAAGCATGACTTCTATTCTATCATTTAAATAATGATGTCAAACAATGCCAAGTAAAGAATAGAATAAAGGGAAGGGGGTTAAAGCAGCCAGCCAGCTCGAGTCCTAACTGGCCCATTTCTGACATGTGTAATGCTTTTGTTGGACCAGAGTATCTTACTTTCTACAGTGGGCTGTTGTCATCCTGTCACATCTTCTCCAGAACCCAGAGCAGTCCTGGTTATTCTTCTGCCTGTCTCCATCTGATCATCATGGTACGCCAGTTCCCCTTCTCTGGCTGGGAGGCATGGTGGCAAATTAGTGCAAGCTTTGCATCCCGGATCAAACAAACATGGGGTGACAGGGGATGAGGCTCAGGGAACCTCAGGGCTCACAGAACCTCTGTTCTCCTGTAATCCTAACCTAGGCTCCAGGGCAGAAGGAAATCAAGGGCAGCATCTGCTCACAGCAATGCTTTGCTTAAAAACCACGTGCCATCAGGAGGGGTGAAGATGAAAAATATATTTTAAAAACCCTCTATAAAACAGCAAAGAGCAAATGTTCCACCCTTCTGGAAGCCTGAAATAATCAGCAACTGCTAGTGCCATACCAGTGAAATTAATTCAGAAGTGAGCCCCATGAAATCCATAGTCAATGCATCTAGGATTGTAGCCTTATTCTTGTACTGCACTTGTACAAAAAATCATGTTACGCTATTGCTGAATATTTATTATGGCTGGCAGAAAGGACACTGAAATGTTAAGGCCTGTGAGACAAACTTGGCCTGGGGAATCCTAAATTTAGATTTATCTTTAGGCATAAACAGGCACATTCTTGAGCCAGTTGCATCATCTGAGCTGGGGGAGGAGGAGGAAGATAGTTCTTATTTATTTTTATAAAGTTTTTTTCTTTCCCCTGCCCCCCCCCCCCATTCTCTTTCTCTTTTTCCATTCTATCTTTCTTTCCTGGCCAACCTCTCTCTCTCTCTTTCTCTTTCTCTTTCTCAGATGTCTACACAAGCAAAGAAAAACCACCCTGTTCCCCCCATCAAATCTGGCATAATAAAGCCACATGACATACAGCCCTATCCACGCCAAACCCGGGGTATCTTAACCCAATTTTAAAAACTCACAGTTTTCTCCAGAGTTTGCAGAAGTCTGGTGTTTCCTGTAATGTGAACAATGGATCTGTCCTAGACTACACTCCATAGTGATGTCAGTGTGCTTTCTTCCCCGTCCGGCTTTCACAACCATACACAGAAATGAAAAATGCAACGACATGAATGATCCTGACCTTGGTATTCAATTATTTATCTCTACACTTGGCAATCTTATATAGTTCCTTCATAGATGCCTTTCCAGGTCTTAGTCTTCTTCTGATCTCTTGACTACATTCTCCATTTAAGTGCACCTATGGAATACACTCTGTTGTTTAATATTGTTCCTTTTCCTTCATAGGAACCAAGGATTTGTATAGTACCCAGGAGTTCTGTCCTGTTGAAGTGAAGAGTTTTGAAGAGACATAAATGGTGCATCTGACCACCTTCACTTCAAGCCTTCCTCCATATGCAGAAATGTTTATAATATCCTTACAGCTCTGTGTTATGGGACTCTGAAGAATAAGTGACTGAAGCATGAAAACTACTTGTGTGCATGCAGTCTTATCATTTCCACGCTGTGTGCATCCAAGTCTTTGGAGATGTTAATTAAAATGAATCAACAATATCATCTAAGTAAGGATTTGGCACATCATGCCACTTTGCAACCAGGCTCCAGAAATAAGAGCAGAGTGATAGAGTTACCATCCTTGCCATCCCTCAGACAAAAAGGGAAATGTGGGTTTCCAATGTCACAGAAAGAGTAGCAACACAGGTACATATGTGAAAAAGAAAGACTAAGAAGAAATCCGAGCCTTTGAAACCCAATGAGACGAAAGTCCTATGTAGAGAGAGTGAACATGAAGGAGCATAATGAAAGTGCAACCTCAGACAAATGAGGTCATTTCTCATGAAAAAATTAGAGCTTTGTTTCTTAACTGGCAGCCAGTTGAGTATTCATAGTTCACCCACCAGTTCCCAGTGGCCTTGTTGATACCTCTTGGCCTGAGGCTGCAAAGGCCTGAATCCTGTTTGTTTCTTATGTGTGTGGTGCACAGGCTGTTATGTTGCCCTTATGGAAGTGCATGACATTTTTATCTCATGCACAACTTACAAAAAGAATGGTCAGCGGTATGGAGAACAAAGCATATGATGAAAGGTTGAAGGATCTGGGCACGTTCAACTTGGAGAGAAGACTGAGGGGTGACATGGCTGCACTCTTTAAACACCTCAAGGGCTGTCACAGATAGGAACATGCAGGTTTGTTCTCTACTGCCCCAGAGGGTAGGACCAAGTCTAATGGCTTTAACTTACAGGAGGGTAGATTTCAAGTGAATGTTAAAAGGAACTTCTTGACAGTAAGGACTTTATCACATGGGGGAAATCCCATGCAGAAACGGGGTTTTAAATTGGGGAAAAACCCACAAAAGTGGGTAGATTTTCAGACAACATTGATGTTAAACTGTTGTTAACCCAAACTGAAAGTAGTCAAAGGATGCTTCTTTTTACTTTCAGAAAATCCCGGAAGTAAAAAGGAGCGGCTTTTGACTACTTTCTGTTCAGGTTAACAGCAGTTTAACAGAGAAGTGTGTGAAACTCAACCTGCTTTTGTGGGTTTTCCCCAGTTTTTAAATCCCATTTCTGCACGGGATTTCCCCCATGTGATAAGGTCCTAAGAGTGGTTCGGCAATGGATTGGGGTCTCCTTCTCTGGACATCTTCACAAAGAAGCTGGACAGCTACCTGCTGGTGATGCTTTTGCTGGAAACCGTGCAATGAGCAGGGGATTGGACTCAATGGCCCATGGGGCCCCTTATAACTAGGGTTGTCATTTGTCCCGGAAAACCTGGAAAACCCCAGATTGAAGGGACTAAAAAATGTCCCAACTGGCTGGGCCAGTTGAAGCAGTAAATCCCAGATTTCTCCCTTGCTGCAGCTAGTTTGTAGGTTAAAATGTGACAGTGGTGATGAAACAGAAAATTGTGCAAGAAGACTGGCACTGGTGGGAACCTCATCCTGGCCTGCAGGCTCTGGTTGCTGCTGCACAGGCATAGCATTGCCACCTTATTCTTCCATTCCTTCTCCTTTTCCCATGACAGGCCCAGAAGGAAAGGAAAGAAAGGAAAGGAGAGAAGTAGAGATGGTCCTGTTTTGTGTGGTGATTGAGTCAGTGGCTTGATCCTACAGTTAGGCAGCATGATAGAACTTCACTTCCAAACAACCTGAAGAAATTAAAAGGAGTTCCTTACTTTCTGGGGCTGCTTGGAAGCCTCTCTCTCTTCACCAAGCTCTTTGCTTGGTACTGGTACTGAGGTTGAAACTTAATGGAAGAAAAAGTGCAACGATTAATGTGTTAAATTTGCATAATCAGACTACAAATTAACAATATGCATAATTATAATAATTTGCATTAAATATGCAAATTAGATACCCAGATACGAGGGACTGGAATATGGCAACCCTACTTCCAACTCTAAGATTCCATGACTACTTTCCTCTAAAGCTTGCAGAAGCAGTTGTACATGCAGTGCCGTGGTGCATGTAGTTTAAGAATTTTTATTAAAATAGTGTTTATTGAGTAATTAAGAAAACACCTAAACACAAACAATACATATATACAAAAAGAAGGGGGGGAGAGAAGAAAACCAAAAAGGAAAAGAAACAAAAAACTACCTTCTTTTGCCCTTCCCTCCATCCATCCCTCAGTTCAGAAGAAACGGAAAAAGAAAAGTAAAGAAAACATAAAAGAAAAATATATCTATATCTATGTATCTAAAGAAAGGAAGAAAATAAAATAAACAAAAGACAACTTCCCACATATTCCTAACTTGTATTTTTTAACCCTATTCCCCTCTCCTACATACTATTATCCTTATGTAGTCTAAGTATGTACTCACTAGTTATTATCTACAGTTGTACATGCGGTGCCGTTGTGCATGTAGATATACATGTGATATATATGCATGTATATGTGTGTCCGCATGTGCATTCACTTGGATATTTGGGTGTGCCATTAGATACACAACTCTGATATTCAACAGATGGGTGCCATGGCACAGTTACTGTGCATCTCCGTATGCAGTGATTTACGCAATATAGGAGCTCATTCTAATCTCACTGTATTACACTTGTCCACACATATTTGGTGTAAAAACCCCCAGAACAACAACATATTAAAGAAATGCAGTGTCCAAGAGTGGGGTGCAAGTTGCCTTGCGGAGTCCACCCACACCAACTCATTTCAGTCCTACTCCCGCTCATCTTAAAAACACTTTGGTCTGGGTCCTACAGATTAGTCCCTCCCAACTACGCAGCCTGAATCAATTGTTGTAAGATGAGCCAACACATATATAAATTCTTCTGTTTCAATGGGTCTACTCTACTTGGGGCTAACAGTAGGATTCAGGCCACTGAATTGTTTCAAGTTTTTTAACTGGTTTTAAAGTTTCCTTTCTTTTCTGCACCCTATGGGAAGCCATGCCCTCTGGGGCCCATGAATGTCAGAAGAAGTCTTCGGCTAAAGTTCAAGCCCTAATATAAGCATGGGCAACTGCGGTAATTTTATTTCCCAATCCCCCCTCCCCAAAAAAAGGGCCACACACATCCCATCGCAAGTTCAAATGCCTCAGTTTTCCTTTCTCAAAATGGCATGCCTGTCTCCATTTTGAGAGAAACTGCAGAAAGAAATGGAGGTATTTGGGGCAGTATAGAGTTTAGATGTACTTGGTAGAGTGAGGCTTTTTTTGCATGTTTTCACAAGTAGAGGGGCCTTTCTGGATCCCTGCCCCCCCCCCCCCCCCCAAAAATCACATCTAAGGTTTTGCCATGGACATGGCATCCAGGGAATCTTGTCCAATGGAATCTTAAATCTACAAGCTGGAGAAACCGCCAGAGGAAAACAAGGGAAATCCATTTCTTTAGCATCCTCTACCATTGAGGTGCCTTTATAAATATGTAACAAATAATCAAATCCTAGTTTCATAAAGGTGCAATGGAATAAAAACACATCAAGTCTTCTGCCCATTGCTGAAATGTGATTTCCTCCATTTTCAAACAGGGCATTCAAACATTCAAATGTCAATAAAATCAAAAGGTGACCTCATACTTAAATATTCAATGCTTTGTGGTGCTTTACACATTCGAGAGAAGGCTTCCTGATCCACTGAATTAATGAATGGGGTCCATATAATGTTTATTGAAATCTGGTAATGATCAAATACAATGAAATGTTGATTGCTACAGAAAGATCATTGATTGTCAAATTCTGATGCAAATACTTATACATCTGGAGCACAGCCAGATAATATTCACTATCAGCACTTACAAAAATGCTGCAATTCATTCTGCAACATTTGCTTGAGCATGTTATTTCTGATATAACTGTGTGGATAGGATTGCAGTGTTTAGTTCTACCTCTTTGCAAAGACAGGATCATCCACCTACCATCTTCTCATTATCCAATGCAGGAAATCCAGATGTGTGCCAGAAGTGGTGCACTGTAAAGTACCCAACACCAAATCATTCCATAGGATTCAAAATAGTCCCTCTCTTTGGCTGGGCATCTTTCTCTGTTCCAGGACCCCATTTTATGACCTGGAACTCTCTGAAGGCCAAATGGACAACAAAGCAAAGCTCCCAAAAGTGGCCAGAAGTCCACTTATGGTTCCTGAGGCCGCGGAGGACTGCCCAACATACTGCAGCCCTCAGGAGAACAGCTGAGCGGCCTGAGTCGCCCTGAGTCGCCCCACCTGCGCGGTTGGGCGAGGAACACCGGCGGCTACATAACTCCGCCTCGCAACATCTCCGCCGGCACCACCCGGTAAACGGCGGCGTTCCTGAGGCCACGAAGGACTGCCCAACATCTTGCAGCCCTTGGGAGAACTGCTAAGAAAACACCTACGCGGTTGGGGGAGGAATTTTCTTCAGCAATTATACAATTATGTATTTTATATTGTATATTTTAATTAATGTTTTTTAATTTGTTTTGTCGTTTTGTTTTCGGGGGTGGGTGAGGGTGGGAATGAGGGATGGGGTTTGTACTGATTTTATTTGTCTGATGTTTTGAACGTTGTACGCCGCCCCGATTGCCTGGCAGAGGGGTGGGATATAAATAAAAATTATTATTATTATTATTATTATTATTATTATTATTATTTTGGAAAACATGTATTTTTGGAAATATTAAACAGCAGAAGGACTGCCTGAGACTTACTGAAAAGTTGAACTGGTTCCTCAGAGGCTTGTAAGAGTGCATCTACTTTGTAGAAATAATGCAGTTTGACACCACTTTAACTTCCATGGCTGTAGCCTACAGAATACTGGGATTTGTAGTTTTGTGGGGCGCACTAGCACTCTTTGGCAAAGATGAAAGACCTTGTAAAAATACAAATCCCAGGATTCCATAGGATGGCGCTACAGCACTTAAAGTGGTGTCAAACTGCATTATTTCTGCAGGGTAGATGTAGCTAGGGAGCTGTACAGACAGCCAGGAAAAGGTGACATGAAGCTGCCTTTCCCCTAAGCTGCCACAACTGCATTGCCTGCCCCAAGGATGCCCTAAATGGGGATGGAGCAACCACATTGGGGGACAATCAATGTGGCTTTTCTGATGCCGTATTGAAATCCCGCCAACCGCCAGCCCCAAGAACACCACGAAGGGAGACAGAGCATCCCCATGGACCAGCAGCGGCTGCTTTAAAAAAAAAATTGTTCTCTTAGATGCACTTGTGCACCTACGTAGAACATGTCATAGGCTGGTATACAGTCTGTCACTCTCTGTGTACAAAGGTCACTAAAGTTCAGCATCCCTGCGCACCTGCACAGAACATGTCATAGGTTGGCATAAAGTCTGTCATTTTGTCTGTACAAAGGTGACTGATGCTCAGCATCCCTGCGCACCTGTGCAGGACCTGTCATACACCCACAGATCATGCAAGAATTCACTGACCTCGGCTTTCCTTAAGTAGTGGGTGCTGTAGACGGGTGCCACTGTCTGATTGTGTCACTCTTGGGGCAAAGAAATGAGTTTGTCAACTGAAAAGACACTCTTTCGTCCTCCACAAAACATGTCCCACACAGATCAGGGGGGAGGGGAGAGTTACATGCAAGGGAGATTTGTGTGGACAGACTGGATACATGCAGCTGGTGGTCATGCAAGGGACATGGTCAACAGGACACACAGACAAACATTACTCCAGGAGCCACCACCACCCCATCATGCCAGGAAGTGGTGTGCAGGTCTTATGCACACATTCACAGACGAGGTCACAAAACCCTCTTTCATGCAAAGTACTGTACATGCTGACAGCAAGCATACATGCAACAGAATGTATTTATTGTCATAACAGAGGACAGTTGATAGGCTGCATATGTAGGGTTATAATTAGGGTTACAATTAGGATTAGGGTTAGGATTCTAATATACAAGCACCTCTGCGCTAGTGCATCCACACCTGGAAGCATAGGGCGCTTTAAAATAAAGCCTGCATCATAGGGTGCATGCTCTGGATCGCCAACTCAATTTCCTCCGCATGTGCGGCGATGCATTTATACAGCCATTTTAAATCTCTGGCACCCTTTTTCTGATGCACCGGTGTCGCTGCATACATATGCACATGCGAAGGTATGCATCTTTCTGGAAGAAGCAGGAAAAAGCTGTTCCTTTTTGGAGTGGCTTTTCCCGGCATGCGGCGCCTAGAGGGCGCTTTCCTACCAGCTTTTAGGCATGCATCATCTAAACGCCACACCTCCAAGTCAGCCTGAAAGCACCTCTTTTTGCCCGTCTGTATTGCCTTAAGAGAGGCAATTCTGCTTAGCCTAGGTCTTGCACCTTTCAAGATGAAATCACTCTTAACAGACCTCAGTATCTGGGCTTTTGGTCAGTGGATCTGGTTAACTTATTCTCTCCTTTAAAATCCTGAACTGATCTAGAAGATCTTGGTTATCTTAGCCTGTCCACCTTGTCATTGCACTGTTTCACCCAGGACTGCCGATACTGTGGTCCCTCCACATTCACTGCGGTTGGAGTGAAGGAACCCCGTGAATGTGGAAAAAGCACAAATTAAAAAAAAAAAAAAACTATTCTTTTTACCTAAGGGAACACCTCTCTAGGAATCTCCAGGTCCTCCAGTGCAATTCTATGGTCAACATTGCCAGAGGTCAATCATAGAATCATGCCGGAAGACCTACAAATGCCTAGAGAAGCGTTTTGTCGAGGAACTTCTGGGTTCTCCAGCACAACTCTATGGTCAACCTCCAGCAGAATTATGTTGAAAGACTTAAGAGATTCTAGAGAGAACATATTAATCCAAACCACAAATAATCAAATCCTCAAAAGTCAAAGCCACAAATGTAGAGGGCCAACTGTAAAAACAATGACAGATAGATAGATAGATGTCAGAGAAAATAAACATCTAACATTTTTGCTGGTTCCACACATAGCACCAGGTAGCACCTCAGTTGCAAACAAAATAATACTTCTCTTCCAGAGATTCAAAAGGGTACAGGTGGAAAGGTTTACAATGTTATAGCAGCAGCATTTTAAGAAAATGAGAAGCTTGAGTCCAACATGAGATCCAAAGTTTTTTAGTGGTGACTTAGGAGTTTATTGCATGTCATTTTACTGCAGTTGCATTAAATTCTGAAGCTGGATCTTCTCGCATGCACCAGGAGCCAGTTGAGTGCAACCCATCTGTGTCCCAGACTCCAGCCACATTTAGTCAGCATCTTTCCAAAAATGGAAAACTCGTGGTTTTGAAAAGACGGCAGCTAAATGTGGCTGGGGTTCGGGACACAGCCGGGTTGCACTCGCCTGGCTCCCAGTGCGTGCGATAAGATCCAGCTTAAGAATTTAATGTGACTGCAGTAAGTCATGTTAAATGATGTGCGATTAAACTCCTTGGAAGGAAAAGTAGTGTTAGGAAGGGATCCCAAGGGCCATCTAATGTAACCCGCTGTGTTACCAAGTGTAAACTGAGAAGTTGGACCATCTGGGTGGAGCCAGCCAATTAGACCTCATGGAATACTGTGGGTGACATATATATATATATATATATATACACAAAATATATACAAAAAACCACTGTTTTGTATACAAAAAAAAAACATATATACAAAAAAACATTCAAAACAGTGGTTTGTTTGTTAAAGGATTACACAGAGCCAGTCAGACACAGAGACAGCCAGATAGAAATAGAGTTAGGACCTGCTAGGAAGAAAAGAATTGACAATATCTGAATAGGATTTTGGGAGCAGAGTATGCAGAGAGTATAGGGAGAATTGCATGCAGGTATCCTGCTTGGATTGAGCTTCTTCTAGAGCAATACTGGAATTGCACTGGGGTCTCTTTGAGTCTATTAAGGGTGCCTTATGCTGACGGAGTGGCCCCACATGCAGAAGGATCTTGTAGCACCTTGAAAATTATTAAGAGAAAGAAGTTTGTAGCATAAGCTTTTTGTAGACCTGTGTCTACTTCATCAGATGAATTACAGTGGACCCAGGTAGCTTAGCTGTTTTGTTATGGGCACGGGGGAGAGGGGGGAGAGGAATTACATAAACTTGTGGGATTGTTTGTACAGGTTGAGTCTCCCTTATCCGAAGCACTTGGGACCAGCACTGTTTTGGATTTTAGATCGTTTCAGATTTTAGAATATTTGCATATACATATATGCATCTGTATGTGCATGCAGATGGGACCCAAGTCTAAACATGATACTCATTTATGTTTCATATATAACTTATACACACAGCCTGAAGGTAATTTTATACATACTATTTCAAATAATGTTGTGTATGAAACAAAGTTTGTGTACACTGAACCATCCAAAAGCATAGGTGTCACTATCTCAGCCACCCATGGATTTTGGAGTAATTTGGATCTCAGAATTCTGGATAAGGGAAACTCAGCCTGTATAGCTTACACAGAAATGGAAAATGGTGTCAACACACAGAACCACCGCTAAGAAAAAAAAATCCCACAATGAAGGCAGAGTCCCAGAATGTTTGTCCTACCAGTCTGTGAATGAAAAGACAGAAGTTTCTTTCCTCACCACATGGTAACTGCCTCGTCCTTTCCTCCCTAGTTCAGGTCCTTGATTCTGAGCAAATGCTTCCATCTAAACAGCAGTCAAAGAGGGGAAGTCAACAACCCTTTACTGCCTTAATCCCTAGGAATGGTTCTGCTGTCAAAGAAGCTTTGGCTGGTGACAGTAAGACTTCAAGATGGGCAGCTTTCGCTCCTGTTCTTTAAGTCTCTGCCTCAGCCAACTGAGAGCTCTTTCAGCTAATGAGTGCTTTAAAGAAATATGAAGTAAGAAAGTACCTGCTGAGGGTGGGAAGAGGAAAGGGAAAATGCTGAACTTGAAAGCAATTTCTGTACTTATATACAGATATGGACCACTTAGGTTTTATACTACCTGCTTTGAAAAAGTGCATTGAAGGGACACCTTTGCTCAAAGTTCTTTGTGTGTTAATGATGAAGGCATTGAACTTGAGACAGTAGGATTGTTACCCACAAAGATGTAAGGCTTGGAGAGCCTCCACCACTAGTAGCAGTCTATCCTTAATAAGTTGGGGAAATTTAGCTTGGCTTGCAAGAGAGGGGTAACATTAGGACCGAAAACACCAACTATACCATTACTCACTGATGAAGACTCCAGGCATGAGTGAACAAAATAGCCTGGTGTGGAAACCAGGATATTTTGTGATCGAATCTCTCCGGGGCCATTTACTCCCATTTTAATCCGCTTTGTCGTTCACACTTAAGGAGGAGAGAGAAAGAATTGGCTGCCAGGGAGAAAGGAAGAGGAGGAGGAGGAGGAAAGAAAAGGCAAACTCCTTCTGAACAAACTTTTACATGTCGGAAATGACTTGAAGGCACACAACAACAACAAATAGAGGAGGGATGGTGGCATAGTGGGAAGGCTTGGGTCCTGGCGGCTCTTTCTCAGCCTCCTCCAGATGGGCTGCCTCCGGTGCATCCAAAGGCTGGCAAGGAAAGGTGTGTGTGTGTGTCTCCAAAAGCTGGCAAGGAAAGAGAAGCTGGCAAGAGCTGGCACAGCCCCCAGAGCACCAGGGTTGTCACCGGGGCTGACAGAGAAGCCGGGAAGAGCTGGCACAGCCCCTAGATGCAAATCCAACCTGTCGTTCCCACTTCATGAACATGATTCGGATTTGGGCCTTTTCAAAAGACCTGCCCAGAAACTAGTGTCAGGAAAGAGCGGTTCTTTTGTGTTTGCCTTGTTTCATCATAATTTAAATCTGGCACAGTAGGATTGAAACCAGTTTCAAGTGGGAATGACAGACATATAACTCAATCAGCAATTCGGGTTAAATCCTAGTGGGAACAAGGCCTAAATAACTTTTATTTGGAAAGAATATGAAGGAACACACATAAAAGATTGACTCACTCTCATATCCAGCATACAGAGCTGATATGTAAAAGTGAAAGAACAGGGGTCCCCACACTTTTTGATCCAGGGCCGGTTTGCTGGCCCCCAGATCTTCGGGGGGGCGGAGGCGCACATGCGCCCGCAACGTGGGGCAGCCTTTTGTTTCCAAAATGGTGCCCGGAGCCGTGCACATGCGCGCGTGACAGCGGGCACCATTTTGGAACCCAAAATGGCACCCTGCGTCGCGCGTGCATGGTGGTGGCGTGGCAGGACTGGCCGCGGGCCGGTTCAAAGGCCTCGACAGGCCGGCTTTGGCCCGCGGACTGTAGTTTGGGGACCGCTGTGAAAAAGGATAGCGGAGTTTGAGTGTTGGCTAGAAGGGTAATATCTACCTGTCTTGAAGAACGGGTCAAGGAAAGCAGGAATGGCTCAGATCAAGAGTCTGACAGCCATCAGGCAGAGCTGCGGGGTTGACAGCAGTGTGGAAGCTAGGTTTACCCAGTCATATTTATACTTTAAAACTGACCTCAGGCTAAGGTAATTTCATGGGGAACAAAGCCTTGATAGCCATTTGGAAGGACTAAAAGGATTCCCAAAGTGGCATCTTGCTTTGATATCCAAAAGATGAAAAAGACTAATTTGACTGATATTAGCTTCATTGACTTCACAACATCCCAACAAGATCTGGAGTACCCCACAATGAGCAAATAGGAAGGTTATTTAGGAATACAAAGGGATGAAAGAGAATCTGGTCTTGTTTGATCTGTTGGCCAGAATTCGTCTTTTGATTTTCAGTTTTCACAAGAAATGCAGAATGTGAGGGGGTGTCCTCTAGCAAGCCCCTTCACCCATTGCTTTCAGCCTACCAAAACCTACCAATATTACCTTTTCTGGTGTTGCCTAGATCATTGCAGCCTCAACAGCCCATGCTGGCCTCTAGCAAAGTGATATTGAAATATAGCTGGATCATGGAGATATCAGGGCATGTATGAGATGAAGGTGGATCTTGTGTTTTGTGGGGATGGTGCCTCTGTGGAAATCTTTGAAAGGATCCTTCTTTGCAGGGAGTGATGCCCTTATGAAAGGCAGAGATGTGAAGAGAGGAACATTAGAGTACAGCTGAGATCCTACATGCGAGTTGTGTAGCATATATCTCCTCACACAGAATTAACTCATGAATTGTGCTGCACAACCCTTGCGCTGAAAGGCAGCATTGCACAGCTGAACCAAGTCACCAAATATATAACTTAATGCACAACCAAATGTGCATAGAGCATATCTATTCACAACTCTGCTTCCATAATTTTGAGCTTAATCCTTGAACAATCTGCATTTAATAAAGATCCCCGAGTACTTTGATAGGGGAATTTACACATGAATAAGATGCCAACAGGATTCTGGCCACTGTATACATTTCATGCCATCAAATGTTAATCTTCAGGGTCCTTCATTTGTACCCAATTTTATTATTGAAAATACAATATCCAGTAAACAAATCTCAAGCTGTCGAGCACAATCAAGTGCTTTCAGATTACTCATTTTCAGGATTATAATCAGACAGCCATTGTAACAGACTTTTTATCAAAAAGACACCTCAACCAGATTTCCACCATCACTTCTCCAATTCCCAAAGTTCTGCCTCGGGTTTTTAAACAAGAGACTGGATGCCATCTGTTGGGGGTGCTTTGATATTGTGTATTCCTGAGTGGCAGAGGGTTGGACTGGATGGCCCTTGGGTCTCTTCCAGCTCTATGATGCTATCGTTCTATCAGGGCAAGAACCTATAAACCAGGGGCCAAGACTCAGTAAGCACAGGGTGGTTTGGTCCACCTCTAATAAACAAGATATTTGCTCATGCTATATGGGTCTTTTAAAAGAAAGAAAAATGCCAGCAAAATACCATGTGAAGGTAATATGTTGTTGTGTTGTTCTGTGTCTTCAAGATATTTCCAACTTATGGTGACCCTATGACAAACTTCTCATGGGTTGTGTGCATGTGCGTGTGTGTGGTTGAGAGTGTGTGACTTTGCCTGAAGTCACCCCAGTGGGTTTCCATGACTGAGCAGGGAATCAAATCCTGGTCTCCAGAGTGATAATCCAATGCTCAAATGACTACACCACACGATGGTTTAAGTTTATATTTAAGTTTAAGTTTATATTTAAATTTAAAACAAAACAACACATGCAGAATGATGTTTAACCTGCTCTGTCTGCATGTGATGAGCCCAATCCAGATCAGTCTCCCATGTGCTAATGTAACCCCTGTAAAATGTTTGGTTCAGTGGGTGGAGAAACTATTTGAGTTCAGAAAGAGGGGGAGGACTGCAAAGGAAAGAAGATGTAGTTGCCAGGGATAAAGCTTAAGGTTTTTTTCACCATGAACAAGGGTTTGCTACACTACTGCCTCCAGGTTGGCTTGCTACACTATTGAGCAGCACATACACAACATTTCTGCAATCAGGTCCTGCACTGGCACCTCATGAATGCATGCAACCTCGGGGATACTGGATACGAGTTCAATTTAATGTACAAAAATTGTTGTGTTGTTGTTTTAAATATATATAAAGGATTTAAATTCTTATTATGTTTACAGTATTCATTTATAATTAACCTGTAAAATATTGATTTGGTTCAGTGGGTAGAAAAACTCAGCCAGTGGGTTTCCATGACTGAGCAGGGAATCAAATCCTAGTCTCCAGAGTCATAACGTAGCCCTCAGCCTTATCCTTGGCAACATTGGCAGAGTAAAATGATGTCCCTTATATAAAATAGCAAAAACAAGGTTTGCTTTTTGGAATTTATATTTTTAAAAATATTTTCAAATGGTGGGTAGTTGAATCTGTGGATGAAGAATCCATGGCTATGGAGGGCCGGTTGTACTAAATTCACAGAAATTTCTTCATACTATATTAACTGTGTTGTGGGCAGCCTAAAGCTGTTTCCCCTTTTACCTACAGAAACCTATAAATTAGCCTGTAAAATATTCAGAATTCAGAAAAGGCACAGTTACTCGTCAGTTACTGACAGTTACACTGCCAGATTCAGGAATTGTGATGTTGTGCAATCAAATATGGTTGCACATGCATGATGCAAAGTATGCAACTGTGTGTGATGCATTTCTCCACACAAAGGGGCTACACATGTAACTCTTGTTCCACAGCCTTGAACTCAATGTGGATGCTCTTTATCAGAGAAAAAAATCCCATTGCTTTCATAGGAGAACTTATGCAAGTGTAAGACACCAACAAGATTCCAGCCATATTCTTTGGTAGGACAAAAGAGGGATCAAGACTGACCATGCAAATAGGACACTCACACTTCCAATTTGAAATGTTCTGTAAACTAATTTAATAAATCACTTTTATTCATTCATTCATTCACTTAACTTCCAAGCCAGGCTGTGGGAATGCTAGAGCAGCCATCCATAGTTGGGTGCCCTACATATGTGTAGGGCTACATTATCATCCTCAGCCAATGTAGGAACAGTGAGAGTTGGAATCTAGCACATCCAGAAAGCATGCAGTTTGAGAAAGCTGGTCTATTATATCAGTGCTTCATATGTTATCCAATATAGGAGGGAGGCTGAGTTCCCCCTACCTCCATATATCAAGGTCTTTTTGTTGTTAATTGTCAGCAAATCAGCTTCAACTTATGGTGACCTTATGGATAACAGTTCTCCAAGACACCCTGTCATAAACAGTTCTACTCAGGTCCTGCAGACTCAGGACTGCAGCTTCCTCAAGTGAATTATTCAACCAGTTTTGGTCATCTTGACTTCTAGGAGAGTTCAGGCTTGATTTCCTCAGTCTCTTTGGCAGTCTAGGGTATCTGGAGAACTTTCCTCCAACATCATATTTCAAATGAGTTGGTTTTCTTCCTATTAGCTTTCTTCAGTGTCCAGCTTTCACAGCCATGCAAAGAAATTGGAAATAGTATGGCATGGACAATCCAGAGTTTGCGCCATATTTTGCCTGTTGACTAAACTGTTTATTTCTTTCCTGGAAATTTTCAACAGGCCAGCAGCTAATGGCTCAGGGACTGGCCTTGTTCTGCAGACCATCACTTGCCCTAGACTGTACAACCAAAATGGAGGCTGAAGAAAATGGCAGCTGTGACAAGTCTGAATATAGAGTGACTTTTTGGACTCTAACATTCAGAATTCTTTAGCTAGAATGTACATGGCCATATTTGCTGGGGGAATGTTGGGACTTGTCATCCAAAAAAGTACGGTAACTTCTCCAAGTTCTGATTTAGGAACTCAGCTGGGTTTCATCCCCACTGGAAGCCCTCTCACAATCATGATTTTGAAATCTGATTATATATAATACATTTAAAATATGCTATTTGATTAGTGCTATAAATACAGAAACTTATCTCAACCAAAATTATCCTCTTAAGTAGGGTGCATCCTGTTTCACTAGCCACTGTCACCTTTACAGTAAATCCAGATGCTTCCAGGCAGATACTCACGGAATAGAATTTGCTGGCAAGGACTCTTTATGGCATTTATTTTGTCATCAGAAGAAGCTGCAACCTTGTGTGAGACAGCCAACAGCCATTTCTGATACTGGACATTAACCATTAAATACTTTGCTTGATAAATAAATAATGCAGGAGGTGTCAGTAGCCAAAAGCTATTTTTAGAACTCATCCTCATAGTGGCCTGACAGCCAATTAAGGTTCAAAATACTTGCTATCTGATCCCAGAGGTTTCTTATTTTGTCTTATTATTTGTATAAGGAAACTGGCCTTTTCTGGCAGAGGGAGGTGACCAAAACATTTCCACACTTCTGTTCTTTGCCCTTCTTTCCTTTTTAGAACTAGGGTTGCCAGGTGAAAAATAGGACAAAGCTCCAGTACCTTGAAGATTTTGCAGAAGAGGACATTTCAGCAGGTGAAGCTTGTGTGACAAGATACGCCTGCTGAAATGCCTCTCTTCTACTCAACCACTAATGATACAGGAGCCTCATCCTGTGTTTTACTGGAAACCCTAAGCAAAGCAATATAGTATTGTGGCTAAGGGTTTAAGGCAGAGGTGGGCCACTGTGGAAGGACAGGGGGCTGCATTAGCCCCCCAGGAGACCTTAGAGGTTTGTACACCCCACACCCTCCACAAAATGTATCTATATTGCCCCAAATGCCCCCAAACATCCTCAGGGTCATGGGGAACATTTTCACCATGTTATATGCCCATGAAATGCCATTTTTAACAATAAGAAGTGACCAGTAGTCACTTACTGTTTGTTTAAAAAGCCTCTCCTGGGTCTAAAATGGAAGAAGGGGAAAGATGATGAAAATGGGTTTTTGAGGGGTTTGGGGGCTGTGAGGCTGTGTTCTAAAAGAATATATTCCTGACGTTTTGTCTGCATCTATGGCTGGCATCTTCAGAGAATGGTGGCATGGCGGTGTGGGGGGAACAATACACAGAACAATACATAGATTTATATGCTAAGCCTCTCAACCAAGGGTCACACAGTATATATACCCCACACACCTCCATGCCACCATTCTCTGAAGATGCAGCCACAGATGCAGGTGAAATGTCAAGAATACATTCTTCTAGAACACGGCCTCACAGCCCAAAAGACCCACAAAAACCTATGGATGCCGTCCGTGAAAGCCTTTGATTTCACATGGTGAAAATGCCTCTGCAACCTCTAGAGCAGTGGTTGTTCTTGTTATTGTTAACCACCCTTGAGTTGATCTCCATTCGTGGCAATCCTGTGGATGAGACAGCTCCAACTTTTTACTCTTGGGACCCCCACACACACACACACTTTACATCTACATGTGGACAGGCACCTCCTCCGCTCAATGTCTTTTATGAAAAAAATATCTTGTTTATTTAGTGTATTTTCATTTGCACATTCATAAGGAAATAATTTTTTTCAAAGTAATGCAGTTTTATTGAAGTAAATTCAATATTTAACTAAACGCATGTCTATATTTTATGTAGGGGAGGAAAAGGAGGAGGGATCAGGGCCTCCAAGTCTCCTGTCGCCCTTGAGCAACTCTCACATGTCTCCCAGGGCTCCACTGTTTGAGCACCATTGCCCTAGAGGAATTTGGGGGGGGGGGGGATTACTTATTTTTTCATTTTGATCCCAGGGGACAGTGTGTCCTGATTCAGGGTTGCACTCCTGCTCTGCCTATCTCAATTACTTCAGTTCACCTTTCCTGAGATAACAGCAGTCAAGACAGGCAGTAAATCCAACAAGAGCCTCTGAGAGCATGCTTGCCCGGAAGGGTCCATTTCCACAGAGAGACGTCAATCCAGTCTGTGGTTCTATGAATCAAGGAGAGTCATTTTCCAGTCCGAGAGGATCATGAGAGATGAGAAGGATTGTCAGCCAGTATGTGGGTCAAGGTCTCACAGGAACCATGAACAAGCCAGAGCGGGGAAACAGACAATTGTTTCCAATGAGAAACATGAGTGTGAGCAGTGGCATCCCTAGGGTTGGCATCACCCAGTGTGGTAACTCATGGTGTCACCCTCCCATTGACCTCCTCCCATACCACGACATACAGAATCTTTAGTAATTTTTTTTGTACTAATGATACACATAAATTGTAAGTCCTGCATATTACTGAATGTAATGATAATAGTTGTGACATAAACAATTAGCAAAATTAAAATTATACCTTTAAATTATAATTTCAAATGCACAGCCTTAATGTATTTACATGTACATAGTTTCATGTGGTCAAACTGAAAATTTGGTAAGATGTCTTTTATTTTAAAAGAATAAAACAATTTTTGGGGAAAATAAATTTTAAATTTAGTTTAAAAACAAACAAACCCTGAGGCCTCTCCTTTCTCCTTCCACTGAGCCTCACTCCATTCACCCCATCTCTTACACTGAGCTCCAGTATTTTAAATGAACACAGGCAAATGCCACAGCCTGTTTTTGCTAAAAGACAGATATTTTGGAAGCAGTGGTGTCACCCTCCCTTAGAGTGTCACTTGGTGCAATCCACACTCCCCGCACTTCCATCGTGATGCCCCTAAGTGTGAGCCATCTCTTCAATTCTCTGCAGCCAGCTACCCCTGATTAAGAGTACTTCTCTGGCTGTTTGGCAAGGAGCCTCATAGATTGTCTTTGCTGGGAGCTTGTGCCTCTTTCTTTGAGCCTGCCGGCTGTTCAGCTGGTGACTTTGCTGGACCAGCTTCAGGTGAGTCCTGACTTTGTTATCACTTGAGGCTGCCCTTCAACATGGAGAGATGCAGGACTCTCCTCAGACTCAGATTCTGAGCCCGAGTCCTGGCCCATGTGACACATGGGGACCACAAAAATGGCTATGGGGCCACAAATGGGGCCATGGGGCCACAAATACACTTTGCCCATGCCAGCCTAAGATCTAAATGCGGAAGTTTGTGGCTCAACTCCCATTTTGCCCTCCAGAAATATGAAGGGATCATACAGTCATAGAATTGGAAGGGGCTAGTACAGGAATCAACAGCTAAAGCATTCCTCGTCAGGGGACCATCTAACCCCTGCTTAGATCCCACTTGGAGGGACAATCAGAAAATATGAGCAGAATCTCCTCTTGACATTCCTCAAATGAGCCCATGTAGGTTTGAATGCCAATGGAATCCGAGATGGCTTACTTTTCATGCACGTATATTCCTCCACCTCTGCTTTAGGAGCAGGCAATTCCAAGATATTGTGAAGGTTGTTATTTTTGATTAATCATAATTGCCCAATCAGCTGTCATTTGTATGCACAGGAGAGTAGACAGCTCCAAGAACTGCTATACCAATGTCTTAAAATAAGAAGGCGTGAGGGGGGGGGGGAGAGCAAAAAGGGAGGGGAGAGGGGAGAGGAAGAGATGCTAATTTCCATGTTCCAGTACTCATTTTCTATTCTGATCAAGGCCTGAAAAGCATAGATAAGAGAAACTGCACTGAAGGTCCTACTTGAATGGAATAATGTGTCTTTTCCACTTCTGGAAAGCAGCACGCTTTTTAATCATAGGGCTCCCACTGCAAACAGCCTGTGTCTGATTTCTTGAGCCTGTAAATAGCCTCATATGTCTTGATGTAATTGTGTGTTTCTCCACTCTCCATCATTAATAGGTCGGAGGAGAGAAATACACTGGCTGAGATCCTACATCGGGTTACATGGAGTAAATCTCTACTTGTAGAATTATGCACTGATTGTACTACCCAACCTTTGTGTAGAATGGCAAGGTTGCATACCTACATAAGTACCTAAATGGGTAGTCAAATGCATAACTAAATGTGCACATGCATTTGCATGCACATTGCACAATGGCATCACATGTGCAACTCCACTTCCATAAACCTGAACTGAATGTAAACATTGCACTTTGGAGGGAAGCTGTCCAATTGTTTCTATAAGTTGTCTGCTGGGGCAGAGAGATCCATGCAGCAGTCTTCCTCCGTGGAGGTTTTCAGGCTTCTTCTTTCCAGAATGCAGCACACTTGTTGAATTGCTGGGAAGAAGCAGGAAGCCTCAGCCAATGAGTGCAGAAGTCTTCACTCTGGTCAGGTGGAGGGGTATTTAACTCACTGCCTGCTCACCTACTCAGTAGTCCTGCTTGGACCATTGTCCCACCCGTTCACCCTCTTTTTACCAGTTGGTGACTATGCAGTCTTTTACACTGTATGCGTGGTTCATTCAGGCTCAATTGCATGGTATCTTTGCACAATTGCATAGGGGTGGTCTGCATGGGCCCTAGATCCAGGGCATCATTCACCAGTGTCCGGTGGCACTGGTAATGTACAGGACTTGGAGTGTGTTGGCAGAAATAGTTTCACTCAAGTGGGGGAGGATGCCCTTCTGATGCTCCCTGGACAGAGAATCACACTGAGCGCCAGCTGGGCACCTTCCCTGTTATCCCATTGGTCTGGCAACTGCCAGAGTTTGGTTCATTGATCAACATCAGTAGTCGATGCTTGGATCCATACCCATTTTGCCAACCCTATTTCAGCCGTAATCAATACAGTTTTGGCCATGTTTCTTCCACTCAGGTTATTCGTGTAGTTATTGGTATAGGGCAACATCACCCTTGGATGAGCAAGGGATGTCTATATGTTTAGATAATAAAAGAATTCCTGCCAGTTGAGGATGCTAGGACACAGAGCATGTTTTGACAGGAACAGCTTGGTGTCTTTTTACAAAGAACAGTTCTGCCCAACAAAATGCACTCATATAAAATGTACAAAAGAGCCACCATGGTGTAGACTTCATTGATTGCCTAAAGGCAAAAGGCAGGATACAAAAATAAAGTTGTTATTATTATTATTATTATTATTATTATTATTATTATTATTATTAGACATTTGACCATTTGGACTAGGACTTCTGGAGGCCAGCATCTCAATTCATGGTCAGCTATGGAAACCCACTTGCCACCTTGGGCAAGTCACACAGCCTCAGCCTTGGGAAAAAGACAATGTCAAACCTCCTTTAATAAATCTTGCTGAGATAACCCTAGGTTGTGGTCACCATAAGCTGGAGTCAACTTGAAGACACATAACAACAACACTATAAAAATACTATAAAAATATGGAGGAACGCTAAAGAGATGTGGAGCTGTTGGCCTTTTTTTATTTTAAAGAGTATTATGATTCCAGTGTTTCTGAATCCTGATCTGAAAATTCTGCCATGTTTCTGATTAATCCACATATAAATAAAGCTGCGTCATACACTCTCCTACAGCTTTTTTCAGTGCAAAAGTAGTGTTTGGGAGACTGAACCCAGATATTGAAGGATCACATATGGATTATGACACTGACATTGCATCACCAATCACATCTGGCTACACGGTGATGTCATCAAGCCAATTTAGACCACCACAGAAGTGCTCTTTCCACAGCTTCATTTTTTGGCTCTGCCCTTTCTAAGTCATGATTTCACAAATATTATGTATTCTGTCACCATCCTTATTTTGATGTATTTTCCTCCAGCCTATTTGCATTCTCAGTTTTAAAACCATGACTTGGCATGCTACATTCTCTCAGTCACAGTGCCTCATTTGTAATATCGGGATCATATTACTCACAATGCCTGATTCAGTTATTGCAATGAGTACTGCAGCATTTTAATGACTAATAAACCTAAAGACTAATGATAAAGACTAATAAAATCCTATAAAAAGTATGTTCATTTGTAAAGTGCCACAAGATTCTTTACTGGGTTTTGCTGCAACTCCCAGCTAACTGAGGGTTGCATCTACACTAAAAAGAATGCAGTTTGACACCACTTTAAGTGCTGTAGTTCCATTCTATGGAATCCTGGGATTTGTAATTTTACAAGGTCTTTAGCCTTCTGTGCCAAAGAGTGCTGCTGCCTCACAAAACTACAAAACCCAGGGTTCTATAGGATGGAACAACAGTATTTAAAGTGGTGTCTAACAGCATTATTTCTACAGTGCGTATGCACCCATAGCTATCCCACTGGTACTGCAATAAGATGTGATGATAATGGTCAATAGTTTGTTGTTGTTGTTAACTGCCCTCAAGTTGGCCTCAAGTCATGGTAACCCTATGAATGAGAAACCTCTTCAGATCCTGCAGGCTCATGGTCTTGGCTTCCTTGATAGAATCTATCCATCTGGCATGTGGTCTTCCTCTCTTTCTACTGCCCTTCGCCTTTCTTAGCATTATTGTCTTTTCTAGTGAGTCATCTTTTCTCATGATGTGGCCGAAGGATGACAGCCTCAGGTTAGTCATCCTGGCTTCCAGGGAGTTTTCAGACTTGATCTGTTCTTGGACCCATTTATTTGTGTTTTTGGCCATCCACAGTATCCTCAGCACTCTTCTCCAGCGCCACATCTCAAATGAGTTGATTTTCTTCTTATCTGCTTTCTTCACTGTCCAGCTCTCCCATCCGTACATGGTAATGGGGAATACGATGGCTTGGATGATTCTAACTTTGGCATTCAGCTTTTTGTTCTTTGCAGAGTAGTGTCAAGCTGCCTAAGTGGAGTTCTGCAAATCTGATCATTTTACATGAATTCAGAGACTCATAGTCTGGAATATCAGACTGCAAAGGCATCTTGTAACACCTCTGAGACTAATGATGTTACACAATGTTGCACATGCTTGGATGGTGTATGAGCGTTCATCAGTATCTTCAGTGCAACACTTCACTCAATAAGGACTTTACCGCACCAGCTCCATTCTCTCAGCAGTCACGCTAAGAAAAATAAAATGGCAACATACCACTTTGCAGCCATCCATCCTTGCACCTCAGGGCCACTGCCTCCATCTTGCTCTCTTCCTGAACTCTCCCTTAACCCTTTAGCCCTGCCTCCCTGCCCTTTCCAACCCAACATGCCTTTAGGGATTTTTGTTTTTGTTTCCCCCCTCTTTCTGTACAATTCTGGGGTTTGACTGCCCCATGGAAGTAAAAAAGAAAGACAATAAATAGGGGGGAAAACATAACTAGGGTGCTTCAGAATAGTGAGGGGGAACTGCCCTGGAAGTGATGGGGGCAAGGGAGACAATCCCGCAACTACCCTGGGAGTGACATTTTGCACTTTGGGATTTGCTCAATTGCCAAGTCATTCACAGGTTTCCCCATGAATGAAAAGGGACATATGAGGGACAGGGCAGGTATGGGTGGTAGGTTTCATCATGCAATGTGTATCGCCAAAGCCGCTTCCTTCCCAG
The DNA here is from genome assembly GCA_026167975.1 of Phrynosoma blainvillii. Classification (NCBI taxonomy): domain Eukaryota; kingdom Metazoa; phylum Chordata; class Lepidosauria; order Squamata; family Phrynosomatidae; genus Phrynosoma; species Phrynosoma blainvillii. The sequence continues at coordinate 19,458,721 of JANUYF010000002.1, forward strand.
TGTTCTCACAGTTTAAAAGCTGCATGCAGTAATGGCCTGAGACAGATTCTCCATTCTCCATTGCACAATGGGACAATAAGCAGGCACTCTGCCAGACAGACAATTGGCTGCACAATGTTGAAATCCAGCCGGAGACAGGTATAGTGCAAGCACCATATAATGATGTGACTGTAGATTAATGTATCTACAGTGAAGCATCCACCAAGCTTTTCATATTTATCAGATCTACCTTGCTGCTGAAAATGCATTTTGATGCTGAAATTGCAGGGCCTATGCTATTCAATTACCCCTACTCCTAAACTGCCTGAATATCTCTTTTTGTTACATAAACTGGCATAAGGGGTGGAAGAAGATATTCTCTCAGTCTGGAAAGTACTTCTAAAATGAATAGAAGGCAAGAGCTAAATCACTGAATGAGAATAAACCAATGCATGTGTGGAAGGAGTACATGACACATAAGAAGGAAGAAAGCAACAAGCTGTGGAAAAAAGCAGATTCAAACAAAGGCTAGAAGAATGTGTATGTGTGTGTGTTTGTGTAGTTTCTGTCTATGATGCAGTGGTGGTGGTGGGAATTGGCTGAGTTTCAGTGACCTCATTTGATACAAGGTGACTGCAGCAACAGTGTAAAGCAAAATAAATTTACATTCATGTACTGCAGAGCAAAGGTGGATTTAATCGGAGGGAACAATGAATGACGTAACTAAGGGGCTTTGCAGACGGGCGGCCATGGGCTACCCTGAGAAGCAGAGGATTGGGGATGAGGCTGCCTTGGCCCCAATCCACCTTTTGATGACTGGGAAAGGAGCGTCAAAATGGAAAGGGTGCAGCAAGAGCTGCCATACAGCTCTTTTGCGCCTCTTCCAGCACAGTGTAAAAATGCTGCGCCGGAAGAACGTCATCAGAGAGCTCGCCATGTGTAAGGGCAGGCACTCTGATGACGTCCTCAGGAAGGGATTAGGGCATCCGCATCTGGCTGCCCTTCCCCTTCCCTGCCATCTGCAGAGCCCCTAAGTCTGTATATGCCCACAGCTGGGGCTCTGTCATGCAACACAGTTATAGCACTATGATTCCACTTTAACTGTTATCATCGTCATCATCGTCATCATCATTATCAACATTGTCATCATCCTGAATTTTCCTCAAAAATAAATGTACAATTTACAATTTAAAAGATTGTGGGCCGATGCAGACCGGCCTAAAGGGCTGGTCTAGGCAAGCCGGTCACCCCAACTCCGCCCCAACACTGCCATCACACTGCGCACCCAACTGCATGGCGTGTGGCATCAGGGTGCCCTGTTGGCGCAGCGTGAACCCACACTGAGCTAAAGGGGCACAAAAGAGCCACCACCACAGCATTTGCCAGCTCTTTTTGAAGAGGCAAAAAGGAGGATTGGGGCCACAGCATGTGGTTGCTGAGACCCTGATCCAGCGCTCCCAGGGGAAGCACAGAGCCACTCCTTAGGGACCGTCTGCATCGGCCCACAATTAAAAATGAACAAAAAGTGAGCATTAAAACAGAATTAAACTATTCACAGTATGACTAAAATGGCATTTAAAAAAGATAGAAAGCCATTAAAAAAAAGTTCAGTTGAACACAATACAGCATTTCCTAGCCTTTCTGTTTTAAAAGCCTGTCTGAATAAAAAGGTTTTTGTCTATCAATGGTAGGACAAGGAGGGGTCCATTCTGGCCTCCCAGGGAAGGGAGTTCCAGAACGTAGGGACAGCCACCAGGAAGGCCCTCTCTCATGTCCCCACCAACTGTCCTTGCAATGGTGGTGGGACTGAGACAAGGGCCTCTCCAGAGGATCTCAGAGCCCGGGCCAGTTCATACAGGGAGATACGTTCTGCCAAATACCCTGGACTTGAACCATATAGGGCTTTATAGGTCACAACAGCACTTTGAATTGTGCCCAGAAACAAACTGGCTGCCAGTGGAGCTATTTTAACAGAGGCATAGAATGGTCTCCGTAACTTGCCCTAGTTAACACTCTGGATGCAGCTTTTTGGATCAGCTGCAACCTACAGAATCCTGGGATTTGCATTTTGGGGGTGGGGAGATATTTAGAATTATCACACCACTTGTCCTAGAGACATATAAGTCAAGAAGTGATGTACTGCACAGCCCCACAGATCATAACACTGCAACATCACTGGAGCAGGTGGTCAGGTCCCAGGTCACGGAATGAATTAATCTTTGTTAAGGTCTACGACATGGAAAAGGGCAAATTTGGACAATGCTGGGCTGCTAAATTTGCTACAAAAATGCAGCAGCAAAAGAGGTGCTTGCAGATCAGCTCATCACAGGAGGCATGTGGATAAGTCCTTCTTTCCTTCCTTCCTTTCTTCCTTTTCTTGCTTGCTTGCTTCATTGATTTTGTTGATGTCATCACATCTTATGGTACAATTTCATGCAGCCACTCTTTCCTCTGCTGCATTTCTCTCTTTTTGTGCAGCAGTAAAGGAAAGCTGTATCACCAGCAGCTGCAAAGAGAAAATTCCTGGGAATGGGAGTGCCATTGAAAGGCTGTAATCAATATCAATTCTTCCTAACTTCATCACAATCTTGCATCTCCAGAATAAACCTATTTTATTTTTAAGGCTTCCTGAAAGAGCAGATAAGCACTCCAGAAATGCTGTTTTTCTGTGGAATATCTGTGAGTACCCAGACAGCTCCTTTATGATTCCCACTCCCCCCCGCCCATCAGTTGTATAATTGCCAGAAGCAGTAGTTGATAGCTCCCATGTCACTAGGCATGAGAATCTACTCCGCGTTTTAGTTTAAATTTTAAAGGAGTTATCCCAGGTAACCTTGGATAGCTCCATCAAAATTATTCAAAATCTGAAGTGAATCACAGTTTGACGGATATGGGAGTAACCAAACACTGTTCGTCTAGGATGAAGAAGAGTGAAAGCAACGTGGCACCTTGAAGTCTGAAATCCTATTGTGGTGTTATTAAGGCCATCTACTTGAACACATGAATGGGGCCATACCAGACAGATCTGTCTCTGATGCAGGAGCAGGCAACTGTTGAGGGTTGGGCAGGCCTCGTTGGAACATGTCTTCGTTACTAAGAAAATATGGGCTGTGAAGCTTCTGTAAGCATCATGGTCCAGGCCACTGAGTTCCAGCATAGAAGGGAGCTGAGTCAAGTGGCTCAGAACCATGGGTATGGTCCCACAGAGGAAGGATTCCAGTTCTAAAGCAACAGCCAAGGATTATAAGGGGCAAAGGCAAGTACACACTTAACACCTGTGCCGAGTTCAAGATGTACGGGCCAGTGGTGTCACTAGGGTTGGTGTCACCTAATGCGGTAACTCATGGTGTCACACCCTCCCACTGACCTCCTCCCATACCATACCATACAGAACCCATAATAATTCTTAGTAATGTTTTTTGTACTTTTCTTACTCATAAATCAAAATTCCCATATATCATTGAATGGTATTGGTAACAGTTGTGACATAAACAACTGCAAAACTAAAATTATACCTTTTGAATTACCATAGCCTACACAGCCTACATGTATTTACATGTAGATAGTTTCTTGTTGTTAAAGTGAACATTTGGTAAGATGTGATGTTTGTAAAGAAAATTTTCAAATTATTTTAAAAAATATTTTAAAAAACAAAACACCATTTCCCAACATCTTACAGTGTCTGTATGGGATTGTTGCTGTGTGCCTTCAAGTCAATTCTGACTTATGATGACCCTAAAGCGAACCTATCACAATATTTTCTTACCAAGATTTGTTCAGAGGGGGTTTGCCTTTGCCTGAGGCTAAGAGAGTGTGACTTGCCCACTTTGACTTGCCCAAGGTCATCCCATGATTTTCTGAGTCCTAAACCAAAACCAAAAGAATATTGTCCTTATGGATCATCATCATTTGGGACGAGGAGAACTATTTGGCCTGTATTTTTAAGCAAACAGACCTAATTTCCATTTTCCTAACTATATGGCTATTAGAATACAAGAATTCTAACAATGTGAAGTCGAAGGCTTTCACCACTGGCATCCATAGTTTTTTGTGGGTTTTTCGGGCTATGTGGCAGTGTCCTAGAATTTATTCCTGAAATTTTGCCAGCATCTGTGGCTGGCATCTTCAGAGAAAGAAGATGCCAGCCACAGATGCTGGCAAAACATCAGGAATAAACTCTTCTAGAACACAGCCACTTAGCCTGAAAAACTCACAAAAAGCTATAATCCTAAGAATGTGCATTTTTCAGAATTTTGTTCTGTAGTTTCCAGGTTTACAAGTGCATAATTATATGAACATATCAGAGAATACTTAGATGTATGTGTTGGGAATATTTCTACAAGTCTTTATATATTGGAAAAATATGCATGCTGAATATTAAAGAACACATTACATACATGACGGAAGTGTCGGGGCAATGGCACTTGAAAACAAATGCAAGCTGTCATGAATTTTTGAAAGGGCTAAATCCAATGTTTGTCTTGTACAACAAATCCACTGCACCCAATGGGATGTAAACATGACAACTCACGTATACAAAATCCTACAACTTAATATTTTCCCCCCAAATGGAACTCGTAGAACTGGTTTATTTGTTAACATGTTAAATTATCTCCCAAATACAATGACACAGTGAAGGATGAAAATACCCTGATTGCTGTTTTTAAAGTTATGGCTTACATCAATTTATAGGCTTTCTTTCACATTATACAGTCTAGTTAAGAAAATATACATCAAAGTAATAAAACTATAAGGTCAACAATTTCAGTAAATGGTTAGTCAATGAAATCAACAAATCAGTAAAGTGCTTCTTCTTGTACCTAAATGGGACCAAGAGTATTATTTATTGTAAATAATATTTTAAATTTATACTTCAAGTTGTGTCAGTACCAAAAGGTTAAGCCTACCCTCAAAATAGGAAGAAGCTGGCCTCATCAGCACTGTGGGGTTTTCTTTTCTCCTTTACATTTCCTTTATGAAAGCCTTATGAAAGGATAATTTGTTGTTGTTGTTGTTGTTGTTGTTGTTGTGCGCCTGCAAGTTATTACTGAATTATGGCAACCCTATGGGATTTTTTTTTGCAAGATTTATTCAGATTTGCTCTTGCCTTTTTATCTGAGGCTGAGAGAGTGAGAGTTGCCCAAGGTCATACAATGGGTTTTCATAGCTGAGACCTGGTCTCGAGTCGTAATCCATTACTCAAACCATTATATCACACTGGCTCAATGGGCGCTGACTGATGAAAAAGAGCAGAAAAGGTGCATCTAGACTGACTGAAAAGTCCCAGATGTTGTTTCTGTTTTGTTGGTTTTTCTGATTTTATACTGGGTAAAAATAAAGCAACTTGGTGAGTTGCTATAAAAAGTCTCCATACTGGGAGCTGACAGAAAATATTCTAGGATAAACAAAATTGGAAACAAGAGAAACAAAATCTGGGAACTTTCTGGTCTTTTTAATCGGTCTGAAGTCCCAGATTTTGCTCCTGTTCTTTCCAATTTTGTTTTGGAGATCTGTTTTATTTGTCACAGAAAATTTTCTTGAAACAACTCTTGGAACAACTGGGGACTTTTATACTATCTCCCCAGATTAGGGTTTTTTTGGTTGTTAACTGCCCTCGAGTCGATCTTGACTCATGGCGACCCTATGGATGAGACATCTCCAAGACCCTCTGTCCTCCACTGCTCTGCTTAAATCCTGCAACCCCTTAATACCCAAAGTGACCTCCTTCATAGAGTCCATCCATCTGGCATCTGGCCTTCCTCTCTTCCTACTTCCCTCCACCTTCCCCAGCATTGTTGTTTTTTCCAAAGGGTCCTCTCTTCTCATGATATGTCCAAAGTACGACAGTCTCAGTTTGGTCATCTTGGCTTCCAAGGAGGTTTCCAGCTTGATCTGCTCTAGGACCCACTTGTTTGTCCTTTTGGCTGTCTATAGGATCCTCAGCACTCTTCTCCAGCACCACAATATTTAAAAGAAATTGATTTTCTTCCTATCATCTTTCTTAACTAATAATAATAATAATAATAAAATTTATTTATATCCCGCCCTTTGGAGGCCCAATCAGGGCGGCTTACAACAATAAAAACAATACAATAATCCAATCCAACCCCCCCCCTTAAAACAGTATTAAATCTACAGAATTTAAAATCCACAATCAACAAAACAATTAAAACCCAATAATAAAACCCACGGCAGTAATCCTCGCCATCCTTAGATGGGGCCACGTAAGGATCACTGGGGTGGGAGTGCCCGAGGCCGGGATGATTTAATCCGGAAAGGCCTGCCGGAAGAGATCCGTCTTGACAGCCCTCTTGAAGCTGTCTAACGATGTCAACAGACGGATCTCGTCCGGCAGGTCGTTCCAGAGTCTAGGGGTGGCAACTGAGAAAGCCCTCTGGGAGGTAGCTGCAAGCCTAACTGTCCAGGTCTCATATCCATACATGGTATTAGGGAATACAATGGCTTGTATGATTCTAAGTTTTGTATTGAGTTGTATATCTTTGCATTTTAGAATCTTTTCTAGTTCTTTCATAGCCATCCTCCCCATTCTTAGTCTTCTTCTGATTTCCTGACTGCAGTCCCCATTTCTATCAATGTTTGATCCCAGGTATGGGAATTCTTTTACTATTTCTATTTCTTCATTGTCTAGGTTGAACTTGTGAAGGTCCTTGGTGGTCATTATTTTTGTTTTATGTTCAACATTAGCACTTTCTTCTTTGATCTTCCTTAGTAAGGGTTCCAGATATGTGAGATTTTCTGCTATTGCTATGGTGTCATCTGCATATCTTAGATTGTTGATATTCCTTCCTCCTATTTTCACTCCTCTTTCTTCTGTGTCCAAGCCTGCTTTTCTAATAATATGTTCTGCGTACCAGATGAGCAGATAGGGTGAAAGGATGCAGCCTTGTCTGACTCCTTTGCCAATTGGGAACCATTCTGTTTCTCCATGTTCTGTTCTGACAGTAGCCTCTTGTCCTGAATACAGATTTCTCATCAGGACTATCAGATGTGTTGCCACTCCCATGTCTTTAAGGGCATTCCATAGCCTTTCATGCAGTCAAAGGCTTTGCTATGATCTATAAAGCACATGCTGATTTTCTTTTGGAATTTCCTGGTGCGCTCCATTAGCCATCATATATTTGTAATGTGGCCCCTAGTGCCTCTTCCTTTCCTGATCCCCACTTGGACCTCTAAGATTTCTCTCTCCGTGTACAGTTGGAGTCTATGTTGCAGAATTTTGAGCATCAGTGCTATGGTTCTATAGTTGCTGCAGTCTCTTGTGTCTCCCTTTTTGTGGATGGGGGTGTATATTGATCGCTTCCAATCTGTTGGCCATCATTTTGTTTTCTTTGATATATGTTGGTTAGCACTAGAGTTGACTCTGTCAGTGTGGATTGCAGCAGTTCAATTGGAATATCATCTGTTCCTGGTTGTTTTTCGCTATTTCTCTTATTGCAGTTTCCACCTCACTTTTTAGAATTTGGGGTTCATCTTCATATGGCTCTTCATTACATATGTCCTTCATTTTGTCATCTCTTTTGTATAATTCTTCTGTGTATTGCATCCAATGACTTTTTATTCCTTCCTGGTCTTGAATTATGTTATTTTTATTGTCATAGATCGTCCCAGTCCTTGGTTTGAATTTTCCTTTGATTTCCTGGATCTTGTGAAATAGATCTCTTGTTTGTCCCTTTTTGTTGTTGTCTTCTGTTTCTCTGCATTGTTCACTGTAGTAATTTTCTTTATCTTTCTGCACAAGCTGTTGTACTGTTGCATTCATAATTCTTAGCTTGTTCCTATCTCCCTTTTGTTTTTCTTCTCTTCTTTTCTTTATTGCTTGTAGTGTTTTTTCTATTATCCATGTTTTTTTCTCTTTCTTTTTGTTTGTTGAAAGTGCCTGTCTGCATTCTTCTTTTATTATGTCCCTGGCTTCAGACCATATCCAGTACAAAATTGGAAACAACAGAAACAAAATCTGGGACTTTTCAATCAGTCTGAATGCACCCTAAAGAATACGGATATGTTTCTGCACCACAAAATAGAAGAACTGTTCAACAGGTTTCACCAATTTTTTAAATCCAAAACTAACAATACACTCATGTAAAATGAAACAACCAGGTCAGGTAAGCCTTGCATTAAGTAAACAAAAACATTTAAAGCTTTCTAGCAACCACTTGAAGGCTTCTTCCAAAATGCATCCAGGGGTTACTTTTTCTTTCCCCAGCCTCTACATTTTTATGATTCCTTTTCTGGTGGTCAAATTTATAGATGTATGCTTTTTTAATATGCTGGGGGCGTGGTTTAACATGTTGTTGATTGCCTTACATTGTTTCTGACTTATGGCGACCCTGGGGTTTTCTTGGCAAGATCTGTTCAAAGGACATTTGCCATTGCTGTCCCATGAAGCTGAGAGCATATGACTAACGTCGCCCAGTGGGTTTCATGGCCAAGAGGAAAATTGAACCCTGGTCACCAGGGTCGAAGTCCATCACTCAAATCATTACACCATATTGGCTCTCACTACATATCATCTAGCAATTTTTAAATAAAATGCCAGCTAGAGAGAGAATGGGAAGGAAAAGGAGGCATTGGGAGGCATGAAAAGACTAAAAAATAAGCTTCTTTGTCAGCTCTGTTAACCGAGGCCTGCTCCTTAAGGGAAAAGACAACAGCCTCTCCCCATTCTCTCCATGGGGAGACTGAACCCTGGTTCTGATGTGAACAGACCATATGAGATCTGGCACATTCAGCACCAGACCCGAGACATAACCCTCTTAAAACACATTTAAATAAATTATCTTTTGCTCTGGATCTTCTATGAAGACCTGGAGCCCTTTGTTCCAATGCCTGGTGGCTGTTTAAAATGTTTTCCACTCTGTTACTCAATGTAGCAGAGGTCAGAACAAGGTGCTGGGTGCCGTGTTCTGAACTCAGAGCAAAGCAACCCATGGCCATGGCAGATCCACTGGGTGGTTCAACAGGACACATGTCCCAACAGCCAGCTGGCACCTGAACAGAGGGCCTTTGTAATGGCAGAGAAATGGGGCAATTCCAGGGCCAGTATACTCCAGACTGCCTCCAGAGTAGGGCAGAGACTAAGGACAAGTAGGCCTTAAACAGTGAAATGGTAAATAGTTCACATTTTAAGTGGTTTAGGAGAACAAGAGAAGAATGATGCTTCAAGGCCTGCTGGACCACATTCTTCATTAACAATGGGACCTGTGGAACCTGTGGGAAATGAGGATGCAAGCAGTTGAAGCTGATAGCAGGCTATACAAAAACAATGTCTCTCACAGTATTGGTTTGATGTATTACTTGGTAAGTCACATGGGCATTAATACCACAGTCTAAGAACATCAAGGCTAGGTCCTGTCCTTGGCCAAGGACGCTCGTGTTTGGCGCTTCCCTGGAGCTGGATTAATGAATCCCTACAGTAATGTGCTCTAGCTCTACTCTATAACCTCTAGTTTAATGTGCTTCTTGGTTCATTATGGGTTCTAGGGCAGTGTTTGGATTCCTTTAACAGATAACATCAGCCTAATCCAAATATTAAAAACCCTACAACACCTCCCCCATCACCAGTGCCCTTGAGATGTGTTAGTCTAAAACTCCCATCACTGGCCTTTCTGGATGAAGATGATGGGGGTTGTAGAACAACATATATTGAGGGCACCAAAATGGATGGACAAGGCTGACGATTGAGGGAAGGTGCTGGGGATGCCAGCTCTTAAGAATGGCAAAACCTTTGAAAAAATGTATGTTTTTCAACCACTATTGCATAAATCACAATATATTATAACTCTGCTGCCTTGAATGCCCTGGGCTAATTCACACAGTCATGACTATTTTTTCCACTCTGGAACATGGTAACTTTTCTATTTTACCACAGAGGCACATCGAGAAGACACGAATATCAGAAGGAGCCAAAACCACCCTGTCGAGATCCTTCTGCTTCAAAAACAACCACATGGAGTGATTCTAAAGCCTCAGAGGTCCTGTTATGTTCTCTCTCATCTTCCTTCTTCTTTATATACCACACGAACAATCAACCATCATCTCATCAACAGCAATTGCAGACATCTGTGTGAACCCTCAAAATCCCTTTGCTGTGCATATGGAGAAAGTTGAAGATTTCTGAAGGCATTGCATGGAATCCTGGTCGAGGTTTGACATTGTCATAGTAATGGTGGGTTATATATATCCCTGAGGGGTTCATGGGAAAGGCCCAGAATCCAAAAAGGTGCACTTCTTCACACAATTCCAAAGCCGCTGTCACAAGGATCAAGCCGGTGCTGATGCGTTTGGCCCGCACGCCTTGATTCAGCCAGTAGCGTGAAAGGTTGATGAGATACTGTGGATGGAAAAAGTAGACAGGCTGCTGGGATTCAAAGTCATCCAGGACATACCTGACCCGGATAGAGACATCTGTGTTGCGGGTATTGTAAAAGGCAGGAAGCAGCACTGAAGCGTTTTCATAAACTTGCAAGACATTAAAAAAAGGCTTCCTCCATTTCTCTAGTTTGTGGAACCTGATAACAAAAGAGAAATTAATTACAACAGAAGAGGAGAAATTTCTAGAGAAGTGGTTGGGTCAGTCTGCCACAGCAAAAATGACAAAGATCTTGTGGCATTTTAATGAATAACATGTATTATTTGGCATTAGCTCTCATGGACCACACACAACTTCTTCAGATGCATGCACTGGCCACGAAATAGGAACTGGGCTGACAGTAGAATCACTACACATTAAAATCTGTTCTCCTGTAACTGAGCCCCCAGTTATAGGGGAAAAGATTTTAATGTGTAGTGATTGATTCTCCAGTGTGATATCTACACTGGTGAGAAACCTCGCAGCCACCCCATAGCCACAGCACAGTTTCCCAGTCTTCAGCAACTTTGATAATGCCATACTCACCATGACAAGATTGGAATAACCTGGAAGAAAAGGATGGTCCCATGATGATTATGTGTCCCATAGTGCAGAGTATTTCCAGCCACACTGCCATATCCTCCCCAACAATTTAGACTTTCCAGATAAAAGCATGGTAAAAGGCAGTTGTTTTTTGTCCGGATTTTCAGAGAAAAGCTCCGTATTGCCTGCAAATCCTGAAAAATTTCATGTTCCCCAGGTTACAGCTGCTTTGGGGTATGTATGGGGTTTCCCACCAGTGTAAACAAGCCCAGGTCAGCTTCATGTTTTCTGCTGCTCGGTGTTCGATGGGGCTGGTGGGATGGAGGGTACCATGACCAGAGGCACGGCAAAGTGTGTTATATGCAACTCATTTGCTAGCCAATGTTCTCCTTGCCAGCTCTAAATAGACCTTGCCAAATTTAAGTTCTGATTTTAGTTGAAGAGGATGAAACCAGTACGAATTAGAAGCACTTCAGTATGGACAGTCTGTCATACACATGTGAAATCCATAAAGATTGTATACACTATAAATGCATTATATCCTATAAAATATATTATATTCCAAGATTTGTGAAAATGCACATTAAAAGAATTTAAGGGCCTAAATCCTGTTGGCAAATCCCAAGCAGGGGAGACCCAGGGTGCATCTACACCACAGAATTAATGCAGTTAATTAATGCTATAGAATTCTGGGCTTTGTAGTTTTGTGAGATATACTGTGTAGCCTTCTCTGCCAGAGAGCTCTGATTCCACAACAAACTACAAATCCCAGGATTCCATAGGATGGGGCCATGACTGTTAAAATGGTGTCAAACTGCATTAATTCTGTAGTGCGGCAGTAGCCACGCTGAATTAATGGCTGACTAGTAAGTCAACACATAAACAAATTCCATTGCTTCAATGGGTCTACAAGAGCATCCCTTCATTCATGCAACTGATATTTAAAGGCAGACAGACTCTGAAACTAGAGGTAATTAATAAAGCCACTGATAGCCTTTGTGTTTGGGTAGTGCATTGCTATTGTGAGGTTCAGAATATGGTAGAGGCCTTAAGACAGAATGGGTGGAGTTCCATTAGGAGTATTTCTTTGTGAACAAAGGCAAGGATAAAAGAAGGAAGTGTGTGGTAAGATGGTGTAGAAGTCCACAGGCCTCTTTTGAACTTTTTTTTTCTTTGATAAGAAAGCTCAAATTATTCTGATTTCCAGTTGCTATGAGATTACCAAATTGAGAGCACGCACCGCCAGAACTAATAATATAGCACAGTCACTCCTTTTAAGAGGTTTGTCAGTTTCTCAAAGACACAGGAGGAAAGTGTGGGCAAAGGTGGGCACCAGATAAACAACTGACCTTTCAGTAATTATGCTGGGATTAACTGTCACGATGTCGGTCTTTACGCCAACGTCGACAATGTATTTTTCAGATATGGGAGGTAAATTGCACCTAAAGGCAAAGAACAGAACATCAAAGAGGTTATTAGTATTTTTCTTATTTCTTGCCCACACTTTTTCCATGAAGGAAGATTTAAGGTAGATTTAAAACTTGCCTCATTTTATCCAAATGACTCTGCAAGACTAAAACACAGAGAATACAACTGAAATTCACCTAAATGGGGATTTATTTACCAAGTCTTCTAGTTCAAGTCCAATGTATTAAGCAGTATGGCACAGTGACCATTTCTGTGCAAGGGAATGGTCCACAGAAGGATCAGCAAAAGTAGCAAATTCAGACTAAAGGCTTCATCTGAGATGATAAATGGCCCAACCTATCAAGAATAGCCCTTCTAGAAGGAGCCATGGCTCAGTGGTAGAGCACATGCTTTGCATGCAAAAAGTCCCAAGTTCCAGTCCTTCCAGATCATGCCAGATCAGTTCCTTTGGGTGACTACAACTCCCAGAGTCTCAATCTAGCATAATTTCTAGATAGACTTGAAATTAGTTGAGGAGGATGAAATCACTGAGAATTAGAAATGGGTTTTGTTTTGATAATCTATAATATACATGTTTTCATAAGTTATAAATGCATTATATCCTTTGAAACACATTACAGGTTGAGTATCCCTTATCTGAGATGCTTAGGACCAGAAGTGTTCCGTATTTTGGATTTTCTTTGGATTTTGGAATGCCTGTATTTCCACATACTTAATGAGTCATTATGGAGACTGGAGAGAGACTGAGGATCTGTGAAATGGCAGGAATCCAAGCATAGTGTTTGGCACAAATCCACACCTGCTGCCAGATTTTCACATCTCTGTCTAACCACATCTCTCTTGAGCCTGGCAAATACAGCACAGGCACACAGCACAAAAGATTTTGTATTTTGGAGTATTTTGGATTTTGGAATTCCAGATAGAAGATACCAACTTGTATATCCTAATCAAAAAAATAAGGGATTTTAGAAAAAAAATCATTAAAAAATAGATCATAACAATGTGAGAAGTGCTGTACTGGATCAGAGCAAAGGCCTATCTAGTTCTGCTCCCACAGTTGTCAGCCATGAAAACTTATGAATAAGATGCAAACACAACAGCACCTTCACACTCATCTTCTCCAGCAAATTTATATGTACTTGTCTAAAAGTGCCATTGTCCCTGGTCACTGGCCATAAGATTAGTGAGAGGTGGTGGGAACTAACACTGAATGTCATATTGAGGAGGGAACAAGCTTGTTTTCTGCTGCTCCAGAGACTAGGACCCGAAACAATGGGTGCAAGCTCCAGGAAAAGAGATTCCACCTCAACATTAGGAGGAACTTCCTGACAGTAAGGGCTGTTCGAGAGTTGAACACACTCCCTCGGAGAGTGGTGGAGTCTCCTTCCTTGGACGTCTTTAAGCAGAGGCTGGATGGCCATCTGTCGGGGATGCTTTGATTGGGAGTTCCTGCATGGCAGAGGGTTGGACTGGATGGCCCTTGTGGTCTCTTCCAACTCTATGATTCTATGATTCTATTAAACTACTTGAAGGAACCCAGGTTGGAAAGGGCTGGCACAAACAACACTAGGTTAAATGGACAAGTGATCTACCTCATTGTAAAAAGAACTTTTTAAATATTCCTTGCTCACCATGGAGAATCCATTTTTAGCAGAAAGCCCTGGACAAATGTAACATGTACATCACTTCTAGTATTTGATTAGCTTAGAAAAAGCTTCTCTTTTTAAGGGCCTTTTCAGAAGTTTCTTCTCCTTCATCAAGTATGGGAAATGGTGTAACATTTCAGATCTTGCTGGACTGCAACTCCTAGCAGCCCTACCTTGAATAACCAATGGTATGGAATATTGGGAGTTGTAGTGCAAAAATACCTGGAAGCCCACATGGTAGCCACCTCTGACCTAAATAAATCTTCCTAGTTGATCTATGGTCATGAGAGTATAGCTAGACAGATAGATCTATGTATATTTTATTTATTCTTCTCCTGAACTGGAAGCCAAGGTGGCTTACAGAAAAAAATCAGTTAAAACCTGGCCCAATTAAAATTGTCACATTTTAAAAAGTATAAAATTATGTTTAAAACATACAAAAGTTAAAAAAAATAAAGCACACACTCCAATAAGAAGCCTCCCTGAGCAATTATATATTTTTAAAAGGTAATGCTTGCTAAGTGTCAACAGTAGGGGCAAATGTTGCTTGTGATTTATTTTAATGTATTGCACTTTTTAAAATTTTTTTACAAAAAAGGCTTGACTGAACAATTCATTCCCCCATGAATTCACATTTCATCCCAGCTGAGTTCTTGTGTTTTTAACATCTGAACTCTAGGTGGAGCCAAGCAGCTGACAGAGCAGCAATTCAAAGCTTTCTGCCTTCAGGGTAATTTAGGAAACTCCATGCAAGGTAGAGTTTGGGTCTTTGGGATCACCAAACACACACCACATTTTTCCTGCAGCTTTAGATGAATGTGAGTAAAGGTGGGCAACTTGCTTCCCAAGGAAAACTGTCCTTGCTGAGGAAGCTACTTTATGCCAGATCAGCCTATTTGCCCATCTAACCTAGCATTAGTCTCCTAGGACTCCTTAGGTCTGCCAGCTTAAACCAAAAGCCTGCATTCTGTTCATGTAATGGCCAACCAGTTGACTATGGGAAGCCCACAAGCAGCAGCACTATCTCAGGCTTCCAATGGCAGCAAGTGGTTTCCGTGTTAGTCTATATCAGCCTTTTCCAACCTGGGCCGCATCAGGTGGTTTCTGTGTTATCTCTCACCAGCTCTCACTAATCTCATGGCCAGTAGCCAGGGACAATGGCACTTTTAGACAAACACATATAAATTTGCTGGAGAAGATGCATAGGAAGCTGCTGTTGTGTTTGCATCTTATTCATAGGTTTTCAAGGGTATCTTGCTGGCAACTGTGGGAACAGTGAATCCACTCCAGGTTTTAGCCTGAAGCTTAAAGGAACAATGGGAGGATAGGGGTCAGCACTTTGGATAGCTCCCTTAATGTGGGGGTGATGGGGAAGCCACCAGCCACCACTGCAGGCTTTTCCAAACTGGCACCTTCCAGGTGTTTTTTCAAATCAGTTCTTACTATCCCCAATCATTGGCCATGATATTTTGCATGATAAGCACTGTAATGCAAAACATTTTGAACTTGACAGGCTAGAGAAGACTGGTTTACTTTTGCTGGTAGTGGTGGCAGTTGTTCTCTGAGGTCTTAAACAAAGAGGCTTTCATATCACCTATGACCAGATTGTTCTTCAACTGAAGATGTCACCAAATGGATCTAACATGTTAAGGAAAAAGCAACATGGGATATACAGTAATAGAAATAAAAATATGTATGTGAATGTCAAAGTGACTAAGCAGGAGCAATCAGGAAGATACACAGGTGAAAAAGATAATATAATTAAGAAGCCTTGAGAGCCAAGGACAAAGTTATAGAAGGTATATTGAGAACACCTGTGATAGATTGCAAACACCTGAGACTCATTAAGTGGTCAAGGTAAAGTGATGAAACACTTGGGTTGGTCTTAGGTATGGGATGATCTATGTGGACCAATCAAGATGTATGTACACACCCACTGGGTGGAAACTGACTGGTGGGTGGTGTCTAACAATGGCTATAAATTGCAATGTTTGCTAATGTACATTGTGGAGTAGTGGTGGTGTAGTAGAGATTGTGATTTGTAGGGCATATAGTATTTATGTATATAGTAAAATAAAGTAGATCTTTTATATAAGACTACTGAGTTGTCTGGTGTCTTGAGGGAAGATACAAGAACCAGAAGAATCCTGGAGAAGTTTGGAGACATCTCAGGAAGAAGAGAGAGAAGGCTTGGAGAGTTTGTCAGGGTCTTCAGCCTATTCTCTGAAACTCTGCTGCTTGGGAAAGAAGCATCAACCACTGATCAAAGCTGGTCAGCTCTGCTGCATAACAAGGTGGTGAGTTAGAGCCAGAGGTGAAGAGCTACAACTCCCATCATCCCTGACATAACAATCTTATGCTTGCAAAGTATATGTTCTGCCACTGAGCTATGGCTTCCTCTACCACCTCTCTGGTCTTATTATTTATTTATGGAAATATTTTGATCCCACCTACAACATCTCAGGATGGCAAAGAGATAAGGCAATATAAACCATTTAAACAACTCCAGATTAAAATCAGTGAATTATTTAAATGAATTAAAAACTTATTGTATAATTCAAACAGGTTTTTAAAAGTTTAAAAGAATCAAAATCATATACATGTGTAAAAATAAACTCAGCCCCAAAGGCTTTAATAAAAAACCATGTTTTGAACTGGAGCTGAAAAACAAAAACAAAAAACAATTGGGCCTCCAAGGGAAAGCCTTTCCACAAGTTTGGTGCCACAATCAAGAAGACCCTCTTCCCGAGTCTTCTCACTGTGCTATTTCTGAAGAACTACACCAAATTCCCTAGAATGCAGTTGGAAAACTAGTTAGGTAGATAATGCACAAAATGTTCATTCCCTGATGACCCACAAAAATTTACTGTTCCTAAGCCAATGTGATGAGCCAGCATGGCCTTGTGTTTAGAGCATTGGATTAGGACTCTGGAGACCAGACTTCGAATTCCTGCTCAACCATGGAAACCCACTGGATGACCTTGGACAAGTCACATTCTCTCAGCCTCAGAGGAAGGCCACAGCAAACCCCCTCTGAACAAATTTTGCCAAGAAAGCCTCATGATAGCTTTGTCTAATGTTCACCACAAGTCAGAAAATACTTTAAGGTATGCAGCAACACAAGGCCAAAACCTGGAACAGAAGTGATGTGAGATCTTTCTGGTTGTTCTGGGAGAGACCAAGGAGTATGGGGTCATAAGGAAAGGAATGGGCCCCACTGCCTCCAAAGTTGCCCACCCCTGTGAATGACTGATAGACTGATCAAGTGATGTTAGATAATCTACTTTAGACTTGTTTCACTATGTAAACATTATTGTTGTTGTTAACCACCTTTGGGTCAACTCCGACTCGTGGCAACCCTGTGGATGAAACATCTCCAAGACTCCCTGTCCTCCACTGCTCTGCTTAGGTCCTGTAAATTCATACTCATGATCTCCTTAATAGAGTCCATCCATCTGGCATGTCATTTTCCTCTCTTTCTGCCTCTCTCCACCTTTCCTAGAATCATTGTCTTTTCTAATGCGTTACGCCTTCTCATGATGTGACCAAAGTACAAAAGCCTCAATTTAATCGTCTTGGCTTCCAACAAGATTTCAAGTTTGATCTGTTCAAGGACCCATTTGTTTGTCTTTTTGCCTGTCCATGGTATCCTTAGTACTCTTCTGTAGGAGAGATTCTTCCTAATTAACCAAAGGTATTCTCGCGCCCCCATGCAAACATGTTGGAGCCATTTGTCTAATGGATTAAGCAGAGGAATCCCCTGCCTGCCAGACAGACATAATCTGTCCCTTCCTCTGGTTATTTACTAAAGTTAACTATTACTTGCACCCAGATCCAAAGGCCAGGCACAAGTGATTAACCAGCCATGCAATAATTAACTATTCTGTATTCCCCCCCACCTCCTTTTCTGTCTTTAAAAGTAAGAGACCTGTATGAATCAGGGGGTCGATCAAATTTGCCATGTGTCAGTGCAGTTGATCAGGATCAATTAAACTGTTCATACCAGATTGCAGCAGTCTCTGTCTGATTTTACTATACTCTTCTCCAGAACCACATCTCAAATGAATTGATTTTCTTCTTATTGACTTTCTCAACTGTCCACCTCTCACAACTGTACATTGTAATGGGGAATACAATGGTTGTACACAATTCTAACTTCAGTGTTCAGTTGTATATCTTTACTCTTCAGGATCTTCTCTACTACTTGCATAGCTGCCCTACCCATTCCTAGTCTTCTTCTGATTTCTTGACTGCAGTCTCCTTCCTGTTCAATGTTTCAACCAAGATATGACAATAAAATTCTTTTATTATTTTGATTTTCTCATTGTCTAGGTGGAATGAATGTAGGTCCTCCGTGGTCATTATTTTTGCTTCCTTTATGTTCAGCATTAAGCCTTCCCTTACACTTTCTTCTTTGACTTTCCTTAGTAACTGTTTCAAGTCCATGATGTTTTCCACTAGTAGTATACTATCATCTGCATATCTTAGGTTGTTGATATTCCTTCCTCCTATCTTTACCCCTCCTTTTTCTGAGTCTAAAATTCAAAACACACTGCAGGAAATCCACTATAACTATCCTGGCTCAGTGCTAGGAAATCCTGGGAATTGTAGTTTATTGTGGCACCAGAGCTCACTGACAGAGAAGGCTAAATGTCACACAAAACTACCATTCTCAGAATTCCCTAGCATTGATCCAGGGGAGTTAAAACGGTCTTAAACTGGATTATTTCTGCAGTGTGTTTTGGACCTAAGCCTGCTCTTTGTGTAATATTTTCTGCATACAAGTTGAACAAAAACGGTGAAAGGACACAACCTTCTTTGCCAATTTGGAACCATTCTGTTCATCCTTACTCTGTTCTAACCACAGCCTCTACTGTAGAACAGTAGAACTTCTAACAGTAGAACAGTACTCTTCTAACAGTAATGTTTGCTGATATAAACATTATATGCTGTTAAAATCATCAGTCTACACACAAATCTACTGAACTCAGTGTAAACGATTCTCCCATGTATCTGGATCTGTGATGACAACATTTTGGAATTCCTCCAAAATATATACAGTCAGTACACACAACACACATTCAATTTCTCTAGAATAAAGAAATCAACAGTAGCAACTTAACCTCAGACATTCATACCAAGCAACAATGTGTTCTTGCTTCAAATGCAACAAAACCAACACTGTCCCAATTTGTCAGCCTTTGAACTCTTCATCTGAAGTATCTGAAGAGCCAAACATTTGGGTCTCAGAACAAGTGAGACTATAATAGCCACTGAAAGATAGAATTTGGCCTTTAGAGAGAATACTAGCTTGGACAAAATGGTTTCTGTGCCAAATGGCTGATCTTTCAAGCAAATTAAAGTGGAGGCAAGCAACCCATCCCTGGTTGGTTTTTCAAAGTGAGTGCTGAACTGACTCTGAGAGACCAGGGTTCAAATCCCCACTGTGCCATGGAAATCTACTGGGTAATCTTGAGCAAATCATTTTTTCTCAGTATCAAAGGAAGACAATGGGGCTCACCCCCTCCCCAAATTTTGCAAAAACCCTGTGGCAGGTTTGTCTTAGGATTGCCATACATCAAAAACACCTGAAAGGCACACAACGTTAATTCATCAATCAATATATTAATCTATCTGTTGACCTACAGATATATAAGCAAATACATGTTTGTTACAAGAAGGCTACATGCATAAGATATGAATCAGATACTAGTACTGATTAATACTGATCTGATACAGATCAGTACTAATTAATAAGATCCAGAGGAGATCTTCCTAATTGAAAAACTCAGGGGAGAGGAGAAACATAACAGATGCTTCAGGGGATGGAAACTTAAACAATGTGTTATATTTTTATAATTCACTCTTTTAAAACATTTTATCATTTTTTTTAAAAAAAATGTAATATTCAGTCCTTTCTATTATGTATGTGCAATTCAACTTTTACAACAGAATTATATTTTTATCATCTATTTCTTTCCAGTATACATGTGGCTTTTAGACTACATTTGCAACAGTATCAGAAATGAGAAAAAATGATTAAAAATGCCATCCAACCGCCTCCATCTAGTCTTATTCATATTTGTTTTAATGATGGGGAAGCTGACCCATGCAGCCCAAGAAATGCATGCACAAAGCTGAATTGAATCACTGAGATGCTGAAACACTCATTGGTAACTCCTGACTATCACTTAGACACACAGAAAAGCATCATGCAGAGGCAATTACCGGAACACAAAATCCGCACTGTCGATCTCCCGTCCACATCTGCTGTTTTTCAGAATCCCTCCATTTCCAACCACGGCACATTTTTTAAACTGGGAACGAGAGTACGGCATCTCCTAGGGCAAAATGGGACAAGACAGGTCATTGGTTGTAGTGACATACCTAATAATTATCCTACAGGGATAGAATCATAAAAACCATGAATCATATGCAGCTCTGGAAGAACGCAGGTGGGTCCTGGCCTCCTGAACACCCCTCTGACCCCCACCCCTTTTAATGGCCAAAACAGACACTAGTAGATGTATTTTGGCCCAGAAATGTTGCCCCTGCCCCAAAACAGCAAGAATTTTTTTTAAAAAAAGGATAGTTATCTGGTGTTAAATTCCAGTTACCAGAAACATGCCTTTCCCTGTTATTTTGGACTCCATGATGATAGACACATGAGGCTTTAACCATCAAATACCAGAATATCTTAAAAACGAACATGTTTTATTTGGTGTAAACTTTACTGACTGCAACTCCCTCATCAGATGCACAGAGTGTAAACTCCGAAAGGCAGACCTTTATATTTAATGAAGTGGGTAGGATGGGGAGATGTTCAGTGTGACAGAAATGCAAAATATAACATGGTAGTGATCTCAATTGTTGTTGTTAACTGTCCTTGAGTCAACCCTGACTCATGGTGACCCTATGGATGAGACATCTCCAAGACCCCCTTGCCCTCCACTGCTATGCTTAGGACCTGCAGGCTCAGGCCCATAACTTTTTTGATTGAGTCTATCCAACTAGTGCGCGGTCGTCCTCTCTTTCTATCACCCTCCACCTTTCCTAGCATTATTGTCTTTTTTAATGAGTCATGTCTTCTCATGATGTGCCCAAAGTACGAGAGCCTCAGTTTGATCATCTTGACTTCTAGGGACATTTCAGGCTTGATTTATTCAAGGACTCATTTGTTTGTGATCTCAATAGGGTAAGTTAATAAACATCCAGCAATCACGGATAGGTGGCAAGTATTTCTAAATAAACATGTGCAGATTAACATATTTTGTGAGTCAAGAGAGGACCAACATTTAGCCTACAGATTTACATAGTTGGTGGGAATCGAAACCAGACGGACCAGAGGAAATAGGAATGTACAAATATTACCAGCAGTGAGAGCAGACCAAACTGTTGTCAGATCTTATAGTCCACAAAATTTTATGCTAAATAAAATGTGTTAAGTCTATAAAGTGCTACTTTGATGCTTTTGTTAAATCTCGGTGACCCATTTACACTTGTATATTTAAATTGCACTCACACATATACACATATTTTGGATGTGATGGGGCAGACCCAGGCATTTGATGATATAAGTCTGCATCTATCATACATAGTTTGGGAATGTAAGTGTTAGAATGAAAAGTACCATGGACAAGGGCTTTTCATTGGTAGCCCCACATCTCTGAAATTCACTCTTCCCCACAAATGATGTGTATTAATTTCCCTAGGAAATTGTTGTTAATTATTTTTACAAGAAATCTTAAACGTTCTATTTCAATCTGCATTTTCAGAATTGCTCTGACAAATTAATTGCTGCATTGTGATTTGTACTGAATAGTTATTTAATGGCAGGTAATTGTGCCCTAAAAGGTAGTTTCTGAATCATTTAATAAAAAAAGAAAAAATTATTTGGAGCAGCTCCCACTGCAAAGGGACAGAGTTCAGCAGTAAAGCACATGCTTTGAAAATATCAGGTCTCAAGGTTTAATCTCCAGAATATCTAGTGTTGCAGAGCTGGGAAAGTCCTCTGCCTGAGACCTTGGTGAGCTGTTGACAGCATTGGGTTGAAATGGATGAATGGTCTGAGCCAGTAGCTCCTTAAACAGCTGGCAATTGAAAGACTTGCTTATATAAGCATGCAAACGCAGCTATTAGTGCATGCATAGTTTATGAGCAACTTTACAACTGAAAAACAAAAATACACCCAAAGGAAACAGTGATGTGAAATGGATTTTTTAAAATGTTTATTTATAGGACACATTGCACATCAGTGCTCATAAAGGCAGGAGGCCTGAAGCAGCTAATAAACAGTCTGTTCAGTCTGATTTTGGAACAACTAAATGAAAGGCCATCCGCATAAGGACAGGAGCTGGCATATGTACTACACACATATTCAATGTTTCATCATTTCTTGGGACTTGGGAAAATATATTTGGCTTGCTGTCCCCTGAGTAAACCACATATGTGAGTGGCAAAGGGACTGACAACCACTTGGCCACATACCCAGTTGTAAAGCAGGTCCACCAGAGGGGTTTCTGACCCCCTACAAACCCCCTCTCCCACTTCCCAAGTGTACCAGAACCTAACACACTGTCATTTCTGGATGCCATTTCTGGATGATTTCCATTCTTTTTTGGGTATGAGATGAGTGTTAGGAGTCATGGGTGAATTAAATTGCTTCACTGTTTTGGTGTATATAGGGCCATTTTTTCAGGCAGAAATAGCCCAGGAAATAATTATACTGGAGGGGGTTGGTGGGTCAAGGGCTCAAAGTCTGCATGTGGCCCATGAGGAACATGTTCCCTGGTCTGATGAGAGGGGCTAGCTTTATACAACAGGAAAAGACTCTTTTGAGTGATGTTCTTTTTGTGATGTTCTTTTAATCACATTTTGAATTTGCTTTATCTTTTAACTCTATTTGCTTTATTTGATTTTATCACTGTTAGATGCCATCAGTGTGATTCTTGGGTTAAGACAGGTTAAACATCCAATAAATATGTGTGTAAATAGGTGGCACATTTTCCTTCTTTCCAAAATCCTGTTTAGAGCTTGGGAAAGTTACATTTTTGGACGACAACTCCAAGAATCCCTGGCATGGCCACTGTAAGTTTTCCAAGTGACATTTTCCTAGCTCTCAGCATATCTGGGAAGCTGCCCTAGCTCTGTAGTATAGCTGGAGTTTAGAAGCATTACTTTTATGATTGCATCTCCCAAACCTCCCCATACATACTCACTATAGTAGGTAGAGGATGCAAAATAACAACATTCCCAAGCTATCTGATCATGCTGCTATATGACTTCTCCTCCAGTTGCTGTGTACTGTAAAGTCATTTACAGGGTTTTGTCCGCAAGCTTCTTCAGAGGGGGTTTGCCATTGCCATCCTCTCAGGCTGAAATAATATGACTTGCCCAAGGTCACTCAGTGGGATTACACAGCCGAGATGGGATTCAAACCCTGGTCTCCAGAATCATAGTCCAATGTTCAAACCGCTATGCCACACTGGCTCCCCTCCCCTCCAGACCGCTTCCCAAATACACTTCCCAAGTGGTGGCTGGTGGACTTCATGTCAGTACAGCTGTGAATCTATTCTGGGTTTTAGTACTATCTCTATTCCTCAAACAGGCTCAGTACTTTGGATAGCTCCTTTTAAACCTCCTTTTTTTGGAGGTTTTTAAACAGAGGCTGGATAGTTGGGAGTGCTTTGATTGTGAGTTTCTGCATGGCGGGGGGTTGAACTGGATGGCCTTCTCTTCCAATTCTATGATTCTTTAAGTTCAGACTGAAACCCCAACAGTCTTACCAGCTCACTGACACAGCAGAACTAAGCCATCTCTCACACGCCCAGCTCTCCTTCAGAAATGCTACCATAACTGGAATTCACAGACTATCCATTGATACAATGGAACAATGAGTGCGTACCTAAAACACTTTATTATTGTTAATACATTTTTGGCAGCACATTGTGATCATCAGGCACTGTCCTATTTTCTTAACTGAACAGCAGAAGCCAAGCAGTACTCATGCAGTCCTTCTAGAGATTAAGGCTGTTGTCCAGCCATTTCCCACATGGCTAGGATATTTCTATGATGCATTAGGCTAAATATAAGTTAGATTGCCTGCCACCTGCTACGCAGGAAAGTGATGGTAAAGAAACTGCTCAAAGGCCTGATCAGAACAGTTATGGAACAGATAATTGTAATGCATGGATATCAAATCTGGACAGAGAAGAAGGCTGAAGGGTAAAATTAACTCATTTGAAGTGTGGTACTGCAGGAGAGTTTTAAGTATACCAAGAACCACCAAGAAGACAAATAAATGGGACCAAGTGCAATCAAGCCTGAGTTCTTACCAGAAGCCCAAATGTCTAAACAGAGGTTTTCATAGTTAAGTCACATCATGTGATGACATGACTCATTGGAAAAAATTATAATCCTCATTTTATTTATTTATTTATGGGATTTATACCCTGCCTTTCTCTAAAATGGTGCTGGGATTTTAGTTCAAATGTACCCAAGCTCTTTCTCCCATTTGTTGTAACTGAGTAGGAAAAGGGGAGACTAGACTAAAGGTGGATTGAGTCAATCAAAGAAGCCATAGCCCTGAGATTGCAAGGCCTGAGTAGAGTTTTAATAATAGAGCTTCTTGAAGGTCTCCCATTGATTTTGTTTGTTGTTAACTGCCCTCAAGTCGATCTTGACTCGGGGCGAGTCACAGGGGCATGCCTCTCAAATTTGCAGATGACACCAAATTAGGAGGAATGGCTAATACCCCAGAAGACAGGATGAAAATTCAAAATGATCTTAATAGATTAGAAAGCTGGGCCAAAGCTAACAAAATGAATTTCAACACAGAGAAATGTAAGGTACTGCACTTAGGGCAAAAAAATGAAATGCATAGATATAAGATGGGGACACCTGGCTTAACGAGACTACGTGTGAAAGGGATCTAGGAGTCCAGGTGGACCACAAGTTGAACATGAGTCAACAGTGCGATGCAACAGCTAAAAAGGCCAATGCAATTTTAGGCTGCATTAATAGAAGTATAGTGTCTAGATCAAGAGAAGTAATAGTGTAACTGTATTCTGCTTTGGTCAGGTCCCACCTGGAATATTGTGTCAAGTTCTGGGCACCACAATTCAAAAAGGATGTTGAAAAACTGGAGCGTGTCCAGAGGAGGGCGAGTAAAATAGTGAAGGGTCTGGAAACCATGCCCTACGAGGAACAACTTAGGCAACTGGATATGTTTAGCCTGGAGAAGAGACAGTTAGGAGGGGATATGATAGCCTTCTTTAAATATTTGAAGGGATGTCATATTGAGAAGGGCGCTAGCTTGTTTTCTGCTGCTCCAGAGAATAGGACCTGGAACAATGGGTGCAAGCTACAGGAAAAGAGATTCCCATCTTAATATAAGGAGGAACTTCCTGACAGTGAGAGCTGTTCGAGAGTGGAACACACTCCCTTGGAGTGTGGTGGAGTCTCCTTCTTTGGAGGTCTTTAAACAGAGGCTGGATGGCCATCTGTCGGGGATGCTTTGATTTTGAGTTCCTGCATGGCAGAATGGGGTTGGACTGAATGGCCCTTGTGGTCTCTTCCAACTCTACGATTCTATGATTCTGTGACCCTATGGATGAGACATCTCCAAGACCCTCTGTCCTCCACTGCTCTGCTTAATTCCTGCAACCCCATACCCATGACCTCCTTAATAGTCTATCCATCTAGCATGTGCCCTTCTTCTCTTCCTACTACCCTCCACCTTCCCCAGCATTATTGTCTTTTTCAATGAGCCCTCCCTTCTCATGATGTGTTCGAAGTACGACAGTCTCAGTTTGGTCATCTTGGTTTCAAGGGAGGTTTCCGGTTTGATCTGCTCTAGGACCCACTTGTTTGTCCTTTTGGCTGTCCATGGGATCCTCAGCACTCCTCTCCAGTACCACATCTCAAATGAATTGATTTTCTTCCTATCTTCTTTCTTAACTGTCCAGCTCTCACATCCATACACGGTAATAGGGAATACAATGGCTTGTATGATTCTATCTTTTGTGCTGAGTTATATATCTCTGCACTTTAGAATCTTTTTTAGTTCTTTCATAGCCACCCTCCCCATTCTTACAATCGTTTTAGAGAAAATGGTCAGATGGACACAAGTACTGTACCTTTGGAAACATTCTGAATACTTCTTGGTTAATATGGAAGATCCCACTTGTATCCACCTCATATTTCAGTTTTGTTCCCAAGGGAGTGTTCTTCTGAGTGGTGAAGAGGAAGGCTGGGGCATTGCAACACCTGAACAAAGTAGATCTAGGGAAAGATCAAGTCACATGAATAAACTCAGTTACAACATGAATGCAGCTCAGTTGCAAATGTAAACCTAACACAAGACACCCAGAAAATCAAGCAGAAGGCTCAGAGACTTTGTGGTTGGATCTACTATAAGCCAGTGTGATGCCACTGACTTAGGCAGCAGATGCTAGGGAACAGAAGTGGCAGCCTCAGACTTTTACTTACAAGCTATTCCGCTCTACTAACTTGTCCTTGGACCCTAAAACTAGCCTGATGCCTCAGACACATTTGAGAACATAGTCTCCCTATCACTAGTGTTGAAGTAAGATGAATTGCCTATCTGGATGTCTCTTGTGCATGGAATAATCATAAGACATCACCTTGCCACCTTGTGGATGGGAGTTGCAAAATGTCCTGGGCACAGAGTCCTGCAGTCTTGTGTGTGTGTGTGTGTGTGTGTGTGTGTGTGTGTGTGTGTCTGCGCACATAGACAGAGGAAGAGCTCAGTCTTAAGATACAAGCACACACACACATGCATGCGTGCACATTCACACCACTTCAACAAATACAGAGTGTTAATATCAATGCTATAGCTTGGTGACAGAACATACACTGTCCATGAAGAAGCTCTTCGGTTCCATTTCTAGCATTTTCAGTGAATGACTCTGCTCTGAAGCTCTGGAAAGCAGCTGTCAGACAGTGTAGTACCAAAGTGAGATACTGTGGCCCCTTGGACATTTTTGAACTGCAAGTCCCATCATCTGTCATCACTGACTGTTCTGGCTGAGGCTGATAGGAGTTGTAGGACAAAAACATCTGGAGGACCACAGTTCCCTCATGTGAACGATACAGAAGATTGTCCAACGGTCTCGATCTGAAAAAGCCTGTACCCTCTGTTTCCAGTGTATTTTTTCTCTGCACCTCTCACTGTTGCTGTCTAGGCACTGAATAATGGTGCACACTTAGATACAACTCTGTTGGAATTTGACATCAGCCCATCTCCCAAACTAGACATGGTAACAGTGTGTTTAAACATGGAGCCATCCCTGTCAAAATGAAAATGGTAATCTTATTTTTAAAAAGCAAAACAAGGCACACCTCTGATGGTACCTGTGATTTAGCTTCCCTTCTCAGGCACTTTCCCCTCCCCAGGTACATTTCTCCTAGCTGAATCTCCAATATCCCTTCAACCCTGGGACTTTTCCTTTCAATTCAGTGGAGAAAAGAGTTTCATATGGACATTTCCAGAATCTGGGTAAGTTCTTTGGATGACAACTCTCAGAATTCTGGCTATGATGGTTGGAAATTGTAAAAGCAAACCTTTTCCAACCTCTGCATATTCCTAACCATGCATCCCTTTCCTCCTTCCTTTGAAATGAATGGGGTAGCTCAGGTGCTCAATACATATCCTGAATGTAAGATTGTGAATTAGGGCAACAAGCTGGTTAAATGCCCTGACCTTTGAAACCTTACATAAAGCTTTTAAAGTTTTATCCAACAAACTTAAATGAAAGATCAACAAACTGGAACATATCCAGAAGAGGGCAGTGAAGATGGAGCATGAGGCCAAGTCCTGTGATGAAAAGTTGAAAGAGCAGGATGTCTTTACACTGGAGAAGAAGTGATTAAGAGGCAATATGAGAACCCTCTTCAAATATTTGAAGGGTTGTCACACAGATGATGAAGCAACTTTGTTCCCTGTAGTTTCAGAGGGCAAGACCGAATCAACAGGGTCAAATAGCAGATGGGCTCTTCTTCATTAGAGATTCTTAAGCAGAGGGAAGATGGGTGCTATCAGAGATGCCAGAATAGTGCAGTAACAGTGGATTGAACAAGATGATCTTTGGGTGAACTTGAAAAGTCACTTTTTAATAGTAATTTGCTGTGCAACTTGTTACAAAGCTCCACAGATTTGTTACTATTTCCATTTCAGTCATCAGCATTGTCTTCATAGAATCACAGAATCCCAGAGTTGGAAGAGAACACAAGGGCCATCCAGCCCAACCCCCTGCCATGCAAGAAATCACAGTCAAAGCATACCTGACAGATGGCCATCCAGCCTCAGTTTAAAGATCTCCAAGGAAGGAGACTCCACCACACTCCGAGGGAGTGTGTTCCACTCTCGAACAACCCTTACTGTCAGGAAATTCCTCTTAATGTTGAGATGGAATCTCTTTTCCTGCAGCTCACATCCATTGTTCTGTGCTCTAGTCTCTGGAGCAGCAGAAAACAAGCTTGCTCCATCTCAATGTGACACCCCTTCAAATACTTAAACAAGGCTATCATGTCACCCCTTAACCATCTCTTCTCCAGGCTAAACATACCCAGCTCCCTAAGTCTTTCCTCATAAGGCATGGTTTCCAGACCCTTCACCATTTTGGTCGCCCTCCTCTGGACATGCTCCAATTTGTCAACATCCTTTATGAATTGTGGTGCCCAGAACTGGACACAGTATTCCAGGTGAAGCCTCACTATCATAATCTTCATCATCATCCCTTAACAGGTTGTTACATTACTCTTCACATTGCACATTACTTTTCTGACACTTAAAATCCTTGGGATTAATGAGAGACTGGCATAAAAAAATTGAAAATTATGTTCAAAATAGTTCTAAAAATGCCCTTTAGAAGTAACTTTTTAAAAATGTAATAAAGTTACTCATTTTATGCATACAGCCTAAAAATCCATTGTTCCACTGACTGAGTTACTTTTGAAATGTAACTTTGCAATGCTCTTATGGGGGGGGGGGGGATAAGTAAGAGAATTACAGATCCATCCAAGAGAAAAGATTTATCTCCTTGATGTGGGGAGATATATGACTAGATCCCCTGGTATCATTTTGACAATTGAATTGTCAACTGAATTGTATTCAGATGGTCTGTGCACACACAAATCTGCTCTGGTAACGGTTTTGGGAGGGGTAGTACTTAGCTCTCCACCAACCTGCTCCTGTAAATACTCCCCATGCTGTTTGCCCAAAGGGAGGAATATCATAAACTCATGTGGCATAAAGACCAATAATGTTTGTATAAAGCAGCATGGGGAAAGGAAAAGGTTACACAACATTCTCCCCTCAAGCTGGGAGCAACTAAGCAAGGCACTTCATTTCAGAGAAAAAATAACCAGGGCCATGTTAGTAGGGGGGGGGGTTGAATTTTTCCCCCCAAGCTCTGACAATTGACCTACCAAACTGCAAAATCCATTCAGTTTTCTGCATCAAGATTTACTTGGGCTATAGTGCCTTGGATCAAACATTGATCAGAAAGGAGACTTCAGTCAAGAAGTCAGAAGACTAGGAATGGGAAGAGCAGCCATGAAAGAACTAGACAAAATCCTAAAAAGCAAAGATATACAACAGAACATTAAAGTTAGAATCGTCCAAGCCATTGTATGCCCCATCACAATGTATGGATGTGACAGCAGGACAGTGAAGAAAGTGGATAAAAAGAAAATCAACTCATTGGAGATGAGGCGCTAGAAAAGAGTGCTGAGGATACAGTGGACAGCCAAAAAGACAAACACATGGGTCCTTTAACAGATCAAGCCTGAACTCTCCCTAGAAGCCAAGACAACTAAATTGTGGCTATCGTACTTTGGCCATATCATGAGAAGGCAGGATTCATTAGAGAAGACAATAATGCTAGGAAAGGTGGAAAGCAATAGAAAGAGAGGAAGATCACATGCCAGATGGCTAAACTCATTCAGCAAAGTCATGGGCCTGTATCTACAAGACCTGAGCAGAACAGGGGAGGATAGGGGATTTGGAGATGTTTCATCCCCAGGGTGACATGTGTTCAGCTTGACTTGAGGGCAGCTAACAACAACAACAACAACAACAACTGGCATCATTGGTTTGAGCCAAGAGCTATCTTACTTGAAGATGTGGGCTTCGGTGACATTCATCTCCCATTTGCACATCTGAAGATTCTTCCATCTCTCAAACAATTCAGTCTGCTTTACCCTATAAAAATGGGGAAAATGACATTTACAGTAAATTCCTAATTTGATATTTGAAGGAACACCTCTCCCTATATATACCTGCCAGGGGACTACAGTCTGCTGTGGGGACCTTCTTCTGTGTCTCACCAGTGTGAGTCAATACATTGGGTAAGGTAAGGACATGGGAGAGGGTCTTCTCAGCCACAGCACTCCACTTGTGGAATACTCCCACTCTGGAGACCCAGCTGGCACCAATACAGGTTTCATTTGGGTGCTGAATGAAAACTTGGCTGTTCACCAAAGCCTTTGGATCTCACTGATCTATCTCAAATGCTAAGGGAGTGGTTCTCAAACTGTGGGGCAGGACTCCTTGCAGGGGCACAAAAACTTGCTCAAGGGGGTTCCAAGACTTGAAGGCCCTGGTCCAGCCTCCTCTCCTTCCTCTTCCCAAACGTTTTCTGGAGGGGAAGAGAAAGCCAAGGAAGTTGCTTGGAGCCTCTGCCCAAGAGATGAGGAGAGCTATTTCCTTATAAGATGTTAGAATATGAATATTCATGAATGTCTGAACAAAAATAAGCACACTAAGTAAAAAAAAAAATCAAATATTGTGTCAAGCAATAGGGCGATGTCCAAAAGTAGATGTAAAGAGGGTCACAAAAGTAAAACATTGGAGAACCACTGTGTTAAGGCACATGGCTTTAAATTAGTTTTAATCTGTTTTCATTTGATGGCTGTGGTCCAAAACATAGTGCAGAAATAATCCAGTTTGAGACCACTTTAACTGCTCTGGCTCAATGCTAGGGAATCCTGGGAACTGTAATTTTGTGAGACATTTAGCCTTCTATGTCAGAGAGCTCTGGTGCAACAATAAACTACAATTCCCAGGATTCCTTAGCACTGAGCCAGGGCAGTTAAAGCAGTTTCAAACTGGATTGTTTCTGCAGTGTGTTTTAGACCTATGCTTAATATGTTTGTTGTTATGTGCCTTCAAGTCGTTTCCAACTAATAGCAACCCATCACAAGGTTTTCTTGACAAGATATTGTTCAGAAGGGGTTTGTCTTTGCCTTCCTCTGAGGCTGTGTATGTGTGAAGATTTTTTATTATCTTTCCACCTGGGCCAAAGAAGTAGCGAAGGATTATACGTTGGTGTTGAACTGCAAATTGAATTTTTAACGTTGTTGATTGTAGTTATATATGGACCCCATGAAAATAAAGAATCCTTTTATGCAAATTTAAATAAAGAATTGACCGAACATAATAACAGCAATGTTTTATTAATTGGAGACTTTAATGGAGTTATAAACCCAAAAACGGATAGAAAATCAGATAAGCTAATAAAAAAAAATCAGGGAAGGTTACCACAAGCCTTTTTTGATATAATGGAAGAGCAAAGCTTAGAAGATATTTGGACCGAAAAGTATGGAAATAAAAGTGGGTTTACTTTTTACTCTGAGGTGCATAAATCTAGCTCAAACTACATTCAAGAAACTGGTACATTTTTAAAGCAGCTGAAAAAACTGGGATGGCAGAGGATTAATCAAAGCAATATGTATTTGACAACATTGAATTCAGTATAAGGCAGCAATAACTGAAAACACTGGAGTAAACTGACCAATGGTTTGACTCAGCATGTTCCTAAAATGAGTTAGTCAAAGAAATCTAACTAGCGGCTCACTTTTGCACATTTAGACCCTTGCTGGATAGGGAATATTAGGGATTGTAGTTTGTAATGAAGTTACTTTTGGGGATAACCACTGAGAAGGCATTTAGGTCCTCACTGATGAGACAGATCTGCCCCAAACCTAAGAGCACAAGGTTTCCTACAATAAAAATAAAATGAGCTACTGTTGCGCCAAAGGTGATAATTCACATCCCCGAGACACAGTTGTCTTGATTGATACCCCCATAGATTGTGTGCATAGAAAGAGACTGGAGAGGACTGGGGGACTTGTAGTATACAAGACCTCTCTTTCCACACACCCTATCCATCAAAATGATGGACATTTTTGCCTGTCCATAAATAAATGGACAGTTTTGCCTGTCCTTCTGACTAGCCACCTTCAAGAAACTTTGAGGGGCAGCCGATTTCTAAATCACTTGACAACCTGTCTTTAAATATGCATCAACCCCTAGTGCTTCAGAATAAAAGAGGGCACCCCAGATCTATAGGGAAATCATCTCTTTCTAAAGAGGGCATACCAGATTAGAAAGCCATTAAGAGTACCAGTATATACCCTTGTGCATTAGCGTATAACCTTTTCTTGAATGCAACAAGGTTCTTTTCTCCTGTGACTCTTCTGCAGAGTAGGGGTTTAATATTTAAAAGTGGTGTGACTTACAATTTTCCATAAGCCATACTTAAAGAACTAGGTCATTTTGTGCTTTAGACCAGCAGAGCATGAAAATGTGGGCATCTCCCCAAGGCAGAGCATAGCAAAAAGGTGTGGAGGTAGTGAGAAATGGGTTTTGGAAGGGAAGCTAAACATGCCAAGAAAACACAGCAAAGCTCAAAGTAAGGGCAATTCCCAACAGAGAGGCTGATGAGTCAGATAGGCTGATTCAGCATGGTCAACATGGTAGTTTGTTATGTCATTCCCAATGCTAGCTGACACCTTTGGACTGGGGCAAGGGAAATACTCAAATTTTGAGGAGGCCAATAGCTAAGTGCCCTCTGAAGGCACCCTCCTAAATTGTTGAGTTCTTGGGTATGAATATACCCAGAGGACATTTTGATTTCCCATGATGCCCTGAATCATACTACAACAGGGGCACTGTGGGAAGTTAATGCTATTGCAGACAGGTAGGACTAATGGCTGATGTCCACAGTTGCTGGGTTCTTGGTATCTCCTCCAGAATAAGAAAGTAATACTTGGGATCTCAAGGTATCACTGGATTACAAATCTCTCAGCAGCTCTAGTCAGCATAGCTGATGGTGGGAGATGCTGGAAGGAGCAACACAATAGTATCTTGAAGGCTGCATACATTGTGACCTCTGCTTTATGCTGCTGAGGCTATCTATCTACTACCATTTTTTAAATAAACCTAACAGATTATTTGTTTGTTTATTAAACATACACACACTTTGTTGAAATCCCTAGAGGCAGATTTCTATTATTGTTTCATAACTATATACAGAGTAGTGTTGGCCACTTTGTGGATTACTTTGGTGTGCCTTATAGATACTAATTATATCTGTAAACTAATATGAGAAAGAGAGAAATGTGCATTCAGGTATTGTACTTATTTTGATCTATACTTATTAATATGTAAGTGTTGCTCTTTCATAATAGTCCCTGATAAGGGCCACACAAATATTTTCTTATAAGAATAATGCCCATTTAAAAATATATATATCCTGAGACCTTTTGCCTCTTTTGTAT
This sequence comes from Phrynosoma blainvillii, assembly GCA_026167975.1. NCBI lineage: Eukaryota > Metazoa > Chordata > Lepidosauria > Squamata > Phrynosomatidae > Phrynosoma > Phrynosoma blainvillii. The sequence continues at coordinate 19,492,270 of JANUYF010000002.1, forward strand.
TAACCTTCCCAACTGGGCCTTCCCCTGCAGTTCTCTCCAATCAATACTTTTCCTTTAACTTTCTAATCAGAAGTGGGAAAAGTTACCTAACATCCGCCAACATTTCACAGATGAAAATTGGGACATGTGTGGCCAACCAACATCAAAGTATGGTCAAAATGACAAAAGTTGTTAATCAGAAAAAAGAGACAAGCGAGGAGATGCTGCAGCAGTTTCCTTTTGCCTGAGTCTACTGGGAAGGACACCCTCTCCTCCTCTGCTTCCTGCTGAATTAACTGGGTGCAAACTAGTTTTGCACTTTAAACTCAGTTTGCACCAATTGAATACGCCAAGGATAAAGAGGGAAAATGGAAGGAGGAGGAGAGAGAAACCTGTAGCTGGGGAAAACAATCAGATGTCTGAGTATTAATCAGCACTGTCCCTATCAAATCAAGACAGTTGGAAAGTATGTGTTTTGGGGGTAGGTGGGTGGGCTGTAACTCCAGAATCCTCAGTTGATATGGCCACCATGCCAGTTAGGGATTCTGGGGGTTATAAAAGTATAAAAATATAAAAAGTAATTCTCCCACTCTGCCATTTTGCTTCTTATCACAAAGCAAGCTCACGACCAGAAACTAAAGCCTCCCCTCCATTGATATAGATAGCTCCTGTGTACCCCAAGAAAGATAGATGTCTCATCTCTAATTACCTTTAATTTTAGCTAATTTGTTATTTCTTCCTCTTTTAATTAGTATTTTATATTGTTATTCATTTTATATTGTTAATGTGTTTAGTTTGCTTCTTTTTATGATTGGGAGGAGGGTTGGGGTAGGGGATTATTTAGAAATGAGGATTTTAATTGTATATTGTATTTTATTGTTATTCTTATTTGTAACCCACCTTGATCTGAAGAGAGAGGCGGGCTATAAATAAAATGTATTTGCTGTTGTTGTTGTTACTGTTGTTGTTGTTGTTGTGGAATCCTCTCTGAACTTTATGCCTAAGTGGTAATTCAACCCCAGTTTTGCCTGGCTGAAGTGAAAGAACATGTCTACCACTTACATTGAGAGCACTTTCACATCAGTGATACTTCTTCTCAGTTCCAGGCATTTTGAAGAGTTGAACTCTAAAGGGCCTTCATAAAATTCAAAATACCTAAAGGGGATGAAGTGGGCAGGAGGGGGAGGTAGAAGAAGAAAGAAAAAAAGAAATGTAATCACAACTTACCAACCAATTTACCAAATAAGCACAAATATGTACACATCTCTTTGTTAGAGACTAGAAAATATTTATTTATTCATTCATTCATTTAATCTGAGTGGAAATAATCACTGACACTAGTTACCTGCACAGTTATACTCAGAGCACAGTGTATTGTTATGCACAAAAAGTTACTTTTTTGGACTAAAACTCCCAGAGACCCTCAGCCAACACAGCTATTTCCAAGCTTTGCTTATATGGACTCAGAAGCTGGAGGAAATTTGCTTGAGAGAATTGAGAAGAACAATTCTTTATATTTCTTGCATGCTTCCCATGTCAGTTCAAATCTGTGCATACAGCAACGTCTCTCATTTCCCAACCACCTCCCAATGGTCCAGATCAATCAGGTATCCATTCAAATAAAATGGGAGACCTAAACAACAAAGTACTGTATTTAAATGAAAGCAGGAATGTGCAGGCTTATTCCTCCACCTGGCTTAAGCTCCATCCTGTTCCATCTCTTTATTTTGGAGCAGGAGATGACCAAAGAAATGTCAGGAGAGTGTCAAGACAAGAAGTTCAGGAGCCTCTACCTGCATTGAGATCCCTCCAGACCATCTTAACTGACAACAGAAGGAATAACTGAGACAAAATGTAGACCTGTGACTTTGACATCATCACTTTTCTTCTCCTGTATGATTTTTAAAATCTTTGCCTGATGAAAATGCCAGTGAAGCTTCAGAAGACTGCATGATGTACAAGGGGGTATAATAAAGTTTTAATTATCACCATAAAAATTTTTTAACAGAAAGTTTGTTTTGATGTGTAATTGTTAACTTATCTCTACATATGCAGGGGTAGCTGTGTTGGCCATTTAGCAAATTCAAACAAAAATCCACCAAACAGTGATACCTTTATTGGCCAACCAAAATGCACAATATACTTGTTGCAAGCTTTCAAAGCTCCACTGGCCTCTTTATCAGTCAAGATGTTACAAACCAAACAGGAGAAAAAATAGGAGATGTTACTCAGATGCCTGCATTTGAATGTTTCTGTCCTTAGTTAAGATGGTAAGAGGAGGGTATCTTTTGATGAAGGCTGGTCCCTCCTTCTGTCCTTTTGGCTATTGAGAGATTTGCAAAGCCCAGGAAATTTATAAGCTTATCGCACGGCACTTCGAAGAACGGGAACGTAATGGAACCCAAGGCAGGGGTAGGCAACCTTTCCCCTTTAAGGGCTGAGGGACTTCAGCTCCCAGAAGCCTCAGCCATGTTGGCCTATAGTCCCATGTTGGCCAATAGCTCCTGGGATTCTGGGAGCTGAAGTCCCTCGGCCCTTAAAGGGGAAAGATTGCCTACCCCTGACCCAAGGGAACGGAACGGAGCAAAAACACATTTTACTGCACGGGAGAACTCCACCAATGCCGCCGGGAGTCTCCAATCCATTCCCCAGCCATTCCTGACAGCTGATTTTTGCGATCGAATATGCCTCCATTCCTATGAGGTCACAGACCTCTTTGTTGGCAGAGGATAATGGATTCCTCAAGGAGTCTTCATGTTTTTGCATCAGGAACATTTTCATAGGTGTTGAGGCAACTGACACACAAAATACCTGGAGGAGCACAGATTTATCTCACCCATGCCTCTCTGGAACCTATACATTCCCCAGAAGGCAATGAATAGAGCTTTAGGGCTGCATGTCCACTGCAGAAATAGTGCCATTTGATACCACTTTAACTGCTATGGCTCCATCCTATGGTATTCTGGGATTTGTAGTTTTGTGAGCTATTTAGCCTTCTCTGTCACAGCTCTGGTGCCACAACAAACCAGAAATCCCAGAATTCCATAGCATTAAGCCATGGCAGTCAAAGTGTCAAACTGCATTATTTCTGCAGTGCAGATGTAAAGTAAGTTATAGTCAGCTTTGTGTCTTCAGAAATGGAGGGCTGTCACTGATTCTTCAAACCAGTATGCTTCACTAGGTGTGTTGGTGGTGGTGGTGGTGTTGAGAAGTATTTTTTAAAATTGCTTTCCTACCCATCATAAACTCATTAGAGTTTGTGGATATACAGTCGTCCCTCCATTCTCACAGAGATCTGTGTTCCTCACTTATGCACGTGGGGCGGACGGAGGGGGATAAAATGGGGCACGTGCCCATGGGGGCGTGCCTCCATTCAAGCCAATGGAGCTTGAATACACGCGATTTCCCATTTTCACAGGGGGTAGGGTCCAGAACGGATCCCCCACGAGAACAGAGAGTGGACTGTATTATAATTCAGCTGTTTCACTCTTCAGACTTTGGAGTTTTGTTGTTGTTGTTATCCAAGGACAGCTGTTCTGAGGTCAGAAATGGAGCATCCAGGAAGACTGAATTGTTCTGCAACAGGTTTTTCTGTATTCCCATTCCTAAATGCCAGTCCTGCAGCCACAAGGTTGTGAATTCAATCCAGGCAGGGCTCCAAGGTCGACTCAGCCTTGTATCCTTCCGTAGGATGCTAAAATGAGTACTCAGCTTGTTGTGGGCAGTTAGCTTACACACTGTAAACCAGTTAGAGAGTGCTTAGTTCACTGATAAGCAGTATAGAAATGTACTTGCTATTTTTATTGCTAATATCCAATTTATGTCCATTTATCCTCTAGCAGAGAGGCTGGCTTGTTTGCCCAATGTAGACTGCTGAAGGGAAATGTTGACAGAGGATGACATACAACACATTAAAGATGAGCAAGTTAAAGCCCCTCTAATATGGTCCTAACTTATTCTGTTTATGGCCAACTGAAGTTCCTGAGTGGTTTTCTATAGCAGTCTTGTGGATAAAACATGGATGCCCAAGTTCAGAAGCCCTTGTAAATCTGATGGGTATAGAACTGGCCAACAGACATCACTGGCATAGGTAGGACCAGAGTAGCAAATAGCTGTGTGATCACTGGGGCAGTGAATCTGTTATGGGTTTCAGTCTGAACTTTAAAGGATCTATTCAAGGTGTTAAATCCTATCCCCCAAAATAGGTTCAGCACTCTGGAAAAGTCATACTAAAATCTGAAGCAGATTCACCATCCTGGTAAGACCAGAGTCACCATGTGCCACTGGCTATGTGCCCTTGGAGCTCCCTTTGCCTTTCTAAAAAATATTCTGGCAGCTAAAAGGATGCTCCTTTGCCATGAAGTTATTAACCCATGATCACAGGGAAAATTAGATGATAAGATGAATAAATCAATCTTCATATCTGTCATGGAGTGGCTATGCTGCCTGACATTCCTAAATTAGAAATAATAATAATAATCCAGCTCACATTTCAACAGCTCATCTGGCATATGGGGATCTGGCAGACAAGAGGGAATCTTGGCTCATAAAGAACTTCCAAGAGCAAAAGGAAAAGAGAAGGATGGGGCTGGGGCTGCCAGCCAATTTGATAAGAAGGCATTAAACATTTCCCAAGGTGTCCTGCAGTTTTACCTTCAGTTGTTTCCTGTTTACCCAGATAAGTGGTTCCAAAAACAAGCAAACAAAGAAGTAAACCTAGGCTCCAGGCAGAAAAAGAAGCAGCAGGGAAATGTTTGCACAGCAATTTCACTAAATAAAATTTTAGCAAACTATAAAACTATGCTGGAAGGAGGCCAGAATTTAGGCTTGGTTATACACTCTAAAACCCATGCTCCCCAAAAGGCATTAAAGTCTTCATCTCCTGGGTGTTAGTGCTCTCTCACACACATACTCACACACACACGTGCACACACAGATACACACACATTCACACTAATGCTGCACAAAATATGTGTGGGTATGTAACTGCCTTCAAGCTACCTGCTGACTTAAGGCAACCCAATGAATTTCATAGGGTTTTCTTAGGCAAGGAATTCTCTGAGGTAGTTTTGCCAGTTTTTTCTCCTTTCATTTGCTTTGCTTTAAAACAAGGAAGGGACTTCTGTGGGCCTCTAGATGTTGTTGGACAGCACTGGACAGCTCTCTAGTCAGCATATTTCCCACAGAGTGTAGCTATGGGGGTGGGAATAAAGGATTTGATTTCCTTAATTTTCCATCAGCCCCAAATTTCTAGCAGTGCAGCAAGTGGCATGTAGAAAATCATTTACATTGAGAATGATTCTATTTGCTGTGTTCATCTTCCCTTGGTCATTTGGTTAAGAAGCACGTTGACAAGCTGGAGTGTGTCCAGAGGAGGGTGACCAAAATGGTGAAAGGTCTGCAAACCATGAAGCCTTATGAGGAGAGACTTAGGGACTTGGGTATGTTTAGCCTGGAGAAGAAAAGGTTAAGGAGAGACATAATATCCATGTTTAAATATTTGAAAGGGTGTCATTTTGAGGCTGGAGCAAGTTTGCTTTCTGCTGCTTCAGAAACTAGGACCCAGAGCAATGGATTCAAACAACAGGAAAATATTCACCTCAATATTAGGAAGAACATCCTGACAATGTGAGAACACATTCCATCAGAATATAGTGGCATCTCCTTCTTTGGAGGTTTTTAAACAGAGGCCGGATGGCCACCTGTCAGGAATGCTTTAATTGTGTATTCCTGCATGGCAAGGGGTTGGACTGGATGGCCCTGGTGGTCTATTCCAGCTCTATGATTCTATGATTCAAGCTTTTGTGCAGGCCTTTATAGCCCTTTTCTTTGGATGCTTAAGCTGTATTTCTAAATATTACTGAATGTTACGAAAATGTTAAGATACTGCAATGCAAGAAACGTGAGGACTGAATGAAGATTTCATTTGGTGGGGCTGAATAATTATTTGGTAGAGAGGGAAATGCCCTCATTTTGCACATACACATGGCATAGCTACATTGCTTCTCCCACCCGTCTCTCCCAACTCACATCCTCCTCTGTAACTGATTAGTGCAGTCAGTTTGCAGTTGTGCAGAAAGGTCTCTTATCAAATGCAGCACGTGAGACTCCTCCCCCCCCCAAAAAAATCTCTGCATTCTGCCGCCAGTGTGGCTTTCACGTCTGCTTACTCTCGCTGTGAACAATGCAGTTATGCAGGCTTTTAAAAGCTGCATAAACAGCACAGAAAGAAAACCACTCTATTTGCTGTACTCAGCCTTACTTGAACAACTTCAAATTCAGCGACAAGATGGCTGGTAGACACAGAAGACAGTTTAGTGTTTATTTAATCATACAAAATACGTTTCTCCATCCCTACAATCCAGTGGTGGTTAAGACACTGACTCTGTTGATTGCAAGGTAGGCAGGTTGGCAGCTCGAGGCCCAAGTGCTGCATGATGGGGTGAGCTCCTGTCACTAGTCCCAGCTTCTGCCAACCTAGCAGTTCAAAAGCAGACAAATGCAAGTAGCTAAATAGGTACCACTTTGGCGGGATGGTAAACAGTGTTCTGTGCAATCATGCTGGCCACATGATCACAGAGTAGACTCTCACAATGCTGGCTCTTCAGCTTATTAACAGAAATGAGCACCGTCCTCTATGGTCGGACATGACTTGACAACCTTGTCAACGGGGGAATACCTTTGCCTTTACTTTTACAATGCAACCTTGGCTGCTGGAATAGTCCACATAATGCTTTGTTTTGGGACAGGAGTCCCCATTTTTAAAAAATTTGCACTGATCCTGTGGAAAGTGGTGAATGGTGACTCTGAAGTCAGAAGAGTGAATGATGAATCCATTCTGAGTTTTAGTATGAACCAGGGTTGACTGCTTTAAACCAGGTTAGTTTAAAGCAGTGATTCCCAAAATGGGCAGTATGCCCTCCACGGGGTGGTGGAAGGGTTTGGGGGGGAAGTGGGGTAGTAGGGGGCAGTGAGGGGAAAAGGGAGCAGCAGGGGGGCTTTCTTGGTGTGCAAGAAAGACAAGGGGAACCAGTAGCCTTTAAGACAATGGTGGGGATGAGGATTGCATGAAATTTCTTTTCAGGGTCCTCAAAAAATCACCACACAGCCTCATCAATCATTTTGTGTGGTGGTGTATCCCACTTTTTGTCTGCCCATGTGAGCTCACTCCCTTACCAGTGTCTTTCACTAGTAGTGGCAATTGAGAAACTCTCATGAGGCTTGAGCACAGGGCATTGCTTCTGTGGCTCTGAGCAGCATCATTTTAGAACAGACTGGAGGAAAGAGTTACAGCACATGGTGTCAGGGGAGAAGTGGCAGCAAAAAGGAGCTTTCAGTTTTGGGACCTTGCTTCAGCTTTGCGAGCTTTGCTGGGACTTAGCTAGCAGGTTGGAGTTGCACTACTGGTCCTGCTTTCTTTCATCAGACAGGGTGAGAAAAGAGGTAGCAGAAGAAACTATTTTTGTGGGAAAGTGGACACTTGAAGCTGTGTGGGGAGGACATGTCTTCCACTCTGAGAGGATTTCTAAAGAGCGAGGTACAAATACAATAAATAATAACAACAATAATACTGTCTCTGGGGAAGGAATATCTGTGCTTGATTATTGGAAAGAGTCCTTTGTCTTTGAGTAGTTCCTGTAGTTAAAATCTCTCCCTTTCCCAATCCACACCAGTCTCCACGCCAGAGCATGTGGCCTCTGTAAACCCCCTACATATGCACCAGCTGCGCCTTTCTCTGCCCCAATGAAGGATTGAGAGTCCCTCCTCTCTGGGGAGAAGCTTCTCCCTTGAACCTGCTCACCCTGGGAGCAGCAATTGAGCAGCTGCCTGGGCAGCAACCAAGAGACCTCTTGTCCACACTGGCCTTTGCTGCAAGGCTGGCACAGATGAGAGGCTTCTCTGTCATTGCTTAGCCAGCTACTCAGTTTCTGCTCCCAGGATGACAAGGAGCAAATGGAACAGAACTGAGCAGCCAGTCAAATGGCAACCAAGAAGACTCTCATCTGTGCTGGCCTTAGCTGCAAGACTGGCACAAACAAGAAGCTTCTTGGTCGCTGCTCAGCCAGCTGCTTGGTTGCTGCTCCCAAGGTCACTGGGCGCAAAAGAAGCAGCGACTGGCTGTTTTGAATTTGCAGTAGAACAGTAGACCTAATATAAAAAAATATGCTGGGTGGTGCTAGGATTGTCCCCCAAGAGGAAAGGGGGCAGTAGCCCAAAAATGTTTGGGGACCACTGGTTTAAAGCAAAGGAGTAAAGATTGGCACTGCAAGACATCCAGTTACTCTTAAAATAAATCCTCTAACTGCCAATCTGATTTCTGATTGACTCACAATTCTGATTCTGGTCTTCTGATTTAAGAGTGGTGAACATTAAACCTTCTCTGCCATAAACCTGTTACATTACTAACAGAGACTTTTCTCTGTGTCCCAGAGAAAGTGAGATAAGAAGAGACTTGATGTGACATGCCAGGTTTGGAATGCCCTCTCCACAGCAACTTGCTTAGGGCTAGATACAGTTTGGTTTATTGCTTGCTACACTTTTCCTTCCTTTTGCACATGCCTCCTGAGATGTTTGTGCTTGCTTATTTGCCTAATCCATATCCCAGTCTTTTACATAAATAATTGTTTACAGAGTAGAAAACCAAACAGTCATAATATAGTCCTAAAGAGTACAGTTCTAAACAAAACAGGAAATACTAAAATAAAGCATGTGAACTAAAAATTGCAACATTCTTTCCAAACAGACAATAAAGTCACTTCTGTCAAAAGCACTCTAACACTTTGGGCTTGTTTGCTTTTTAGCCTGACCTTCCAGTTGGTGGTGTTAGTGTTGCCATGATTTTTAATGGTGAATTCTCTCATTGCTGGTTTTAATTGTAATTTGCTCTGGGAGCCTTTGTGCTAAACAACAGGCTTGACATTCACATAATAAATAAAAACTGTTAATGCCTCCTGCTATCAAAGGATAAAAACAAGAACATTTCCTTAATCATTACAGAAGGTCATGACTTGGCCCTCCTGCTGACAGTTCTAACAAAGTCACCTTGTCAAACAGCTGGCTTTGTAACACTCCAACAGCAAGAGCCTTGAGGCTGGGTATGTCCAATGCCAAGTGATGTTATGGCAATAAAGGACAGTGAAGAAAGTTGACAGGAAGAAAATCAATTTATTTGGAATCAGGATTGTCGGTGTCCATTTTCATAGGGGATGCCCCTTATCGGAAGGCTGGAAAGTTTACCCTTATAGGACTAGAAAGTGCAAATGCAGGTTTACAGTAGAACATTGAGAAAACAAAAATAATGACCACAGATGAATTGCATAACTTTAAAATAAATAATGAATACATGGAAATAGGTCAAGATTTTCCATATCTTGGCTCAATTATTAATCAGAATGCAGAATGCAGCCAAGAAATCGGAAGACTAGGACTTGGAAGGGCAGCTATGAAGGAATCAGAAGTGTAAAAATATTCTATTTAATATCAAACTCAGGATTGTCCATGCTATCGTATTTCCCATTTCTACTTATGCTTGTGAAAGCTAGACAGTGAAGAAAGCCAACAGGAAGAAAATCAACTCATTTGAAATATGGTGCTGGAGTAGAGTTCTGCGGACTGCTAAAAAGATGAACAAATGGTATTTTGGAGCAAATAAGGCCTGAACTATCCCTAGAAGCCAAGATCTAAACTGAGACTGTAGTACTTTGTGCATATCATGAAGAGACATGACTCACTGGAAAAGACAATGATGCTTGGGGATGTAGAAGACATTCGGAAAAGAGGAAGACTGCATTCCAGATGGATAGACTCAAGCAAGAAAGCCATGGTCCTGAGCTGCAAGATCTGAGCAGGGCTGATGATGATAGGATGACTTGGAGGTATCTCATTCATAAGGCCACTATGGGTCGAAGCTGACTCAATAGCAGTTAACAACAATAAGGAGTAACAGGTGTCCCTTATTTAAAAGAATGTTCCCTGTTTAAGAGTTTGAAGGCTTTTGCTTTTATACAGACTGAACAAAAAGTGCCAAAAAAACCTTATATTTGGGTGTGGGTACTCCATAAAACAGAAATGTGTGCCTCATGTAATTTATGAGTGTGTTCAATATGTTGATTTTACAGAGAAATGAATGGCTATGTTAACTGAAATAAACACTTTAATTTGACGCTTAGGCAGATCATTGTTAATTAGTACTTCTTGACTGTCAACCTTATATGTCAAGAGTTTCAACTGTCCCTTACTGGTATTTTGAAAATGCAGCAACTGTATTTGAAATGTGGTACTGACAACAAAGATATACAACTCAGCACAAAAGTTAGAATCATACAAGCCATTGTGTTCCCTATCACCATGTATGGATGTGAGAGCTGGAGAGTTAAGAAAGATGATAGGGAGAAAATAAATTCATCTGAGATAATGTGGTGCTGGAGAAGAGTGCTGAGGATCCCATGGACAGCCAAAAGCACAAACAAATGGGTCCTAGAGCAGATCAAGCCAGAAACCTTCCTGGAAACCAAGATGACCAAACTGAGACTGTCATACTTTGAACACATCATGAGAAGAGAGGACTCTTTGGGAAAGACAATAATGCTGGGGAAGGTGGAGGGAAGTAGGAAGATTGGAAGGCCACATGCCAGATGGAGAGACTCTATTAAGGAAGCCACGGGTATTAAGGGATTGCAGAAATTAAGCAGAGCAGTGGAGGACAGAGGGTCTTGGAGATGTCTCATCCATAGGGCTGCCATGAGTTGAGATCGACTCGAGGGCAGTTAACGACAACAAACTAGACCAGGGGTAGGCAACCTTTTTAAGCTTGGGGCCGGCCCCGCGAAGTCCCCCCCACCGCTGGGCCGAGGGGGGGAATGGTGGCACGCGCGCACCCCCCCGCGCCGCCGCTGCCGCTGCCGCTGCACAGCCACCTCCGCACGCGCCGCCGCCGCCATTTCGGAAATCAAATTGGCAGTCACAACGCGTTTGCGCATGTGCAGTACTCCTGCGCATGCGCAAACAAATCAAAATGGCGGGCGCAACGTGTTTGCGCATGCACAGTACTCCTGCGCATGCGCAAACGAGTCACGGCCGCCATTTTAATTTTCAAAATGGCAGTCGCGACTCGTTTGCGTATGCGCAGGAGTACTGCGCATGCACAAACACATCACGCCCGCCATTTTGATTTCCAAAATGGCGGTTGCAGTGTACGCGGCCACACGGCGACAAAAATGCGTGGTGGCGGCAACCTTCCGCCTGGGCCGGTAAGTCCAGGGACCTGGGCCTTAACCGGCCCCCGGGCCGTAGGTTGCCGGTCCCTGAACTAGACAGCAAAGCAAACCTGAAGTCCCCCTAGAAGCCAAAAGAAACTGAAGCTATCCTACTTTGCATATGTCATGAGACAACATGACTCATTAGAAAAACCAATAATGCTCGGTATAGTGGGAGTCAGTAGGAAAAGAGATAGATTGTGTTATAGGTGGATGATAGACTCAATCAAGGAAGTCACAGCCCTGATTGTGAAGGTTCAGAGCAGGGCTGTTCGTGGCAGGGCACTTGAAAATCTCTCATCCATAGGGTCACCATAAATTAAAGCTGACTTCATAGCAATTAACAACAACAGGTCCCTAAGATTCCAGTATCATTGTAGAAAGTACTTTACAGATGGCCTTTCAAGATCAAATACCTTGAGAAAAGTAGTGGCCAAAGGTTGTGACTTTTTTTGCAGCTCACACAGGTATCAACCCATTCTCAGCTAATTAGCGTATTGGACTGGAGTGAAGAGAGCCAAGTTCTAATTCCCCTGAACTTTGAAACAGCTTGGGGAAGGGGATTCTTCAGTATTTTTTTTAAATGGAGATGAGGGACATGCAGGGAGGTGAAGGAAGCTGTCCACCCTTGCCTCAAACAAATGTTGAAATTAAAAATGTAGTAATCAAATAAACAATAGCGACATAACAAGGCTTCTGGCAAAGCAATTTTTTTTACAAAGCCTTTTAATGTCTACTCAGCCCCACTCCTCTTTGTCCTCTGTCTAGCTGGAAGTTGTTTAGCTCCATCAGGAATGGGAAGATGATGAAGGAGAGCTGGAGAAATACGAACATTTGGTGCTGGGTTGCAGCAACATATCTGCAGTAAAAAAATGCAATAAAGCTTGATCTGGGAAAGAATAAGATTCTGCTCTTCCTGAACCTACTATAGCTGTGTGTGTCTATCTACAACAGGCAAGGGAAATAGCAGATGCCTCCAGAGTCTCTCACTGAGCAAAACAGAGAAACCAGGAGGGCAGATAAGCCAGCTTTACCAGTTACCCATAGCATGTGGGGGGGGGGGGGGAAAGCACAAATAAGTCTGGATACCAAAATGGAAATCATAAGCAAAGTGGCAGCTAGTGAAAAATGAATCACCCCCGGATGCATTTTGGAAGAAGATTTCAGGCAGTCTCTAAAGGTTCAAGATGTTTTCATTTACTTATACAAAACTTATCAGGCCTGATTGTTTCATTTCACATGCGCTTGTCAGCTTTGAATAAAAATCTTCCTGAAACATGTTGACCTGCTCTTCTTTTTTGTAGTACGGGAATCTACCCCAATCCATTCCATGTTATTTCTACCATTGACATAAAAATTTCCGTTAAAGAAGTAATGCCCAGGAACTCATCTAGTTCATTAACTATAATTTCAAGTTCAGTTGTAACATTTAGTGAGCCCCTGGTAGGTTGTCATATGGCTGATGGGATGCACTAAACCTGATGGGTCACAATTGTGCAGGCGTGCTTTGGACAGTTCCACATAATAGATTGCTGGCATGCAAAGCACAACACAATTTCATGCAACCCCATGAAAAATGGGGGGGACCCCAAATACTGAATTCTGTGCAAGAGCTTTGTGCGCCTTAAATAGCCACTGACTGGAGAAAACACCAAAGGCCAAATTTCCCCAAGCCCTTTTTAAGAAACATCAAGGGGTAGCAATAATAATAATAATAATAATAATAATAATAATTTATTTAGCAAATCCAATAACATCCAAACAATGATACCTTTATTGGGCTAACCAAAATGCACAATTACATGTAATTATGTTGGCCCAATATCATAGTTTGGACCTTTTTAAGAAAGTTAAAGGAAGGTCAGTGCTTCCAGAGTGATGCATTTTGCAAATACTAACAGCCTGGCTCAAGAAACTACTGCTGCACAGGAGACATATTAGCCTTTTAGAATTTACTGTACTGATCAGCTTTCTCTATATTCTTTGCTCAGGTTCACATTGCATCACATGCTACGTCTGACCTTCAAAATGAATGCAGCACTATAAAACTTAATGCTTATGTCTAGAGAACTCTAAAGCCAACCCTGCCTTCACATCTTATGATCCTGCACAGTAGCACATGTCTTTCAGGGAACATTACAAACAGATTCTCTTCCCCACTAGTGTAGAGCCACAGCTGCTGCTACCATGCCTAGTGGAAATGTTTACATTTTTTTAATGGTAACCTGCTTTACAACAAGGAAATGTTAGGGCCACTGTGTGGAGAAGATGGAGAAATGCTAACAGAGGACAGAAAATAGGCAAAATGACCCAAAAGTGTCTTCTCCCAAAAGGAAAACAGTGGTCAACTAAGGGAAAATGGAGCAGATGATGCAGTAGGGGAAATGCAGCACATAACAGGGAATGCCACAGTACAAAAATGCCTGGCTAGTCCAAATGAATTCCAGTCTCCAGATCTACATGAATTTCATGCAAGAATATTAAATTAACTGACAGAAGTAATTTCAGAACCATCTGCAATAATCTTTGAGAATTCCTGGAGAACAGGAGAGGTCCCACTGTAGTGGAGTCTCCTTTTTTTAAACAGAGGCTGAATGGCCATCTGTCAGGGGTGCCTCAATTGTGTCTTCCTGCATGTAGGGGCCTAGACTAGATGGCCCTTGTGGTCTCTTTCAACTCTATATTCTATGATTTTATTATTCTTTCACCTGACTTGGGACCCAAGGTGGGTCACATCATGAATTAAAACATGGCACATACATATAAAAAAACAAACACCAATAACAAAAAGCAAAAGACAATTGTACAAACACATCCATCCATAAGAACGTTTGAAGCCTGACAAGTTTTACAAAAACCCTTCTATACACATCGGTTTAATTCATTTTAAACTTAAGGAATACAAAACAGGATGAGGAATAGCATACTGAGTGTGAGATGGCAAACACATAGATCAGGGATAGGCAACCTTTCCCCTTTAAGGGCCGAGGGACTTCAGCTCCCAGAAGCCTCAGCCATGTTGGCCAATAGTCCCATGTTGGCCAATAGCTCCTGGGATTCTGGGAGCTGAAGTCCCTCGGCCATTAAAGGGGAAAGGTTGCCTGCCCCTGACATAGATGGTCTACTACACATGTATTTATGTACGATACTGTTTTGGCCTCCATAGTGGCTTACACATAATACCCACAAAGAGCAGACCTACATGTAGTTGTTGGGTAACTCCCAGCATCTCTCAACTCTGCCTATGTCTGCTATGGCTGATGGGAGTCGCAATCCTACAACTTCTCAAAGTCTACATATTTCCAATGCTGAATTAGGGTGTAAGGAGAAGAATAATCATCCCCCCCCCCCCGACAATTGGTTATGAGGACTGGTGGCACTTTCACGCTATACAGTTATAACATTGTGATTCCACATTGATTGGGATTGGCAGTTTACAATGGGGCACTGAGAATTCTCAATCAGATGGATCTTGAGCCCTTTTACACTACACAGTGACAACACTACAATTCCACCTTGACTGTCATGCTCCATCCTATGGACTCCTGGGATCTGCAGTTAAAAGAGGAGTATTTAGAACTCTCAGCCAGAGAGGTCTAGCGCCCCACCAAACTACAAATCTCAGGATTCCAGAGGACACAGCCATGCCAATTAAGTTTGAATCATAGCATTGTATACACAGGCCAAAAGACCCATGTTCTCCCCAGTCATCCTAGATGTACAATACAGACCATTAGCACCAGGCCAGGATTCAGCAGACTGGACGTGGATCTGATGGATCTGGCCAGTTCTTGCCCCAAAGGCCCTTACTCTGGTCTAAAAAGACCAGCTGTGTGAGACAGTTTCTCTGAAACTCTGAACCAACACTCAGCAAACCAGACAAGCCCATGGACCCGTTACTCGCTGCAGCTGTTGCATTCCCTCTGAAGGCCCCTGCCACAGCCTATGATGTTGGAAGGGGGCATTTTGCCATGTGGGTGTAGCCAGGTACCCCATTCCTACCTTTATGGGCTGTGGCACGGGCCTTCAGAGAGGATGCAACAGCAGCAGCAGGTATGGGCAGATGGCAGCAGCAGATCAATGGTAAAGCAGTGGGCAGACATGTGAACACTTGCCTGTCATCCCACCAACCTAGGGGCTGACCTAAGCTAGAACCACAGGCAGGATACCATGGGGTTGGCCCATGGCATTCTGCCCACTTATTTAGGCCCACAATGTTATAACTGTGTAGTGTGCAATGAGTTTTGTAGAGATTTTGCATGTTTTCTAAAGCAACAAAAAACTGTGATCAGAGGCAGCTGCTGTATAAGTGTTCCCACCACAAGTAAGGATGGCTTTGTACAACTTCTTTCAATTCTCTGGGGGGAATACGTTGCATATGTATATATGTATGTATGATTTATCTCCCTCGTCAATTTTCTGCTTGAAAAATCTCTGGTTTGAAAAAAAGAAATTATGTCAGTCAATCCACCCTACTCTGGCATCTCCACTACAGAAATAAGAATATAGGATGGCTTTACAGCAGGTGTAGGCAACCTTTTTGAGCTGGGGGCCGGGTTGCTGTCCCTCAGACAATTGGGGGGCCGAAGCACCAAAGATAAATAAATAAATAAATAAATAAATAAATAAATATTAAAAAATAAAAAATTAAATAAAATAAAAATTAAACAAAACATGCACACACTCTCAGCCCCAGAAAAGCCATGGCAAAACCCCTGTGGAGGTTTTGCCAAGAAAACCCCAAGAACAAGTAATAACAACAATAATCAATATCATCATGGCGGGCGGCGGCAAGACCGGCCTGTGGCCGGTCCAAAGGCCTCGGGGGGCCGCATCCGGCCCCCGGGCCTTAGGTTGCCTATCCCTGCTTTACAGGATGGCTATAAAGATTATGCCTATAAATCATGCACTTTACCTCCTTTTTAAACACTTCAAATGCACTATTTATTTTATTTACATCCCACATTTTTGAAAAAACCAAGGCGGCTTACAAACCATTAAAACAAGTTACAGCTAAAAAAATTTAAACAATTAAATTAAATACAAAAATTTGGAACAATGTAAAACACATTTAAAACATAAATGAGCTAAAATAAATAAATACCTAAATAAAAAGGTCTTTGTCTACTTGAAGAAAGATTGCAGAGGGGGGGCAAACTAAATCTCCCGTCAACTATTAATTGTTAATGCAGGTCGCATTATACAGGTTGAGTATCCCTTCTCCAAAAATCCAAAATCTGACATGCTCTAAAATCCAAAACATGGCTGACATAAGGCCTAAGCAGACTGCCAGAAATAGTGCACATTAAATTGAGGCACTGCCCTGGCTCAGTGCTAGGGAATCATGGGAACTGTATTTTTTTCTGGGACATTGAGCCTTCTCTGTGAGAGAGCTCTGGTGCCACAATAAATTACAGTTCCCATGATTCCCTAGCACTGAGCCAGGGCAGTGCCTCAATTTAATGTGCACTATTTCTGGCAGTCTGCTTAGGCCCATAGTGACATCTTAGTTTTTTCATGGTTCAATGTGCACAAAATTTGTTTCATGCATAAAATTATTTAAAATATTATATAAAATTACCTTTTGTATGTGTACAAGGAAATGTATACAAGGTGTATATGAAACTTATGTTTCATATGTGTATAAGGTGTGTATGAAACATAAATGAACATCATGTTTAGACTTGGGTCCCATCTCCAAGTTAATTTCATTATGTATATATAAATATTCCAAAATCTAGGGGGGAAATCTGAAATCCAAAACACTTCTGGTCCCAAGCATTTCAGATAAGGGAGACTCAGCTAGCATTTCTTGATACAAGAGCAAGTAGCTGCCTTGTCAATAGAACTGAATTGTTCTCAGTAGGAATGGCATCATCATCTTGAAGAAGTCTAGATAGAGATGATTCCTGCCCTTAGTCTGGAGCCTTGTTTTGTTGTTTTTTTAAATGGTATCCATCAGTAGCCAAAAGCTGGTTCACTACAAACCATCCAAAATTGTCCACCTTAATCTGGGCAGGCCCCTGAGAACATGGCAAAGTTGGAAGAAGGTTTAGGCTCAACAGGACCATTGGTCTTTCTAGTCCACTCCTGTGATTCAGGACCAGCAGGTTTCCCTGGGATTCAGACATGGATCTACCAAATGCTTCATAATGACAACCTGAACCTAAAACACACCATCTCATGCTTAGAAAAAGAATGAGCTCCACCCAGACGTTTTAGCTGGGTGACTTTCATTTCAGTGGAGCAGTGAATCCACTGTGAGTTTCAGTTTGACCTTGAAAAGAGCTATCCAAGGAACAAAAGCGAGGATAGTGCTCAACTCTGAGAGCCAGCATGACATACTGGTTTGAGTGTTGGACTACGACTATCAAGACCAGAGTTTGATTCCCAGCTTGGCTGTGAAAATCCACTGAGTGACCCTGCACAAAACACATGCTCTCAGCCTCAGGGGAAGGCAACGACAAACCTCCTCTGCACAAATCTTGCATAGAAAATCCCATGATGGGTTCACCTTAGGGCTGCCATAAGTCAGAAACAACTTGAAGGCACACAACACACACACACACACACACACACACAGCTCTTTTAAAAGATGGACTAAAACCCAAAACTGACCGACTGACATAGCAGCTACCACCTGCCAGCAGAACTTGGAAACATTCCTTTTTTGGACAGCTCTCAGAATGGGAGATGCAATCCAATGCAAAACAAACTTTCCAGTGCTCCAGCTCTGCCACTGAATTATGAAACAATTTCCTGGGGCTGTTTCACACTACACAATCCCAGTGCTATTATCACACTTTAACTGCCCCAGCTATCCTATGAATCTTGGGATCTGGAGTTTAGGGATGAGCATTTAGAATTCACAGAATCATAGAGTTGGAAAAGACTTCAAGGGGCATCAAGTCCAATCCTTTTCTGCCATGCAAGAACACACAATCAAAGCATCCCCTGACATATGGCCATCCAGTCTCTGTTTAAAAACCTCCAAAGAAGGCGACTACACCAACTCCAAGGGAGTGTCTTCCACCATCAAACAGCTCTTACTGTCCAGAAGTTCTTCCTAATGTTTAGGTGGAATCTCTTTTCCTATAGCTTGAATCCATTGTTCTGGGTCCTATTCTCTGGAACAGCAGAAAACAAGCTTGCTCCATCCTCAATATGTCATCCCTTCAAATATTTAAATAGGGCTATCATATCACTTCTTAACCGTCTCTCCTCCAAGCTAAACATACCCAGTTCCCTAAGTCGCTCCTCATAGGGGATGGTCTCCAGACTTTTCACCATTTTGGTCACCCTCCTCTGGATATGCTTCAGCTTGTCAACATCCTTTTTGAATAATGGTGCCAAAAATTCTCATCCAGAGAGCTTTAGTGCCTCATTGAATTAGAGGATATTGCCATGGCAATTAAAGTGAAATCATAATGCTATTAACTGTGTAGCCTGAAAGAGCCCCTGGTGAATGCATCGTCCCTTCCAGCATCATGTCATCTGTGTTTGTACCTGGTGCCTGTGTCACCGCCATTCCTCAGAGCTCCGCCATCTGTGAAATTGAGGCTGCTGGTCCAATTGGCCATTTCCTCTCCATTCTGCCAGCTAAACTGCAGCCTACTAGTGAGAAAATGAGGCAGTTGATATTTCACATCTTTCATCGACTCAATTCTTTTCAGCATCAGTGATATACAATCGATGACGGAATACATTTTCCAACAAAAGCAGGAAGGATGAAAAGAACCATCTTATTCTGAAAGATTAAGGTAAAGTGGGTTTTTCCCCTCCTTCCTTCTTTAATCTGAAGACTAGATTTTTTTCGGGGGGGGGGGGGGAAGATTTTTTTTTTTTTTAAGGAAAGCAGCCCTGTAAGTCCTGCTTGCATTTGTAGAAATTTCCCCCATATCTTGTTGTGTTATGTGCCTCTTAAGTTGTTTCTGAATTATGGCAACAGCTCTAAGGATAACCTATGATGGGGTTTGGGGGGCAAGATTTGTCAAGAGGAAGGTTTGCCTTTGCTTTCCTCTGAGGCTGAGAGAGTGTGACTTGCCCAAGTTCACTCATGACTGAGTAGAGATTTGAACCCTGTTCTCCAGTTGTAGTCCAACACTCAGACCACTACACCAAGATGGCTCCTTCATAGCTAGCATACCTAAAAGCACTGTGTGTTCATTTTTTAAAAAATTAAGAAAAGGGATGGGAAACATCCAGTTTCCTTTTCAGATTTTATAATATGTTTCGTACAGTGTAATAGGTATAAAAGACAGAGGTTGACAACTGTCTTTAAAGAGAATCAGAAGTGGTTTGAATTTCATGGCATACGCACATACTTCATCTCCCTTGTCCAGTCAAAGAATACGAAAGCCCTGCTGTGACCTTTTAGCTAATTTTACTGAACATGCATGATAGGGGATTAAAACTAGGCTCCTAGCTGCACTCCCCTGAACATTCAAAGGAAGAAAGGAATGGTATCAGAGGTACCAAATTGTCTGCTTAAAAAACCTACAGTAATATCCAGTAAAGCATATTGTCTATTTTTAAAAAAAACTAATATCTAGCAAAGCATCTGTTTCATTAAGCATGTCTCCATTCTTTCCTTCCACTGGAATAACACAGAAAGAATAATGATAGGTTCCTAACACCACAGAAAGAAGAGAATATATTTCAGGGAACTTTTAATTCAAAACTAACAGTACGCACATGTAAAATGAAACAGCCATTCAGGCAGGTATGGCATTAATAGACAAAAACATAATGTAAGCTTCTTTGGGTGCTATATTAAGAGAATAAATAAACAAATGAATAAGCAAGCAAGTAAGCACTGACAACTGAATACTGGTCTTCATCACATCCAAGAACAGCAAGGGACAGTCAGTCACTACAGAATCTACTTCTTCAGGTAGTTTTTTCAGACTAATACTGGAGTGGGCAAAGTGTGGCCCATGAGCTAAGGAGGGTGACCAAAATAGTGAAGGGTCTTGAAACCATGCCCTATGAGGAGCAGCTTAGGGAGCTGGGTATGTTTACCCTGGAGAAGAGAAGGTTAAGAAGTGACATGACAGCCATGTTTAAATATTTGAAGGGGTGTCATATTGAGGAGGGAGCAAACATGTTTTCTGCTGCTCCAGAGAATAGGACCTGGAGCAATGGATTCAAGCTACAGGAAAAGAGATTCCACCCCAACATTAGGAATAATATCCTGACAGTAAAAGCTGTTCAACAGTGGAAGACACTGCCTTGGAAAGTGATGGAGTTTCCTTCTTTAGAGGTTTTTAAACAGTGGCTGGATGGCCATCTGTTGGGGATGTTTTGACTGAGTATTCCTGCATGGTAGGGGGCTGGACTGGATGGCCCTTGAGGTCTCTTCCAACTCTATTCTATGATTCTAAGTGGGGGCCCCAAAGTACCAAGACTCTTTAAAAAAAAACAACCCTGAGTGATATTTTGCCCCAAAGTGCCCAAAATACAGTCTGCCCCTGTATCAGCAGACTTGCCATCCACAGATTTAACCTTCCGCAGATAGCAAGCCTCTGTTTTTCTTAATGGTGGCACGTGCACATGGCTGCACTAGTGGGTGCACGTGCCGCACTGCCATTAAAAGAAATGGGACCTGAGCATAAGTGGATTTGGATATCCAAAGGGTGGTCCGGAACGGATCCCCCACAGATACGGATGTCCGACTGCACATCCAAACCACAGTGCCTGGTTTCCCTTGATCCTCCAAGCCCCAAACATCCCTAAAACACAAAAGAAATGTTAAAAACTGGTCTAAAATTGGCCAGAATGGCAGCCAGAAATGATGCTGCATCATTTTGGACGAGTCAAGATACACCACTGTGGCCCACAAGGTGAGAGAAGACTGGGGGAATGGACCTCACCCCCAGTACAGTTGCCCACTCAAGGATTAGAAATTGTTCTTGTCCAACTCTCTAAGCCCCCAACTTGCAGCGCCCACTAAAAACTTTTTAAAACGTGAACAAAATGGCCAAAGACAAAATTGGGAAAGTTGCAACATCTTGCACTGGGCATGCTGTTGGCACCCCCCAGGTGGGGTAAGGGGTGCCAAATGGCCTCTCATCAATTGCCCAACCTGGTACAAGCTGACATGGACCTCTTAGCTAGAAAAATGCAATTGACCACCCAAATGCACTACTCCCCAAATGAGCTATGCCATGTGTCCACTAGCAACAGTGGGTGGTGAATGTGTTCCAGGTGTTAATCTGAATTCTAAAGGTGCAAGCTGAGGTGCCAAAACTATTTTGGGTATGGGGAGGGGGTCAGGACCCTGGATAGTGCCTTTAAAACCTGGACTAAACCTTGGAATGGATCACCACCCCACTGACATGGAAGCCACCAGACACCACTACATGGGCCTTCTCCAAATAGATGGTATAGCTCTGAAGCCAAGAGAGAGTGAGTTTCCTGAGAACATTTTGGAGAAGCAATTTAGATGTCCACTCTCCCAGCCAAATGCAGAGTTTTGGCTGATGGACTACATCACATACTGTCCCGGCCTTAGGGCTTGGACTTTATTATAGAATAAGCAACTGGCTTCATTGTAACCGCATCCTAACTTGAACTCTCAGCATTTGCAATGCTTAATTGGATCTCCTCACTCACAGCTATCTGAAGGGCAAGTATGTTAAGCCTTCCTTCATAAGATACAAATTTTCATTCCCCAAAGTAGCCTGTCTGATCTTGCTTTGGCCTTGATTCAAGAGGCAAGAGTTGTGTGTGTGATGGACATCTGTTAAATTTGATTTACTGAGTACAGCACAGAAAAGCCCCAAAGAGAAGGCCAAGTCAAGAGCAATTACAGGATGAGCAAATTATGCTCCATCCTTTCCCACACACTCATTCCTTTTGGGTTCCTCTTCAGAAATACTTCCATCCACAACCAGATCAAAGACATTAACAGTCAATTAGCATCAATGAGAACATTCAATGTTTTGTATTTGTTGTGGATTCTTTTTTGCAGAGTTTCTTTATTCCGTTCTCAAGCTTGAAAATGTTTCTTTTTTGGACTACAACTCCCTATATCCCCCAGACAACATGGCCACTGTCCCTGCTGGCTGGTGGATTCTGGGAATTGCAATCCAAAAATAAATAAATAACAGTCTCAAGCTCTGGCCATCCCTTATCTGAAATGGATTTGTGGAGACATCTGCTGGAAACATTTGCACAGCTATGGGCATTGATTTGTCCTACAGATCTGAGTTAATGTGGTTTTGGTGATGGTTATTTTATTCTGTGGTATTTTCATTCTTCCAGTTCTGGGCCCATATAATTTATTCTGCCAACATTGCAATCTCTTGATCTATGTTTCAAAGTCACTTGTTTCAATTTTATAGTTGACTTATTTGCCAGTATTTAATTTTCATTTGAATCCAAATGTGATTTTATTTTGTAACAATGCCCAGGGAACCACTATTACTAGGCAATAGAAAAAGTGAAATAATAATAATGATTTATCATCATCATCATCATGGCTTTGGCACAGTTCAGGAGACAAGGCAGTTTACAACAGATTTTAAAAAAATAGTAAAACATTTGCAAAATACCAAATAAAATAGTAAAAAATGTGAAAAATGAAAAAGCTAAAAAATTATTAAACCATCAAAAATATTTTGAAACAGTTAAAAACAAGTAGCATAAAGTAAAAAAACAGAACAGCACAATAAATGATAGACAGAAATGTCAATACATTCAACAAGACTCATCCCGCCTAAAATATTAGTCCTCAGAGGCTTGTTAAAACAGAAGAGTCTTCACTCGTTTACAGGGGAGGAAAATTAGAGAGTATTAGTCTAACCCAGGGGTAGGCAACCTTTTTGAGCCGGAGGCCGGGTTGCTGTCCCTCAGACAATTGGGGGGCTGAAGCACCATAAATAAATAAATAAATAAATAAATAAAATTTTAAAAATATGCATGCACACTCTCTCAGCCCCAGAAAAGCCATGGCAAAACCTCTGTGGAAATTTTGCCAAGAAAACCCCAAGAACAAGTAATAACAACATCATCATCATGGCGGGGGGCAGCGGCGGCGGCAGCAGGACCAGCCTGGGGCCGATCTAAAGGCCTCGGGGGGCCGCATCTGGCCCTAGGCCTTAGATTGCCTACTCCTAGTCTAACCTCTCTGGAAAGGGAGTTGCATAGCCTGAGGGCAGCAGCTGAGAAGGCCCTAGCTCACGTTCCCACCAAATATACCTGTATGGGTGGTGGGACAGAAAGAAAGGCCTCCCCAGAAGATCTCAAAACATGGATTAGTTTGTAAGGGGATACACAGTCCTTCAGATAACCTGCAATCAACCCATATTGGGCTTTATAGGTCAATACCAGCATTTTAAATAAGTAAAAAATGTATTGCTATATTAATACAGGTTGAATATCATATCTCATTTGTTATTGTTGCTGTTAACTGCCCTCTAGTCAACTTTGACTCATGATAACCCTGTGGATGGGACATCTCCAAACCCACCCACCTCCCATCTTCCACTGCTCTGCTTAGGTCTTGTAGATTCGGGTCCGTGACCTCCCTGATTGAGTCTATCCACCTGGCATGCCACCTTCCTCTCTTTCTATTGCTTTCCATCTTTCCTAGCATTATTGTCTTTTATAATGAGTCACGCCTAGTTATGTGGCCACACTATAACAGGCTCAATTTGGTCATCCTGGTTTTCAGTGGGAGTTCAGACTTGATCTGTTAAAGGGCCCATTTGTTTGTCTTTTTGGCTGTCCACAGTATTCTCAACACTTTTCTCCAGCACCACATCTCAAGTGAGTTGATTTTCTTTCTCTTCTTCACTCTTCTTCATTTCAGTTTTCTTCACTGTCCAGTTCTCACATCCATACATGGTGATGGAAAATACCATGGTTTGGACAATTCTAACTTTAGCGCTCAGTTGTATATTTTCACTCTCATTTGGTATATGCAATCAGAAATCCAAAACACTTCTACTCCCAAGTATTTCAGATAAGGGATTCTCAATCTGAAACACACACACACAATGGCATAATAATCCTAACTTTAGTATTCAACTATATATTAACACTTCAGGATCTTGTCTGCTGGGAAAACTACGCAACAATATGAAAATAAGTGGAAAAAAGTTATAAAGGACTTCTGACAAATAGGTTAGAGGCTGTGGTTTAAAAACATTGGTACTGAGAATAGTAGCGGAAGTAGAGAAGTTAATATGAATAAGATTAAACAATATGTTGTCTCTGGTCTGTAAATGAGTCTTAAGACACTTGTTCGGAAATAAAATTCTGTAATGTTTTACTTTATACACAATAAAAAGAAAAAAGAAAAACAAAGGATCTCGTCTAGTTCTTTCATAGCTGCCCATCCAAGTCCTAATCTTCTTTTCTGCACTTTCTATTTCAATTAATGACTGAGCCAAGGTATGGAAAACCTTGAACTATTTCAACATCTTCATTATCTACTTTTAACTTATGTAAATCATTAGTGGTCATTATTTTTGTTTTCTTAACATTCGGTTATAAACCTGCCTTTGCACTTTCTGCCTTGACTTTCTTCAATAGCCATTACAACATATTACATGTCTAATGCTGTCGACCCTTTCATCATCCCTCCCTCCACTGTTGGCAGAATGACACTTGGGGACTGTGCCAGTACAAAGCGGACATACCCCCATTGCGCCACCATGGTCTTTTGCAATATGGCAAGCTGTACACAGCCACTGATGAGGAAAATGGATAACAATTGTCAACAAAGGGCTCTGTAGCAGAAGGAGGCAAGCACTGAGTGGAATTGATCCGCCTGAAGCAAGAGTGAGCTCAAGGTTGCTCAAGGGGAACTGGCAAGTTTTGTCCCCACGTGCCCTACAGCTCTGCAGCCATACTGAGCAATAAATAAACTTGGATTTAACCATCAAAAAGGAAATGCACATATTAATCATGGTTGAGAATGACAAGAAGGCATATAGCTACAGTAATAGGCATCCCCTCCCCTTTCTTAAAAGACAAGAAACAGAATAACATGGCCTAGTTTATTGAATTAGAGCTGAAACAAAGTCCTTCACCAAATTACTCTTGTCAAAATTCTTCCTTTGATTCTGATGGCCAGAGTGCTCTCCAAATCCTCTCTGTGTTTGTAGTATTCAGTGAACATTTATTAGTCATCATCTGCCTCTGACATGGGACAATTTTGCAGCAGCAGTCAATGTTTTGACAGTATCTGACAGCTGCCTTGAGATGGCATTCTGAAAACTCTCATCCAGTTTGTACTAATTCCATTTCTTCATTTCCTGCAAGTGAAGAGGTTTGAGATTTTCTCCCCCTTAATGAAAGAAGGAAAGTAAGAGGAGGAGATTTTAAATTTTATACAAAATTATGCATGGGATAGAGGTAGCGGCCAGGCCTTTCCCATCATGCTAGAACACGGAGTAGACAGAAAGACAAAAGGTATTTTTTCTTCACAACATGTATAGTCCATTTATGAAATTTGTTGCCAGGGATGTGCTAGTGGTTTTAAAGGGGGGCTAACTCTAGTGTGAAGATCTGCAGCAGGTTTGGATTACAATCTGTGCCCCTGGGCCCCAGGATGTGTATGTGTGCTCACAGATTACCAAAAAATTATTTTTAAAAAGGGCCATAGCTACAAGTTCACATCTGATTCCAAATAATAGGCATTTTTGTTTATGTTCCAAAGTTCAGGAGAGCACTTTGTTATTATATTGCTTAAGGTTCACTCTGACTTAGGGCAATCCTATCCTATTTTATACTCCATATTGTTTGAGATGTTCTGTTTTAATGTATACTGTAAGCCACTTTGAGCCTCATTCAGGAAAAAAGCAGGATATAAATCAAATCAAATCAATCAATCAATATCCTAGGGTTTTCTTGGAAAGATTTATTCAGAGGATGATTGCCATTCCTCTTAGGCTGAGAGTTACCAAGTGAGTCACCCAAGTGGGCCTCCATAGCTAAGCAGGGATTTGAACACAAGGTCACTAAGTGGATTTCCATGACTGTGCAGGGATTGGAACCTTGATTTCCTAAAATCAAACCACTACACCATACTGCAGGAGGAGTACTGCAACCTATTTAAAAGCGAATGGTCATTCTTGAATACACTCCTCTTGTGGGAAATGGAACTAAAAAAAGGGTAGTCGAAAAAGTTGGGGGGGGCACATGTGACCCTCTTGAACTACACAAATTGGTGGAGGGCAAGGTCTGTTATGATAACTACATGGAACTACATGGAATCAATCTCTCTTGAGGCACTCAGGCACACAACTACTACTACTACTACTACTACACCATTCACTTGCCTCTGAAGTTCATGGCCGCTCAGGCTAATCCCACTAAAGAGCTTATCACACGAGCTGGTAAACCACAATTACAGCAAGATAATAGCGTCACTGGGCAGTACTTATCATACAATGTGTCTCTCCTGTTGCTTCTTTGCATTTGAATCATTGGTGGAGTGCACCTTTTTATTGATGGTGACAACCCATCAATGGTGCCCAATATTGCTACTTTTCCACCTCTGTCCCTACTGTGATAGGTTCCTTCTGCTGCAGTTCTGATGCTAACAGTCAAATGGCGTGAGTGGGTATGATTCTTCTTCGCTCCCCCTCCCTCCCCCTCTCATCTTGAAACAACAGACTGCTGCGATAAAGGCCTAAGAAAGAGCCCTTGGGAAGGAAGAGGGAGGCTTAACAAGGTTAGCTCCAGTTTCACTCCTCCACCACCCAGGAATTGCCTCCTCTTCTTAATCCAACATGCCCTTCCGTTGGGCTGATAACTCTGCATCTGTCCCCTCCTGCAGTTGCCAGCAGAGTTGTTCTCTCTGACAGAGCAAGGGGTATTTTGGAAATACACTAATATCCACCTGCCATGGGTCCACATCTGCTTCTCCTCCTGACATTTTTTAAAATCTTTTGAGAAAGACCCATTCTTCAAAGTCTACAGAAAGGGAGGGAGTTGGGGGGTGAGATAAGAGTCAAGACAGTAAAAGAGAGGACTGGAAGAGGAGAAGCACAGGACACAAGCAAACTTGTGTTTTTAAACCAATGGCCCAACTGCACAATTGCAGAAGATGTGATAGTGAGTGTTTTTAAACTGGTATGTCAACTGTATCTTCTAATGCAATTGCTGTGGGATAACAGACTGGTGTGATAAAGTCCTAAGTGTCTGGTGGCTGCCATATCCAGGAAACCATGAATCTGCTCTAAATTATAGTCCAGATTTTAAAAGATTTTTCCAAGATGCTCAACCTATTTGAGACAGAATTCAAAGACATAACCATGTTGGTCTGGAAAATCAGTATGCAAAGAGATCTTACAGCACCTTTGAGACTAACTGAAAGAGAGAAGTTGGTAGCTTAAGCTTTTGTAGACCTGAGCCTACTGGAAGTAGGTTCAAGTCTACAAGAGTTCATGCTACCAGCTTCCATCTTTCAGTTAGTTTTAAGCTGCTGCAAGATCCCTCTGCAACCCTATTTGGGGGATAGGGTTAAGCACCTTGGACAACTCCTTTTAAAATTAAAGTTAAATCCTAAGAGGATTGACCACCCCAATGACATGGAAGTCATCAGCTTTCCCACTCCCATCCAATGCATACTTCTATTCCAGAACTGTTAGGAGAGAGAAACCTGTTTCTTACCTGTTCCCTGACATTTCCAAGCTTAATACTGACGAGAGCAAGGAAGCAACATTTTCTCTTTCTACTGCATTACAGAGACAGAGCATGAACACTTTCAAATTACACAGTTACAGCACCATGAATCCACTTTAATTCCCACTGTTCCTTCCTACAGAGTCCTGGAATTTGTAGTTTAGTGAAGTATTTAGAATTTTCAGCCAGAAATGTCTAGTGCCTCATCAACCTACAAAAAGGAAGGATTCCACAAAATGCAGTCTTACATAAAAGCTTATCTGCTGCATAGCTTTTAGAAATAAAGCTGGAGGAGCAAATACATGAATACTTTGTCTTACATTCTTTATTCTTCATTCTTAAAAAAAATACTTCCAAACCCATTTAGCTTAGATTTCAAGTGGTTTTCTGAATTTTTTTCAGGTTTTTTTTTTCTAGGCCTTCACATTTCTACTTTCTTTGCGTGGTGAGCTACAAGAGAGGACATGGCCCCTGTGAACTGGTGTTGTGATAAATGTCACAGTGGCAGGTGTTCACGATAACCATGCCCCCCAGGAAAGTCCAAAAATACAGGCAGCAAGAGCATGAGGATTAAGGATTCAGGATGACATCTATCTTGGAGGCATTGTAGTTCTGGGGCACCCCTTGTCATACATATAGTGGTATTGCCAACTTGTCAGTTCCTTCTACAACTTAATAATTCAAGAGCTTTCTTCTATTTTGGAGAAACCAATTGTGAAGGATCCCATGTTATGCCTATTAGGTCTTTTTAAAAATAATAACAACACTCTTTTATATAAAGACCTCATTAGATTGATTATACCTCATGGATAGGAAAATGGTCACAACTGTACACTATCTGTTTTAAAAGATGTGGTTTATAGCCATTATAGACAAATTTTAATAATATTGTCCAAATTGTCTTATAATATTTTATTGAGCAAACTAAAAGCAAAACCAGAAGCATTTTATTTAAGCTAGTATATTTTTACTCAATATATTAATGCTGAAAACACAGATATTAGACAGAATACAGAGCAGGAGGGTTAAAATAAGTGCAGTTTGGAGGATTAATTTGAATACTCATTTTTTTAAAAAAAATACGGATTCTATTATTACAATGTTAGCATTTATATGAAAGTAATAGTATGGCTGAGTTGGGATTGGAACCTTGATCTCCAGAGTCTTAATCCAATGCTCAAACCACTATGCCATGCTGTATACTATCATGAATTCCAACTAAGCTCAGAGCTCTCAGTAAAGACTGAGCTGAGTAATAGATGATTTGATTTTATTTTCCCTGCTAATCAAAAAGTCTTGGTACCCCAGCCTTGAGAGCCCTGGCCATCACTGCTACAGCCATATAACACCAGGAGCTACAGCATGGAGGTTGCAGTAGAACAGGCAACAGGTTTAAAGTCTGAGGGCAACAGGTTTCCCATTTGCAATCTAGAAGCTTGAAAAATTCAGAGGTTGGAAAGGTTACTTTTTTGTTCACTGCTCTCAGAATCGCACAGCCAGCCAGGAACTGGGCATGGTGGCTCTAAGGATTTGGGGAATTATAGTCCAAAATTTCAGCTATTGCAAGCTCAGCTCAGATTCTTAGAAATATGAACTGAGCTCCTTATGGCCATTTCCAACACATTTTCTGCATCCTCTCTTCTTAACTGTTTATGAGTATCTGAGGAAAAGGCTTATCCATTTAATGGTACTGTTTCAGCTCCAAGTAATGTTTTCAGGATTTTTTTGGTGAATGGCTGCAAACCTGCAAGGAAGCTTTGTAGATGAGAAAGGTAGACAAATGCACACAGCTTTGGTGGGAGAGTAAAATTCTGCTAAAACAAGGGCCCCTTCTGACAATTTGCTGATAGTTTCTTTATATAAAAAAAAATAAGCAAGAGGCAGAAAGCAAACAACTTCCAGTGAGTCAGAAGAAAATGTTCCTGCTGTTAACAAGGTTGCAGATTAGTGGAAGTACTAATATATGTACCAGGAACTGTGGTATGGTGATACTTTCAGAGTCAAATAGTAACCTCATAGGGAACAATTGAACTGCAAGCACTTGCAAATTCCTGCAGTTTTTACATCACTGTTCAAGTGCGTGTGATCTCTTCCCACCCTTTCTGTTTTGTTAAGGTCCACAAAGGAAAGACCATTATGTAATGCAGTTGGCAGAAGAAATGAGAGACAGCAGAAAGGGGCAGGGAGGGCAAAGAGATTACATTCAAACAGGCAAATTTACTTTTGAATTTGGGTAATTGATGCAGAATAATAAGTTTAAACAACACATACAATGCAGATCTTGCTCTTATGTTCAAAAAATGATCCTGCCCTCCCCAAAACTGACAATTAGGGTCTTTTTTTGAATGGTGTACATGGAGCCTTTTGCCCAAAAGATTAACACAAATGATGACAGATAATGGCAGAGCTCTCCAAAGGCATTTTGCTGTTGGAGGTAAAGGGGAAGATGAAATACACATATACTCCCCATAGAATTCAATATAAAGTTCTCAAAATTCCCAAGCAAGCATGGCCAGGGGTGACTGGGGGATTCAGGAAAATGTAATCCCCAAAAGTAATTTCTCCAACGTCTAATTGCAGTCGTTGTTCTTGCTGAGTGCCTCCAACTCATTTTTTACTTTTGGTGACCCTAAGGCACAGAGTTTTCTTGGCAGATTTCTTAGAGGGGATTTGTCATTGCCATCCTCTGAGGCTGAGTATGATTTGCCCAAGGTCACACCAGTGGGTTTTCATGCTTGAACTGTTTTGCAGTACCCATCTCATAATATCTTCATGATCAAGAGATAAGTTTTCTATTAAAATTACCAGCTCTCAGGCTTGGGGTTTATAGCTTTAGCAAAACCTTGGTTCAGGCTGCTGTTAGTCTTAAAAATGTGTAGAAATGTTTCCAAGCTCTGAATATGAAGCATGCTTCCAATCACGATTGGCATTCTGTTGGTGTCTTATATATGCTTGCTTAAGTTTGCTTATGGAAGCAGCTGTACTTTTTTTTGGCCAATATGTAACATCCATATTCAGTTGGTTATGAAAATGAAGTTATCCATATGGTGTCATTGCACATGATTGCATACTGTGTGTTGTGTACTTCACATTGTGCATTGTTGCACACTATGCATTAATTACAAGCGAGGGCAAGACTGGGCACTGCACATCAATGTGCAATGCATGCTGAGTTGTGCATCCTTGCATTTCAAAAACAGCATGGTTCAATGGAGGCATATCACCATGAGCATAAAGTTATGCTACAACTCTTTGATGCAAGATCTCAGCCCGTGCTAATTATCCTAAAACACACCAAATCATTTAATAAGGAACAGATGCTGGAAAACCCAAAATAAATTTGGCAAATTCTAAGTGTTCATACGCTGTGTATGTTAACACACCATTGGAAGCCTGTCCACAATTCAACATCCTATTACGCATTTCCCCTTTCTTTGTTCATCGAATGTTATCATAACTAAACAAAATAACTAATCCAAATAGAACAAATCAACCTGAACTTTCTGAACAAACAGACGCTTTCAGTTCACCGATTTTTGAGGCCTTCATTTTAGCTGGAAAAGCATTAGACCGTTATTTCCCACCTAGTGCTTCACTGGTTCGATTTCCCTTGTAAAGTGCGGTGGCATCTCTTGGACTTAGAATTAGGGATTTTCAGCAGCTGTTACTCAAATGAGAAGGTACAAACTGCTCAAATTTCTACTTCTACAGTGGCTTTAAGGACTACTATTATCGCTGCCATCATCATCTTGGTTTCATCATCCACCAAACGTTACTGACCAGAGTTTTGGACCATCAGTGATTCAAATTCTATCCAACAACCTAGGAGATATCATCAGATTACATGGCATATTCCAAGTAGCATCAGTGCTAATACAAGCTAGCGTGCAAGGATAAAGAAAACGCTCCTTGAACAGATTGCATCCTAACTCTCTCTAGAAGCCAAGATGATGAAACTAAGGCTGTTGTACTTTGGCCACATCATGAGAAGGAAGGATTCACTAGAACAGCAACAACAATCCTATCTATGGAGATTTCATTCAGATGTTTTGGCAGTCCATTGGGAATTGCCATAGAGCACCTATCACCACTGGAATCACTGTTGTTTTCTTTTCCCAGAGAAACTGAATCTCAGTTTGTAAGTCTTAGTATTTCATAATATTTCCTTCTATTTGTCTTTTATTCTTCTGTCTGCTGATGATTGCCATATCTATAATCCAATAACAGGCTGACTCTCCCTTATCAAGATTTTTTTTTCATGGGTGGCTGAGATAGTGACACCTTTGCTTTCTGATGGTTCAATGTACACAAACATTGTTTCATGCACAAAATTATTAAAAATATTGTGTATAAAATTACCTTCAGGCTATGTGTATAAGCTGTATATGAAACATAAATGAACTTTGTGTTTAAACTTGGGTTGCATCTCCAAGATCTCTCATTATGTACATTTATGCAAATACAGGTATTCCAAAATTTAAAAAGGAAGGAAGGAATCCAAAACACCTCTGGTCCAAGCATTTTGGGTAAGGGAGACTCAGCCTGTATTCTCCTTCTCATTATTTCCGTTTTCTACACCAGTCTTATGTATACAGAAGCTCTGCCCTCTTTTGTAGTCTGCTACTGTGAATAATACTGACCAACACAAGATTTGGAATGCAAAATTGAAAACATAATTAATTTTAAAAAGCTGTTCCGTCTTCCTCAAATGCTATCCAAGCTCTTAGTTTACATAGCAGATCTCGGCCTAACAAGGGAACTGGGCAGTCTGGAAGGAACAAAAACCGATGTTCTACCAAATGTTTCCCTAATTGACAAGTTCTTTGTTGTAACAATGGCCTCTCCTCTATCTTCCCAGTTGCTCCCTTCAGTTGTAAGATGTGGTAGTGGCCACTATTTCAGATCTGAGTTTGGGAAAGTTACTTTTCTGGACTACAATCCCTAATATTCCCTTGCCATCATGGTCAGTGGTATGGACAATGGCCATGAATTCTATGTGGTTACTGGAGTTGTAGTCCAGAAAAATAACTTTCCCAAGCTCAGAAACCCATACATACAACCCTGTACTCATTGGAGAAATAACTGGATATAGATACAGGATTTAAAAAACATACTCCATGAGAATGGTGATATCAAGAACAGGGGTTGATGTCCATTTATAGCATACCACTATTATTTTTTCAAGCACTGTTTCTTTTGTACTCTGTTCCCATTAACTGCCTCTGCCACATCAGGAGACATTTGGTTTTATAATTGTCTAAATTACAGCTATTTAAAGAGAAGCAATTAAATATGTGCTGCATGACAAACAACCCAGAATGGTTCTGTCAGCTGCTGGAGAACACTGCAGAAGACCTGTTCAGCAAGCATGGCCTCCTCTGGTGTAAATTACCCCAGCATTATGGAAAGTCAAGATTGTTTTAAAAAATATTCCATGTAGGAGGAGAAATCTTCTGAGCTTGCATTTACCAGTTGTTTCAGAGGAAGGAGATCTCTGAACAGATTGTGATGACAGAACAGAAAGTGATGTTTCAAGCAGCTCCATAAGAATTCCAGGTTTAATGCTATTATCTCTAGGGGTCTGATTTTCCATGCTCTGAAGCCACCTATCTGGCCTACAGTAATGAGCTGTACATGGGACTGCCTTTAAAAAGGATTGAAAAAATGCAGCTGGTCCAAAACATAGATACAGGATGATCGACTGGGACTAAGCAATTTTGACCATATTGACACCTGCACTTTTATCAATGACATTGGCTCCTAACTCCATTTCATGGGCCCAAGTTAAAGTACTGATCTGAACTTTTAAAGCCCTATGCCTATGACCAAGTTGACAAGGGTGCTTTCTCTTATAAATATTTGCTTGAACCATTTTGAATGCTTAGTTTTTTGTGGGTTTTTCGGGCTGTGTGGCCATGTTCTAGAAGATTTCTTTCTGACGTTTCGCCAACATCTGTGTCTGGCATCTTCAGAGAATACTGGAATTCCAGAGAAATGGCAGGATATAAAATTTTATTAAGAAAATTAATAATTTGGGCAAAGATGACCTAGGAGCTTCAGGAATTCATAATGCAATCTTTTGCATGTCTACACAAGAAGTAAGTATCTAAGGTTGCAATATGAAGCCCACTTAAAGACTGCTGCAACACTGCAGAATTAATGCAGTTTGACCACACTGTAACTGTTATTTCTCCCTCCTGTGGATTCCTGCGATGTATAGTTTGTTCTGGCTCCAGAGCTCTCTGACAGAGAAGGCTAAATATCTCACAAACTTCAAACCCCAGAATCCCATAGCATTGAGCCATGGCAGTTAAAGCTGTATCAAATTGCATTAATTCTGCAGTATAGATGCTGTCTTACTTGGCAGTAACACCCCAGTGAAATAATCTGCAATTACTTTTAAGAAAGCATTTTCTGTATTGTATTTTTTTCAATTTCCTCTCCACTATGCTAACTCTCAATTGAAAAGTACCATTTATTGCTTGTATTAATCAAGCAATAACTACAACACTCCAGAGATCTGTTATTAATAAGGCTTAACTGTGACTTAATTTATTGGTGTCTACTAGCTAGGATTACAAAAGCAGAAAAAACTCAGAACCTCCTGATTCTTTCAGGAAACTTTCTCATTTCCCTGTTTTATACCTATGTAACACACTCTCTTCAACAAGCAGAAAATGCTGCAGCAGGCAGGTTACTAGCCCTGTCTGTCCCTGACCTGCTAGCATTCTGAGTTTTAGAGAATAATCAGGGGGAGAAACATTCAAATTCAAGGTTCCAACACCCAGAAATAATACAATCCACTTCACTGCTTGAGAGGTCTTCAATCTCATTCCTATCTTGTTCCACTACAGCGGAGGACATGTGGTCCAGTTCAACCAGTCTCATTCAAATAACCTCTAGAATGCAAGCAAGCAAGTTGCTTATGGCTGGTGTGGGTAGCAGGTAGATCTGGATCATCTTTTGGAAAAGTTACTTTCCACACAACAACTTCCCAGCATCTCCTAGCCAGCATGCCCCCACCCTCAATTACACGGCTGAAATGAAGACATCTTAGGGAGATCAGAAATAGGGGGATGAACTTGCGCATGCACAGAAATACTGTATATGCTCATGTATAAGTCTAGAACAGGGGTAGGCAACCTTTCCCCTTTAAGGGCCGAGGGACTTCAGCTCCCAGAAGCCTCAGCCATGTTGGCCAATAGTCCCATGTTGGCCAATAGCTCCTGGGATTCTGGGAGCTGAAGTCCCTCAGCCCTTAAAGGGGAAAGGTTGCCTACGCCTGGTCTAGAAATTTAGTCCAAAAAAAAACCTGGGTCAACTTATCCAAAGGTCAATGTAAGTACTGTACTTTAACTGTTATATAAATATAAAAAAGGAACCATCCCCTAGTGAAAGGTGAGAGATTAATTCCTCCTTGGAGCACCTAAAAGAAGCACTGACCCCATTTCATCTCTCATCCATCACTATAGGATGAGCACAAACAGTTATTCCTTCCAGAATGTTTGTAAGTTCTTTGGCCTCGTTTTTCTTGGCCTCATTAAGTAAATTAATGTAAAATCCTTTGTTATATGCCCCTAAATTTTACCCTCAATTTATCCATGGGGGATATCAACACCCATAATTTTAGTCCCCAAACCTGCCCTCGACTTACTTATACATGAGGTCAACTTACAGTTAAGCATATATGGTAGTCTGAGCTCCATCCAGTTCTGGCACTCAAAAAGAACTCCTGAACTCAAAGTTATTTAATTGTAACTGTATGCCTTTTGCAAAAGGGACCAGCTGGTGGATTCTAGTTAAAAAAAAAAACTGAATTAGATCTGGCAAGCTTGAAGTGGTATTTGAACTTATATCAAAGGCCACCAGGAAAGTCTATATATTTCCATGGCTATACTGAAAGAAAGAACCAGTGTTCCAATAGCAATCTTCTATTTATCTATCTATCTGTCTGTCTGTCTATCTACCTATCTATCTATTTCATTTGTATAACACCTTTCTCCCAAAGTGAGACCAAAGGTGGTTCCCAAACAGAATCAATCTTTAAAAAAAAAAACCTTCACAATAAAAATTTTAAAACAATTAAAAATCCCAACAGTAAATTTAACAGTATAAAATCATTTAAAAGGCACACAAAATTTTAAAAAACAAATAACACATACATCTCAATAAAAAGCTTCCCCTATTACACATTAAATGTCTGCATAAACAAAAAATGTCTTTGCTTGTGAGTGAAAGGAAAGCGGGGAAGGGGCCAGCCTAGCCTCCAGTAGAAAGGAGTTCTAGATTAGCAGCCACCAAGAAGACTCTCTCTTGTGTCCCCATCAAGTGACAAGACACTTGGCAGGAAAGAGAGAAAGACTTCCCCTGTAGATCTTAAAACTCTGACAGGTTCATATGGGGAGATAAGAAATAGCGCACATTAAATTGAGGCACTGCCCTGGCTCAGTGCTAGGGAATCATTGGAACTGTAATTTATTGTGGCACCAGAGCTCTCTGACAGAGAAGGCTCAATGTCCCAGAAAAAAATACAATTCCCATGACTCCTTAGCACTGAGCCAGGGCAGTGCCTCAATTTAATGTGCACTATTTCTGGCAGTCTGCTTAGGCCTAAGATCTGTCAGATGGTCTGGATCTAAGCCACACCGGTCTTTATAAGTCAAAACCAACATTTTGAATCGTGCCTGGAAATGAACTGGTAGCAGTGAAGCTGTTTTAGCAAGGGAGTTATATGCTTCCTGTAACTGGTCCCAGTCAGCATTATGGCCACAGCATTTTGGACCCACTGAAATTTCTAAACATTTTCCAAAGGAAGACTCAGGTACTCACTCTAGTATAAACATTACAGTCCAAAAACACACTGCAGAAGTAATCCATTCTGAGACCATTTTAACTGCCCTGGTTCAGTGTTCAGGAATCCTGGGAGTTGCAGTTTATTGTGGCACCAGAGCTCTCTGACAGAGAAGGCTAAATGTCTCACAAAACTACAGTTCTCAGAATTCCCTAGCATTGAACCAGGGCAGTTAAAGCAGTCTCATAATGGATTATTTCTACAGTGTGTTTTGGACCTACCTTGCTGATCCAAACCCAGCCTCAATCAAACTTGCCACCTTCACACAGGCTAGACTACAGCTTCTATCATACCCTGTCTGGTTGGAGATGATGGGAGCTATGCTCTTCCCATCTTTCTGTCCAGAACAGGGATTTAAGTGGCTTACAGAATTAAAAACACATGCAAATAAAACAACCACAGCCAAAAACATACAAAAGTTACCATTGTAATGATGCAATTATTAAACAGACCAACAGATCTGGAGGACAGCAGGCTGATGACTAGCCCAATGTTTTATTTCCAGCTACAGCAACTCAAAGGCACCTAAAGCCAGGCTCTTTTTGTTTGTCTCCTCACTGAATGAATATACTACTCCTATACACATCGTTCCATTTAGCTACCATTACCTGTAATAAAATCTAACCTATGTGAACTCACTGAAATCCTTTATGCCAATCACAAATTCATTATGGACCTTATCACACGGGGTCCAAGCAGTCACATCCCCGTCCCATTGCGCTTCCTTCCGGTTGCGGGAAATGTAATTCCCATTTCGACCAGGAATCCAAAAGAACGGGGATGAGACGGGGATGCGACAGGGATGGACTGGGTTTCCCTGCGACGTCGTTTGATCACCCGGGGAAAGGAAGCGTGATGGGACGGGGATGCAACGGGGATGGGCGGGGTTTACCTGCAGCGTCATTTGATCACCCAGGGAAAGGAAGCGCCATGGGACGGGGATGCCACAGGGATGGGACTGCTTCAGACCCCCGTGTGATAAGGTCCTAGGTGACAATGGATCTGGCTGCTGCCACAATGCAGAATTAATGCAGTTTTACACCACTTTAACTGTCATGGTTCCATCCTATGAAATCCTGGGATTTGTAGTTTATTGTGGAACCAGAGCTCTCTGACAGAGAGAGAAGGCTAAACGTCTCACAAAACAACCAATGCAATAATTCCATGGCAGTTAAAGCGGCATCAAACTACATTAAATTCTGCAGCCAGTACCTTGTAGCCAGAACTGCAAAAAATTGGTGCACAAGAGGGAAGTTTCATTAACTCCATGTTCTGGAGGGAAAGATGGCTCAACTGCAGTTTTCTAGGACTCTCTCACAGTGAAGGAAAAATTGATTGCACCTTTTAAATACCTCAAGGGCTGGTTTGTTCTTTGCTGGACCAGGTCTCATAGTTTCAAGTCACCGGAGGGTAGCTTACAACTGAACATCAGAAGGAACTTCTAATGAGAGTAAGAGGATGCTCTAGCTGAAATTCCTAAATTGAGAAGGGGGCTGATGGCCCATGGGGCCCCTTCCAACCCTATGATTATATGATTAATTGGCCATGGAGGATGGGTGCAAGAGGAATGGAATGGAGTAACCTAGGAAAGGCCATGACTCGCTGGGATCCAAAGTGAAGCACTCCAAACTACATCTCTTGGTTGCACCTGAACTTTTACAAAAGGTCATCTTTTACAAAAGCCATCTTCCTCAATTTACATTTTTTTACACTTTCCCCAAAGATTTCATCAATCCCATCAATCAAAGAAAACAATTTACACTTGACAAACAAATCCCATCCATTTCATTGGGACTTAAGCATGAACGAATTTCATAGGGTTTTTTCTTAGGCAAGGAATACTCAGAGGTGGTTTTGTCAGTTCCTACCTCTCAAATATACCCTAAAGCTGATGCAACAGCTTTCCCTGTGGAAAATGTGGCATTATAGATGAACGGCTTTTTTATTTTTTAAAAAAAATCTAGACTTATACGTGCTTTAGAGACCACAACCATCCGTGGATCCTGATAACTGAAAAAGCTAAGGACTCAAACAGAAGCCTAGCTGGATGGGCAGAAACAGATACATCTTTCCATCACTGACTGACCAGCAGGAGAAGAGAAAGGAAAAGACAGAAGAGCAAGAGATCTTTGGGAAAAGAAGCAAGGCAAGATATCCCCAAAGCTCAGAATATTCCAATAAAAGAGGTTATTCTTAAATCATTATTTTTAGTCTTTAATTAATAATTATTGCAAACAGTTGTGATTTCTACCAAATTACCTGTACTCTTAAGACTGTTTTTTTTCCCCCTTAATTAAGTAATCAACTTGTCTTGGTTCATATGGAGACAAATTGCATCTTTCCTAGTTGAGTCCATGCACCTTAAAGGTAAAGGTATTCCCCATTGACAAAGGGGGGTTGCAGACTGTCAGAAATAGTGCAAATTGAGTCCACTTTTAGGGTTAGGGTTAGGGTTAGGGAATCATGGGAACTGTATTTTATTGTGGCACCAGAGTTGTCTGACAGAGGAGGCTCAATGTCTCAGAAAAATAACAGTTCCCATGATTCCCTAGCACTAACCCTAACCCTAAAAGTGGACTGAATTCACACTATCTCTGGCAGTCTGCAACCCCCCAAAGTTGTCAAGTTGTGTCCGACCATAGCGGGCGGTGCTCATCTCCGTTACCAAGCTGAAGAGCCAGGGTTCTCCGAGGACTACTCTGTGATCATATGGCCAGCATGACTGCACAGAACACTATTTACGTTCCCACCAAAGTGGCACCTATTTCTCTTCTTGCATTTGCAAGCCTTCGAATTGGCAGAAGCTGGGACTAGAGATGGGAGCTCACCCCATCATGTGGCACCTGGGCCTCGAACTGCCAACCTGCTGATCTTGCAATCAACAGAGTCAGTGTCTTAACCACTAAGGATGTACCTTATTCTGATATATTTTGCTTGACACAGGGTGAGTTGCTCCTACATTAGCCAGGTTTCACCTTGCCCAGACTCCCCTGGTGGTTTGAATATTTTGAATAAGGTGACAAGGTATACACTTAAATGTTAACATGTGGGCTTTGAAGTTTACCCTAAACACAGTCCTAAACCTCAAGACTGAGTAAACACATGCATGAAAGGGAACTACTATAAGAACTTTTGTAGAGTACAATAACATGCAAAATCCACAAAACAGTGATATCTTTATTGGCCAACTAAAAGGTACAAAATACATGATGCATGCTTTTGAAGCTCCACTGGCCAGTGGAGCTTCGAAAACTTGCATATTTATGTTGTGCATTTTAGCTGGCTCATAAAGCTGTTCTGTGGTTTTTGGATGTTATTGTACTTTGCTGTACGGCCAACACAGCTAACCCTGGATGTGCTTTCTAGATTTTGCAGAAGTCGCCTGGAATGTCTATCCATTCAGGCTTGCAGCCTGCTTCACTGATGACTATCTTTTTACACTCTGCCTTGCCACTGACTGTTAACTCTGATATTTTATGGTTACCTAGCTCTCCAATATGCCCAATATGTAAATATACATATATAGAGAGACACACACACATAGCTATATATGTCTGCCAAGAGATAATGCCACTTCCTGCATCTGTTGCAGGAGGTGGGCTCTAGCACATAAAAACATATGTCACAAGAAATCCAACACAGCGGAGTGCTGCGTATCTTGACTCAGATGTCACTCCCACTGTGTCTAAACAGGACTTGCACGTGAGGAGAGAATAACAGCAGCTATCAAGCAGCCTTATCCTATGCACATTTGCTCAGAGGTTTGAAGTCCCAATGGAATAAGTCAGATAGTGCAATCCTGTCCATATTTACTCAGGAGTAAGTTTTATTGAGCTCAGTCGGGGTTCACTCCCTGGTTCCTGTTTTTGGAAATGCACTGTTGGTTTTATAAGGTTGGCATAGTGGTTTGAGTGTTGTGCTGTAACTCTGGAGACCAGGGTTTGATTCCCAGCTCAGCCATGAAACCCACTGAATGACCTTGGGCAAGTCACATACTCTCAGCCTCAGGAGAAAGCAATGCAAACCTCCTCTGAACAAATCTTACCAAGAAAACCCCATCATAGGGTTGCCATAAGTTGGAAATGACTTGAAGGCACACAACACACACATGGTATTCATCACATATTTGTGACATTTACAATCCACCTTTCCTCCAGTGAACATAAGGTGGGCATACAGGCCTCTCCCTTTCCCCCCACTGTATCCTCATAACAACAACCCTGTGAGGTAGGTCATGCTGAGCCACATACATAATGACTAACAGCCAAGGAATCAAGCTGGGAATTTCTTCCTGGATGAGTGGGGGCTTGACTGATCCAGCCCTCTACCCACTATATCACACTGTCACACCCTCACATCCCAAGATCTCTCAAAGTGCATCCAAACAGTCACCTCACACACCTACAATGATACTTCCTAATATCCCTCCAATACCAGCTGGATTGAGAATAGATACATCTTGACAAAATGCAGGCTTGTGAAAAACATCCTCATAATATTTTCCCCTCCTGTATGATTTTTAATAATGACCATGGAGGAACTACATACATTCAACTAAGCAATGAGGAAACAGAAATAGTAAAAGAATTCCCCTACCAAGGATCAAAAATTGATCAGAAGGGGGAAAGCAGTCAAGAAATCTGAAAAAGACTAGGAATAGGAAGGGCAATTATGAAAGAATTAGAAAAGATCCTAAAGAGTAAAGATATACAACTAAGTGCTTGAGCTAGAATAATCCAGGCTATTGTATTCCCCATCACTATGTATGTATGTGAGAGCTGGACAGTAAAGAAAGTAGATGAACAGAAAATAAATTCATTTGAGATGCAGTGTTGGAGAAGAGTGCTGGGGAATACCATGGATGGCCAAAAAGGCAAGCCATTGGGTCCTTGAAGAGATCAAGCCTGAAAGTTCCCTAGAAGCCAAGATGATCAAACTGAGGCTGTCATAACTTTGAGCACATTAAGGCAGGACTCATTAGAAAAGACAATAATGCCAGGAAAGATGGAGAGAAGCAGAAAGAGAGGAAAACCATACGCAGGATGGATAGACTATTAGGGAGGCCATGGGTATGAATTTACAGGACCAAAGCAGAGAAGAGAGGGTCTTGGAGATGTCTCATCCACAGGGTTGCCATGAGTCAGGGTTGCCCCAAAGGCAATTATATTAAGATTATTTTTAACACCTTTGCCTGACAAGGAAAGCTGTGAAGTGTGCAACCTGCATTCTGGCTGGCCCCATAAAGGTATCACTATTTGGTAGATCTGGGATCACAGAATCCTAGTGCTGGAAGCGACCCCAAGGGCCATCCACTCCTACTCCATTCCACCATGCTGGAAGACACAAGCAAAGCATCGCAGACAGATGGCTATCTAGCCTCTTTCAAAACCTCCAAGGCGTTAGGCTGCAGCTGCACTACAGAAATAATCCGGTTTGACTCCACTGCAACAGCCATGGCTCAATGCTATTGAATTCTGGGATTTGTATAAAACTTCTTGACTGTAGCCAAGAAATCTGAAGAAGACTAGGACTTTAATAATAATAATAATAATAATAATAATAATAATAATAATAAATTTTATTTATATACCGCCCATTGGTGACCCAATCCGGGCGGTTCACAACATTAAAATAATACAGCCTAAAACCAACATATTTCCCACCCACCCCCTTAAAAAACTATTAAACCGGATTTAATTAAAACCAATTTTCCAACAAGTTTAAAATATACAATAATAAAACAACAATAAAACCCCTGCAGCTTGGAAGGGACTAGACAAGATCTATGAAGGGACTAGACAAGATCCTGAAGTGTAAAGATATATAATTGAATACTCATGTTAGAGCCAGTGTGCCATAGTGGTTTGAGTGCTGGACTCAGACTCTGGAGACCAGGGTTCAATTCCCCACTCAGCCATGAAAAAAAAAAAATCCATTGAGCAAGACCTTGGGCAAGTCACACTCTCTCAGCCTAAGGGGAAGGCACTGGCAAAATCACAGAATCCCATAACATTGAGCCATGGCTCTTAAAGAAATCTGAAGAAGAGTAGGGCTTGGAAGGACAGCTATGAATGGAGTAGACAAGATCCTGAAGTGTCAAGATATATAATTGAATACTAATGTTAGAGTCTGCGTGTATCAAACTAAATTATTTCTGCATATATATATATATATATATATATATGAAATATAAGAGAGAAAGAGCCAGTGTGGCGTAGTGGTTTGAGTGTTGGTCTAAAAGGGGTTGCAGACTGCCAGAAATAGTGCAAATTGAGTCCACTTTTAGGGTTAGGGTTAGTGCTAGGGAATCATGGGAATTGTTTCCCCCCCCCCCCCCAGACATTGAGCCTTCTCTGTTAGATAGCTCTGGTGCCACAATAAAATACAGTTCCCATGATTCCCTAACCCTAACCCTAACCCAAAAAGTGGACTCAATTTGCACTATTTCTGGCAGTCTGCAACCCCAGACTGCCTCTGCCATATAAACCCTCTTGGGCAAGCTACACTCTCTCAGCCTCAAAGGATGGCAATGGCAACCCCACCACCCCACTCTGAAGAAACCTGCCAAGAAATGGCAGTCCTTTACTTATTCATTTAGTTCTTCACTTATTCGATGGGATACCCTTAGTAGCCACGAAGAACCATTATATCTTTCCAAAGATTTCATTGGCTTTGTTCTAATCTCTTGCAGCAAAAATAAATTTTTAAAAAGTATAGGTTTGCCTTAGGGTCGCCATAAGTGGGGAACGACTTGAAGGCACACAACAACTACTATATATATTATATTATACAACTACTATATATATTATATATTATAATTATATTTATAATATTATATATATAGTAGTTGTTGTGTGCCTTCAAGTCTTTCCCGACTTATGGCGACCCTAAGGCAAACCTATACTTTTTAAAAATTTATTTTTGCTGCAAGAGATTATATTATATAATTATATAATTATAATTATATTAAGAAGTAGGGCTCCAATCCGCTCCTTTCCCCCCAGCCACCCTCCAGGTGAGAAGTTTCTTCCCTCTCCTCTCCTCTTTTCTCCTTCTCTTTCTCCTCCTTTTTCTTACCTCCTTAGATAGTTTCTCCCGTAGAGGATCTGCTGGACCAGGGTGACCACAGCAAAGGCGCAGACGAAGATGAAGAGCAAAGTCCGGTTCCCCAGCAGATCCCGGCTGGACGTGGGGTCAGTGTAACCCATCCTGGAGGAGGCAGAGGAGGAGGTGATGATGATGATGATGATGATGATGATGATGATGATGGTCTGGGCCAGGGATCCGCTCCGGTCCCCTCCAAGCCCAGCTGCCTGAATGGGATCTCCAGCCGGCGGTCCTCCTCCTCCTCCTCTTCCTCCTCCTCTTCCTCCTCTTCATGGGCGGCCGGCGGGAGGAGCGCGGCGGCCAAGGGCGCAAGGAGGGCGGCTGGGGCTCCGCATCCTCTCCCGAGGGAGGACCGGCGCTAGGAAGGGAGAGGAAAGTTTCCCGGAGAAGGAAGGGAAGGAGGAGGAATGGAGAGAGAAAGAGAGAGAGAGAGGAAGGCGGACAGAGGGAGGCTTGGGA
Source organism: Phrynosoma blainvillii (assembly GCA_026167975.1). Lineage (NCBI taxonomy): Eukaryota > Metazoa > Chordata > Lepidosauria > Squamata > Phrynosomatidae > Phrynosoma > Phrynosoma blainvillii. The sequence continues at coordinate 19,536,559 of JANUYF010000002.1, forward strand.
AACAGCGTCTCAGCGGCCTCTCTTCCTCTTCTTCTCCTTTTTCTTCTTCCCTCCTTCTTCCCTTCTTCTCTTTGGACAGAGGAGAGGGGGGAAAGAGGGGGGGGGTCCCCTCCGCCGTTTAATGGGGGGCGGCGCTGCTCTTGGGAGGAAGGGAAGGAAGGAAGAAGGGAGGGAGGGAGGGAGGAGAGGGGAGAGGGCAAGGAAGGAGAGAGGGAAGGAAGGAAGGAAGGAAGGAAGGAAGGGAGAAGGGATGGAGGGAAGAAAGGAAGGAAAGAGGGAAAGGAAGGAGGAGGGGGGAAGGGAGAGGGAAGGAAGGAAGGAAGGAAGGAAGGAAGGAAGGAAAAAGAGATGGAGAGGAAGGAAGGAGGGGAGAGACGGATGGAGGGAAGGAAGGAAGGAAGAGGGAAAGAGAAGGAAGGAGGGAGGGAAGGGAAAGAAAGAAAGGAGAAGGGTTGAAGGGAAGGAAGGAAGCAGGGGAAGGAGGGGAGGGGAGAGGGTAAGGAAGGATAGAGGGAAGGAAGGGAGAAGGGATGGAGGGAAGGAAGGAAAGAGGGAAAGGGAGAGGGAAGGGAAGGAGGGAAAAAGAGATGGAGAGGAAGGGAGGAAGGAAGGAGGGGAGAGACGGATGGAGGGAAGGAAAGAAGGAAGAGGGGAAAGGGGAAAGAGAAGGAATGAGGGAGAGAGGGGAGGGAGGGAAAGAAAGAAGAGAGAAGGGTTGAAGGGAAGGAAGGAAGGAGGGGAGGGGAGAGGGTAAGGAAAGATAGAGGGAAGGAGGGAAGATGGGAGAGAAAGAGGGTTGAAGGGAAGGAAGGAAGAAGGGGTGGAGGGGAGAAGGGGAGGGGAAGAGGGAAGAGGGAAGGAAGGAAGGAAGGAAGGGGCACAGTAGCCCCTCACGCCGGGTCTTTGGCTCCAAGGCGCTCTCCTTCTTCTCCCTCAGAGGAGGAGGAGGAAGAGGAGGAGGAGAAGGGAAGGGGGGAGGCCGAGGGTTATCGTCCGGCGCTTTGGGCGAAGGGGCCAGACGTCCTCCTCACCTCCGAGGCCCCGCCACAAAACCTAGGACCTTCCAGAAACACTCCTTAGCCATCCCGAAACTGTCGGGCTTAAAGGTCCTGCTCGAAAGAAAGCGAAGGAGGACATTTTTTTGGGGGGGGGGGATTGTTCCTGGAGAGGAGGAGGCGCCTGGTCACTCTCTGCTCTGGTCAGTGTGTGGAGAAAGAGGCGGGAAAGGGAAAAGAGATCCCTCAGAGATCCCGCTGGACCGCTTTGAAGGTGGACAGGGACCAAAAGGAAATGGGTCTGGTCCGAATGGGGAGCGCTTTTCCTTCTCAAAAATTAAATTTCTCTGGGGGGGAGGTGTGTGAGGGGTGGTGGTGGTGGTTCTTGCAAGAAACCCCCACCCCACACAGAGAGAGAAATTTAATTTTTGGGGAGGAAAACCTCTCCCCATTGGACCAGACCCATTTTGGGTTTCCTACAGTCTCAGACTTCTTCCCGGGCGACATCCTTGAAGAGAGAGACTTTTACGGAGAGGGTTTTGCATGGAACGCCTTTATTCAACCCCAGCCTCCACTTGGCTCCATTTGAGTGTCTTGTGTGTGTGTGTGTGTGTGTGTGTGTGTGTGTGTGTGTGTGTACTGGAGGGTTTGGGTTGTTTTATTTGGGGGGAAAGGGCGAAGGGGGAGTCTGTTGTGCTTCACACACTGCAAAGGCCGGCGCCAAAGCGAGGAAGGTCGTGGCAAGCATCCTTTCAAGGACAGCGCCAGGGAGCGCCCGCTAGTGCTAGTGCTAGGGAATCATGGGAATTGTTGTTGTTTTTTCTGAGACATTGAGCCTTCTCTGTCAGAGAGCTCTGGTGCCACAATAAAATACAGTTCCCATGATTCCCTAACCCTAAAAGTGGACTCAATTTGCACTATTTCTGGCAGTCTGCAACCCCCCCATAGAAACCCTATAGCAGGGAAAGAGAGACACACACACACCCCAGGGTCATCCAGTCCAACCCTATCCATTCAGACCCATATGCAATAGCTAGTGTCCCCCCCCCCCTTTTAAAAAAAAAAAAGTTTATTTCTCAAATTGTAAAACAGTAAAAGTGGCTAATGGATCGCACCAGGGAATTCCAAAAGAAAAAAATCAGCATGTGCTTTATAAACTATAGCAAAGCCTTTGACTGCATAGATCAGGGGTAGGCAACCTTTTTGAGCCGGGGGCCGGGTTGCTGTCCCTCAGACAATTGGGGGGCTGAAGCACCAAAAATAAATAAATAAATAAATGAAAAATAAAAATAAAAAAATATGCATGCACACTCTCTCAGCCCCAGAAAAGCCATGGCAAACCCCCTGTGGAGATTTTGCCAAGAAAACCCCAAGAACAAGTAATAACAACAATAATATCATCATGGCGGGCGGCGGCGGCGGTGGCAGGACCGGCCCGGGGCCGGACCAAAGGCCTCGGGGGGCCGCATCCGGCCCCCAGGCCTTAGGTTGCCTACCCCTGGCATAGATCATGAAATTCCAAAAGAAAATCAGCATGTGCTTTATAGACTACAGCAAAGCCTTTGACTGCATAGATCATAAAAGACATGGAATGCCCTTAAAGACATGAGAGTGCCAACACATCTGATAGTCCTGATGAGGAATCTGTACTCAGGACAAGAGGCTACGGTCAGAACAGAAAACAGAATGGTTCCCAATTGGCAAAGGAGTCAAACAAGGCTGTATCCTTTCACCCTATCTGTTCAATTTGTATGCAGAACATATTGTAAGAAAAGCAGGCTTGGACACAGGAGGAGAAGTGAAAATAGGAGGAAGGAATATCAACAATCTAAGATATGCAGATGATGCCATAATACTAGCAGAAAAACCTCACAGACTTGGAACACTGACTAAGGAAGATCAAAGAGGAAAGTGCCAAGGCAGGCTTAATGCTGAACATCAAGAAAACAAAAATAATGACCACCGAGGACCTTCACAAGTTCAACCTAGACAATGAAGAAACAGAAATAGTATAATAATTCCCATACCTGGGATCAAACATTGATAGAAATGGGGACTGCAGTCAGGAAATCAGAAAAAGACTAAGAATGGGGAGGGTGGTTATGGAAGAAGTAGAAAAGATTCTAAAATGCAAAGATATACAACTCAGCACAAAAGTTAGAATCATACAAGCCATTATATTCCCTATTACCATGTATGGATGTGAGAGCTGGACAAAGAAAGATAATAGGAAGAAAATCAATAACTGGAGAAGAGTACTGAGGATCCCATGGATAGCCAATAGGACAAGCAAGTGTGTTTTAGAGCAGATCAAGCTGGAAACCTCCCTGGAAGCCAAGATGACCAAACTGAGGCTGTTGTACTTCGGACAAATCATGAGAAGAGAGGACTCGGGGGGGGGGGGGGAAACAATAATGCTGGGGAAGGTGGAGGGTAGGAGGAAGAGAGGAAGCCCACATGCTAGATGGATGGACTCTATTGAGGTCACTATGGGTATTAATGGGTTGCAGGAATTAAGCAGAGCAGTGGAGGACAGAGAGTCTTGGGACGTTATCACACGGGGATCTGCCGCCGAAAACTGAAAATAAACCGGACAAGCGGAAGACTTTAATGTACAGGATTTGTCCCGTTCTGCCTCGTCTGATAACTAAATTTGAATTTAAAAGGGGGTTAATTCGAACAAAAACCTGATCTTTTCAAATCCCCAAAAATCCCGAAAATGAAAAGATCAGGTTTTCGTTCAAATTAACCCCCTTTAGTTATCAGATGAGGCGGAACGGGACAAATCCCGTAAATTAAAGACTTCTGCTCGTGCCCGTTTATTTCCACTTTCTCCCCGCAACTCCCCGTGTGATAACGTCCTTAGAGATGTCTCATCCATAGAATTGCCATGAGTCCAAGGGCAGTTAACAACAACAAAAACAGTAAAATAGAACCCCAAAATATAAAGAGTCACTTCACAATCATCCTCATATCAACCACTACGGAAAGGAGAGAATATCAGCTGTGTCTCTCCAAAAAAACTTGTCTACATGGGGGTTGCAACTGTCCTTGCTGTTTGTGGATATGTTCAATGAAAATCTGCCATTCTTCCTGGACTGTTTCCCTGGTTTTATGTCCTTTGTTGTTTTTCAGCCCCCCCCCCCTTTTTTTTTTTAAATATTCTGTTTATTAGGTTTTAAAATCTTAAAGAGAATCATAGAATCATGGAGTTGGAAGAGACCCCCAAGGGTCATCCAGTCCAACCCCATTCTGCAACTGCCCAGAGGACCTTAGATTGTCTGCAACCGCCCAGAGGACCTTTTCGGCTACTGCTCCCAGATTATGGAATGGTTTGCCAGATGAGATCCATCATATTACCATCTTAGACAGCTTTAAAAAGACTGTTAAGATGGGTCTCTTCCAGCAGGCTTTTCCCAAATAGATATCCCGGCCACCAAAAGACAGCCATCCTGCTCATCCCTGATTCGGCTGTAGCTATTGTGATTTGTTTCTTGTTCTTTGTGTTATTATTTTAAATGTGTTTGAAATCATCATTATTTAATTGTATTTTAAGGGGGGTGGGATTGTGGGATATGAATGTATATTTTAAAGTTGTAAGCCGCCCCGGTTGCGTTACGCAGAGGAGTGGGATAAAAATAATAAAAATTATTATTATTATTATTATTAGAATATTTCTGTGGGTGATTTGCAGGACATTGCCCAAAGGCTTACTGACCCCCACACACACACTAGTATAAGAATTCCAAGTTAAAACTCCAAGTGTGTCTATATATTTCCTTAAGGTCACCAGCTTTGTGGAAATCGCTTATTCTTGGACTTGGTGGTCCTCATCCATAAAAACTGAATATGATCCCCCCTCTTTTTTTTGGTAGCTCTGCAGGCCTAATAGAGCCAGTGTGGCACAGTGATTTGAATGTTAGACTGTAGCAGAACTCGGACAAAAGACCAAAGAGATCTTTGGAAAGGAGCCTTTATTTCTAAGAACCGTGCGGGCTCTTAGTGGAAGTGAGTTCCAAATACCAAGAGCCCTGAGTGACAGATCTTGAACACTTTTATAGACAGTTAATTGGCTTTGTGACATACAGAAAAACTCTTATTTGCCCGCCCTCTAATTTCCTAATGTACGCTCAACATTTCTCTTTCTCTTGTAATCCTACTTACAATTTGAGCAACTAGTTTACAGAACAGCTTTAGGACAAGATAATTTGTCCCAGGACCCTTCAGTCTTTTAGGAAATGTTGACAGAACAGTGTCCACTGAGGGAATGTTTGCAGGACAAATTGACAAGAACAGTGTAATTAGTTACTTATTGTCCCTGCGTCAGCATTTGTGAGTACAAAGTTTCAGAAAATACATTGAAGGGGGAACATTTTAAAACATGTTAAGATTCTCTAGTCTGACCCCTTACAAAGCTACTTCATTTCCCCCCTTAAATGCATAATTTGTTTAGACAATTATAGCATTTTCTAGCTGGTTAGTAAATCTTGTTGTTTAGCATTTAAGCATAAAATGCAGCAGTCCTATTAACAGTCCTCTGAAGAAGCTTGGTTAAACACTGTAGCAAGCAAGGAATACAGAAGCAGAGCATAATAAGAGTAAGCATATAAGAAAACAGAAATATAACACTGTAACACCCATATTTTATAATCTTCGGGATCTGCCCGTACGCAGGACCGCTATTTCCTGGTTAGTGGCAGTAAGTTCTAGCCCCAATATTCTTTCCACTCCAGTGGCAGGTCTGACCATTCGTTGAATATACAGCGTCCTGGGGGGGTGTATAGTAGGGTCTAGCCCAGGGGTAGGCAACCTTTTTGAGCCAGGGGCCGGTCCCCCGAAGTCCTCCCCTCCGCCAGGCCGAGGGGGGGAATGGCGGCGGCGTGCGCTCATGCGTGCACGCACACCCCCGCCACCACACGCGCGCCCCCGCGCGCTGCCACTGCCACCACAGCACGCGTGGCCACAGCCGCCTCCGCGCATGTTGCGGCCGCCATTTTGGAAATCAAAATGGCGGTTGCGGCACGCGCGACAGCACGGCAGCCAAAACACGCAGCAGCGGTGGCGCGCAGCAGTGGCAGGGGTCCGCCTGGGCCAGTAAGTGCCGGGACCTGGGCCGGAACCGGCCCGCGGGCCGTAGGTTGCCGGCCTCTGGTCTAGCCTGAGTCTGTTCTGCCGCCTCAGGGTAATCTGTAAAGAGTTGTTAGGATTACCAGTAACCGTCCACCCCCCTTTTGCCCTCTTAATTTGTATCCAATGTATCCAGGGCCTGATGTTGGCAACTTTTATAGCTGTAGGGGTGGAAAGGATGACAAGTTTAGGGTCAAAGGGTCACTTTTCCACTCTTTAATCCTCACCTCATCCCCTGGCTGGAAAGGATGAGCTTCTGTAATAGGAATGGGGGGCCTATTCTCTAACACATAGCGGCATTGAGCCTGTAATGTCTTACTCAGGGCTTTGACTTCTTGTTGTAAACTGACATTCCCTAATTCTTGTATGTCCCCCCCTTAACCCTACCAGAATTTGTGGGGGTCTCCCAAACATCAGTTTAAACGGAGACAAACTAGTGGTCTTGTGGGGGGTGCACCGGATTCGGAATAGAGCCAAGGGCAACATCTCAGTCTATTTCCACTTGGTATCTTGACACAATTTTGCTAGGTGGTTCTTGATGGTCCGATTCATCCTCTCAACTTGTCCAGAGCTCTGTGGTCGGTAGGCACAATGTAGTCCTGGGGCCTGGAGTAGGGCTCTCTTGATGTCTTGAAAAGCCTTGGCTTGTATTTTATTCCAATGAAAAGGGGCTTTTTCTAGGCCTTTTGTTGCTTTGTGTAGTGGTTTACTCATTATGGAAAAATTTGGGATCCATATTCTGCAGAGTCCAGCTGCCCCCAGAAACTCTCACACCTGTCTCCTAGTGGTTGGCTTGGGCAGGGCACACACCGCCTCCTTCCGTTCGGGACCCAACTGTCGTTGTCCCTGGAAAACTATAAATCCCAAGTACCGAACTTGGGTTTTACATAGCTGGGCCTTCTTCCAGGACACTTTGTATCCACGGTCCCATAAGAGTTGTAATAGTTCTTGGGTGCCCTGCCTCCCATTGGAATGCGAAAATAGCTTGGCTCTCAGGGGCTAGGCGGATGCAGAAAAAGCATCTTTTAAGTCCAAATTTGTGAAGTGGATTGCTTCTGCTGGAATTAGCCCCAATAGCACATAGGGATTTGGCACCACTGGGTGGAGAGTCACTGTGGCTTGATTAACCACAAATCTTGTACAGGACGATAGTCACCTGTGCCGGGCTTCTTAACTGAGAGCAAAGGTGTATCCAGGGAGACTGATATTCTCGGAGGATGTCATGGTCCTTATAGCAAATGGTCTAGATGCTTTTGAATTCCCTGAATGGCTTGTCTTGGCAGGGGATCTTGGCACACATGGACTGGCACTGCTCCAGGCTTTAGTTCCACGATAACCAGTGGTATAAACCTTGCTAGGCCAGGGGGGTTGTTTTCTGCCCAAACTCCAGGTACATTAAATGCCTGCCAGAGTTGTTTTTCCATTATTGGCATTGTCCAATACATCCTCCATTCTTCCTCCAGTGGATAAGTGAGACTTAAAAGCTTCATGCCCTCTTGGTCTCTTTTAGCTCCTCTAGAATTCACCATAGCTGTACCACCCTCTTCAAAGGACAGTTGAGCCCTAAGTTTGGAGAGAAGATCACACCCTAGTAAATGAACCGGTCAGTCAAGCAGGTAGAGGAAACTGTTTTTCCAGGTGAGGTCCAAGTTGGCATGTTCGCTGATCTAAGAGAGGTCTCCCTTCTATACTTTCCATGGCTCCTTTTATCCGTACTTTTTGTTGTGTAATAGGGGCTATTGGATAGGTGACTACAAACAATGTTGCTCCACTGTCCATCATAAAGTCCATGTTACGGCCCCCCACAGTGGCATGACCATGGGCTCCCCGGGGCCGAGATGAAGGGGGCCTGGTCTGTTCTAATTGAAGAGTTCTGTCTCCTCCATTCCAAGGAAAGGGTTTTCTTCATATATTTCTGTTGGTGCCTGCGTTTGCCAAGCTGGTTGTCAGCTAGATTGCCCTGATGCTTGTCCCCTCCCTCGTCCACTGAGGCCCCTCTGGTTTCCTCCGCCAGTCATCTGCCTTGATCTCTTCGGACATTCCCACCACCAGTGTCCTCCTTGGCCACACTGGGCACACTGGTTCCGTCCCAAAGCTCCTCTGCCTCTTCCAGGCCGACTTCCTTCACCACGTCCACGTCCTCGCCCTTGTCCACATCCACATTCCATGTTCCATCCTCCGGCTCCTCCGCTGCGCTGTTCCACCAATGTGGCTGTGAGCAGTCCTGCTTTTTTAGCCATCCTTCTATCTTTTTCCTTCTTATCTTCTTGACAAGAACAGTGTAATTAGTTACTTATGGTCCCTGCGTCAGCATTTGACCCCTTACAAAGCTACTTAATTTCCCCTTCAAGACTGCAACTCTGAAGATCAGGTCCAATAAAAATATCCACCAAACAGCCAACCAAAATGCACATGTTGCAAGCTTTCAAAGCTCCACTGGCTTGTTCATCAAGCAAGGTGTTAAAGGAGAAAAAAGTTGAAGATCTTAGTCAAAGGCCTGCAGGCTGGCACCTCTTCTTTCTGGTCATGTGGCTACTGGGAGTTTCTCAAACTCCAGGAAATTTAACATCCATTTGCAACACAAAAAAGATACTTCCTTTGCAGTCCAATATGTCTCCATCATTTGAGACCAGGATCCATTTCCCACTCAGCCATGGGTGACCTTGGGCAAGTCTTTCAACCTCAGAGGATAGCAATGGCAAACTTCCTCTAAACAAATCTTGGCAAGAAACCCCATGATAGGTTCACCTTAGGGTCACCATAAATCATACGGCACACAAGAACAACAACAAAGTTAGGATAGTCTATGCCATCATATTTTCCATTTCTATGTATGATTGTGAAAGGTGGACAGTGAAGAAAGCTGATAGGAAGAGAATAACTCATCAGAAATGTGGTACTAGAGTTCTGTGGATACGGCGGAGTGCTAAAAAGGTGAATGAATGGGTCCTAGAGCAAACCAACCCTGAACTCTCCCTAGCAGCCAAGATGATTAAACTGAGATTATCGTACTTTGGACATTATTATTATTATTATTATTATTATTATTATTATTTCCCGCCTTTCTCCTGGTATAGGGGGACTCATGGACATATCATGAGCAGACATGATTCCCTAGAAAAAAAATAATGCTAGGTAAGGTAGAGGGCAATAGGAAACATGGAAGATTGCCTTCCAGATAGATAGACTGAATCAAGGAAGCCAAAGCCCTGAGTCTGCAAGGCCTGAGCAGGGCTGATGATGATCGGGTGACTTGGAGGTCTCATACATATAGGGTTGCCATAAGTCAAAGCTGACTTGACTGCAGTTAACAACAAGAAGAAATGAAAGCAGACAAAAACATGACCTCTAAAAAGAACACAAGTATAAAGACTGTAAACACAGTATAAACAGTATAAAGACATAATATACAGCATAAACAATATACAATATAAACAGTAGAAAAACAAGTATAAAGACAGTATAAACACAAGTATAAAGGAGTCAGCATGGTGCAGTGGTTTGAGCGTTGGTCTAGGACTCTGGAGACCAAGGGGGGTTGCAGACTGCCAGAAATAGTGCAAATTGAGTCCACTTTTATGTTAAGGAAAAAGCAACATGGGATATACAGTAATAGAAATAAAAATATGTATGTGAAGGTCAAAGTGACTAAGCAGGAGCAATCAGGAAGATACACAGGTGAAAAAGATAATATAATTAAGAAGCCTTGAGAGCCAAGGACAAAGTTATAGAAGGTATATTGAGAACACCTGTGATAGATTGCAAACACCTGAGACTCATTAAGTGGTCAAGGTAAAGTGATGAAACACTTGGGTTGGTCTTAGGTATGGGATGATCTATGTGGACCAATCAAGATGTATGTACACACCCACTGGGTGGAAACTGACTGGTGGGTGGTGTCTAACAATGGCTATAAATTGCAATGTTTGCTAATGTACAGTGTGGAGTAGTTTGGTGTATTGTGGTGTAGTTTTGGAGATATTGTGAAGTGTAGAGATTGTGATTTGTAGGGCATATAGTATTTATGTATATAGTAGAATAAAGTAGATCTTTTATATAAGACTACTGAGTTGTCTGGTGTCTTGAGGGAAGATACAAGAGCCAGAAGAATCCTGGAGAAGTTTGGAGACATCTCAGGAAGAAGAGAGAGAAGGCTTGGAGAGTTTGTCAGGGTCTTCAGCCTATTCTCTGAAACTCTGCTGCTTGGGAAAGAAGCATCAACCACTGATCAAAGCTGGTCAGCTCTGCTGCATAACAAGGTGGTGAGTTAGAGCCAGAGGTGAAGAGCTACAACTCCCATCATCCCTGACATTTTAGGGTTAGGGTTAGGGTTAGGGAATCATGGAAACTGTATTTTATTGTGGCACCAGAGCTCTCTGACAGAGAAGGCTCAATGTCTCAGAAAAAGGAAAAAAAACAATTCCCATGAGTCCCTGGCACTAACCCTAACCCTAAAAGTGGACTCAATTTGCACTATTTCTGGCAGTCTGCAACCCCCCCAAGGTTTGAATCCTGTCTTGGCCATGGACAACCACTGGGTGACCTTGGGCAAGTTACAGTCTCTCAGCCTCAGAGGATGGCAATGGCAAACCCTCTGTGAAGAAACATGCCAAGAAAACCCCATGATAGTTTCACCGCCTTAGGATCACCATAAGCCAGAAATGACTTGAAGGCACACAACAACAACAACAACAACAACAACAAAGATAGAATAGTATAAAAGGGCCTTTCTGCTTGAGCAATCAGCCCTCAAAGACCTGCTCAAAGAAAAAGGTCTTCACCTACTTATGGAAGGATTAAAAAAAAAGTGCCAGGCTAACTACTCTAGAAAGCCTGGGAGCAGTCACCAAGAAGGCCTTTCGTTTCCAGCAAAAGCATCTGTGAGGAACAGAGAAACAGCTCTCCTCAAAAGACCTCAAAACACAGGTAGGCTCAGCATACAGCCCTTCAGATAAACTGGATTTGAGCCATAACTCTTGGTCACAATTCTAGTCGGTAGGACCAATGGTGAAGGCTGGTAAACATCCATAATCCAAAAGGTGATGGCCATGTGCTCCCATCCCTGAAATACACACTTTGTGTATCACATTGTCTGTGTGTCTTTGTGAGAGCCAGCATGGCGTAGTGGTTTGAAGGTTGGACTATGACTCTGGAGACCAGGTTTCGACTCTGTGCTGAGCCACAAAACCCACTGGGTGATGATGGGCAAATCACACGCTCTGAGCCTCGGGAAGGCAATGGCAAACCTCTGAACAACTCTTGCAAAGAAAACCCCCTGGCACAGTGGTTTGAGTGTTGGACTACAACTCTGGAGACCTGGGTTTGATTCCCAGCTGAGCCATGAAACCCACTGGGTAACCTTAGGGTCACCATCAGTCAGAAATGACTTGAAAACACACAAGTTACAAGAAATGTGTCTTTGTGTATGAGTGAAAGAGGGAAGGGAAGGGATAGAAGGAAGAATGAGTACGTGTGAGTATGAGTGATTGTACGCATGCATGAGCATGTATGTATATGGGATGGGGAGAATGAAGCCAAACACCCCACCAGCTGTCCATTGTATTCTCTCACCCACTCCATGAGTACATACTCTGTTCTCAGACATAATTCAGGCACGTTGAACCATACAAGGGACAATTGTAACTTGGTATTATTCTGTGAAAGGACCCAGGGGTTACCAAGCCATTCTGATTCCCTCCTCAGCCTCTTGACCTTTGAAATGATGTGCTTAAACATCAGCACCACATCCTTTTCTCCGCTAGGGAAAAAATGCAGATAGGAAAAGTTACTTCTAATTAGTTAGTTGCTGTTCAGGTACTGGAGTCCCAAAAATGTACTTCTGAGCTAGAACTGGAAAACTTTGGGAGGCTTGGAATTGTGTCCAATGCCATCTCAGAACAGTTACCATTCTAATTACTGTATGTTTTAAATCAACAAAATCTGATGGAGAATTCTCTCTGTCTCACCAAACTACAAACCCCACAATCCTTTAGGATAGATTAATGACAGTTCAAGAGCTATCAAACTGTTATAATTGTATGGTGTGGATGCACACACTGTTGTGTGCCTTTTAAAGGCTACTATTTTGCCTGTTGTTGTTTTTAAAAGAGACTATAAATGATAGTTGGGTGAAACACAGAAACATTATTTTAAAAAGCTTCAGTTGAGAACATCATGAGATTACTAACTTGAAGGTGTAGCCTTATGTGAATTCTGCAACAAGAATGTGACTCTGGAGTTTATCACATGGCCAAATCTGGTGCAGAAACAGGATTTAAATCCACAAAAGCAGGATGGTTTTCAGATGTATTGAGCATTAATCTGAAATTAACCTGCACAGAAAGTGGACAAATCCTGCAAAAGCAGGATTGTTTTCACACACATCGGGGGCACTGAGCATTAATCCAACATTAACCTGCACAGCAAGTGGACAAAATCGGCAGCTTTTTACTTTCAGGAAAATCCCAAAAGTAAAAAGCAGCTGATTTTGTCCACTTTCTGTCCAGGTTAATGTCAGATTAATGCTCAATGCCCCTGATGTGCCTATAAACGATCCAACTTTTGTGGGATATTCCCAGAATTTAAATCCAGTTTCTGCATGGGATTTGGGCACTTAGGACATTATCACACGGGGAGCTCTGAACAGAAGCCGGCTTTAAAGTGAAAGTGCTACTGCAAAAGCGGAAACAATTAATTAGCCAGCTTTCCCCTTGTGAAAACCTCCTGCGCATTTAAAAGGAGGTTACTCCGAACGGAAAGTAGGCAGAAACTGCTTCTTTTTATTTTCGGAAGATCCCCGAAAATAAAAAGAAGCAGTTTCTGACTACTTTCTGTTCGGATTAACCTGCTTTTAAATGCGACGTCGTCTGAAAATATACCCGCTTTTGCGGGTTATTTTCAGTTTAAACCCCCGTTTCCTCACAGGATTTCCCCCGTGTGATAACGTCCTTAGAGAGATTAAATATCCCATCTGGTTGGATGACTCTCCAGTGGATATAGCATTGACACCCAAGCAATCTTTCTTAGGACGTTATCACACGTGGGCCAGTTTCGTTGTTAAAGAGATAATAAAGTGGAAATGAAGCATCCCGAAAAGAAAGCGAAAATAGAGCTTAATTACGCAAAAGCTTTTCACACGTAATTACAGTAATAACAGAATTAAGTTAAAAGTGAAAAAAAGACGTTTTTAACTTTCATACACAAGTGAAAAGAACCCATACATGTACTGGAAATGGGTGTGTTTCGTGACCAGACTCCTCCTTTTTCCAGGGTGGGTCCTGCATTTCCCAGGAGGAAATGTCAGACTGTCCTCCATTTGGGGTCATGTCCTCCTGCACAGGTCCTAACCCCCTTCTGTTGGGGTTAGGACCTCTCAAGAGAACAGAGGAGGAGGAGGAGGCTGGAAAGGCAAGGCAAGGCAAGGGAGGGATTGAGAGGGGAAAACTGGAGGTACCTCCCATGCCCCCCCATAAGACTTTCCCCTTTGTAGGACCTGAAGGGCAGAACTTCATGGTGAGATGGAGCTCCAAGTTGCTCCACAAGCACACCCCACACTTGCACCCACATCCACCCACAGCTGCTGTGAGGGAAGCCTTCTTTCCCCTCCTTTTCCCTCCATCCCAAATGCCAAACTTCTCCTCAGTCCCAAACTTCCCTCTCCTGGGCTGCCTTCCCTTCCCTTCTCTGCATGGCACTGAGGAGGAGCCTGGGACTCTCCCTCCCTGGAGCCCACTCCTCCTCCTCCTCTTGGCCCTCCTCCAGGTTTTAAAAGAGAATTGTCTGTGCGTATTTGCTTTTCAGATTAAAGTAAATGCGCAATTACTGTAATTTCGCAAATGCATTTCCTCTAAACTCCCAAAATTAAAAGGATCTCGGATAATACCAGTTTCTGTCCAGTTTCTGACCAGTTTCTGTGTGACGTCGTGTGAAATCGTGAGGCACAAATTCAGTTTTTGTTTGGGATTTGTGTGGATTAACCAACAGATTTCCCCCGTGTGATAACGTCCTTAGGGTGAATCCACACTGTAGAAATAATGCAGTTTGGCACCACTTTAAGTGCTGTAGTTCCATCTTATGGGACTCTGGGACTTGTAGGGTTTTTTGCAAGGTCTTTAGCCTTCTCTGCCAAAGAGTGCTGGTGCCTCTCAAAACTACAAATCCCAGGATTCGGTAGGATCGAACCATGGCAGTTAAACTGCATTATTTCTGCAGTGTAGATGCACCGTTAACAACATTTTGTTACACAAAGCAGAACTACCTTTGCTGCATCTATTGGCGATGATATAGTCTTTGTCATTTTGGGATCTGGGTGTATATATGGGACTTTTAAGGCCCAATGAATAGGTTTCACAGAAGACTTCTCAAGGAAGTCCAACACAAATTCCCACTTCACTGTAAAATGGACTAACACCTCCAAATTATATGGACTGCTGCTGGGCTGAGAAGCAGTGGCTTTAAGGTAGGGGCAAGTAACTGTGGAAGGCTAGGGGGCCACATTAGCTCCCTAGGAGAACTTAAAGGGTAACATCTGCTCGTGCAAAAAATTAAAATTAAAAAAAATGCCCCTAAACACATCTATGGGATATAGCCACATTTTCCCATGTTTTGTACTTCAGAAAGGGCCTCTCATGGGCTTAAATTTGCCTGGGGGACACAAAATGTGATGGAAGTACATCACGTGGGCCTTTTGGAGCATGCTGGGACAAAAAAGTATTTTGGAAAATTTTGCAAAATATATTTTTGACCCTTAGAGGAAAGCTCCAAACATGATTGGAAGTGATTTTCACATCCCTAGAGTGCATTTTGAGAACATTCTGGAGCAAACACACATACATATACACACACACTTTGTCCACTCTGCTTTAATGGCAGTGGTGCTGAGTGCATGTTTTGCAAGAAAAAGGTTTCAATGTTCAGTCTCTGGCAGCAAGAGCAGGGAAAGGTGAAGATCCTGATCAAACTGGAGAGCCACTTGCTCAATAAATGAAGACTGGTGGCTTTGTTGTAATAAAGGGGTGGAAAATACAATTTACTAGCTTTTTCTAAAGAAGTAACTGTCTCTTTCTCTGTCTCTCTCATGCACATATATATATCTACCAAATGGCTGACAGAAAGCCAAATTAATGGAGCCAGTTTGGCTCCATTTGAACTGCTGCCTCCTTTGTATGCTGCTCAAAGAGCTGCTGTGTTGACACTGGCTTTTAGACCTATCTCTCCCTCTCTCTGCCCTATAACAAATTTCTAAGGATAGTTCAGAACAAAAAATAAAATAATCCCTTCAATGATAACAACAACAGTAATTACAGCAGAGAGAGTCAGTTCAGCATAGTGGTTTGAGTATTGTACTAGGACTCCAGGAGACCAGGGTTCAAATCTCCACCTGGCCATGGAAACTCACCTTGGACAAATCATGCTCTCTTGGCCTCAGAGGAATGCAATAGCAAACTCCCTCTGAATAAAGAATCGCAAAGAAAGCCCAGAACAGGATTGCCTTAGGGTCACCAAGAGTTGGAAATGATTTGAAGGGTTACAAGAAGAACAAAATACAGCATAGGAAGAACACATTTCGCAGACAGCAGCAACAGCATAAAGCTAAGGCAGATGAGAGACGGAGGAGCAAAATCTTTGCATTTTGCCAAAATAACACCAAAGGCCAAGGGAAACGTCTCTGGGAAAAGCACTCCATAGAAGGACTGACAGGTCTCATGGTGTCAGCAGAAATCTCAGGGAATTTCTGTGCTTCTCTGGATGAGTTTCCAGACAAGAGAACAAACCTCTGGGTTACCAGAATTAAAGCTATGGTTTTTGTATTTGAATACAAATGAGAAATCCATTTCTCACCCATTTCTGCCCATCTCAGCTGGTGTCAGGGTTCACAGGCAAGAAGAGTGAAGAGTGTTTGCATGTGTGTTGCCTATGTGCAATATCAGTGCATCACAAAGCCAGGACTTGAAGGGAAGGGGATGGAAAGAGAAAAATTATGGACATATGCACTGGGGACTGGCATGGCATTTAGAGCAAGGCAGGGAATGGAGCATCAGTACTCATGAGATGTCTTGCAATACAAGGTCTGCCTTTAGCACCAGAGGGAGGAACCCCTTGAAGGCTGGTAGTGAGCAATAATAATAATAATAATAATAATAATAATAATAAATAATTTATATCCCACCCCTCTGAGAACAATCGGGGCGGCTAACAATGTTAAAAATACACAATCCAATCAAATCCCCAGCACCCTCCCCACCTTAAAAAAGCATTAAATCCAAAGAGATTAAAACATACAAGTTGTTTGGCCCCGTCCTGCAGCCCTCGGAGGACCATCAAAGGCAGCCTGAACTGCATCAGCTGTGGGAGCTGGGAGGAGCGCCGGCGGGAATAAAATCCCCGCCAGAGTCCATCTCTCCCCCGGCAACCCTGCAGCGGCGTTTGGGGCTGCGGAGGACTGTTTGGCCTCATCTTGCAGTCCTCAGAGGACCATCAAGGCAGCTTGAACCGCGGCAGCTGTGGGAGCTGGGAGGAGCCGCGGCAGGGAGAGGACATTTACACCTGGCCTCCAAGGGCCTAAAGCCCTCCAGAACCGGCGTGCCGGCAGCGTAACGTGGCAGGACCAACTGGGTCCATAAAACGGCCCCCTTTGCCCAGCAAAAGCGGTGAGAGACAGCGCCTGAGGCCCGGACTTACCATCCAGCTCCGGAGGCCAGCTGTAGCCGGCAGCGCAGCTGAGTGCCCCCAGTCGACACATCCCCGTAGGGCGGAGGGAGCAGGACTACCACCTGGACCCGCTCAGGGCCCTAACGTTCCCGAGGCCATCAGCGGCATCCCGTGGTCGCGGAGGACTGTTTTTCCATCTACAG
This sequence comes from Phrynosoma blainvillii, assembly GCA_026167975.1. Classification (NCBI taxonomy): domain Eukaryota; kingdom Metazoa; phylum Chordata; class Lepidosauria; order Squamata; family Phrynosomatidae; genus Phrynosoma; species Phrynosoma blainvillii. The sequence goes on from JANUYF010000002.1 coordinate 19,553,534, forward strand.
TCCTGGAGTACAACCTGAGCGACCTGAGCCGCCGCTCCTGCGAGGTGACCGGGAGGAGCGCCGGCGGTTTTAAAACCCGCCGTTTACCATCTTCCACCGGCACCAAGCAGCGGGCGGCGGCGATCTATGGCCACGGAGGACTGCTTTGCCATCTGCGGTCCTTGGAGTATTATAATGATATAGAATTTGTATTTTAAAATTGTATATTTTATTATTGTTATTGATTTGATTTTATTATTGTTATTAATTGATTATTGTTATTGATTTTGCTGATTTGTTGTTTATAACTTTGTAATGCTGTGCGCCGCCCCGATTGCTTGGCGGAGGGGCGGGATACAAATAAAAATTATTATTATTATTATTATTATTATTATTATTATTATTAAAACAACCCAATGGTCAACAGCATTATACAATTATACAAACATGATATGGTGGCATTGATCAATAAATAAAAGCGGCACTATCCAATACATAGCTACTGAAGATGTTCCTAGAGGATTCTCCTAAAAAGATTTCTGGTTTCCGAGGCCGGGATATCTATTCTGGAAAGGCCTGCTGGAAGGGATCCGTCTTAACAGCCTTTTTAAAGCTGTCTAAAGATGTGAGCAGACGGATCTCATCTGGCAGGCCATTCCATAATCTGGGGGCGACGATGGAAAATGCCCTCTGGGAGGTAGTTGCCTGGATCTTTGTGGCTGAAGTATGTTCCTCCCAGAGGACCGGAGTGTGCAGGGAGGATTATAGGGGAGAAGGCGGTCCCGAAGATAGTTTGGACCTAGTACCTCAGCAAACTACAAATCATTAGATTCTGCAAAATAAAGCGTCAGCAGCTAAATTTAATATAAAACTACTATAAATGCAGAGTTGCCAGATCTTAAGGCCTGGCTGTGAGTGTCAAATTTTCATGGGGCATCTCCAGGTGCAAGTTGATGTTAATTGCCATCAGGTCAACTTCAATTTATGGCCACCATGTGAATGAAAGACACCACCGCCCCAAGTCATCAACAGCACTGTTCAGGTCTTGCAGACTTATGGCCTCAGCTTTCTTCATTTAGCCTACCTACTTATATTGTAGGGCCTTTGCAGACTGCCAGAAATAGTGCACATTAAATTGAGGCAGTGCCCTGGCTCAGTGCTAGGGAATCATGGGAACTGTAATTTATTGTGGCACCAGAGCTCTCTGACAGAGAAGGCTCAATGTCCCAGAAAAAAATACAATTCCCATGACTCCCTAGCACTGAGCCAGGGCAGTGCCTCAATTTAATGTGCACTATTTCTGGCAGTCTGCTTAGGCCTGTAATCTACCTTACCAAGCATTACTGTTATCTTGGCTTCTAGGGAGAATTCAGGCTTGATTTGCTCTAGGACCCATTTATTTGTATTTTTGGAAGTCCAGTCCAAAGTATCCACAGAACTCTCCCCCAGCACCACATTTCAAATAAGCCAATTCTCTTCCTATCAGCTTTCTTCACAGTCCAGTTTTCACAGCCATACATAGAAACTGGAAATGTAATCACACAGAGAATTCTGACTTTGGTATTTAATGATATATCTTTAGACTTGAGGAGCTTGACTGGTTACCTTATATCTATCCTTCAAAGTCTTTAGTCTTCTGATTTCTTAACTACAGTCTCCATTTGGATCTATGACTGAGCCAAACTATCTTAAACAATTTCAGTATCTTCATTCCTACTTTAAAGTTATATCCATCATCTGTGGTCATTAAGCCACCTTGAATCCCATGTGTGGAGAAAGGTGGGATATACATTTTAAATAAATAAATATCCCCACCACCACCTCCTAATGTTCAACTGTAACCCTGCCTTTGTACTTTCTTCCTTGACTGTCTTCTGTAGTCATTCCAACTTTGCTGTTTTCTGCTGGTAGTATAGTATGAGAGCTACAGTCGGCCCTCCATTTTCGCGAAGGATCCGTGGACCCACCTCCCCACCCCCCGGAAAAACAGAGATTTGCAAATATTCAAGCCCCATAGGCTTGTATGGAGTGCATCCCATTGATTTAAATGGAGGTCGCCCTCCACGAATATGCAAAACCATGGACTTCAAATACATATCTTAACTGTATATATCATAAACCGTAGGTGTTTCCTCCTTCAATTTTTACATTTCCTTCCTCTAATCCAGTTTTCTCCAAATCTAATCCAGCTCCCAGGTGGGAAACAAGAGTACAAATTCTCCAGTTTTGGTAGGCTCAGCTCCAGCCAAGAGGGAAGTGTTTGGTGCAAATTTCCAGTTTAGCTCACAGCGCTTCACTGATTTGTTGCTGTCATGTACAAAGACTCTCCAGGGAGGCTGTGTATTAATCTGGTTATCTCCTTCCCTTCCAGTAGCTGTAGCACCAGGACTCACCCTCTACTCTGCTCTGTGTCCACCTTCTGGCTAGAAGAAGCAAAGAAACTGGGTTATATGTTGTTTATCCCACCTCTCTAAAGAGATAAAAAATAACAACCCCATGATTTCTCCAAGAACCAGTGTGGCGTAGTGGTTTGAGTGTTGGACTATGACTCTGGAGACCTGGGTTTAAATCTGGTCTCAACCATATAAACCCACTAGGCAAGTCACACTCTCTCAGCCTCAGAGGATGGCAATCCTCCTCTGAAGAAACTTGCAAGAAAAAATCATGATAAGAGTTGCCTTAGGGTCACCATAAGTTGGAAATGACTTGAAAGCACACAACAAGAAAATCCTCTGAAATTCATGGGGTCACTATTAGTCAACAGGCAACTTGAGGGCACACACACACACAATTGCACCTTTATATGTGAACAATTCTCCTGCCTAAGATTTCTCTTAATTTCATATATATATATATATTCTCTCACTCTCTCTCCCCCCCCCCCCCCATGACAAGTTGTGAACAACTATGTTGGGTACTTAATGCATAATGCTTAATGGCATCACTAGGGGCTGTCACAAGGACTCTGAATTTGGCCTGGAAACCTCAGAGCCTGAGATAGTCCTAAACTGGCAACCATAAATACATGTGTACTGTAGATGTACTCTGAATCCTTGCAGCCTAGAACCATCCTTTCCAATCAGCATCTGCACCTTTCATGCTCTATCAGTGAAGCTGCCAGAGATTGAAAGCTGTAACCTTCCACTTGCAAAGTATGCACTCTCAGCATTGCTCCCCAGGAGCTACGGTTCTCTACAGCCTGAGCCTATCAGCCAGTACTTCTCATCCCAGCAGCAGTCCATATGTTCAGGCTATGTAAGACACAAAACTGCAAAGACAGATTTTTGCAGTCCTTTGTGACCAGGCAGTGTCCTCAAAAGGTCTTTGGCAAGGACAGGCACTCCCATGGGAATGGCTACGAGAGACAGAAGCACAGAATAGCATGAAACCCAAAGGGAAGTTCTGCTAAATTGTCTTTTTTTCTTCTTTTTTTTTGGTAAAGTTTTGAATGTTGCTTTTCAGTCAGCTCAGCCAACAGCAAATGAGAAAAGATCTCTAAACAAGCAAAACACCAAGAAAAATCCCAGAGGAAAAACAAGTAATCAAAATACATATTCAAAAAAAGTGTTAATAGGACAGTAAATAATACTGCGAAAAGAACAGGGAATACAAAACAATCAGAAGCCTATAGGACAATGCAATATAACTAAATATCACAACTTATAAGGCCATATAGAAACAAAATAGATGGCTCCAGCCTTCGTTGTGGAATTCTATATCTGGCTTTGCTGGCTTTATTTATCAGTGTTGAAGCTGCTCTTGTATAATTATCCAAAGATATAGCCGTATTAATATGTAGAATAATTATGTAGACATCTTATAGCACCTTTGAAACCAACTGAAAGAAAGAAGTTGGCAGTATGAACTTTTATAGATGTAGGGCCTCGTCAGACGGCTAATAGAGCCGTCTCCGAGGCAGGGAAGAGGAGGGGCAGCCACACGCTCGGTGCCCCTTCCTCCTCCCGAGGTTACCCTCGGAGCTGCCGGCCCTCCGCACAGCCGGCGCTCCCAGGGCAACCTCCCGCCACAGCGTCCGCACACGCTGTGGCGGATAAGTCAGTGAAAGTGGGCCCTACGCTTTTGAGGCACACTTTCACTGACATCTGAAATGAGCGCTGATTTAGCGCTCCTTTCAGGGGCGCCGATGGTGCGCCACAGTGCGGATGCCTCGGTCCCGCGGCGCACCATCCCGCGACGTCCCAGAGGCCCTCGTCTGCTTCCCCCCTTAAGTCTACTTCTTTAGATGCATTTGGAAGTAGACTTAAGTCTATGAAAGCTCATGCTGCCAACCTCTTTCTTTCAATTAGTCCCAAAAGTGCAACAAGATCTCTCTACATATTATTTAATTATTGTTATCTATCTGTATATATACTTAAAAACATTACACATTGTCAATATAGTGGTTATTTATTTGCAGATGGCCCTAGGAGGTGTGATAGTTTATCACACTAAGCTACTAAGATGCCAAAATTACATTAAAGTAGGAAACACAAACATATCAGTCTGGGGACAGTGATTTTCCCACAGCTTTTCAAAAGCGTTATGCTGCTGCTATTGTCCTGGGGTTTGTCTTCTGCACATCAGCTTCCATAACCTCACCTTCCTGCCCTATGCTTTTCCAAGTGTGTATTTTTAAATGACATGGTGGGATTAAATCTGAAAAGTGAGAAGAGGATTACCTGGCTGCCATTCTCTTCTGCTTGCTAAGGGGCAAAGGTATGGTCCAGATCGCCATGACAGATGGGGGAGAAGGAGGGTTGGAATACAATGCATTTTGTTCAGGGCATTTTGAAATTATAGCCACCATAACTATAATTACAGTTGTTAGGAAGGATCTAATTAGGGAAATTTATAATTAGCTCATATATGCAAGAGTGGGGCCCTAACAACACCCCATGAGACCGTGTACCGTTATGTATACCAGAGGACTAAGGAATCCCGCAATGGATGACGCTGAGGCAGGCTTCTCCAATTAAAGTCTAAATATTTATTATTAACAAGGGAAAGCTTCACACACACAAATATGGCACATACACACACTGCACACTTAGAAATACAGGAGTGAAAGCAGGGATAGCTTGAGAGGGATCAGACTGAGGGAGTCAGCTGAGGGAGTCACTTCCGAAGACTTCTCCGAGATCCGCTGTACATGTTGATGATAATGATGATGAAGCACGGCTGCCAAAATGGGGGGGGGGGGGAGAAGAATGGCCAAGGGAACTATGATCAGAGTACAGACTAACGTGGAGTCAGCATACACTCTCAAGATAGCACATGGAATCTAGAAATCCAAGGGTTCTTATAGGAAATTTTCTGCCTTCTGGCTATTGATTAAACGGCTTGGCTGAAGCTAGGACAAAGGCGCTGATAGTGTTAGCTTTGTTAATCTAGGTGTGAGCATAGTCTAAACCAGGGGTAGCCAACCTAAGGCCCGGGGGCCATGATGATATTGATTATTGTTGTTATTACTTGTTCTTGGGGTTTCTTGGCAAAATCTCCACAGGGGTTTTGCCATGGCTTTTCTGGGGCTGAGAGAGTGTGCATGCATATTTTTTTAATTTTATTTTTTTCTTTAAAAAATATTTTTATTTATTTATTTATTTATTTATTTATTTATGGTGCTTCCCCCCCCCCCCCCCATTGTCTGAGGGACAGCAACCCGGCCCCCGGCTCAAAAAGGTTGCTTACCCCTGGTCTAAACAATGCATTTGGTTTCGAGACTATCAAGGAAGGGGGGGGCTAGAGAAAAGGGTGCAGTCAAATCTGATCACTGCCCCATTAAGTGTGAGACTCAAGACAAACAAGCACTATTATGTGTCTTTTCCAGTATAATGGTTTTTCCCTTTTGGCAACTCCCAAACCTGTCTGCTAGGGAATTTTTCAGTAATTCTGGGCAGGTCTCTCAGTCCCTACATGACCTGCCATCTAGGGGATTATGGCTGACATCCCACAGAGGTCAGTCTGGGGTCATAGAGGGAACGCCACATGTGTCCAAAATTTTATAAAAAATCACATATGCTAACACAGTAGAGACATCTATATTTGGGGAAGACAATGGGAAAGTGAAAGGCAGTAGGAAAAAAGGGAGACCATGCTACAGGTGGATTGATTTCATCAAGGAAGCCACAGCCCTGAGTTTGCAAGACCTGAGCAGAGCAGTTGATGACTAGGGATCATGGAAGTCTCTCAACCATAGTTTCACCTTAAGTCAAAGTCAACCTGACAACAAACCACAACAACAAAACCACCAACATCTCTTCCTCCTCCTCTTCCCGCCTTTATCCCAATTCAAGTCTCAAGGTGGCTTTTAGAAGTGTTAAAACATTTGTTGGGCTATCTTTGATGTTCCCCTTCATGGGTTGTTGTATATTAATATTATATCTTTTTATAGTGAGTAGTATTGTTGTTATTTGGGACATTGTTGTTGTTTGAAATGGTTTTTGGTTAACTGCTGGGAATGGGAGGCAAGCTTGCTGGTGGGAAGCAGATAGACAGGAGATGTTACTTCAAGGTTGCTTTCCTGGGAAGTGAATGTGAAGGCAGGAGGTGTGGAGGTGTGAAAGGGGGTTATATGCTTTTAGTTTGCAGTTTTGGGATGTTGTTAGGGCCCCACTCTTGCATATATGAGCTAATTATAAATTCCTCTTCTGGACACACTTCAGTTTTTCAACATCCTTTTTGAATTGTGGTGCCCAGAACTGGACACAGTATTCCAGGAGGGGCCTGACCAAAGCAGAATAGAATGGCACTATTACTTCCCTTGATCTACTATACTTCTATTGATGCAGCCTAAAATTGCATTGGCCTTTTTAGCTGCGGCATCACACTGTTGACTAATGTTCAACTTGTGGTCTACTAGGACTCCTAGATCCCTTTCACATGTAATCTCATTAAGCCCATCTTATATCTATGCATTTCATTTTTATTTTTATTTTTTACTTTATTTTATTTTTGCCCTAAGTGCCTTACATTTCTCTGGGTTGAAATTCATTTTGTTAGCTTTGGCCCAGCTTTCTAATCTATTAAGATCATTTTGAATTTTCATCCTGTCCTCTGGGGTATTAGCTATTCCTCCTCATTTGGTGTCATCTGCAAATTTGAGCAGCATGCCCCCTATTCTTTCATCCAAATAATTGATAATGATGTTGAAGAGCACTGGGCCCAGGACAGAACCCTGTGGCAACCCACTGGTCACTTCTCTCCAGGAAGAAGAGGAGCCATTGCTGAGCACCCTTTGGGTTCGGTCAGTCAACCAATTACTAATTCACCTAACAGTTGCATTGTCTAGCCCACATTTTACTATCTGGTTTGTAAGAATATCATGGGGGATCTTGTCAAAAGCCTTACTGAAATCAAGATATGCTATGTCTGCCGCATTCAATTCATCTAGCAAGCTGGTAATTTTATCAAAAAAAGAGATCAGATTAGTCTGGCATGACTTGTTTTTAAGAAACTCATGTTGACTTTTAGTGATTATGGCATTCCCTTCTAAATGTTCACAGACTCTCTGTTTAATGAACTTTTCTAGAATCTTTCCTGGTCTTCTTCTTCTCTTCTTCTTCTTCTTCTTCGTACAGTTGACCCTTCGTTTTTACAGGGGATCCGTTCCGGACCACCCTGCGCAAAAACGAAAACTCGCACATATTCAAGCCCCATTGGCTTGCATGGGCACATGCTCACATGCGCAGCCCTGTGCGTGGGCCGTGGGCATGCATGCCATTTTAGCCAATGGGAATTGCCCCTCCATGAGTAATCAATACCACGGATTTCAAAACAGAGGGGCGACTGTAGTTCTTATTCTTATTCTTCTGGTACTACTACTAGTAGTGGTTGGATATCTTATGATGTTTTGCTGATGTTAAGATCCTTTGGGACTGGTTTCCCCTTCCTCCTGATTCAGGGTGATTTGGAAGTCCAGAGCTATGACTGGACAACAGGCTCTGAAAATACCAACACGATAGCTCAACCTCCCTTTGCTGGGTTACATGAATGCCATTCCTGACACTAAAAATAACAGCAGGAAAGGTTGGAGGAGTGCAGGGCTTTACTGTCATGTATCCTTGCTTGTCTTCCTAGTGGCATCAGACAACCTCCTGGTAACTAATGTGACTGGGGTCACCTCAACAGAGACAAAATCCTATGTTTGTTGATTGTAGTTGTTGCAAGAAGCTCTGGAGTTGGTTAGCTGTTTATGAAGTATTCCACCAACAGTGGAATGAAATTTTCGCACTATGAAATTCTAGCACTATGATTACACTTTAACTGCCATGGTTGCATCCTATGAAAACCTGAGTTTTGTAATTTGGCAAGGCCCCAGGGCTTTCTGGCTGAACATTTTAAATTCCCCTCCTCCAGCAGCAAATCTCAGCATTCCATAGGACAGAGCCATGGCACTTAAAGTGGAATCATTGTGCTATAATTGAGCAGTGTGAAAGGATCCCAGAATGTAGCCAAAGCATGTAATCCATGTTATCACTTCCCTTGAACATGAAAAGCAGTAGGAAAAAAGGAAGACCACACTAGCTTGACTGAATCAAGAAAGCAATGGACCTGAGTTTGCAAGACATGAGCAAGCTGGCTTGCAGGAGTCTTATTCATTTGTTTGCTGCCCTCAAGTCAACCTCGACTAATGGCAACCCTGTGTATCTCCACTATTCTGCTTAGGTCTTGCAGATTTAGGACCATGAACTCCTAATTGACTCTAGCCATCTGGTGTGCAGTTTTCCTCTCTTTCTCCTGCCCTCAACCTTTCCCAGTATTATTGTCTTTTCCAGTGAGTCATGCCTTCTCATGATGTGGCCAAAGTATCATCTTGGCTTCTAGGCAGAGTTCAGGCTTTTTCTGTTCAAAGACCCATTTGTTTGTCTTTTTGGTCATCCACGGTATTCTCAGCACTCTTCTCCAGCTCCACATCTCAAATTAGTTTATTTTCTTTTTATCCACATTCATCACTGTCAAGCTCTTACATCCATATATGGTTATGGGGACCATGCCTTTGCAGACTGCCAGAAATAGTGCAAATTGAGTCCACTTTAAGGGTTAGGGTTAGTGCTAGGGAATCATGGGAATTGTGTTTTTTTCTGAGACATTGAGCCTTCTCTGTCAGAGAGCTCTGGTGCCACAATAAAATACAGTTCTCATGATTCCCTAACCCTAACCCTAAAAGTGGACTCAATTTGCACTATTTCTAGTGCAAATGCTGATGCAGATGGCCCTGGGAGTGCCGGACTGGGGCTGTGGCAACCACATGCCACAGCCCCAATCCTCCTTTTTGCTGCCCCCAAAAGAGTGGGCAAATGCTGCTCCTTTTTGGGGTGGCAAAAAGCCACCTTTAGAGCCACCACCATGGCGCTTTTGCACCCTTTTGGTGCAGCGTGTCTGCACACTGTGCCAAGAGGGCTCCCTGAAACCGCGCGACGTTTGGTCAGGTGCATGATGTCGGGATGGAGTCAGGGCGGCCGGCATGCAGTCACTCCACCCCAACTCCACCCCCAGGCTGGCCTAAAGTGCTGGTCTGCATCCCCCCCCCCTTAGTCTTCTTCTTATTTCTTGATTGTAGTCTCCATTCATAGGGTTGCCATAAGTGAAAGTTGGCTTGACTGCACTTAACAACATCAAAAATATAATATTTGGCCAACAGTCCTGAGTTTGCAAGGGGTATTGATGATAGGGTGATTTGGAGGTCACCATAAATGGAAGGGCCACAGAGTCACCATAAATTGGTGAACTTGATGGTAATTACCAACATCACTTTCTTTATTCTGTCCCTTCAACTGCTTCAAGAAGCAGATCAAGTATAGTTACTAGGAATGACATAAAAAAAAAAATAAGGAGTGACTTTGGGCATACTTACAACTAACCACATTATTTAGTGAGCCACAAACAGGACTGGATTACCAAGGATTTAGCTGGTATACTGAATTCAGACTCCTTGCTGGTGGCTTCAAGACTGAAGGGGAAAAAAGAGGTGGCTTATTCTTTCTGTATTACCCAGTGGAAAGGGATATTGTAGCACCTTTGAGATGAAGTGAGAGAAAGAAGTTTGAAGTATAAGCTTTTGCAGATTGAATCTGCTTCATCAGATGTCATCTGATCAGATGGAGTAGACTTTCATTCTACAAAAGTAGATTGATACAGTCTGCAAAATGTATGCTACAGACTTCTTTCTCTCAAAGGTACTACAATATCCCTTTGCTTTCCAATCCAGACTAACATGGCTATTATCTCTTTGAATCTCTGGTGTTTCTATTAATACCCATACTTCATGCTTGGCTGGAGTAACTGGGTAACTCTGAGGGCCTTTGCAGACTGCCAGAAATAGTGCACATTAAATTGAGGCACTGCCCTGGCTCAGTGCCAGGGAATCATGGGAACTGTAATTTATTGTGGCACCAGAGCTCTCTGACAGAGAAGGCTCAATGTCCCAGAAAAAAATACAATTCCCATGACTCCTTAGCGCTGAGCCAGGGCAGTGCCTCCATTTAATGTGCACTATTTCTGGCAGTCTGCTTAGGCCGACTTGGGGGGTTGCAGACTGCCAGAAATAGTGTGAATTCAGTCCACTTTTAGGGTTAGGGTTAGTGCTAGGGAATCATGGGAACTGTTATTTTTCTGAGACATTGAGCCTTCTCTGTCAGACAACTCTGATGCCACAATAAAATACAGTTCCCATGGTTCCCTAACTCTAACCCTAACCCTAAAAGTGGACTGAATTCACACTATTTCTGGCAGTCTGCAACCCCCCTTGGATATCAGGCTTAGATTCATACTGAAACTGCAGGAAAATGGGTTTGCACAATAGGATTTATGTGGTGCTGTATATTGTATTTTGCAATGTACAGTGTGACCCCCATACCCACATATTTGGTATCCATAGTTTCACTTATCTGCATCTGAAAAAATATGTTCTGTCTAGACATTTCTAGGTCCTTTAATGTGATTCTATGGTCAACTTCCAGCCCAAGCATACCATAGAATCATGCATGAAGACCTATAAATACCTAGAGATGTGTTCTATCTAGGCATTTCTAGATCCTCCAGTGTGATTCTATGGTATGCTTGGACCAAAAGTTATTTGTCTAATGGAAAATAATAGGGTTCCCTACTATCTGCAGTTTCAGGTATCCATGGGGAGTCTTGGAACATAATTCTGAGGATATGGGGATTGTACTCTTATTATTTAATGTACATGCCACCATATATAGAATAGCTCACATGTGCACATTAGGATTCCTATTTTTGGAACTCCTCCAGGGTCCCAAATACTTCAATCATTTTCTTTACTATAGCCCACATCTTCTGATGCATCTGAAGTGGTGGGCTGTAGTGAACAAAGGCTTATACAGGTGTAAATTGGTTAGTCTTCAAGGTGTCAGAAGACTTCTTTTTATACTGATCCATATTAGAGTTGGCAACTTTTGTCTGCTTATGCTCACTAATTGCTTGTTTGCATTATAGTGACTTTCTTGTTTCTTTTCCAAAACCACACTCTCCTTGCATCGCTCTGGCCTGCAGCCATCCCTACCACCACCATTAGATCATGCATTTTATTATAGACAATTTTTGCAAATAGAACTACTTTTATATGGTTTACAAAGAAGACTAAACTGGTCTCTTTCTCTGCTAGAATCTGTATGTGAGGGTGGGTGCGGGACTAGTCATAGTTCGGCTTCTACCTTGCCAGTATGATTAATCTGCTTGAAAGCTCATCTTCTATCTTTCACATTTCCCAACAAAACAGACTATATATGGTTATTTTTTTGGAAAATTAATAAGGATGGGAAGCACATCCAAGCACTTCATTTTCAGCAGCCCTCCTTAGAACAGACCTGTAAGGCAGACTTGTGCTACTTTTTCCATTTTGTATCAAGGAGGAGTGAAATTAGAAGACAAGGACTTGAGGCAAAACTGAAATTAGAGGAACCAGAGCTCTTTGACAGACAAGGCTAAATATCTCCCAAAACTAAACTACTGATTCCAGAATTCCATATCATTGATGCATGTCAAACTGCATTTTTTCTGCAGTGCAGATTAGACCATAGCAGAGCATTTAAAAGAGAAATTCCACAAGAACAAAATAACGTCACCATTCTGTCTACCTTATCACTGAATGCCAGACCAGGGTAGCTTACAATGATAAGGATGAAAACACAGATGTTGCCAGCCTGTGCTAAATTATGTAGGCCTGGGAGCAAGCCCAAATAAACTCAGTGAAACATACCTCTGAGCAGTGGCAGTTGGGGGCTTCCTTCCAGGTTAGATCAGTAGGGAACCCATGCTGGCAATTTAATCTGAAATTCAAAGGCTCTATCCTTGTCCTGAAACCATTTGGGGGGATGTGGGCAGTTGTTTTAACCCTCAGGCTACAGCTCCGTGTGTATTTGTACCTCTTTCTGGGTTCTATCCAACTATAATTGAATATTATAAACATAATCACAATTTAAGACACACACTGTATGTGTGTGTGTGTGTAATATTTCAGTTATGAGACCAGTTTGATGTGGTTTGAGCCTTGTACTACGACACTGGAGACCAGGGTTCAATTTCTCGCTCAGCCATGAAAACCCATTGGATAACCTTGGGCAAATCTCACACTCTCAGACCCAGAAAACGCTGTGATAGGTTGGCCTTAGGGTCACCATAAGTCAGAAACAACTTGAAGGCACACAACAACAGCATTTTCAGTTATGTGTTTAGGAGGCAGCAGAAGGGTAAACTCTTTGTAGTAGAACACGTTTGTTTCTAATTTTTATTCTTTTAGATAATGCTTTAAGATTTGCATACAAATGTTGCAGAGGCAGAAGACTCCTACAATCAAGGCCTGCACTGGTACCTCATTGGATGCATGGAACTTTTGGGACAGTGCATATGTGTCAAATGTACAATTTGTTGTATTGTTGTTGCTGGTGTGTGTGTGGGTGGGTGGCTGTGGACTTAAATTGTGATTGTGTTTGCAATATTCAATTATAGATGGCCCTAATGAATCCAGAAAGTGGTACCCCCAAATCTGCCTTCGAAGCTTATTGCATTGTACAGTTTACCAGATCCGGCTTAAAATTTAAATCAGGCAGCATTCTGATATCATCACTCCCAGCTTCGAAAAAGCTGGGCTGAGCGGCCCTGGGAGTGGGGATGGACTCGGGTTGCATTCAGGTGGCAAATTTGGTGGCTAAATCCTTGTGATAATATCAGGATGCCACCCAATTTAAATTTTAAGCCGGATTACGTAAATCGCTTTATTTAATGATGTGATAAGCTCCTTCAAAAAATCTTTATTGAAGTGACCTTCTGTTTACTTTTGGTTTCACCTGGAGGGACCGATGTAGACCCCATTGGGTGGCACCCAAAGTTTCCACTTTAAAGGTAACATCTCCCAGCTCTGTCCCAACTCTCCACATATGGTTGTCACATCAAAGACAGGGCTTGCATCAACCCAAACCTATTTCCATTGACCAGTTTTTAGTAACTAACCGCAGCAGCTTTGTATCTTTTGATTTTTGAATGGATTTGTTTTAAATGGTTTTAATTCTATGGATAGTTTAATACCATTGTAACAAAAACTCTTTTCTATGTTTTTACAACTGTATCTCTGTATGTGTTTTCATCTGTATTTGTTTAAATATTTGTAAGCTGTCTTGGAAAACCAGTGTGGTAGAGTGGTTGGAGTGCTGGACTAGGACTTGAAGACACCAGGGTTCAAATCCCCACTTGGCCATGGAAACCCATGGGGTGATTTGGGACAAGTCACATCCTCTCTTCAGGGGAAAACAATCTATGAACAAATCTTGCTGAGAAAAGCCTAGGATGTTGTTGCTGTAAGTTGGTGTCTACTTGAAAGCACTTAACAACAATAAGCTGTCTTGAGTGCCAGTTTTGGAAGAAAGGTGAAATATAAATAAATCATCATCAATAATAATAGAGATGAAATTGGTATAACTCACTACCTGTCTTCAGACATTGACATATATTGGCTTTGTCTATATGTCTATTTATAAAGTCAGCTCATATCAACCACTTTGCCATGAATGAAATGCTTTATGCTGGAACCAAACAGCTACAACAAATAAAGGAGATAAAGAATGATGGAAGGAGTAGAAGGAAGAGGTTAAAAAAGAGCTAAATCTGAGAAACAATCCAGAAAGAGGATTGTTGTAAAAGGGGATAAACAGATGGCCCCTAAGGGGTGGTGTCCCGCCACCCCTTTCCTTGCCAGATTGGGGCTGCGGCAACCGCATGCCATGGCCCTGATCCAGTGGTTTGCCACTCTAAAAAAAGCTTGTAAATGCCGCTCCTTTTTAGAGTGGCAAAAAGCTGTCCTTGCCACTGCCGTGGTAGTTTTTTGGTGCTCCTTTGGCACAGAGTGTGTGAACGCTATGCCAAGGTAGCGTTCACACACTCTGTGCCAAAGGAGCACCAAAAAACACCTCACGCCATGTTGTGGGGCGCATGGCATGATGGTAACTTGGGGGTGGAGTTGAGGCAGGCTGGCCCCAAAGATAACCAAACACACACATAAGGAGTCAGGCCTGATCAGCTGATAACAGGAATGCCTCAGTCAGCAGCAATGCTGTTGACAGTAAAGTTCCTCTTTAGAAAATCTTTTTATACCCCTCTAGTCCTGTTTTAATCCTCTGTCTTTGTTCTTAACCGCCTATGAGTCGACCTTGACTATTCTCAGCCACTCTGCTCAGGTCCTGGAGGGTCAGGGCCATGGTCTTCTTCAATGACTCTAGCCCAGGGATAGGCAACCTGGGGGCCGGATGCGGCCCCCTGAGGCCTTTGGACCGGCCCCAGGCTGGTCCTGCCACCGCCGCCCGCCATGATGATATTGATTATTGTTGTTACTACTTGTTCTTGGGGTTTTCTTGGCAAAATCTCCACAGGGGTTTTGCCATGGCTTTTCTGGGGCTGAGAGAGTGTGCATGCATATTTTTTTATTTTTATTTATTTATTTTTTTAAATATTTTTATTTATTTATTTATTTGTTTATTTTTGGTGCTTCGGCCCCCTCAATTGTCTGAGGGACAGCAACCCAGCCCCCGGCTCAAAAAGGTTGCCTACCCCTGCTCTAGCCATTTAGTACACCATCTTTATCTCTTTCTGTTGCCCTGCACTTTTCCTAGCATCATTGTCTTTTCAAATGAGTCATGCCTTCTCATGATGTGGCCAAAGTACGACAGCCTCAATTTAGTCATCTTGGCTTCCAGGGAGAGTTCAGGCTTGATCTGCTTAAGCACTCATTTGTCCTGGACTACAGCCAGCCTCAGTTCCAACAGCAGCTGCTAGGAATGGTGAGCATAAGCAACGAACAGCAAGGCAAGCTACAAACCTTCCTGTAATCAAAGCACAAACAAAGCAGAATCCAGAATTCAAAGTAGTTAGTCGGTCTAGGGTCAAGGCAGGCAGCAATCAACAGAAGTCCAGTTCGGTCCGAGGTCAAGGCAACAGGGTTCCACGAAGCAGGAGCCACACTGACCATAGTCTCGCAAGGAAACTACAATAAGTCTTAGCACTGAGGAAGCCTTTTGCCGATATTTAAATAGCCACATCCTACCTCAGTGCCAGCTGAGGCTTGTTGAGGCACAGCTGCTTCTCGGCCAGCCTCTTGGACCTGCACACGCCAGCACTTTCAGCTCTCCTCTGCCTAAAGGAAGGTACTGGCCCAGCTGTATCTTCCTGATTCTCCCCACTAGGCAGCTGAGCCTCCAAAGGAGTAGCACTAAGACCTGGCTGCTCTGGGGCTGGGAGAATAGGGCTTGGCTCAGGCAGAGCAGAATGAGAGCCAGGTGGAGCCTGTATCTCTTCCTTCTCTGGAGGACACCCATCCTCCTCCTTTCCTCCGAGTCCTCCTCATGGCTGGCCATGACATCATTTGTGTTATGGGGGGGGGGGGGGAGTTGGGCCATTCAGATTATTCTCAACACTGTTCTCTAGCACCGCATCTCAAATGTTGTTGTTGTTAGTTGCCCTCGAGTCGGTTCTGACTCATGGTGACCCTGTGGATGAGACATCTCCAAGAATCCCTATCTTCCACTGCCTTGCCCAGGTCCTGCAAGCCTTTGCCCTTAACCCCTGATTGAGTCTATCCATCTGGTTTGTGATATTCCTCTCTTTCTTCTACCCTTTACCTTTCCTAGCATTATTGTTTTTTCTAATGATCTGTGCCTTCTCATGATGTGGCCAAAGTACAATATTCTCAACTTGATCATCTTTGCTTCCAAGGAGAGCCCTGGTCTGATCTGTTCAAGAACCCATTTGTTTGTCTTCTTGGCTGTCCATGGGATCCTAGTACTCTTCTCCAGCACTACATTTTGAATGAGTTGATTTTCTTTCTGTCTGCTTCCTTCATTGTCCAGCACTCATATCCATACATGGTAATTGGAATACAGTGGCCTGAATGATTCTGACTTTAGTGCTCAGTTGTATGTCTTTGCTCTTCAGTAATCTTTTCCAGTTCTTTCATAGCTGCCCTTCCCATTCCTAGTCTTCTTCTTATTTCTTGACTGCAGTCTCCATTCTGGTCAATGTTTGATCCTAGATATAGGAATTCTTTAACTATGTCAATTTCCTCGTTGTGTAGATTTAATTTGTGTATTTCTTCTGTGGTCATTATTTTTATTTTCTTTATGTTCAGCATCAGACCTGCCTTTGCACTTTCATATTTGACCTTTCTTATCAACTGTTCCAATTCCTGAATGTCTTCTGCTAATATTATGGTGTCATTTGCATATCTTAGGTTGTTAATGTTGCTTCTTCCTATCTTAACTCCTCCTTTTTCTGATTCTAATTCTGCTTTTCTTATGATGTTTTCAGCATATAAATTAAACAAGTAGTGTGATAGGATGCAACTTTGCCTGACCCCTTTGCCTATTGGGAACCACTTTGTTTCCCTAAATTCTGTTCTGATGGTGGCCTCTTGTCCTTGGTACAGATTCCTCATCAGGACTATCAGATGTAGTGGTACCCCCATATCTTTGAGCGCATTCCATAATTTTTCATGATCTATACAATCAAATGTTTTGCTGTAGTCTATGAAACACATGCTGATTCTTTTTTGGAATTCATTGTTGTGCTCCATTAGCCATTGTATATTTGAAATATGGTCCCTAGTGCCCCTTCCTTTTCTGAATACTGCTTGCCTCTCTGGAATTTCTCTCTCCATGTGTGGTTGGAGTCTGTGCTGCAGAGTTTTGAACATTATTTTGCTTGCATGTGAGATTGGTGCTATTGTCCTATAGTTGCTGCAGTCTTTTGTATCTCCTTTCTTGTGGATTGGTATGTATATCAAGCATTTCCAGTCTGTTGGCCACTGCTTTGTTTTCCATATTTGTTGGCATATTTCAGTTAGCACTAAAGTTGCATCTGCCCATTTCCTTTATTACAGATTCCACTTCACTTCTCAGAATTTGGGGTTCATCTTCATATGGTTCCTCATTCCAAATATCATTAATTCCCTCATCTCTTTTGTATAACTCTTCTGTGTATTACGTCCAGCATCTTTTTATTTCTTCTTGTTCCTGTATTATGTTTTTTTTTTTCTCCATAGAGCATCCCTGCCCTTGGATTGAATTTGGCTTTAATTTCTCAGATTTTTTGATAGAGGTCTCTCGTTCTTCCCTTTTTGTTGTTCTTTTCTATTTCTCTGCATTGGTCATTGTAATATTTCTCCTTTTCCCTACATGTCAGACATTGGACTGTTGTGTTCATACTTTTGGCTTTGTTCCTATCTGCCTTTGCTTTTGCTTTTCTTCTTTCTTTTATTGCATGAAGTGTTTCATCTGTCATCCATTGTTTCTTATCTTTCTTTTTGGCCACTGTTAGTGTTTTCTTGCATTCGTCCTTAATTATGTCTTTGACATCTGTCTGCAGTTCTTTAGGTTCCCAGTCGATTATACTTAAATAGTTCAAATTTGTTTCTTACATTGTCCTTGAATTCATCTGAAATGTTATTCAGGCCATATTTTGATATAATGATAGTTTTTGCTTTCTTCTTCTGGTCAACTCTGATTTTTGTTATGAGCAGTTCATGGTCTGTGCCACAATCAGCTCCTGGTCTGATTTTGGCCACAGGGATAGAGTTTCTCCATCTTCTACTTCCAATTATGTAGTCTATCTGGTTTTTGTGTTTACCATCTGGTGATGTCCAGGTGTATAGTCTCCTATCTGGTTGTATGAAGCAGGTATTTGCAATGAATAGATTATTGGCCTCACAGAATTCTATCAGATGCTCTCCTGCTTTATTTTTTGACTCTAATTCAAATCTTCCTACTGTTTTTGATTCTTCTTTGTTGCCAACTTTAGCATTCAAGTCTCCAATGATTAGTCTGAAATCTTGTGATGGTATGTTGTCAATTTCTTCCTGGACTGCATCATAGAATCTCTCAATCTCTTCATTTGCAACTGTGGTTGGTGCATATACCTGGATTATTGTGATGTTTATAGGTTTACCCTGAAGCTTTACTGATAATGTACTTTGAGTTGTATCCTTTGAGTGCTCTAGTTATATTTTCCTTAGTATGAAAGCCACCCCATTTCTTCTTGTTTTTTTCATTTCCTGAACAGATTATTGTACAGTTGTCTGAGTCAAAGTGACCCATTCCTGTCCATTTTAATTCACTCATTCCTAGTGTTGCTATATTCATGTGTTCCATTTCCTTCTTTACTATGTCTAGTTTTCCGTGGCTCATGCTTCTCACGTTCCATGTTCCAATTACATGTGTAGTGTTGCTTCTAACTAAGCTTGTTTTGTTGGACACGTTTTCTGCCTGGCCTCCCCCTCTTGAGTTGTTGGTTTTTGAGCTGTCTCACCTAAAGGGCTTTCTTGGTGAAATGGTCTTGCAAGGAGGGACACCTTTTGCCTCCTTTTGCGCAGTACTGACAAGTGTCAGCTATGGTGACTGTGATGTCCAGCCTGGCCTGCATTTTCTTTCATTTTAGTTTAGTCCTTAGTATGTTTGAGCATAGGAATGTTCCATTGTATTAGTTTGTAGGAGGAGCTGTAGGAATCCCCTGCATTTTTCTAGTTTTTGGTTTGCCCCTTCCCATCAAGCTCTGCTTCAGCTTGGATTTTTAGTTTTTCTTAGGCAGGCTTGGCTTTATCTGTTTGGTGGCAAACAGGCACAGACAGACAGAAAGGGCATTTCTTACACCATTAGCCAATTTAGTTACCAGTTAGCTAATTTAGTTACCACTTAGCCAATTTAGTTACCATTTAGCCAGATTAGTTACCAAAAGCAGTTAATTATATTAAATATCAACAACAAAGAAGTCAAGAGCACCAGAAGCTGAAAGACCCTGCACCAGCTTCATTGAGTAGGAGTTCAAACCAAGATCAAACCCAGAGAGATGACAACCCTGAAGATTGCTGAAACCTAAACTGTAAAGTACCTTTTATTTTAAGCCTGTTAGACCTAGGGAGGAGAAACCTTTTTCTTTTGTTCTTCAAAATAAATTTCCCCCTTTTGGACTTTACATTCAGCATTGGAGCCTTTTTGGGTAAAAGAGTTTGATCTCACCAGGGTACTGGCATTGCACACCCATATTTGCCACCACCTTTAGTTGGGTGTGTCTTCACAGTGACACTACTGTTCTCTCTGCCAGGAATGGCTGGGGAACGGCTTGGGGACTCCCTGCAGCATCGGAGGCATTCTCCTGTGTGGTAACATGCGTTCTCATCCTGTTCCGTTCTGTTCCTTTCTGTTCCATTCTGTTCCATTCCTTTCTGTTCCATTTCCGTTCCTGTACATGCTGTGTGATAAGGTTATATATGTGGCCGCTTACAACATCCAAAGTAAACAGCAGCTGTCTGGTAAACCCCTTGGTAAACCCCTTGCTGAGCAGAGGCATCATGAGGGATTATGGGAGTGAGGACCGCACTGGGTTACACCAGTGGGGCAGTACACCAGGTGGGACTAGCATGGCTGCTGGATGAGCAAGAAAGGGTGTCAGACTGTGAAGAACCCTCCAGAGGCCACAGCACCACATCCCTCAGCAGTGGCTGCTACTGAAGTGGTGATGCCTTTTGTTCAAAGTCTGGTGCAGCAGTTTCACCAGACTCTGAATGGGACTTTCAGAACAGTGGTCTGGCTGGGCAGTGGGTGGCTGGGTGGTAAGCTGGGCAAACTAGGCAATGGGAGGGAGGGCAGGGCAGTCCATCCCCCCCCCCCCACCAGCAGCCCTTTATGGCCATCCACACAGAGTGACACCAAAGGGAGTAACACCACTGTTTCTAAATATGTGTGAACAGCAAAGTGGAAAAGATGGGAATAGATAAACCTGCCTCTTCATGTGGTTTCTAGAAGGTTCAAAATATTTTTGACTACTTCTGCAAGGCTTACCTGACTGGTTCTTTTATTTCATGTGCTCATATTGTTAGTTTTGAATTTCTAGAATAGTTAAATGCTCAAACCAATACACCATGCTATCTCCTATCTAGCTAGCTATAGGGCCGTGTTGGCGAATCTATGGCACAGGTGCCATCTCTGGCACATGAAGCCATTTTGGAGGGCACGCGGAGAGATGGGCAGGCAGGGGAAGAGGAGGAACAGGTACGCACCTGCTCCTCCTCTTTCCCCACCTTCCCATCAATTGAACTGCCTCTCCAGAGACAGTTAAAGGCATCTCCTCTTCCTGCCACCCTCCTATGCCTTCAACTGCCTCCCCAGAAGGCAGAAGGAAGAGGAGGAACAGGTGCGTGCCTGTTCGTCCTCTTTCCTCCACCCTTGCAGGCCTTTAGCTGCCTCTTTCCTGGGCCTTCAGCTATAGAGGGGAAGAGGAGGGACAGGCATGCACTTGTTCCTCCTCTTCCCCCCCCCTCCCGGGCCTTCAGTTGCTTCTCCGGAGACAGCTGAAGGCCCGGGATGGCGGGGAAGAGGAGGAACAGGTGCACCCAGGAGAGCAGAGGGGAAGAGGAGGAACAGGCGTGCACCTGTTCCTCCTCTTCCCTGTCATCCCGGGCCTTCAGCTGTCTCCGGAGAGGCAGCTGAGGGCCCGGGGGGGTGAGAGGATGTCCCGCCCCAAAAGGTGGAAGTCCTGCCCCCAAAGGCAGAAGCCCCACCCCCCAGAAGTCCCACCCCCTGGCCCCAGGTAACAGCCGATGCCGGAACACCATTATGTTGAGGCACTCGGTCTCTAAAAGGTCCGCCATCACTGCTATAGGGCTTTGTTGTTGTGTGCCTTTTGTTTCTGACATATGGCAGCTTGATCACTGGGTTTTCTGAGGCTGAGAGAGTGTGACTTGCCTAATGGGTTTCCATGGCCAAGTGGAGATTTGAAGCCTGGTCTCCAGAGTCATAGTTCAATGCTCTGACCATTACCCCACACTAACTCCCAGCTATAGCACTAGCTATCAATAAGTATGAGCACACATCCAGTACAGTGGTACCTCTACTTACGAATGCTTCTTCTACTGAAAAATTCGACTTAAGAAACACGCCTCCCCCCAAAAAATTGCTTCGACTTAAGAAAGCGTTCCAACTTACGAAACTGGCGCGAACGAGCTGCTCTCTGAATTTTGTGGCATGCCATTGGTTAGCGAAATCTAGCAAAGCAGCACTGTATTGGCTAGCGAAAGAAGTGTTTGCCTAGCGAAATTCAGCTAGGCAGCACTGTTTGGGCTTGCGAAAGAGGAGAGGAAGTGTGGCTAGCTAAATTGGTGGCTCCTGAGATCCAGGAAGGTAGGACTTGTGTCTTGTGGCTTTTTAGCTTCTGATATTTTTGGCTTTTGATCTCCAGGACTGTATTTTTGGCTTCTGTGGCTTCTGATATTCAGGACTGTATTTTTGGCTTGTGATATTTTTGGCTTTTTGTGAAATAATCCTGTATCATACATTTGTATTGAGTTGTAGCTTGAATCTGGGGGCCTGGAACAGATTAGGGCATTTCAATGTTAAATTTGCTTCGACTTACGAAATTTTCTACTTACGAAATGGCTGTCGGAACAAATTAATTTTGTAAGTAGAGGTGCCACTGTACTTGTATTTCTCATCCTGGAAATGTGTGTTCATGCAAATCAGAAAAATATTCAAGTCAAAAGTGAGGGCAGTGGAGTGGGGTAGGGGGGTTGAAGCCTTTAAGTCAGAGCAGATGCCAGCCTCCTGAGCAGCACGTGAAAAGCTACAGCCGGTGCTTGTCACCCTGGGCTCTCTGGATTAAATGCATTAAATGTACTGTATTCCTGTTCTGAATGCTAATTTTTTAAAAATTAGAACAAGGCTACTATTATTTGAAATAAAGAATTCTTGTATTTCTTCACTGAGCCATGAGGAGGTTGGGAAGAGTGTACTGGTCTCTCTCTTTTTTTTAAAAAAAAATCATTTAGAAAAATTGTTTAGTTGAACGAGATCCTTTCTATTTGTTGTTGTTGTGTGCCTTCAAGTCATTTCCAACTTATGGCAACACTAAGGCGAACCTATCATGGGTTTTTCTTGGCAAGTTTCATCAGAGGAGGTTTGCCATTGCCATCCTGTGAAGCTAAAAAAGTGTGATTTGTCGAAGGCCACCAAGTGGGTTTACGTGGCTGAGCCAGAATTTGAACCCAGAGTCCTAGTCCAATGCTCAAACCACTATGCCATGCTGGGTCTACCATTTCTATAGGTCTGCATAAATGAGAAGAATAACAGTTTCCTGCTCACAACCCTCAGTTTTGGGGCATGGATTTTTTTTTTTTAATTGCAAAGATGCACTGGGAATCTCACAGGTCTAAAAGTTGAGCAGAAAAATGATGCATGGGGAAAGCCTTAAGCATCCCTTTATCCCTGTCAATCTCCCCATCTCTCTGTCACCCCATGCTGACACTTCCTTGAAGGGAAGAAGCAGGCTTTTAGTGGCTTCATTTAACATTATTGTACATATGCATTAGAAAGGGCTTACAATTCAGTTCTGGCACAGTACAATTTTTGTTAGATAAACTTGCCTGGGAACTAAATGACCAATGGCTTCAAAAGTAAAGTATAAGTTTAGGAGTTGTTCAGAAATGCTTGAAAGAGGGCAAAATTCAGAACTTCTGCCCTTCTAGCTAGATCTGTGTGTGTAAGAAGGCAGCGGAGGACAACAGCCTCATTCTGCTGGGTAATGAAACATCTGTATTGGGAGAAAAACCCAACATCACAATTAAGTCCTTCATCAATAGAATCTAATTTGGCACTCCATAGAATAGATGGATAACTTGGTATTATTTTTGCAACTCTTGTACTGAGGATGGTACAGATGTTCCACCCAACATGTACACTAAATTTATAGACATTATACACTGGTAATGCCCGTAGCACCTGTGCCTCCAGCATTTGTTTGTACAGTCTCTTTGTACAAAAGCAGTAAACAACTAAATGTAGTTGGGAACACTGATAATCCTGTACAGTACAACTTGGAAACTATTACTTTTGATTTACAACTATCAGAATCCCTCAACTAGTATGTCAAGGGTAGCTGACGGAGTGTGGAAGCTAGAGTCCAAAACAAGTAATATTTGGTATTTACTCAGAAAGTAACATCTGGTAGCTTGGGCATGGAAGACTTCTACAACTGTGACAGAGCTGGGCAATTTTGGAATGTCCAGAGCCCAGTTTTTGGTCTCCAGGTCACTAGGCTTGAAAATGTAAAATGCTTTTTTAAGAAAATGCAAGTAGTCTTGGGGTTTTTCCTCTCCATTTTGGGGAGTTTGGGGAAAACTCTTTTGCAAAAAAACACAGAACTACAACCAGAGCCCCCCCCCCTCGCCGAGGTTTTTTAAAAAACACACACCAAATGTCTAAAAAAATTATCAGGAAAGGGATGGATGGGAGCTCTAGACATCTGATGGCTGAAAGAACAGCCTTGGGTGGTGGCGTACGGTATGGATGTTCTTTTGATGTCCGTCCCTGGATTATAGGCAAGGTTGCCAGGATGATACATTAAGCACGTTCATAGTTTTGCGGAATATGCTGATCAAATAACAAGTCTAATAAATGAGGAAAATACGTCTACACGTATTTTTCAAGGGAGTGCTCTTGCCCTGAGATTCCTCCCTCCCCTACTGAATCTCAGGACCAAGGCCTGAGAACTGGCAACCCTAGGCATGAATACGAGAAGCATGAGTGCTTGACACTGACATTGGAGGATGTGGCCAATGGGCATAAATCGTTTTTTCTTTTTTTCATTCAAAGTTAAGCAAAGCAAAGCAAAGCAGCTTCATTTATATACCGCTTCATATCACGCTATGGGATGTCTAAGTGGTTTACAACTGTAAGCTCATTAAGGAAGTAATGGGTATGGGTTTGCACCATTTAAGCAGAGCAGAGCAGAGCAGAGGGGGTCTTGGAGATGTCTCATCCATAGGGTCGCCATGGGTCGACAAATTTATACTCTTGGTCTTCTGCCGGAGTGGCTTACAAATTTTAATTAGACAATTCCCTGCCCTCAGGCTTACAATCTAAAAAGACATGACGCAAAAGGAGAAGGGAATGGCAATGGGGAAGGGAATCAAGTCTTCCTAATCTTCATCATCATCATCATCATCATCATCCATCTTCATCTTCCTACCACTCTAAAAAAAATATCAGTATGCATGGTGTGTGTATGTTGGGAGACAGTATCTACACCCTTCTATAATGTTGACTGGGGGGATATGTGGGACAGAACCCGTGTTTTGGATTGTTGCTGGGCCATCCAGTCCAACTTCCTGCCATTTTGAGTTCCTGCATGGCAGGGGGTTGGACTGGATGGCCCTGGTGGTCTCATCCAATTCTATGATTCTATGTACCTGGATTTGTAACTCTTGGGATCAGAAGCAATGTACCGGAGCTGCAAATACGATTTACCATTTCAGAGACATTGCTGCACATTATTCGCTACTAGATTGGCCTCTGCACCCTAAACTATGAAATAGATTGTGATAATGTAATTGTAAAGAGATCAAACCAGCTCTCCAGAACCAAAGAAGTGAGAGAGCAATGGGCCTTGCACACCCTCTGCTGGTTAGCCTGGCATCTTTGAAAGTGCATCAAGATTTCAGCAGATTTAAGGCAGCTGCTACAGAGAAGTAACTTGATTTGGCATAGTCCAAAGGGAAGAAAGAGAACGCCTATGGATCTCTTCCAGGCAATAACATAAGAGCGTTCCCATTGCACAGGAGCCAAAAAGTGTGTGATGTGGGTTGGGTCGGATGTTGAATTTACGTGTGAAAGAAAGTGATGGATGTGGGGAACAGACTATGTGTTGGGGATTGTGCATGTAAGTTAATGGTGTGTGCTAGTATTGCCAGGTCAGGACTATCTCGGGCTTTGGGATTTCAAGAGCAACACCTGAGACCTAGGGATGAACCTTTATTATGTTATGAAGGGTGAGCCCTGGAGACTTCATTAAGCATGACACATTGATTTACCTTCCAAATGTCCTGAATTGTCAGGGAGAGTCCTAATTAATCTTCTGCTGTCCCACTGTTTCAGCTGCTTTTAAAATGTCCCACTTTCTCACTACTCCTCCCACTTTCCCCCTTTGTCCTCAGCTTACCTCTGTTGCTCCAAACCAAGCTTAAAGTGCAATTCAAGTTTGCATTCAATTAGCGTAGCAATGGGGAGAAGAGGATCGGATACAATATCACCTTTCCCAGTAGGCTCTGGCAAAAGCAAACTGCTGCAGCCTCTCCTAGCTTTTTCTTATTCTGAATCTCAATCTCTGCTGTTATTCTGGATCTATGAGTTATTGGTTTGGCCCAATTGGTGGGGAAACCCTAAGGAAGGGCATGCGCTTGTTATCTGAGTTCACAAAGAGAGAAAAAGAGAGCGCTGGAGAAAAGCTGCAGTTGTCAGGGCTCAGGAGTAGGTGCTTTTCACCTTAAATAAAGTAGTGGCATTTGGAAAAAACCCTTAGGGTGGCCATAATTCAGAAATGACTTGAAGGCACACAAGAACAACAATATTTCAATTACTATTTTGGGAGGGAACCAAAAGGTAAATTCCTTATAGTGGGATTTCTGTTATGCATTTACACCTGTTTTGTGTCTTTTTCTTTTGGGGGGCTTTAAAATTTCCCATCCAAATGTTGCAGTCCTATTCAGCAGCATAGGCAGAAGAGTCCTGCAATCAAGTCCTGCCCTGGCATCTCACTGAACGCATGGAAATGCTGGGGCAAGGGATATGTGTCAAATGTAATATACAATTTGTTGTATGGTTGATATATATATAGTTGGCTGCATAGAACTCAGAAAGAGATACACCAGCAGAATGGCCAAAACAAAATGGAGTTGCTGCTGGATTATGGGTGGCACAAGAAAGGAACACCTTTATGCCACACTGCCCCATCCTCTCTGCCCTCTTTCTGCTGGTAGGTAAAGATCTTTTTTATTTGGGCAGACCTGTAAATTATATAACAGTATTATATGGGAGAGAGCCATCATGGTGCAGTGTTTTGAGTATTGGACTATAACTGTGGACACCAGGGTTGGCATCTCCACTGGACCATGGAAACCCACTGAGTGGCTTTGGACAAGTCACACACTCTCAGCCTCAGAGGAAGGCAATGGCAAACCTTCTTTGAACAAATCATACCACGAAAACCCTGTGATAGGTTCACCGTAGAATCACCCTAAGTCAGAAACGACTTGAAAGCAGACACACAACAAAGTAAGTGTGAAGTGATGTGCTGTATTTTAATTTATTTGTATCTGGCATTGCAAGGATGTTTTAAATATGTATGTTCTTAGCTGTTTACTCATGATTTTTAATATATTGTTATTTAATTTTTTTTT
Source organism: Phrynosoma blainvillii (assembly GCA_026167975.1). Taxonomy (NCBI): domain Eukaryota; kingdom Metazoa; phylum Chordata; class Lepidosauria; order Squamata; family Phrynosomatidae; genus Phrynosoma; species Phrynosoma blainvillii. Next base: position 19,580,235 of record JANUYF010000002.1, read on the forward strand.
AATTGTACAACGAGGTTTTAATTTAATCTTGGTTTAAACTTTTGGAAGCTGCCTTGGATTCCATCTAGGGAGAAAGGCCGGGTTTAAATCTAATAAATAAATAAATAAAGACTCATTATTTGTTAAATTTATATCCCACCTTTCTACCAAAAGTGGCTCACAAGGCAGAGAACAACAGTAACAATTCAAATAGAATTGTTATTCAAATAGAATTGTTAATAACAGAAATAGGACAGAAATGTAAAGACAGGAGGAAACACACCAATAAATGAAATAACAGTAACTAGCTAGCAGAGAATTCTTCAGCAGCGACACAGGTTTGATGCCAAAATTCTGTCTGAGGAAAAAGAATTACTACTGGTGGGAGGGTCAGGCTGTTTCCACACTGCAGAATTAAAGCAGTTTGACACTGCTTTAACGGTCATAGCTCCATGCTGTAGAATCCTGGGATTTGTTGTGGCACCAGAGTTCTCTGAAATATCTCTCAAAACTAGAAATGCAAGAATTGTATAGCATTAAACCAGGGCAGTTAAAGTAGTGTTAAACTGCATTAATTCTGCAGTGTGGATGCAGCCTGAGATGGAGCAAGCCAAGCCTTTCTTGGCAAGGAATGGGTGCAATCACTGAACCGTCCAATGGTCTACTCTTCTAAACCAACTCCATGTCCCTGTTGCCTGCATAACTTCATGCAAACTGTAAAGCTAACCCAAGGAATTCCCATCCTGTTTCTACATGTTTTTCATTTACAGCTGTTGTATAAGTACAAGCAGATGAGAGATTAAACTTCCTTTTACACATACTTAGAAAGGAAACAATTGATTAGGAGTAAATCAAGAGGGATATTGATAAGCTGGAGTGTATCCGGAGGAGGGCAACTTGTTTAATTGTGGAGATGATAAAAGGGGGAAGAACCTTGCCCATCCCTGTAGACTCAGGCAAAAGCAAGGTGCTGCATTGTCTCCTAGCTAGTCTGTCCTTCCTCACTGATAACTTTTACCATCTTGACCACACTCTCAATGTTGCTCTGGCCTCACATGGCCCAGTTTTCATCTGTAAAACATTGGAGGGCATGGAACCTGTGTTGCCCTACAGATAGTATTGCAGTCTGACTCACATCAGTCCCAGACAGCAGGGACTCCAGACAAGGATGTTGGGCACTATAGTCCTGATACACCTGCGGTATCACAGCTCCCTCGTCCTGACATTACATATGCTGCATTGGAATGAAATGGTGACTGTGCATTTTGAGGATCCATGTGTATGTTGTGTTATTCAGTAATACTTGTTTTTATGGGCATGTGTTAGTTATAGGATTGCCAGTATGTGTTAGTTATAGGGTTGCAGGGGGTGTTGGCCAGTAATTATATTTGAAACAAGCCCAACTCACGGCGCAGTCTGTGTAAAAATCACCCCGCTGCAAAATAAATTATACACCAAAAAAAAAAAAAAAAAAAAAAAAATCACCCCGCTGCAAGCCAAAAACAATGTACACAGCAGAGTATAAAAGCAATCCCCACAGCTATTGGTATTGGCAGTGCACTGACCAGTTTTCACACTTAAAAGAAACAATCACAGACAGTTGATTCATCCAAAGTTCCTGGAGGCTTTTATCTTCAGTTATATATATATATATATATACACACACAATAAAATACAGCATATATATATATATATAATCACACACACACACACCCCTCTGACTTCAAAGTCTGCTTCACAGCTCCAAACTTAGTCCACACACAGAGAGAGCAATAAACCACACTGCTGCTTCAACCATAACTCTCAACCAAACAAACACTCATTATGTAGAAGAGAATCAGCATGGCGTAGTAGTTTGAGTGTTGGACCATGACTCTGGAGACCAGGGTTTGATTCTCAGATCAGTCATAAAACCCACTGGGTGGCCCTGGGCAAGTCACACTATCTCAGCTTCTGAGGAAGGCAATGGTAAACCTCCTCTAAACAAACCTTGCCAAGAAAACCCTTAGGGTCACTATAAGTCAGAAATGCCTTAAAGGCACACCACAACAATAACAAAGAAGAGGGAACGTCAGCAGGTCTTGTTTGTCCCACAACCAAGTAACCAGAAGCACCTAGAGACATTCCCTCTTCTTTGTTGTAGTTGTGTGCCTTCAAAGACAGTTCTGACTCACTGGGACTCTAAGGAGACCCTATCATGGAGTTTTCTTGGCAAGTTTCTTCAGGGTTTGCCTTCCTCTGAGGCTGAGAGAGTGTGCCTTTCTCAAGTTCACTCAGTGGGGTTCCATGGCCAAGTGGGCATTCAAACCCAGAGTTATACTTCAATGCTCAAATCACTACACAACAATGGCTCTCTTTTCCCTCTTCTACACAACCATTGAAGGCCCAGGACTCTGGCAACCCTAGAAAAACACATTCTGGCAACCCTAGAAATTCACATACATTCTTGTGTATTGTTTTATTGGGCAAGTCACATGCTCTCAGCCTCAGGGAAGAAGGCAACGACACACTCCCTCTGAACAAATCTTGCCGAGAAAACCCCATTATAGGGTCACTATACATCAGAAATGACTTCAAGGCGCACAACAACCATCTCAGAAACACAGACACACATATTCTTGTGTATTATTTTATTTACACTCTCTCAGCCTCAGGGGAAGAAGGCAATGGCAAGTCTCCTCTGAACAAATCTTGCCAAGAAAACCCGATGATGGGGGTCATCATAAATCAGCAATGACTTGAAGGCACACAACAATCTTAGAAACACACACACACACACATATTCTTGTGTATTATTTTATTTGGCAAGTCACACTCTCTCAGCCTCAGGGGAGGAAGGCAATGGCAAGCCTCCTCTGAACAAATCTTGCCAAGAAAACCCCTTAGTTACCACAAATCAGGAATGACCTGAAGACACACAACAACAACACAGAAATAGACACACACGTTCTTGTGTATCATTTTATTGCCTTATTGTGTAACAAACAACATTGCTTGGGTAACCTATGCCCAGATACTGGAGAGAGTGTCCACTGACAATCACCGGGGGGGGGGGGAAACACTCCTGGATACAAAAGGGAGGCAAGGAGTGAGGGACAACAACAACCGTCAGCACCCTGGACAAGCAATCCGCTAGGTCGCCATAGCAACGCCAGTCTCCTCCTCCTCCTCTCCCCCCATAATCTTGGCGTCATCCCTCTCAGACCCGAATGCGAGGTCGCAAGACCATAGACTCCGCTCGGAGGGCTAGAGGGGTCCCTTTCCTTGTACCCGCGGAGCGTACGCTCTAGGATCCCCGAACCCATTTTGTGGTTCTCGCTCTCTTTCTTGTCTCCTCTCTCCTCAGAGGCGGCGGAGGCGGCGGCGGCGGCGGCGGCGGCAATAATAATCCTCAGGCGCCGGGGGGCGGCGGAGGTGGCGACGACGATTATTATTATCCGGAGCCATCCGCCAAAATGGTGAGCGATTCTTCAAGGGCGAAGGCTTGATACCTCAAGAAGGGGAGGCAGAGGGTTTCGACGGAGCCCCATTTTGTGACGCGGGCGCCTTTCTTCCCCACTACCCCCCCTTCTCCCTGACGACCACCATTTTCGGAAGCGGACCGGGGGAGGCGCCGCCATTTGCCAGGCCCCTTGGGGAGGGCGCCCGACTCAAAATGGCGGCCACGGACCAATGCCCCCCCCCCCCGCAAGTGAGGTTAAAGGAGGGGAAGGTGGGCCTCTCTCTTAGGACCCCTCTTTTCTTAAACAAATAATAGTACTTGGCAACAGGGGAACCATATTTGACCATAGAGAATCATTGGAGAATACTTGCCCATAGGGAATTGTTGGAGAATACCTGTCCATAGGGAATTATTGGGGAATACCTGCCCATAGAGAATCCTTGGGGAATATTTGACCATAGGGAATTATTGGGGATTACCTGCCCATAGAGAATCATTGGGGAATATTTGACCATAGGGAATTATTGGGGATTACCTGCCCATAGAGAATCATTGGGGAATACTTGCCCATAGGGAATTGTTGGAGAATACCTGTCCATAGGGAATTGTTGGGGAATACTTGCCCATAGAGAATTAATGGGGATTACTTGACCATAGGGAATTATTGGGGAATACCTGCCCATAGAGAATCATTGGGGAATATTTGACCATAGGGAATTATTGGGGAATACCTGCCCATAGAGAATCATTGGGGAATATTTGACCATAGGGAATTGTTGGAGAATACCTGTCCATAGGGAATTGTTGGGGAATACTTGCCCATAGAGAATTAATGGGGATTACTTGACCATAGGGAATTATTGGGGAATACCTGCCCATAGAGAATCATTGGGGAATATTTGACCATAGGGAATTATTGGGGAATACCTGCCCATAGAGAATCATTGGGGAATATTTGACCATAGGGAATTATTGGGGATTACCTGCCCATAGAGAATCATTGGGGAATATTTGACCATAGGGAATTATTGGGGATTACCTGCCCATAGAGAATCATTGGGGAATATTTGACCATAGGGAATTATTGGGGAATACTTGCCCATAGAGAATCATTGGGGAATACCTGTCCATAGGGAATTGTTGGGGAATACTTGCCCATAGGGAATTAATGGGGATTACTTGACCATAGGGAATTATTGGGGAATACCTGCCCATAGAGAATCATTGGGGAATATTTGACCATAGGGAATTATTGGGGAATACCTGCCCATAGAGAATCATTGGGGAATATTTGACCATAGGGAATTATTGGGGATTACTTGCCCATAGAGAATCATTGGGGAATACTTGCAAATAGATAATTATTGGGGAATACTTGCCCATAATGAATCAGTGGGAAATACTTGCCCATAGGGAATTATTGGAGAATACCTGTCCATAGGGAATTATTGGGGAATACCTGCCCATAGAGAATCATTGGGGAATACTTGCAAATCGATAATTATTGGGGAATACTTGCCCATAATGAATCAGTGGGAAATACTTGCCCATAGGGAATCATTGGAAAATACTTGCCCATAGAGAATCATCGCAGAATATTTGCCCATAGAGGATGATTGGAGAATACTTGCCCATATGGAATTATTGGGGATTACTTGCCCATAGGGAATCATGAGGAATACTTGCCCATAGGGAATTATTGGAGAAAACTTGCCCAGAGGGAATTATTGGGGATTACTTCCCCATAGGGAATTATTGGAGAATACTTGCCCATAAGGAATTATTAGAGAATGCTTGCCCATAGGGAATTATTGAGGATTACTTGCCCATAGGGAATCATGGGGGATTACTTGCCCATAGGCAAACATGGGGAATACTTGCCCATAGGGAATTATTAGGGATTACTTGGCCATAGGGAATTATTGGGGAATACTTGCTCATAGGGAATCATCGGAGAATATTTGCCCATAGAGAATCATCGCAGAATATTTGCCCACAGGGAATCATGGGGAATACTTGCCCATAGGGAATGATTGGGGAATGCTTGCTCATAGGGAATCATTGGAGAATATTTGCCCATAGAGAATCATCGCAGAATATTTGCCCATAGGGAATCATGGGGAATACTTGCCCATAGGGAATGATTGGGGAATGCTTGCTCATAGGGAATCATCGGAGAATATTTGCCCATAGAGAATCATCGCAGAATATTTGCCCACAGGGAATCATGGGGAATACTTGCCCATAGGGAATGATTGGGGAATGCTTGCTCATAGGGAATCATCGGAGAATATTTGCCCATAGAGAATCATCGCAGAATATTTGCCCATAGGGAATGATTGGGGAATGCTTGCTCATAGGGAATCATTGGAGAATGCTTGCCCAGTAATCCCCATTTTTATGTAGGACACTACAAAAGAAAAAAACTGAAAACACTCACATAAATATAAATCCAGGCTTCTTAGGCTTAACATGGAGGACCTTTGGGACATCCCTCCTGGACTGAAGGCTGGAATGTAGGACAGGTCCTGGAAAAAGGAGGATATCTGGTCACTGCTTTTCTGTATTTTTAATTGTGCTTTTAAATGGTAAGCTGCTTTGAGCCCCAATTTATTTTGGGGGGGGATGGGATATAAATATATATCAACATAACATCTCTCAACCACTTTTCCTATAAAGGGTTATAGCTCGTTATGGGGGCAGCTTGAGAGCCCGGCCAGTTGGGATGTTTTTTAACCTTAAACCATTGCTTTTCAGGTTGTCTGATGTTGCAGGATAAGCAGCAGTTATTTATTATAGGTTGAGCCTCTTTATCTGCAATGCTTGAGACCAGAAGTACTTAGGATTTTGGCATTTATTCTCTCTCCTGGTTTTGGAATATAATAATAATAATAATAACAACAACAACAACAACAATTACAGTCAGCCTTCAGTATCCACTGATTTAGATGATGGGGTGGAGGGAGTTCCTATCAAATTTGCAGATGACATAGAACAGGGGTCAGCAACTTTTTTTGCCGGTGGGCCGGGAGGGGGGAGGAAATGGTGCTGGGGTGAGCGCGCATGCTTATGCGCGCACACTTGCACTTGCGCTTATGCGTGCGCACTTACACTTGTGCATGACTCCCACCGTCGTGCGCATGCGTGTGCGCGTGGGGGGGTCACCATTTTGGAAACCAAAATGGCACCCTTCGTTGCGTGCACATGCGCACGGCGGCGGGACGCCATTTTGGAACGGCGCCGGCCCCTGACATAGAACCCGAAGGGGCAGCTAACATATTGGAAAATGGGGATAGAATTCAAAAAAGACCTTGAGAAAACTGGACTGAAATTAATAAAAGGAAAATTCAAGTAGGGACAAATGCAAAAGCCTACATTTCGCCCTCAAAAACGAAATGCACAGATAAAGGATGGGGGATACAGTCAGCCCTCTTTATCCACGGATATTTTATCCATGGATTCAAGCATCCACGGTTTGAAAATACAAAAAATAATTAAAAAAATAAATAAATAAATCCAAAAAGCAAAGCTTGATTTTGCCATTTTATGTAAGGGACACTATTTTACTATGCCTTTGTATTTAAAGGGATGTGAGCATCCATGGATTTTGGTATCCATGGAGGGTCCTGGAATCAAACCACAGAGGATAACAAGGGACCACTGTAATAATATTTATTTCTTACCTGCCTCTCCCTGGATTGAGGCAGGGAACAACAACAATGAACAGACACAATGCATCAGTTAAAAAGATACAACACATCAGTTAAAAAACATCAGTTTTCATAGACATCAGGAGATACCTTGGAGATGGGACCCAAGTCTAAAGATGAAATTGATTCATGTTTTGTATACACCTCTCAACCTCAGGGGGAGGGCAATGGCAAATCTCCTCAGAACAAATCTTGCCAAGAAAAACCCATGATAGAGTGTGTGACTTGAAGGCAACTACAACACACATTATATGCAGGAGAGCCAGCGACATACATTATATACAGGAGGTGTATTGCTTTGAGTATTGGACTAGAGACCAGAGTTCAGGTCTCTGCTTTGCCATGGAAACCCACTGGGTCTGGGTGACCTTGGACAAGTCACACACTCTCAGCCTTAGGGGAAGGCAAGGGAAAAACTTCTGAACAATTCTTGTCAAGAAAACCATATGGGTTGCCATAGGTCAGAAATGACTTGAAGGCACACAATAACAACAACACTTAGTCTGAAGGTAATTTTATGCACAATAGTTTTAAAGTAATTTTGTGCATGCTGTAAGTTTGTGTACACTGAACTATCAGAAAGCAAAGGTGTCACTATCTCAGACACCCATGTGGACAGTTTTTGATTTTGGAGTATTTCAGATAAAGGAGACTGTATTATTATCCCCCCCCCCCCCCTTTCAGTTTGTCAGGTACCATATTGGCACCCATCGCCAACAGTTGTTTTCCTTTCCCAGAAACATGTCAGGGACTGGTAGGTAGCCTGTGGCTCTGGGTCTGACCCTGAGCCAGGGACCACCAGTTGGAGCAGCACTGCCTTAAAGATCAGGAGGCTGGGGTGGTGGTGGCATATATAAAAAGAGATTTAATACAGGAGAACACTCTTGTATTAGAAATGCTGAGATTTCATATTTCTTAGAATCATAGATTGAAAAAAAGATGATCCAGATCTTTCCTTTTTTGTTTTCAGTATCCTTAGCTATTACATTTGAGACCACAAAGCTCTCTAGCATCCAAAACACACTGAAGAAATAATTGTTTGAGACTGTTTTAATTCACCTGGCTAGGGAATCCTGGGAACTGTAGTTTATTGTGGCACCAGAGCTCTCTGACAGAGAAGGCTAAATGCCTCACAAAACTGCAGTTCCCAGAATTCTGTAGCATTGGGCTAGGGCAGTTAAAGCGGTCTCAAACTGGATTATTTCTGCAATGTGTTTTAGACTTAGTTTATGTTTTCCCAAGTCTTGCTTTGGGTTTGAGACTATTGTGTAACTCCTTTTGTTTCCAGTATTTTGTTTGTTGTTCTCTATGATGGGAAAATGTACAAAGCTGGCCTATATCTATTTATAAACATAGTTCATATTATAAAAGTCTATCTGTTATTTCTCCAGAGCATTTTTATAGCAACATGACAGAGAGTGATGGAATCACTTTAAGGGACAGTGAGACACTTCAGCCTTCATATTATATTTTGTTGTGCTAAGAATTTAGTGAACACTCCTGTAGTCTAAATGTCTGCTCAGTTGTAGAAATACCTCTCCTTTCTTCTATTCTTCAGGGCACAAAGGTGTTTATCTTTTGATATACATCTGCCTGCACACCCTCTCCCCTTCCCAGTGTTTGTGATAAATACTGTAGTGCATATTCATTGCAGTATTTATTTATTTATTTTGTCTGTCGCCACAGAATCCACTGAAATGGTGTGCAAGGCAATTTAAGGAGTGGCTGGATTTGACAGAGAAAGAAAGGAAAATGTCAATCTTCACTGTTTTGCATTATCTCTGTTCTATGTCTTATGTAGATCAGCTGTGCCTTCCAGGTGTGCATCCATATACTGCAGCAGGGACTGCAAGAATGTGCGTCTGGAAGTGGTTTTGTTTATTTATTTGGCTAGCTTCCCTCTCCTTTGTTCTCCTGGCTTTAAATAGCAGCAGAAACTAGCAAGCGTATTTAAAGAAACACAGCAACAATTCTGTATTCATCATGAAAAGGAGGATAGCATGATAGCAGCTATTTAGACAATTGATCACATCTTTTACCTGTATACTGCATTTCAGATGTTCAGGAGTGTTTCACAAACATTTCCTCAGTAATCCTTAGCAACAGATGTGTGAAGTATGCCAGTCTTCTTGTGATTCTTATGTGGAACAGGGAGGAAAGTTCTGAGAATGAAATATAAGCGTCTTGCCAGCTGCGTCTGAGAACCAGCATGGCATAGTGGTTTGAGTGTTGGACTACAACTCTGGGGACTAGGGTTTGATTTTCAGCTCAGCCATGAAACCCACTGGGGAACCTTGGGCAGGTCACTTGTTCTCAGCCTCAGGGAGAGGAAATGGCAAACTCTGAACAAATCTTGCCAAGAAATCCCAGTGGTGTTTGAGTGTTGGACTATAACAGGGGTAGGCAACCTTTCCCCTTTAAGGGCCAAGGGACTTCAGCTCCCAGAAGCCTCAGCCATGTTGGCCAATAGTTCCATGTTGGCCAATACCTCCTGGGATTCTGGGAGCTGAAGTCCCTCGGCCCTTAAAGGGGAAAGGTTGCCTACCCCTGGACTATGATTCTGGAGACCAGGGTTCAAATCCCTGCTTGGCCATGCAAACCCATTGGTGACCCTGAGCAAGTCAGACTCTCTCAGCCTCAGAGGATGGCAACGGCAATCCCCCTCTGAAAAAACTTGCTAAGAAAACCCTGTGACAGGTTCACCTTAGGGTCACCATAAGGAAACAAAGGCACACAACAACAACAAGCCAGTTAGGTTCCTGTTTTGGAGGAGACGAGGTGTGAACAAGGGCTGGAGGCGAGGTGTGAACAAGGGCTCCCTAGCAGGATAGCCATATCCTTTATATTTTTGCTGTTAAATATATCTAATAGGGCAGGGGTAGGCAACCTTTCCCCTTTAAGGGCCGAGGGACTTCAGCTCCCAGAATCCCAGGAGCTATTGGCCAACATGGGACTATTGGCCAACATGGCTGAGGCTTCTGGGAGCTGAAGTCCCTTGGCCCTTAAAGGGGAAAGGTTGCCTACCCCTGTAATAGGGCTTGTTGTTTGCATAAGATAGCAACCAGTATGCCATCCAGCGTTTTCTGGGTATTTTGCACTGAAAAGTTTAACATTCAGATTAAATCTTTTTTTTTTTTTTTTTTAGTCCTTGAATACCTTTTTGAACATCAGACATACTGCTTTGATTCACCAGATAGTGACAAGCCATTTTGAGGAGTGAGCTGTTAACCTGTCACCCTCCAGATCTTAACAGACCCCAACTGCCAAGATGGCTGGGAATTATGAAAACTGTAATCCAGAAATATCTGAACAGCCACAGAATGCCACTCCTCCTATATAATGAGCTGGAGAAGATGGGCCAGTGTGTCTCTGGTCCAAAACACACCGCAGAAATAATCCAGTTTGAAACCACTTTAACTGCCCAGGCTCAGTGCTAGGGACTCCTGGGAATTGTAGTGTACTGTGGCACCAGAGCTCTCTGACAGAAAAGGCTAATACAATTGCCCAAATCTCCTAGCACTGAGCTAGGCCAGTTAAAAAAGTCTCAAACTGGATTATTTCTGCATTGTGTTTTGGACCTGTGTGTGTGTGTATTTGTATCTGCTTTTCTCCCATTTCCTCTACTTTTTCTTTATCTTATGCCCTAAATCTTTCTTCTCTGACCCCATCCTTCTGTTCTGAAGATCCTAGGAAATGTCTGATGCTCCCAGGCCTACAAACACTGTCAGAGGAAAATTTAAGCTCATTTTGGGTCCTGTAGGTATACAAAGGGCCTTTGCAGACTGCTAGAAATAGTGCAAATTGATTCCACTTTAAGGGTTAGGGCTAGGGAATCATGGGAACTGTATTTTATTGTGGCACCAGAGCTCTCTGACAGAGAAGGCTCAATGTCTCAGAAAAAAACAAACAAATAACAATTCCCATGATTCCCTAGCACTAACCCTAACCCTTAAAGTGGACTCAATTTGCACTATTTCTGGCAGTCTGCAAAGGCCCAAAGAATCTTATAAAAAGTTTGAATCAAGCTTTCCCCATGGCTGATTTACCCCCACTGCTCTACATCCAAGGTGAGAGAAGGGAACAAGGCAGCATGAAGACTCAGAACTACAGCCCGTTTGGAGGAAAGCTGTCACTCTTGTTTGTGCATCACACAGTCCTTACAGTAAAGTTCACTAGATGCCTCACTGTGCTTGAAATATACAAGAGGATTATGTGAAGGCAGAAGTGGCTTGGATTATTCTATTTTTGCATTTCAGCTTTCAAAATTATGTTTTGTTCTGCAAAGAATTTAGTGGTTTCGCTAGAAGGTGACATGGTGAAGGGATTCAAGCCAGGAGGAAGAGCTGGTTCACTGTCTTAGGTCCAAAACACACTGCAGAAATAATCCAGTTTGAGACTGCTTTAACTGCCCTGGCTCAATGCTAGGGAATTCTGAGAACTCTAGTTTTGTGAGACATTTAGCCTTCTCTGTCAGAGAGCTCTGGTGGCATAACAAACTGCAGTTTCCAGGATTCTCTATCACTGAGCCAGGGCAGTTAAAGCAGTCTCAAACTGGATTATTTCTGCAGTGTGTTTTGGACTTTAGGAAACCTGCAGTTTAGGAAGTTGGTTACGCTTGCTCCCTGGGAGCAGGAACTGGGCAGACGTTGGGTTGTTGGATTTTTAATGGCTCTCATAAAGTGGGTTGGAGCCCATGAAAACTTAAGCCAAACAAAACTCATTACTCTTTACAGTGCCACAAGACCAGTGTAAGATCTATTTTGTTTTCCACCAGGTTCACCAATTAGAGCCAGGTGCAAGAGAGTGGCCAAAGTAGACAGACAAAACTGGAGAGTACAGCATTTGTGATCACATGCTTAGCATAGGAATTTGTTTTCACTTCCAGTACTGGAGTTCATATACTGATGCTTTTATGCATGTCTACTCTTGCTTTGCAGCATGTTTTCTTAATTTTAGCAGTTTAATCTTGGCAGAGGGAGGGAAGGCCTTTTGTATTCATGTTTGTTCAATTATTTGAAGTTGGAAATGTTTGCATAATCACTTGGAGATCAGGAGACGTCCTGATCTATTTTCTATCACTTTCTGCTCTGGAGTATCAGGGGGGTTGCAGACTGCCAGAAATAGTGCAAATTGAGTCCACTTTTAGGGTTAGGGTTAGTGCTAGGAAATCATGGGAATTGGTTTTTTTCTGAGACATTGAGCCTTCTCTGTCAGAGAGCTCTGGTGCCACAATAAACTACAGTTCCCATGATTCCCTAACCCTAACCCTAAAAGTGGACTCAATTTGCACTATTTCTGGCAGTCTGCAACCCCCCTCAGTCTCCTATGAATTATTCGGTAATCCACACCCTGATTTTATAAAGACAACTGGTTGGCCTTTGAAGTGCAGTATACACATTTTAGAAATAAGTAAGTATTACAGATATAATAGCTATCATTTCAAATATTGAAGGAGGGCTACAGAAATGTTTCCATTTATTCATCAGTTCAGATTCCCACCAATTAGTTTTTAAGGCAACTAAGAAAAATAGTAAAATGGAAGAAAACCCTAAAATCACAAAACAAGCAAATTACAATAAACAATAAATAAAATCACAAAAGGGCTCCTTGATATATTCCACCAAAAACTAGGAGAACCAATATATTCCACCCAGTGCCAGGTGAATATGTTCGGGGAAAACATTATACACATAGAGAATAGCTTATATCAGAAAAGACACTGTCTTTGGTTGACAACTACCACACTTCCAAAGTTGAGGTTAGTGGCAGGTCCCAAGCATGTCTGCCAGTTTACTTTACTGGAACTTGGAGATCTTGGAGGTAATGCATTACCCATTAACCAGGAGAAGAAAAATCGAAGCAAAACTGTAAATCATGCCTAACGATACCTTGAATTATTTGTATATTACTTGTGTGAAAGCCAGTGTGGCATAGTGGTTTGAGTGTTGGACTATGACTCTGGAGGCCAGGGTTTGATTCCCAGCTTGGTCATGAAACCCACTGGGTGATCTTGGGCAAATCACATACTCTCAGCCTCAGGGGAAGGCAATGGCAAACTTCCTCTGAATCCATCTTGCCAAAAAAAAAGCCATGATAGATAGATAGATAGATAGATAGATAGATAGATAGATATTATTTATTTATAGCCCACCCAATCACAAGGAATCCAGGCGGGTTACAGCAATAAAAATATATAGAAATACAATAAAATTTAAAAATTAGTCCCTTCCCAAGCCCACCCCCATGCTAAAATTACAATGAAACAAACATAATTTAAAAACATACACACAAAAATTTAAAAAGGGAGATAATTGGTGGACAGAGTGACATAGATCTCCTTGTGCGGGGACAGGAGTTAAGTTGGGAAGGCCTGCTGGAAGAGATCCGTCTTAAGAGCCTTTTTGAAGGCTGTAAGAGTAGAGATGTGACGGATCTCCTCCGGCAGGTTATGCCACAGCTTTGGAGCAGCAGTGGAGAAGGCCCTCTGGCTAACTGATGTTAGCTTAGATTTTTTTGGCTCTAGTAGATTCTTCCCTGAGGACCTTAGTGTGCAGGACGGACAATACAGAAGAAGGTGATCCTTTAAGTATTCTGGTCCCAAGGCGTGTAGGGCTTTAAAGGTAATAACCAACACCTCGTACCTTGCCCGGAAACTAATTGCCAGCCAGTGAAGAGACTTCAGGACCGGTGTTATTTGGTCATTAAGGGAAGTACCCATAATCAACCTAGCTACCATATTTTGTACAAGCTGAAGTTTCTGAACTTGGCACAAGGGTAGCCCCATGTAGAGCTCATTACAGAAGTCTAATTGAGAGGTTACCAGTGCATGTACTACAGTTTCAAGGTCTTCCTGCTCCAGGAAGAGGCGCAGCTGGCGTATCAGCCAAAGCTGATAACAGGAGCTCCTGACTGTCGCATCCACCTGAGCTGTCAAGTGGAGCGACGAGTCAAGGAGCACCCCCAAGCTGCGGACAGAGTCCTTCAGAACTGGCTGACATAACTCCATTCCTGGGTTCGGGTTTCCTATGACAAGTATCTCCGTCTTACCTGGATTCAGCTTGAGTTGGTTTTCCCTCATCCATTCCATTACCGCCCCAAGACAGGCATTCAGAGGAGAAATGCAATTCTTAGTCACTGCATCAGTCTGAGACAGAAAAAATATATTTGGGTGTCATCAGCTTATTGATAATATCCCGCCCCATGCCTTCGAATGATCTCGCCCAGTGTAAATGTTGAATAGCATTGGGGGCAGAATTGCACCTTGAGGGATGCCCGATTTGAGCTCCCTCTTGGTCAGACAGCTGTTCCCAAGCGACACCATCTGGAACTTACTGGAGAGGTAGGACTGGAACCACTGCAAAGCAGTGCCACCGATACCCAACTCTCTCAGGCATTCTAGAAGGAAACCATGGTCTATGGCAGGGGTCGGCAAGATTTTCAGACCTGGGGCCGGTCGCTGGTCCCTGGGTCTTCCACTGGGCCGGGGGTACTACTTCCGGAGTACTGCGCATGCGCGAGTAAGTTGTGGACGCCATTTTGTTTTCCATGGGGCCGGGAGTACTACTTCCAGAGTACTTGGCGCATGCGCAAACGAGTCGCAGACGCCATTTTGTTTTCCAAAATGGTGGCCGCAGCTTGTTCGCGCATGCACAGCAGTACCGTGCATGCGCACATGAGTCGCAGCCGCCATTTTGAAAAACAACATGGCGGCGGCGGGGGCCGGTCCAGAGGCCTCGGGGGGGCGCACCCGGCCCCCAGGCCGTAGGTTGCTGACCCCTGGTCTATGGTATCGAAGGCTGCTGAGAGGTCCAAGAGCACCAACAGGGTCACACTTCCCCTGTCAATGCCCAGATGGAGATCATCAACTAAGGCGACCATGGCAGTCTCAACTCCGTATCCTGCCCTGAATCTGGTTTGAAATGGATCCAAAAAATGATAGGTTCATCTTAGGGTCGTCATAAATCGGAAATGACTTGAAGGCACACAGCACACACACAAATTACTTGTGTATTGCTGAAATTAGAGATACTGTAGAAAGAGAAGCAACATTGTGAACAATAAACTGGTGGCTCAAGTCCAGCAGAAAGATGTTGGACTGCTACTTCCATTAGCCCTAGCACATAGCCAGTAGTGAGGGATCATGGAAATTAAATCCAGCAGCATCTGAAGGGCCACAATTTGACCACTCCTACAGAAAAATAATACAACTCAAAATATGAGAGAAAGATAAGGAAATAGTTTGAAAGAGGGCTTGCTGCTTACATCTGGACAACAGCCCTCAGCTTAATAAATCATGGCACTCAGCCACATACTCCTTCCCCACCTCTTGCTTCTTCCTGCTACTCTCAAACTGGATAGATATCTTGGTTTGTATTAAGCCAGAGACCGCTGTTATGTCCAAATCAGAGGACTTTGACTTAATGGTGGTTATCAAATTGGAATATTAAGCCAGGGGCTGATTTTGGTGCTTCTTGAAGAATACTTGAAACTGAGCACTGCTACAAGGGTAAATCCTGCCCTGCTGCTCTGCTTGGAGCTGAGCACCTTCAAAGCTTAATGTTCTTGCATGGATGAGCCTCTCTTCCCCAATTTATGAAGTGGGTAAGAGCTTGTCTCTGTCATGCGCATCTTCATGTTCACCATGGTGGCTATGGCTAGTGAATATATGGGTTTCTGATACTAAAAGAAGCCTGAGATTACTAGAGGCCCACAATCTTTGAGTGGTGTATTTCACAAAGCCAAAGAGTGAGATCACCAATCTACCTTTTTCCTCTTTTCCTGGTAAGGGAAGTGGGCAGGTTCAGGTGCCACTTCTTTGGATCCTTTTGCACAGTAGTTTGTAAGCTCTTCTACCCCACCAGCCTTTCCCAGGCAGAAAGGAGTGAGTAGGTTTGAACCCTTGCTGCTTACATGGCAGGAGGTTGGACTGGATAGCCCTTGTGGTCTCTTCCAATTCTATGATGCTGCCCCCAGCTACCTACAAGCAGTGATATCAAATGACAGTTATCTTTCTTCCTGAGGAAAGGTTGGTAGAGAGTGCTATGTGTTGGAACAAGTGTTGCTGGGTGAAGGTGCTCAGGTGTGGGTCTCTCTGTGCACAAATATACATGTGCTCCAGTTGAGCTTTTGGGCCCCTTGGCTGGCAAACAGCCCGTAGCCTTCCTCTTAACTTTAGCACTTGGCAGGTGATAAAGATCACTGTTCTTTTTAACTAAGAGAACACCTCTCTAGAAATCTTCAGGTTCATTTGCAGGTTTTCCACATTCACAGCGGTCCTTCACCCTAACCCCAGCGAATGTGGAAGAACCACTGTAATGGTTAAATCCTGCTCTTTAGTTCTGAAGCCTAATAATAACAATACCATGTAAAAGTTAAATGTGGTGATATTGTTGGTGTTGAAAATCAGTGTCTACAAATTCCTAAAGCTACAATTCCTGTGCATTGCATTTGCTTGGAAGAACAAATTACTGAAATTTTGGAATGTCATAATTTCTTAATTAATTAATACCCCATAAGGGTACCATGCTGGTTAATTAACTACCTCTTGTCTGACTATGACTCAACAAGCCAAGAATGCCCTGTAATGTTAATTTTTAAAGATTTTATGATGACATCATTCATTAGTAAGGAGCTGCTTGCCCCTTAATGCTGAAGCCACCAGGATCAAATCTACCAGCACACAAAACTTTTGAACAGCTACTATAAATATAAGCAAGCAATACTGGAAGCAACCATCAGCAGCAAAGACCACTGTTTTAATTGCATTAAATAACAATAATTGATAAGGGTATGTTGATAATGATGTGCCATGATAAAAGCCAAATAAAATAAGTTTTTTGAATTATATAGTTTTTTGTGGGTTTATCGGGCTGTGTGGCATCTTCAGAGTGGCATCTTCGCCAGCCACAGATGCTGGCGAAACATCAGAAAGAAACTCTTCTAGAACATGGCCACACAGCCCGAAAAACCCACAGAAAACTCTGGATGCCGGCCATGAAAGCCTACGACTTCACGTTTTTTGAATTGTTTACATTTATAAAACCCTTACTTACCATGTAAAATGTACCAAAAATCATTATACTCTTTTTAAAAAAATTCATAAAAAGTGAAATTTGTTTTTGTAAACAGTGGAAGAATCAAAATCCTGGCAACAAAAATCAATGAAGCACTGCATTGAACAAGTTAATGCTTTAAAAATAACTTGACCTGTATTTGGCAGTGTTTGACAGGTCAAAATACCCCACTCTAGGGCCATGGAAAATTGCTGCTGCCATGTATGACACCTGCTGGAAAAAATCTTTGCAGTGAGCCATACAGGTATTTTATGTGTCTCTGTGTGGAGAAAGGCCTTAAGCTTTGTTTTTCCTCTTTCCTCTCCTTTTTAAAACTCAGGTGAATTTTACAGTAGACCAGATCCGAGCGATCATGGACAAAAAGTCCAACATCAGGAACATGTCTGTAATCGCTCATGTTGACCATGGCAAGTCTACACTTACAGATTCATTGGTGTGTAAAGCAGGCATCATAGCTTCTGCTAGAGCTGGTGAAACACGGTTCACTGACACACGAAAAGATGAGCAGGAAAGATGTATTACAATCAAGTCTACGTGAGTATATCATCAACAATGGTCTCTACCAACTCTATGATTCTGTGATTCTAATATGTATAATCTTTTTCACCCTAAAACTCAATCTAGTTACAAATTGAGTGGTTTTAAAACAACAGGATTAAACTAATATATTTAACATATTCTAGGTTAACTGACTGATGGTTAGGCTACTTGCCTAATTCTGGCAACTGAAAGCTGCCATGTTGCATTTCAGTAATTGCATTTACAGAAATGTGTTTTATATGTGAATTCAAGGAGCTACAAGGGCTGAATTTCTGAGGGGCAACTGTGTTCATTGCAGCAAAATTGATGAAGTGTTTTGTGGCAGTTCTAAGACTTGATAGATTTATTGTGGTACCTGCTTTGTTTAGCTACACTCCATCATATATGTAGGTGCCCACACACAGAGAGACTGTAAAAGTGAAGACCCAAAGGGCCAGAATTAAGTGGTAATAGGTTATAATAAATGATCCGTATGGAACTAAATTACATAGGAATCATGGTGAACTAAACACACATGTAAGGGTGCAGTTACATGCACACTTATGTGAGAGTGCTGTTTTAATTGGCCTTGTTTCCAAATAGAGGATTTCCTTCTGGGAGTACCATTCAAGTTGACAACATTATGTTGATTTATATGCCTGATTTAATTTGACCCTTTAAAAAGTGAATACTTTTATTCCACATATTCCACTAGCAGTTTTGGCTGCAAAGTTGTCCATTTTGGGGTTGTAGTGATGGAGAGATGCAATGTGGGTGAAAATGTGTGTGTGTGTGTGTGTATGTGTGTGTGTGTGTGTAGCTTTCCAGTGAGCCCCAAGATTTGATGCAGCTCCCCCCACCCACCCACCTACCGTTGTTTCCTCACCTCTCTCCATGGCTGATCTACATACATACAAGCGAATATGCAGTTGGACTGTAACCTGCCTCAGGCTCTAGAAGTTTTGAATAAATAGATACAAAAATATTTTGGAAAAACTTCCCATCCTTTTGTTTTGTAGGGCCATTTCTCTTTACTATGAGCTCTCAGAAAATGATTTGGCATTTATCAAGCAGTGCAAAGATGGCTCTGGTTTCCTCATTAATTTAATTGATTCCCCTGGACATGTGGATTTCTCTTCTGAAGTCACAGCTGCACTTCGTGTCACTGATGGCGCTCTTGTCGTTGTTGACTGTGTTTCAGGTAAATGTGTTTAAAATGAAGATTTAATTGAATGTGAGCATTCTGCTTTCTATGAGGTGGCTGGTAAATGATAGTGAAACATTTGGAGTTAGCAGTGCTCTGAGGGCATTAATGTTATCAGGAGTCCCCATTCTTCTTTCCATGGCATATGCTCTACTGCCCTCTGATTGGTGGGGCGGGGGGAACCTCAGCCTTTCTCCTGATTTGGAGTTGAAGAAGGGAAGTGGAGGATTGTTCCAAAACTTACACTGAGGAACAAGATTGGTGCTTTGGAGATGGACAGGTTTGGGCTGACAGGGCCAAACCACATCTTCAGATTCCTGTCCATTTCTGCACAGCATGGAAAGAGTTGGGAGATGGTCTTGAGTAAACAAAACCAGTGATTATACCAAAATATGATCTAAATAATATCTCAGCAGAGTTTACTGACAACATAAACAGATTTGCATTACTAAGCATAATAAACTGAGAACCAGAGGAACTATGGTCTGAAGCCAGGGACATAATAAAAGAAGAATGCAAACAGACACTTTCAATAAACAAAAAGAAAGAGAAAAAAACCATGGATGACAGAAAAAACACTGTAAGCAATAAAGAAAAGAAGAGAAGAAAAACAAAAGGGAGATAGGACAAACTAAGAATTAATGAATGCAATAGTACAATGGCTTGTGCGGAAAGATAAAGAAAATTACTACAATGAACAATGCAGAGAAATAGGAGACAACAACAAAAAGGGATGAACAAGAGATCTATTTCATAAGATCCAGGAAATCAAAGGAAAATTCAAACCAAGGACTGGGACAATCTATGACAATAAAAATAACATAATTCAAGACCAGGGAGGAATAAAAGGACATTGGATGCAATACACAGAAGAATTATACAAAAGAGATGACATAATGAAGGACACATGGAATGAAGAGTTATATGAAGATGAACCCCAAATTCTAAAAAGTGAGGTGGAGACTGCAATAAGAGAAATAGTGAAAAACAAAGCACTGGAAACAGATGATATTCCAGTTGAACTGTGGCAGTCCACACTGACAGTCCACTCTACTGCTAACCAGCATATGTCAACAGATATGGAAAACAAAACGATGGCCAACAGATTGGAAGTGATCAGTATACATCCCCATCCACAAAAAGGGAGACACAAGAGACTGCAGCAACTATAGAACCATAGCACTGATCTCCCATGCAAGCAAAATCATGCTCAAAATTCTGCAACGTAGACTCCAACCATACACAGAGAGAGAAATCTTAGAGGTCCAAGTAGGGTTCAGGAAAGGAAGAGGCATGAGGGACCACATTGGAAACATATGATGGCTAATGGAGCGCACCAAGGAATTCCAAAAGAAAATCAGCATGTGTTTTATAGACTATAGCAAAGCCTTTGACTGCATAGATCATAAAAGGCTAGGGAATGCCCTTAAAGACATGGGAGTGCCAACACATCTGATAGTCCTGATGAGGAATCTGTATTCAGGACAAGAGGCTACTGTCAGAACAAAACACGGAGAAACAGAATGGTTCTCAACTGGCAAAGGAGTCAGACAAGGCTGCATCCTTTCACCCTTACTGTTCAACTTGTATGCAGAATATATTATAAGAAAAGCAGGCTTGGACACAGAAAAAGGAGGAATGAAAATAGGAGGAAGGAATATCAACAATCTAAGATATGCAGATGACACCATAGTACTAGCAGAAAACCTCACAGACCTGGAACACCTACTAGGAAAGATCAAAAAAGAAAGTGCTAAGGCAGGCTTAATATTGAACATCAAGAAAACAAAAATAGTGACCACAAGTTCAACCTAGACAATGAAGAAATAGAAATAGGAAAAAAATTCCCATACCTGGGATCAAACATTGATAGAAATGGGGACTGCAGTCAAGAAATCAGAAGAAGACTAAGAATGGGGAGGGTGGCTGTGAAAGAACTAGAAAAGATTCTAAAATGCCAAGATATATAACTCAGCACAAAAGTTAGGGAATACAATGGCTTGTATGATTCTATTACCACGTATGGATATGAGAGCTGGATAGTTAAAAAAGGTGTTAGGAAGAAAATCAATGCATTTGAGAGAATGTGGTGCTGGAGAAGAGTTGTGAGGATCCCACATGGACAGTCAAAAGGACAAACAGGTGGGTCCTAGAGCAGATCAAACCGGAAATCTCCCTGGATACCAAGATGACCAAACTGAGGCTGTCGTACTTTGGACACATCATGAGAAGAGGGGACTCTTTGAAAAAGACAATAATGCTGAGAAAGGTGGAAGGAAGTAGGAAGAGAGGAAGGCCACATGCTAGATGCATGGACTCTACTAAGGAGGTCATGGGTATGAGGTTGCAGGAATTAAGCAGAGCAGTGGAGGACAGAGGGTCTTGGAAATATCTCATCTGTAGGACTGCCATGAGTCACGATTGACTCGAGGGCAGTTAAGAACAACAGCGAACGAAACTGGAGTGGTTGTGTAGTTTAGATCTGTACCACCTGCAGGTATTTCAGAAATTTAAAATGTGATGATATATCAAATCTATGGTTGATAATGCATGTAGAAACCCCTAAGTTCACAGGATCTTTGGAGGAAATGTTAACACGTTTGTAGTTCATGTAGTACAGTGATAGGCTTCAGAATGTGTGGGTGGTTTTTAAACAGAAATTCCTGTAGTCAGGGCTTTAGAATGAATGTGAAACAATTATATGCACACAGACTTAAAACACATACACAGAACACAGATATTCAGCTGCATATGTACTTCCCTGCCAAAAGCTTCAAGAGTGTGGCATGAAAGAGCTGATGCTGCAGTAGTCCTTAACAGTCTTGATTTTTGCAAACTGCCTTAGGAGCAGTTTATAGGTCTATAGTTCTTGTTCTTTGTCATCACATTAGCTCCAACTTAGAGCAAACCTATGAAATAATCAACCATTACCTGCTATATGCACACAGACCTAAAACACAGACCTAGCCTGTGAGGTAGCAGGATATCTTGTTTACCTTCTGTTTGACATTAACAATTTAGTACAAAAAGTACATTTCCCTGATCAGTTTTGCTTCAATGTTATTTTCTCGAAAACATTGGCTGTCAACTTTCTCATTTAGGGGTTTGTGTTCAGACTGAGACTGTACTTCGCCAGGCAATTGCTGAGCGTATCAAGCCAGTATTGATGATGAACAAAATGGACCGGGCTCTGTTGGAATTGCAGTTAGACCCAGAAGAGCTTTACCAGACTTTCCAGCGCATTGTGGAAAATGTCAATGTTATAATTTCCACTTACGGAGAGGGTGAAACTGGACCCATGGGTAATATTATGGTAAAGAGAACTTACATCCCAATTGGAATGGGTCTGAACATTATTTTGATAGGGTGTGAGTGTGTGCATGCGTGTGTGCCTGTTTCATCAGACAGCTGCTATCTTCTCGGAGCAACTTTTCCAGCAGTGTTTTTATTTTTGGCCTTTTTATAAAAGGAGTGTGTAAATATTAATAAATGAATAATACTTTTCCATGAGGGATGGGGCCATAGTTCACTGGCATAACACATACAAGAGTTCCCAAGATCAGCTTCCAGTATCTGCAATTTGAAAGAAGAGTCTTAGCAAGGCTGGGAAAGTCATTTCTCTACATGAGACCTACTGCTGATCATAGTCAATGGCACTGGGCCAGACAGACCAGTGGTCTTACTGAAGATAAGGCAGAGTTGAATGATGCTGTTTGCATGAACTGGTACTTGTGCAAACAAAGCCATCAGAGATTATACACGTTGAGCATCCCATTTCTGAAATGCTTGGGACCAGAAATGCTTTGGATTTTTCTGGAATTTGGAATATTCGCATATACATATCCAGATATCTTGGAGATGTGCCCCAAAACTAAACATGAAACTCAGCCAGCTGCCTTGGGTCCTTTCTGGGAGAAATGCGACATACAAATGAAATTTTAAAATAAAATAAATAAAATTCATTTATGTTTCACATACACTTTATATGCATAGTCTGAAAGTAATTTTGTACACAGTATTTTAAATTTTGTGCATGAAACAAAGTTTGTATACAGTGGGTCCTTGGTATCTGCTGGGTTTTGGTTTTAGGATCGTTATATACAAAGGCATAGTAAAATGGTGTTCCTTATATAAAATGGTAAGATCAAGGTTTGCATGCTTTATTTTTTAATATTTTCAAACCTTGGATGGTAGAATTGTACTGAACCATCAGAAAGTAAAGGTGTCACCATCTCAGCCACCCATGCAGACAATGTTGGATTTTGGAGTATTTTGGAATGTTTATAAGGGATGCTCAACCTGTATTGGTAATTTAAACAGTGTTTGAACAGCTGATATTGGTATTGGCATCGATGGGCCTTTACAGACTGCCAGAAATAATGCAGCTTGAGACCACTTTAACTGCCTGGGCCCGATGCTAAGGAATCATAGGAATTGTAGTTTTTTCTGAGACATTGAGCCTTCTCTGTCAGGGAGCTCTGGTGCCACAATAAACTACAGTTCCCATGATTCCCTAGCACTGAGCCAGGGCAGTTAAAGTCTCAGGCTGCGTTATTTCTGGCAGTCTGTAAAGGTCCTATATATATCCCTATGAAGAAGCCACATTAAAATTCTGCAGTGTACATCTAGCTTAGGTGCTTTTTAATTCTCTTATATCTTATAAATGGTTTTCAAGGGCATGGTTAGTCTGCAGACCAACTCACTGTTCTTCAAATCTATAGGTAAGAGGTAAAGCCACAGCAAGGTACTGCCATGCTTCAGTTGGTAATTAGAAGAATGTATTTGGTCACTGGCAAAGTGCTTTGAAGCTATAACATATTTTTGAATATATTGCATATACGCATGTATAGGTCTAGAAACTTTAGTCAAAAAATTGACCTCCAAAAACCTGGATTGACATATCCATGAGTTCAATGTAGGTACTATACTTTAACTCTTATAAAAAAGGGAACCATCCCCTGGTGAAATGCAAGAGTGTAATCCAGGGGTAGGCAACTTTTTTGAGCCGGGGGCCGAGATGCTGTCCCTCAGACAATTGGGGGGCCAAAGCACCAAAAATAAATAAATAAATAAATAAATAAATATAAAAATATTTTTTAAAAAAATTTAAAAAATATGCATGCACACTCTCTCAGCCCTAGAAAAGCTATGGCAAAACCCCTGTGGAGATTTTGCCAAGAAAATCCCAAGAACAAGTAATAACAATAATATCATAATGGCGGGGGGGGCAGTGGTGGCGGGGGGGGGGGCAGGACCAGCCTAGGGCCTTAGGTTGCATACTCCTGGTGTAATCTCTCCTGGAAGCACTGACCTTGCTCTATTCTCTCATCCATACAGCCTTTAGGGTAAGCACAGTTTTGCCTGCTGGAATTTTGTAAGTTCTTTGGCATTATTTTTCTTTGCTTCTCCCTTTACATCCTTTTGTTACATGCCGCTAAGTTTTACCCTTGACTTATCCATGTGTCATCTCAAAATCCATAATTTTGGCCCCCAAATTTGCCCTCGACTTATACATGAAATTGACTTATAGCCGAGTATATACGGCAGGGGTAGGCAACCTAAGGCCCGGCGGGGCGCGGATGCGGCCCCCCGAGGCCTTTGGATCGGCCCCAGGCCAGTCCTGCCGCCGCCGCCGCCTGCCATGATGATATTGAGTATTGTTGTTATTACTTATTCTTGGGGTTTTCTTGGCAAAATCTCCACAGGGGTTTTGCCATCATGGCTTTTCTGGGGCTGAAACAGTGTGCATGCATCCCTGCTTGTTTGTGGGCCTGCCTTCCAGTTGTTTCCATGATGATAATGATTATTGTTGTTATTACTTGTTCTTGGGGTTTTCTTAGCAAAATCTCCACAGGGGTTTGCCATGGCTTTTCTGGGGCTGAGAGAGTGTGCATGCATATTATTTTATTTTATTTTTTATTTTTTTATTTTTATTTAATATTTATTGATTGATTGGTTGATTGGTTGGTGCTTTGGACCCCCAGTTATCTGAAGGACAGCAACCCGGCCCCTGGCTCAAAAAGGTTGCCTACCTCTGATATACGGTATTCAAACTTGCCTTGCCATTTCAGCAGTTGAATGTGGTGGATGGGATGGGACACAGGCTTTATTTTATTTATTTATTATCTACCTTGTTCTGTTTGATAGCCACTGAAGAAATACATAGTGACCACTCAGTTACTTTGATATAAGCCTCACAGTTTTCACATAATATATTGTCAAATAAATATGCTTAAGATTGCATATAATGCTCCTTAGAATAAATCAGTGCTTATTCTCTTTGTAGATTGACCCAGTCATTGGCACCGTTGGCTTTGGCTCTGGCCTGCATGGTTGGGCATTTACTCTTAAACAGTTTGCTGAGATGTATGTAGCCAAATTTGCTGCCAAAGGGGAAAAGGCACAGCTTGCAGCAGCTGACCGGGCCAGGAAGGTAGAAGACATGATGAAGAAACTGTGGGGAGATAAGTGAGTAGGGGTGCATGTATATTTCTACTTATGTTTGGTGTAACCAAGGTATTTATAACAAACTGATTTGTATTTGAATATTTAATATACTTACCTGTATGGGTTTTAGTTATGCCTCTAGAGTTACATATCTGTAATGGTAAGAAAATGGTTAAGTGCTAGAAAGATGTCTCTAGTTATGGCAACTATTAGTGTAAATTCAGTTTCCTTCCTGTTCTGTAAATTGGAAAGACAGTGAGAACAGTTAGTGGGATATGGTTTGGGTTCACTGCTGTTGAGACATGAACAGTTCAATGCCAAATAAATAAGTTAGCTTCAAGGACTTTTCTGTCCATTTCCTTTCCATGTTTTAGTATATAAAACACTCCTCGTTTTTTATTTTTTATTTAGATACTTTGATCCAGCAAATGGAAAATTCAGCAAAACAGCAACTAATGCTGATGGAAAGAAATTGCCACGGACATTCTGCCAACTCATCCTGGACCCCATTTTTAAGGTAAAACTGATCAAACCAATATTACCATGTAAATCAGGGGTAGGCAACCTTTCCCCTTTAAGGGCCGAGCAGCTCCCAGAATCCCAGGAGCTATTGGCCAACATGGGACTATTGGCCAACATGGCTGAGGCTTCTGGGAGCTGAAGTCCCTCGGCCCTTAAAGGAGAAAGGTTGCCTACTCCTGATGTAAATCTTCTGTGTTAACTGTTTCTTCTTCTGTCAAGAGAACTGGGCCAAATATGTACTTCCACGAACTGAGTAGTTTAAAGGGCAGGAGCCCTGGTGGTGCAGTGGTTAAATCCCTGTACTGCAGCCACTCACAAACCAGAAAGTTGCGAGTTCAATACCAGCCAGGGCTTAAGCTTGACTCAGGCCTGCATTCTTCCGAGGTAGCTAAAATGAGTACCCAGTTTGTTGGGAGTAATTAGCTTACAGTTGTATACTGCTTAGAGACTGCTTAGGCCAGGGGTAGGCAACCTTTCCCCTTTAAGGGCTGAGGGACTTCAGCTCCCAGAAGCCTCAGCCATGTTGGCCAATAGTCCCATATTGGCCAATAGCTCCTGGGATTCTGGGAGCTGAAGTCCCTCGGCCCTTAAAGGGGACAGGTTGCCTACCCCTGGCTTAGGCCATATGAAGTGGTATATAAATGAAGCTGCTATTGCTAATATTAAAAAACAATTAAAATGACCCAGTTAAAACTATATAAAATTAAGATTAAAAAACATACAAAAGTTAAAACACATAATCTAAAACACCTACCCCATATAAAAGCTACCCTGTCATGATTTTGAAATGCTTACCTCAATAAAAACGTTTGTACTTGCCGGCAAAGAAAAGAGATTCCACCTCAGCATTAGGAGGAACTTCCTGACAGTGAGAGCTGTTCGACAGTGGAACACACTCCCTCAGAGCATGGTGGAGTCTCCTTTGGAGGTCTTTAAACAGAGGCTGGATGGCTGTCTGTCGGGGATGGCTTGATTTTGAGTTCCTGCATAGTAGGGGGTTGGACTGAATGGCCCTTGTGGTCTCTTCCAACTTTATGATTCTATGAAAAGGCCAGCAGGGAGTGGGTCAACCTAGATTCCCATGGAAGGGAGTCCCATAGGGTGGGAGCAGCCACCAAGTCATGATTTGGTTTTCATAATTTTTAGCATAAGGGGCCTAAATATCCTAAAGGCATGAGATCCTGTCTGATCTTGGAAGCTCAGCAAGGTCAACTCAAGTACTTGAATGAGAGACTGCCAGTGAATACCAGGTGCTGTAGCTTATATTTCAGAGCAAGGAACAGGCAAAACCACCTACAAAATTCACAGGGTCACCATAAGTTGGCAGGGACTTGAAGGCACAAACACACACAACCTGAAAAATTCAAATCAATTATTACCCACTAATAGGCTTCTTAGGTTTTGCTTAAGTACTCAAATGAATGCTTCAAGTTATGTAGCTCAAATCAGAGCACTTGGGTTCAAGGTAATTTGTAGTCCTGATTAGAATCTAATGTGCCATAACACAGACCTTTATGACCAGCCATGATGAGCACCATTTTGACAAAATGTTATAGCCACAGTATCATGTACTAGAAGGGCTTAGACGAGTGCAGAAATGCTTAGGTATCACTGGCAGTAAGCATACCTGATTAAAGGATATGAAAAATTGTAAGATAAAGAGACTGCTGACATGTAGCGTTTGGATATAAATCATGTTTACCTCACAAAATAACTGTGTTCAAGTGAAGTGACAAATAAAGAAAACTGGTTCTTTCAGTGGAATCCTGTACATATACACTCAGAATTCAGTCTTATTGAATTCAAGGTCTTACTACCAGGTAAGTGAGTGCAGAGTTGACTCATTTGACTTTCATTCAGTTCTTGGCAGCTGGATGATTACATTCTTCAACTTTGTTTTTTGTTTTTGATATCTGGGCAAATAACATCTCTTTAATTTATTTGTATCATGCAGGTCTTTGATGCCATTATGAATTTTAAGAAGGAAGAGGCATCAAAGTTGATAGATAAACTGGACATCAAACTAGATGCTGAAGATCGAGAAAAGGAAGGGAAGCCATTACTCAAGGTACTTACAAAGAGAGAGAGTGAGGTTTCTTTTCAAAACAACCTGGTTAAGAGCACCTGTTTTGCATACAGAAAGTTCTATGATAAATCAACTGGGGTCATGACTAGCTTGAGTATGTTCATCCAAGATTGGTATTGGAATAGTAACACTGCCTTCCTGATGAATGGAATGCCATCCTTTTGAAGTAAATGAACAAAGAAGCTAAAGCTTACTAGCCCAGTCAGGATTTCTGAACAGTGTTCACTATATCCTTTCTAGGCTGTGATGCGTCGCTGGTTGCCTGCTGGAGATGCCTTGCTTCAGATGATTACCATCCATCTGCCTTCTCCTGTCACTGCACAGAAGTATCGCTGTGAACTTCTTTATGAGGGACCACCTGATGATGAAGCAGCTATGGGTAAGCCACAAATGTTCAGCCTTTCAAGGCAAAAAAGGTGGTTTGGAGAATTTCAGTCTTCCTAATTTACCGTATTTTCCGGCGTATAAGACGAGTTCTTAACCTGGAAAATCTGGGGCTAAAGTGGGGGCCCCGTCTTATACGCCAGATATAAGGGAGCGCTGGGTTGGAGGAGGAGGAGGAGGAAGATAGAGGTGCGAGGCAGGAAGGAGCCGACGAAGACCAGAAGGAAGAGGAGGTCCTCCTTCTGCTCTCCACACCTTTTTTCCCCTCCTCCCAGCTTTCCTCCTGTCCTCGGGGGCTTTTTTTCCCCATTGCTATCTCCTTCCCGTTCCCAGCTTTCTTCTTTTCCCCATCTCTCCTGTCCCCATCGCTCCCCCCACCGCCTTCCCAGCTTTCCCCAGGCTTTCTCTCCTGTCCCCATCGCTATCTCCCTCCCACCTTCCCAGCTTTCCCCAGGCTTTACCTCCTGTCCCCATCGCTCCCCCCCACCACCTTTCCACCGAGTAGAAAAGGGAGGAGGATGACGATGAGGCGAAGGAAAAGGAAAGGGAAGCTCTTGGGAGACAGCAGGGGCAGAGAGGCTGAGGCGAATGGGAGAGAAATCCCAAGGAAAAAAAGGTGGGGGCAAAAAGGCAGGGACGACAGAGAATGGGAAAGAGATCCCAAGGGAAAAAAGGTGGGGGCAAAAAGGCAGGGACGACAGAGAATGGGAAAGAGATCCCAAGGAAAAAAAGGTGGGGGCAAAAAGGCAGGGACGACAGAGAATGGGAAAGAGATCCCAAGGAAAAAAAGGTGGGGGCAAAAAGGCAGGGACGACAGAGAATGGGAAAGAGATCCCAAGGAAAAAAAAGTGGGGGCAAAAAGGCAGGGAGACAGAGAATGGGAAAGAGATCCCAAGGAAAAAAAGGTGGAGGCGAGAGGATGAGGCAAAGGTGAATGGAGGGAAGCCCCTGAGAAAAGAGGTGGAGCAAGAGAACAGAGGCTCAAGGTGGGAGGAGAAGGAAGCCACGAGCACGAGGAGAAGGAGAGGGCAAAGGAATCCAGGTGAGAGGAGGAGGAGGAGGAGAGGAACCCTAAGGTGATCCTCTCCTGGGTTTTTCTTGGCAAGACTGGTTCAGAGCAGGTTTGCCATTGCCTTCCCCTGAGGCTGAGAGTGTGTGACTTTTCAGAGTTCACCCAGTGGGTTTCAAGGCAGAGTGGGGAATCAAACCCAGGTCTCCAGAGTGGTAGTCCAACACTCAAAGCACTACACCATGCTGGCTCCTATTCCCATGAAACAATGCCTATAAAACAATTGCAGACTTTGTTGTTGTTCTTGTGTGTCTTCAAAAGTTCTTTCCGACTTATGGCGGCCCTAAGGCAACCTTATCATGGGGTTTTCATGGCATGTTTTTTCAAATGGGGGTTGCCATTACCATCCTCTGAGGCTGAGAGTGTGTAACATGCCCAGGGTCACTTAGGGCCTTTGCAGATTGCCAGAAAGAGTGAAAATTGAGTCCACTTTAAATAGAGGCACTGCCCTGGCTCAGTGCTAGGGAATTATGGGAATTGTAATTTTTTTCTAGGACATTCTATGGTTGTGGCACCATAGTTGTCTAACAGGGAAGGCTACATGTCTCACAAAATTGTACCGTACTGAGGCTGAGAGTGTGTGATTTGTTCGAGTTCACCCAGTGGGTTTCATGGCAGAGTGGGGAATCAAACCCAGGTCTCCAGAGTGGTAGTCCAACACTCAAACCACTACACCATGCTGGCACCTATTCCCATGTACTACCAGTGAAATAACTGCAGTCTTTTTGTTGTTCTTGTGTGTCTTCAAGTCCTTTCCGACTTATGGTGACCCTAAGTCAACCTTATCATTAAAGAATGGTATGTTTCTTCAAATAGGGGTTGCCATTACCATCCTCTGAGGCTGAGTGTGTGTGACATGCCCAGGGTTACTTACTTGGCTGCAAATTGTACATACCCCAGAATGCATCACCTAGTATATTGGCAGTCCTTCCCCCCAACACTTTCTCATTTTCCCCCAAACATCTCATAGCTGGGAGATGGAAATAATTTTTACAGCAGCATTTAAATCTGGACTATTTTTTTAAAGTAAGGTCCAAAACACACTTCAGAAAGAAATGCTAGGGATCTGTAGTTTGTTGTGTTTATAAGTGACAGTTTTCCTGCTAAGTACCTGCATGTCATAAGCATTTGAATTAACATTACCATATTGAAATCAAATCTAATTTTTAAAAAAAATTATTTGGTGTGTGTTGGAAAGGGGGGTGGTCTTATACGGCGAGTATATCCCAAACTATATTTTGACTGGAAAAATGGGGGGTCGTCTTATACGCCCAGTCGTCTTATGCGCCGGAAAATACGGTACATCTGGAGACATTTCACTTATTTCCTTAGTCATACTGTGTTCCTTTGACAGATACTGGTGTCCTCACTGTTGAGAACATAAAGATCAAGATTGGGATATAATCTTGATGTTAAGACATGAGACGCATGGTGTTCCCCAGTTGTTAATCCATCATGAGCAAACATGCAAACATTTCATTTTTCCATTTCGACAGATGTCAAATAATCTTCTGTCACTGATTGACGAGGAATTTTTGGAATGGCAGGAGGAGTGGTCCATTGCCAACCGCGAGGCAGGAGACAGCATTTTCTGTTTATACCGTTTAGACTCCTCTCCCCTTTATTTTCCCTGCCCTGCTGACCAGACTGAGGCAACCCCTTCTCTGGCAAATGAACTGCAGGCAATAAAATAAATGGATGAAAATGGGGAAGTAGATGGGAATAATAAGGGGAGACACAAACCTGGTAATAAAAGTGACAAAGAAAGCTGGGAAATGATAGAAACAACTCAGATGACTGCTGCCCAGTCAGTCTCTGGGGAGGAGCACAAGGACAAGTTGAAGAAAATATTTATGTCCTCCTGTGAAATTGAAAATGAGGACAGTATAATGGGAAACAAAAGAGGTAAAGTGTCTGGGTGGATGCCTAGCTCTGAGGACAGAATAATAGCGAAAGAGGTAGAGAATCCAGGTGGATGCCTCGCTCAACCCCCATTCACATGTATGGCAAAGGTGACAAAAAGAAGACAGAAAAATGCAGAGCAATGTTAGGAAAGAGACCGGGCAGATGCACTGCTCAAAACCTGAGGAAAATGTACAAGAAACCTCTAGTTAAAATGAAAATGAGGGCAGAAAAATATAAAACAATGCCAGGTAAAAGACTGGGAGGACGCATGGCCCCAAACCCAAGAAAAACGTACCCCCCCCCCCCAAAAAAAAATCAACAAAGAAAAGGAGGCAGATGAGACTGCCTTACAGTGTGAGTCAAAATACCTTAGTGGGTCAGAGAAAAACGCAGCAATACTGGCAGTTTCTCCAGATTCAGAATATAACCATTTTGAAGAGCAGGCGAGTAGAAGCCCCGTTCACCATTTTGACCAGGTAGAATCTGCCGAGGGGGGCAGAGTTAACGGTGGAAACAGGCATATCTCTACTATTACCATCTGTGTCTGGGAGAGAGAGAGTGGAAAAGCAACATAAAAGTGTCATGGATGATGAGAGTTGTAGCCCTTCACCTCTGGCTCTAACTCACCACTTTGTTATGCAGCAGAGCTGACCAGCTTTGATCAGTGGTTAATGCTTTTCTCCAAAGTAGCAGAGTTTCAGAGAATAGGCTGAAGACCCTGACAAACTCTCCAAGCCTTCTCACTCTTCTTCCCCAGATGTCTCCAAACTTTTCCAGGATTCTGCTGGCTCTTGTATCTTCACTCAAGACACCAGACAACTCAGTAGTCTTATATAAAATATCTACTTTATTCTGCTATATACAAGTACTATATGCCCAATAAATCACAATCTCTACAAATCTCCTCAACTACCCACAATATCTCCAAGACTACTCCACACACATACATTGGCAAACATTGCAATTATTATAGCCATTGTTAATCACCACCCACTAGTTGGTTTCCACCCAGTGGGTGTGTATATTTATTTTGATTGGTTCACATAGTTCAACCCATACTTAAGACCAACCCAAGTATTTCATCATTTTACCTTGTACACTTAATGAATCTCAGGTGTTTCCAATATGCATTCTATAACTCTGTCCTTGGCTCTCAAGACTTCTAAATTACATTAGCTTTTGCACCTGTGTAGCTTCATAATTGCTCTTGCTTAGTCATTGTGACTTTCACATACATATTTTATTTCTATCACTGTATGTCCCATGTTGCATTTTCCTTAACAAAAAGAGCTCAGACAAGCTCAATAAATTAAGATAAGATTATTGAGGCAATACAGGGTGAGATAGCACTGGGACAGCATAAGACTGGGTATGTGCCTGAAGTGCACAAAACACTGGAATTTTTGACTTACTTGCATGAAATGTTTTCACAAATGCCAACTGTCAGTGGAACACAATTGGCAGGGAATAATCTTTTAAAAAATTAATGAATATACTGAACACATGAAAGACATACAGCCAAGGTAGTGTGCAAGGAAAACCAGACACTTTGGTCCAAAACACACTGCAGAAGTAATTCCAGTCTGAGACCACTTTAACTACCCTGGCTCAGTGCTAGCAAATCCTGGGAATTGTAGTTTATTGTGGCATCAGAGCTCTCTGACAGAAAGCTAAATGTCTCACAAAACTACAGTTCCCAAAATTCCCTAGCATTGAGCCAGAGCAGTTAAAGTGGTCTCAAACTGGAATTATTTCTGCAGTGATTTTTGGCTCACAGAGAAGGATGATTATGAATCTAAAGGGGAGTTAGGAAATGATGTTTTAGAACAAGAAGAAATGGATACCTACAACTCTTCAGAGCTGGAGGAAGATAATGAAGGTTATTTCAGAATGAGAAATTCTGAATGCTTACTAAAAAGTGTATTACAACCATTAAGGGAGCAAAGTATAAAAAAATAGCATCAGTTATACAGAAACAAATGTCTCAATGTGAAGTTATATAAATGCCAGATATATTCACAGAATTGATTGAGTTAGAATGGAAAACATTACTACAAACAATTATGTAGGGTACTCTCAGAAATTGTATTCATTTCAGCAAAATGATAAGGAACTTCTAAAAGTTCGACTGGTCAAGTGGTCAATAGCAGCTCTGCTTTGGGAACTATAGTTTCATGTGAGGGCAACACAACATTGAAGGAAGAAAATGAATGAAGGGCTGATTCAGCACTTAGAAATGCTCATTAGGCATTAGCCACGGCTATACAAGCTTCCATAGCCACATCATTGTTTGCATGGACAACTGTACTATAGACTCAAGAAATAGGAAACGCAAATGATTTGAGTGTAACTGTTAAATAAAGCACTAGAAAGGGTCTGCCAGGTAATACAGTATGTGGCACATGCTGGACATAATTCTTCAACATTTACAGCATGGAACATAAATGCATAATTGATTGTGAGAAGTTTTCAATGGTTACACCACTGAGAAGTGGGCCAAAATCAAGAAATAATTTAGCATTTGTTCAATTTAGAGGAGAACTATTATTTATAGAAAAGGCTTTAGACAAAATATCAATAGAAACAAAGAGAAAAACAGGTTATGATAACTCTACAACAGCAAATTTAAGGCAGAATCAAAGGACGTTCTACCACAAAGTGGAGTCAAACTGAGTATTGAAGAAAGAATTCCACCTGTAGGAGGAAGGTTTGGTCAGTTGTGGACAACTGTAAGAACATCTTAGTGAGTGCTTCAGGTAGTAACTTCAGGTAACATTTTATTTGACAAAAGACTGAACAACAGATAGCTTTTTAAAACTGTCCAAAAACAATGGCACTTACCGTCCACTATTGAATCTCAAATACATCAACAAATACATGAGGTATATGAGATTCAAAATGGAAATCCTACAGACAATAAAAGGGAATCTCAGAAAAGGAGATCTGATGGTATCTATAGCTTTAAAAAGCAGATCCCCAGCTGTTACTCCACCATAGGCAAATATGCAAATGTTTCATTTCCCCATTTAGACAGATGCTGTCAGATAATCTTCTGTTGCTAATTGATAAAAGGAACCCCCCCATAAATTATTTTTAATTTAAAAAAAATAAATTCCAGTGTGCTGCTTCAGTTGAATTTCAAGAACTGCCTAAGCCTTACCCTTTACGCTTTGGTTTGTTGCAGGGGTTAAGAACTGTGATCCAAAGGGCCCTCTGATGATGTACATCTCCAAAATGGTCCCCACATCTGACAAAGGACGTTTCTATGCCTTTGGACGGGTCTTCTCTGGCATTGTTTCTACGGGCCAGAAAGTGCGAATAATGGGACCAAACTATACCCCAGGAAAAAAGGAAGATCTCTACCTGAAGCCTATTCAGAGGTAGGGACGGTGATAGCTTTTCTCCTTTTGAAAATGCACGCAATGTACAAAGTTATTAAACGCCCTTTGCTTTATGAGGGATGGGGAGAGACCTGATTATAGGAGGCGCTGTTTTTCATTTTTACGAGACTTTTCTCCTCTGCCTTTTTTTTAATGTGGGAGAATATCAAGTAGAAATTTAGTAACTCAAAGTTGTGATTGTCCGTTAAAGGTAATGATAGTGAAACGGTTGATTTTGAACAAAGTTTCAATGATAAAGTAGATATTCAAGGATTGTTATCCATCATCCTCTGTCTTTGTAGAACCATCTTGATGATGGGTCGTTATGTTGAGCCCATTGAGGATGTCCCTTGTGGCAACATTGTTGGTCTAGTTGGTGTTGACCAGTTTTTGGTGAAGACGGGCACTATTACCACCTTTGAACATGCCCACAACATGAGAGTGATGAAATTTAGTGTTAGCCCAGTGGTGCGTGTTGCTGTTGAAGCAAAAAACCCTGCCGACCTACCCAAACTAGTGGAAGGTCTAAAGCGTCTCGCCAAGTCTGACCCTATGGTCCAGGTGAGTGTTATACATTTGTGACCTAGAATGATTGGTTTGCAGTGGAACTTTGTTGAAAGTGAAAGTTTATTTGTTTTTCCCCTAAGATTATTTGCAGATATGCCACTCGAATCTCCAAAAAACCCCAAACAATTTAGCCCTTGAAATTTGTAGTCAGTCTGTATTATTAACTGGGTCACTCGGTTCCATCCAGCTGAAAACTGAATCAGTGCCTCCTCGTAAAAATGAAAGTGGAGAGAAAAATACATTCTGAGAATTTACATCATGCTTGCCTAGTGTAAATTTGCATTCATGTAATTAAGTTGTAGTTGGGCTTTGTCCAGCCAAGCATATCTGCAAATGTACTTTTCACTGTCCCATTGAATCAAATGGAACATTGAAGGCACTTATGAGTCGTTGTGCCTTATCTTAGAATGCATAACCTCATATGTAATAGTTACACTTGCAGAACTCCATTCACACAATTGTGAACTGGATATGGATGTTATGCCATTCTTCTAAAAATAATACCACATGTAGGGGAACTTAAATGTGTGCAAAACACCAACCAAATGCCAGCCATAACACTTAACCCTAATCCACACTACATATTTATTTATTAATTGACTGAAGTAGGGCAAGAGGGGATGTGATATATGGGTGACATGAAGAAGTACTGCAACTGCAGTGAAGATTGTACCACTCAGCTGAATGATGCAACAGTGAAGGAGAACAGGAAAGATTTATTGCCATACTGATTTTTTTCACAGTAAAGTCTGAAGAGGAAAGATGCAGTGATCCTGTCAAAGCTAAGCAAGTCTCGGCCTGGTCTGTCCCTGAACAGGAAACCACCTGGGAACCTCTTACATATTAGCTTGAGTTCTGGCAAGGCAGGATGAGGGGATATAAATGGTGTAAACAATTTTGCAAATTATCTTCTCTTGCTTTGTGAAGAATAAATAAACATATTCAAAAATTACTTAGTTGCAACCCCCCCCCCCCCCAATTTTCGCATCAGGTTTGCTGACTATAAAGAAGGCAGCTATCTTGAAGTTGGAAGGTACTGGAAGCAGTCAGCATAATTTTCGTAATTTAATTTACTTTCCCTTAAAAGCAATGTTTCAAAAGGGGAAAGTAAATTTCCCTAAGGGGAAAGTTTGGTAATCTGTGCTGGCTAGAGCTACCGGGAGTTATATGCCTGCAAGAGTTGGACACCCCAGCTTAACATTTTAGGAATGTAGCAACACTGGGTTTATATGAAAAAGTAAAGCTTCTGGACATGGTTTGCAATATGCTATATTTGTTTGTTTTATCCAAAATGGGATAATATAAAATGGCTTTTACATTTAATGTTCATGCTAGAATATCAAACTAGGGCCTTTGCAGACTGCCAGAAATAGTGCAAATTGAGTCCACTTTAACTGCTCTGACTCAGTGCTAGGGAATCATGGGAACTGTAGTTTATTGTGGCACCAGAGCTCTGTGACAGAGAAGGCTCAATGTCTCAGAAAAAAAAATACAATTGCCATGATTCCCTAGCACTGAACCAGGGCAGTTAAAGTGGACTCAATTTGCACTATTTCTAGCAGTCTGCAAAGGCCCTAAGATGGTCTGTACTAACCAGAGTGTCCTTCTCTCATACACAAAGAAAAGGCTTGCTACAATGCTATTCTAATTGCAACAACCATGGTTTGTTGTGATTTCTAAGTATGTTAATTCTACCATGTAGGAGCTGTACAAACAGCTGTACTCCTTATCCACTTGAAAGTTGTTCTTACAGAGACTTCGTACACTTAGAATTGTAAATCGCAAAATGGGACTTTTTTCTTCTTCTTAAAAACATTTTTTTCCTAGGTGAAATGTCTTGTTACCTCTCCCAAGCACTTATCCAGGTCTTCATTTTAAGCCCCACTCTTGGATTGAGTAAATTAGAATCCTAGAGTTGGAAGAGACCACAAGGGCCTTCCTGCTATGCAGGAAGACACAATGAAAGCACTCCTGACAGATGGCCATCGAGCCTCTGTTTCAAAACCTCCAAAGGAGACTCCACCACTCTCTCAGGTGCAATCCCTTTTCTTACATTTTGGAAAAAAAATGCTTTTGTTTTCAACATTAAGGATTAATATGCTGCTTTATTCTGGTTTGTGATGACTATCTTAGAACTGCAGCTTTAGTTTTTAATATATAAACCATAGAGTATGACATAATTGTTAGAAGTGTAATTTCACATCGGAGTACTCTGCGTATTGCTGGGCATTCGTGAATAAAAGGCACATCATAGCCAAAAAAGGCATTGAACGTCTTGGTGATTTCAGTGCAACCATTTAAAAAAGGCCTTAGGGGCTTCCCCCCGCCACTTCCTTAGGAGTAACGTCTTATGCTGCACATCATGCAAATGCTATTGTATTTTGCAGTGTTATTTGACAAAATGGGAACAACTGCATAACCAGCTTTTTCTGTTCTTTAGTGCATCATTGAGGAATCTGGAGAGCACATAATTGCTGGAGCTGGTGAGCTGCATCTGGAAATTTGCCTCAAAGATCTGGAAGAGGACCATGCTTGTATTCCAATCAAGGTACACAAAAGGGATTGCTGTGGGGGCAGGTTTGGAGCATGTATACTGAGTTTTCAAAAATTACAATGTGCCTGGGTCTGTTTGTGTGCCAAGTAATGAAATACTCTAAAGGAATAAATTATGAAAACTGATCACCTTTACATGATCCATGCATATAATTAAATCTGCTTTCAGAATATAGATGGAGAAAAATTGGTTACTGTCTGTGTTTGTTGTTTGCAAGGGATAGCAGAGGTGGGCAACCAAAATGTTTTTGGTCTGCAGTTCCCATCAGCTATAACTGGCATAGCCAGTAGTGAGGAATTACAAAACCTGCAGTCCAAAAAACTCAAGGGGCATAGTTGCCACCCCTCTGCTAGAAATTAAACCTGCAACACATTAAACCTAACAGCTTCAATAATGCTGGGAATGTCTGGCAGTTACATGCAAGCTGATGTATTAAGTGCTCACTCTCAAAAGGGCCATATGCGCATACCAAGAAGGTTTGCTTTTTAGAAGCATTTTGATTTTCTTAAAAACATTTATGTAATAGGGATGTGTAGAATGAATGAGGTATGTTCCCATCTGACTTTCAGAACTGAAACAGAATAATTTGGCCCATCATACAGCGCAAGTCATTTATACAAACTAGACTGGGTATGTTTTTTCTGTGTTTGTATTTTGCAGAAATCCGATCCAGTAGTATCTTATCGGGAGACAGTCTGTGAAGAGTCTAATCAAATGTGCTTATCCAAGTCCCCCAACAAACACAACCGCCTGTACATGAAAGCCCGTCCCTTCCCTGAAGGCTTGGCAGAAGATATAGACAAAGGTGATGTCAGCTCCCGCCAAGAGCTAAAGCAGCGTGCTCGATACTTGGCTGAGAAATATGAGTGGGATGTCTCTGAAGCAAGAAAGATCTGGTGCTTTGGACCTGATGGGACAGGTCCCAATAT
Source organism: Phrynosoma blainvillii (assembly GCA_026167975.1). Classification (NCBI taxonomy): domain Eukaryota; kingdom Metazoa; phylum Chordata; class Lepidosauria; order Squamata; family Phrynosomatidae; genus Phrynosoma; species Phrynosoma blainvillii. The sequence continues at coordinate 19,619,005 of JANUYF010000002.1, forward strand.
TTTGGTTGACATCACCAAAGGTGTCCAGTATCTCAATGAAATCAAAGACAGTGTGGTGGCTGGATTCCAGTGGGCAACCAAAGAGGTAGGTCTACAAAATTGCCTGTAACACAAATTGGGAAATGTTCTGCAATTTGTGCAAATTCACAACTCTGTTACTCACTTTTTAAAAAGCAGCAGAACTGGATGTTCTAAACAGCTAATATTGGGCTTGGCATAAGGCAATTTCTTGATTTAGCAAAGGGGTGGATAGCATGTGGCCCTCCTCCCTTCAAAGGCTGATGGCTGCTGCAGTCCAGTATTTGGAGGGCCATGCGTTCCACATGCTTGGTTTTGTATTTTTCCCATCAGTAACATTCATCTGCAGAGAGTCAGTGTGGTGTAGTGGTTTAAGTGCTGGATTCCGGAGACCAGGGTTTGAATCCCCACTCAGTCGTGGAAACTCACTGGATGATCTTGGGCAAGTCACATAAACTCAGCCTCAGAGGAATGCTAAAGCAAATTCTCTCTGAAAACCCCATGATAGATTCACCTTAGAGTTGTAGTAAATCAGAAATAGCTTGAAGGGGGTTGGACTGGATGGCCCTTGTGGTCTCTTCCAACTCTATGATTCTGTGATTCTATGAACACTTATTTGCCCTTTTTTAAAAAAGTTAGGTACTGACACATGAATTAAATGTTACCCTGTGGAGCTCCATCTGCAAGTCACTTTAATTGTGTTGCTTGTAGGTATTTCATTTTAGTTTTTCATTACCACTTATGAAGTCTATGTAGTAGCAGGAATATCACCTCTTGATGGTTATATATAATGCCTTTTTTCTTTCTGTCAGTTCTTTTTCCACATTAAGTAGTAATTTAAACCTAGTAGCACAATTAAATTTTCTTGTCAGGTTAACTTTGGTAGCTTTCAAAGGGTGCAGTGTTATACAGTGCCTGAAATGTAGTTTGTTTTGTTTTGTTTTTTTGCAGGGTGTCTTGTGCGAGGAGAACATGCGGGGGGTTCGCTTCGACATCCATGATGTTACTCTTCATGCAGATGCCATCCATCGAGGTGGAGGGCAAATAATCCCAACTGCCAGGCGGGTCTTGTATGCCTCTGCCTTGACTGCCCAGCCCCGACTGATGGAACCCATCTATCTGGTGGAGATTCAGGTATGCTTCTGGCATCAGCTTCAAAAGTAAGCAGCTACATTTTGGAATTTAAGGGCAGAGTGAGGAGGAACATTCTTCACTGTTCTTGGATTTCATCATCACAGTGAACTTGGGTCCATTGCTGTCCAGTGGGATTAGAACAATAGTATTAATGGGTCTCAAGGAAACACTTATCAGCCTTGAAGCAACAACTTGCTCTCAAAAAATTGGGTTTCATTAAGTCTATGGTGATTTTCTGTGAGGGGAGAAACTGGCTCCCAAAACTACTGTGTTTATTTTGACAGTCACCAGTCCTTCATGTACCTCAGTACACTGTCACAAGTATGGAAAAACCCTACAATATGTCATGTAAGGAAAAGGTGGCATTGTTTGTTGTCTACCTTGTGTTGTAGTGCATTATGTTTAGAACACCAGGGTTAAAATGGCCATGTTTGCCAAGAATGCTTTACGTATCTTCTTAGAATTACCACCTTTCTCAAACTCTTTTAGGTACTTTCTTAACAATTCCAACTCTCAGATCTGCTAGCTGGGAACACCCCCACCTCCTGGGCATTGCAGGAGCATTTCCAGCCTGGATGCCTGTTACTTTCATGGGGAACTCTAGTATTAAGATGTGAAATAAGTATTAAAGAGATGCCTTCTGTTCCACTGGGTTACTTTGAACCCCCCACCAGGATCAGGCCTATCAGCTATGCCAGCCTGGAGCTGGCATACCTAGTGTGGTTGGGGTGATCTTTAGGGGAAGAAAAAATGCCACACTATCAAGCATAGTAATGTCTACTTCCCACTTCCTGGCTTGGCTGTGTAAGCTTTAGAGTTTTGGAATCGCCAAGTGACTGCCTTACTCATCACTTCCAGTTTTTAAACATTGAGAAACTTTCTTCGCCATCACAAACCCATCACCTATTTTGGCAAGGCCTCTGCAGTGCAAGATGGGATGTGTGCTACAATTGATACATATTTCACTCGCAACTATTCCAGAGACTCAAAAAATGTATTTTTTTTTAGATAGTATTAAAAAGGTAGAGGTATTTATAAGCATAATTTTTGTAAATGTTAGAATACAGTTACAAGAATATGTGTAAAAAAGAAGAAATTACAGGAACAAATTAATTATTGGAGGAAGTGATACAGTTTTTCCGCTGGTGACTTGTATGTAATCTAAAAATTTAACGCTCTTTATTTCTTACTAGCTGTGCAAGTTAATTTTCTGTACTTTTAAAGTTGGTATAAATAAATTACAAAAAAAAAGGTAGAGGTATTCCCCATTGCCAAGGTTATCAAGTTATGTCCGACCGTAGGGGCCGATGCTCATCTCTGTTACTAAGCCAAAGACCCAGCGTTGTCAGAGACTACTCTGTGATCATATGGCCAGCATAACTGCACAGAATGCTGTTTACCTTCCCAACGAAGTGGTACCTATTCATCTGCTTGCATTTGCATGCTTTTGAACTGCTAGATGGGCAGAAGCTGGGACTAGTGATGGAGCTCACCCCATCATGCAGCACCTGGGCCTCAAACTGCCAATCTTGCAAAAAAAAAAAAAAAAAAAGATAGTATTACTGGATATGTAATGGGTCACTGTGCCATTGGCAGCTGGATGAAATAGGCCATGCTCATCCATGGTGGCTGTGAAGGATATCATGTAATGGAGCCTTCCCATATCTGTGTGACCCTGTAAAAAGGCCAGCCATTAGGATAGTCCACTAGCAAGATTCTAGCCACTGTACGTTAGTAACAATGATCTTTGTTCCCAAATAATGTGGCACCACCACATTCAGAAACATAACCACATGAGAACAGATGTCTGTATTAGAGTTGGTTGGACGATAAAGTGAACTATGGTGGACCTACTCCAAAAAACTTAAGCAGTTTTTTTCCCCTTCTCCAGTGTCCAGAACAAGTGGTTGGAGGCATTTATGGTGTATTGAATCGAAAACGTGGTCATGTTTTTGAAGAGTCCCAAGTAGCTGGAACGCCAATGTTTGTGGTCAAAGCATATCTGCCTGTTAATGAGTCTTTTGGTAAGTGTTTTGGATTGATTTGATGGTCCTGAGTTCCTTATTAGTGTCAGGACTTCTCTAATCTGAATGTTAATTCTCAATTTTTTCCTTCTTTAAGAGAGGATATGTCAGTTCACTGGCTACAATCTAGCAATCATCATTCTGGGGCAAACTAATGTAGCAATAGGGGTAGCAATAGGGACTGCATGCTTGTTTTATTACACTTCATACATAGTCACCTCTTGAACCAGTTTAAAACTTTTCATAGCAGGGTCATCTTTTCTCAGAGACATTTTGCTAGAGGTGGTTCACACTTGGACTCTTTCTTCCCTTCCTCTTCCAATGAAAGAACAGTAGGGTTTAAGGCAGTGATAAATTTAGCAGATTATCAGATGTACAAAATAGCCCTTGGCTGGTTCCTGCCTTTCAACATGACAGTATTGGAATGGTGAAGCTTTGGCCCTTCAGATGCTTTGGACTTCAATTTTGAGTAGACAGGATTATGGCGGTTATAGTACAAAATCATCTCGAGAGCCAAAAGTTCCTTACCTCTGTTCTGTTATGAGGGAATTGTTCAGATTCCACCTGTCTTAAAAATGATCTAGTCTGTAGTTAAGACTTGAGAAGAAAAAGAGTATACTCCTTTACAAGTTTATAAATGAAACCTGTTTGCCATCTATGAAAAGGTAAATTGTTTTACCCATGCCTGTGAAAACTCTATAGTTAACAGCTTTAAAAACAAAGTGGTAGGATGTCTCAGTCTAATAATTAATGCTCATCCCGAGGAGGAGAATAAGTGAGAAAGAAGAGCTGAAAGTGAGAAGTTAATAGCACTATTACAGTAATAAAATTAGAATTATGAGAGGCAAGCAAATAAAGCGATGGGACTAGAGCAGTGGTTCTCAAACAGTGGGGCAGGACCCCCTTGTGGCGCAGTGGCTAAATGCCTGTACTGCAGCCGCTCACTCATAAACCACAAGGTTGCGAGTTCAATACCAGCCAGGGCTGAGGCTCGACTCAGGCCTGCATCCTTCCGAGGTCGCTAAAATGAGTACCCAGCTTGTTGGGGGGAATCAGCTCACAGTTGTAAACCGCTTAGACATCCCATAGCGTGATATGAAGCGGTATATAAATGAAGCTGCTTTGCTTTGCTTTGCTTCCCCCAGTGAGGGGCACAAGACTTGGAGGCTCTCATCCCTCCTCTTCCCAAACCTTTGTGTGTGTAAAATTTACTTCAATAAAAGTGTTCTAATTTGAACGTTATTTCCTCATAAAACAGGGGTAGGCAGTCTTTTTGAGCCAGAGGCCGGGTTGCTGTCCCTCAGACAATTGGGGGGGGGGGGGGCAAAGCACCATAAATAAATAAATATAAAAATATTTTTTTTTTAAGAAAAAATATGCATGCACACTCTCAGCCCCAGAAAAGCCATGGCAAAACCCCTGTGGAGATTTTGCCAAGAAAACCCCAAGAACAAGTAATAACAACAATAATCAATATTATCATGGTGGGCGGCGGCAGCGGTAGGACCGGCCTGAGGCCAGTCCAAAGGCTTTGGGGGGGCACATCTGGCCCCCGGGCCTTAGGTTGCCTACCCCTGTCATAAAATGTTAAAATATGAATATACATTAATGTGCAAACGAAAGTACATACACTAAATAAAGAAAATATGTTTATTCATATACTATGTCAGGTGGGGATGTAACATCCTGTAGATGTAGATGTAAAAGGGGTCACAAGGATAGAAAGTTTGGGATTAGAGGTACCATAGAAGTGGCTGGTTTTAGAAACAGTGCTAAGCAGTAGAGACCAATGAAGAATGTAGCTGCATTAAGTTTTAAAAACTGCAAGCAAGGAGATGTGTGCAAGGAATCTAAGAAATTATATTAGGCTGATGGCAAAGTGGAATTTCACTGCCTTGAAAGAGTTTAACAGTAAGAGTTATTACTGTTATGGTAAACATGGCTGAATGACAACCTACTTGAACAAAGGCCTCTTTTGTCATAACTACATGTAGTACTACAACTTCCATAATTGTTTTCTTTTCTGGCACTAGGTTTTACTGCTGATTTGAGATCCAATACAGGCGGTCAGGCTTTCCCACAATGCGTTTTTGATCACTGGCAGATTTTGCCTGGAGACCCTTATGATGCCAATTCACGTCCTTTCCAAGTTGTGGCTGAAACACGCAAACGTAAAGGCTTGAAGGAAGGTATTCCACCTCTGGACAACTTCCTAGACAAATTGTAACTGCAGCCTCATTGAGATGAGGGTATCTGTTACAGCACCCCAACTTTATCATGGAATTGGATTGCTTCACAAAGCCAGAAAAGAAGTGGGAAAACAGAACATACAAAGCTGAACAAAAACACAAACCAGCATCTAGCAATTATGTCATGTTCACCTAGTGAGAAATAAAAAGTATGTGTTGTTGAACGGCTTATCTGGTGGTATTCTGTCTACTTTTTAAGCAGGCGGCTTCACTTGATAATAAGTGCCATCCAATATATGAAATCAGGTTCCATTTATGGAAACCTAATGGCCTCTAGCATGTTAATTTGTCCAATATATACTGCGACTTGTTTAACACATCTGCAAAATATTCTTACAAAAATTGTCTAGCATAAGAATATGGTTATAATATGGTTCTGTATATTGATTGTTTCCAAAAAGTACATTTCAGATATGGGAAGATGAGATCCCCTATACAGTAAATCTCTGTCACTTTTTGGCATCTGCAGAACTGCAACACAAATTCTCTGGTTACACAGTGAGTCACAGGATAGGGGACAGATAACAAAACTGAAACCAGCTAGTAAAACATGGCTTTAAGAAAGCTCAAAGATACCAGATTATTTTAATTGGTACAAAATCTGCACACATGGAAACAGGAAGCAATGCAAAACCCATCACAGAAGCTAATCTACCGGTTTGGGATTGTGGTTGTATGAAAAAAAGGAAAACCATACCGGCAGTCATTTAGGTATCTCTTAACGTATAGGGCAGATGCTTTATAAGCATAAAACTTGCCTTAGCTAAAGATCAATACTGCAATGAAATTTCAATTACATAGGGAGATAAATGCAAACAGTAAAAATAAGTTACTGAAATTTTCAAAATGGAAGGATTAAGGAGAGACGAGCTTGCTATAAGAAACAGCAAGGATAGCCTTTCCACATTATGGCTCATGTTTATCTTTTACCAAGTTATAAGGAGGACTATCGGGTATCCAGCTTTTACAATCCTTGCTTCACTAGTAAAATATTTTATGTAACTTCTGAAATGTCTTTATATTTGAAGGATCAGGGACCCTCTAATAGAGTTCCATCCCAACTGCCGGTATGGCTGTATATGCAGCATTTAATTGTGTACATTGTGAGTTCCTCCCAGAGAACATACAAGTCCAGATAGCACTCTTCTGCTTTGTTTCAAACCTTCCACACTGAAGGTTTTAACAGTGCACCAGGTATACAAGTTTGTACTTGATACTTCTCAGGTATGGCTGTGGGGAAAAAAAGTTTTAAAAAGGATGCATTCACAAACATTTCTCTTGGTTATATGGGATTCCCAGCGAGTAGCAAAGAAACTGTGGATGAAATTGCACTCCAGAGTGCCCTTTTCCAGGATACTTAGGAATCACATTCACTGATGAGGAAATAAAGTGGCTTCTCCAACAACCCCCTCTGCTAGCCTCAGCTGAACTGTGACTGGATCAGTATATAGAGCACTCCGTGATCAACTTATTATTATTATTATTCAGTGATCAGGCCATTCATCTGCCTCTTCAGTTGTGTCCCCTCCCCCCCCCACAAACTGAAGATTAAAGAATGTATTGAGAGATTCTGCCTCATCTATATAGTCAAGTATGCATTTCTCACATGTAACCTAGAAGGAGAAAAAGATCAATTTTCCTAGCAGCATCTTATTCAAGTGACATTAATTGTGCAGTTGTGAAAACAGTTTCCACCCTCATAATGTCTGTAACTGTTTTGGAGACAAAATGTGGCGCAAATACAAGGTAACTCAGCAGAAGCATTAAGATGAAACTCAGATCTGATTTTCTGGGCATTTTGCAGGAGTTTTCCTTCATCCAAGGAGAAAGGGCAATGCTTGTCCTGCTAGGTTTTGCATTCACATTTTTATAAACAGCTGCATGGATGAGTTTGCATAGCATTCTTCCCCACAACCCCCAAATTCTAATTATTTTTTTTCGCATTTGAAATTGAACAGTCTCAAAGCAGCATGAACTTCAAAATCCAGAAAAGTCCACATCTGTGAAAAGGATGGTGATGTGATAGGGGACAAGGCAAGCACATAATTATGCAATCGCTATTTCACGAAGCTCCAACCTCTCCACCAGAGAGGTTTATTCCAGGCCTTAGCAAAAGGTCAAAAATTCAAATATAAACGATTCCTTCCTCCTCTGTCCTTACATCTGGGATAAACAAAGGCTTCTGTCATTCCAGATTAAGTGCTTTTATTTATTTATTAAAAATGTTTTTACATTATTGCTAAATGTAACAAAATTAAAATTCATATATGGAATCCATCCTGGAATCCACATAGCAAAAGCCGTGTCAGTTTTCTTCACTGCAAGCTTGAAGGGCCAACCTGATTCAAGATAAATCATATTTTTCCCAAGTAAAGAGAAGAAAAACCCTCAAGATGACGAAAATATATACACCATCCTTCCAGTCAGTTTTCTTCTGGTGGGGCTCATTGATCCACATTAGACGGTAACAGAATTCAAAGCTGGGTGTTTTTTTCCCCTTCAATAAATATTCAAAAGTGTAAGTCTAAGCAATGGATGGTCCGTGGATTAACGCATGCAAAAAGAGCAGCTCTGTGCCATTCCAGACTAGCTGATTGTGCTAGTTTTTTAGTCCAGGGAGATGATGTCAGGAATGCTGCTTCCACTGCTGGTGATGACTGCCGTCTCGCTCCGGCCTGAGGAACTAACGCGAGTGCTGCTCTCGTGGTGGCTGGTAGAGGTGATGATGCTGCCGGGGGTGGTGCTTGTTGGCAATGTCGAGGTGAGACTATCCAAAAACATAGGAGCACAGTACTGCTTGAAACAAACAATGATGCAGATAAGGAAGAGAGACTAGGTGCACAAGGGGTAAAAAGCACAGCATCAGCGTTATCGGGAGTATGGAAACCACGCCAAACTACTAAAATAGGGGCAAAAGGGAGAGCTTGGAGAAGTGGCCTTTTTGGAGTCACACTTGGAGAGCTCTAATTAAAACTTTTCCAAGCCCTAGCAATATGGCTGTGTAAACCACAAACGAATGGCTCAGAAAAAGTGATATTGGAGTGACTGAAGCAGAGGTATGTTTACTGGACTGGTTACCTAAATGTGAACTCTCAATGTGCTACCCTGTAAGTTTGGGGAGAGGGGGAGGATATAAATGAAATTAAGCATTCTGTGTTTCAGCTTTAGAGCACACCTGCAGAACATGGGCATTAAAAAGTTTTTGCTACAAGTTAAACATGAGAATGTTGGAGTGATATAATGGGAAGGCAGTCAAGATCATTTGAATCTTGCACAAAAGCCATCTAGTTCTTAGAAGGATTTTCTTCTTTCATTTTCAAATTATTCCAGTTTAACTCATATCTCTAAAGGATCTTGGATGTATGCCAGATTTGTGAATTTGATTTTAACTTTATCTTAGTTTAATCCTGTTTTAAGGGGTGGGAGGGTTAGGGGTGGGATGATGGAATGTTTTAAACTGCTGTCTTTTAATTTGTTGTACGCCGCCCCGATTGCCGAGCAGAGGGGCAGGTTATAAATAAAAATTTATTATTATTATTATTTATGGATCATATATAGTCAAGACACTTACCTGTGGATCAACTGGGATTAACGAAAGAAAATCCAAGCCTAGGAAGAAGACACAAATAAATTGATTTTTGAGAACAGATGAAGATTTTACATCATCAGAACCAGTGCACTATAGGATCTGTGTCTATGGTGCAAGAGACAGGTTCAAATCCCCGCTCAGTCACAAACCACAGGCCAGTAAGCTAGAGATACATGGAGATATAAAATGGACAGACAAAACCAAAGGCTGTACCTGCACTGCAGAAATAATGCAGTTTGGCATCACTTTAGCTGCCAAGACTCAATGCTATGGGATTCTAGGATTCTGCCAGACAGCTGTGGTGCCACAACTCCAAATCCTAGGATTCCATTGCATTGAGTACGACAGTTAAAGCAGTGGCAAACTGCATTATTTCTGCAGTGCAGGTGCAGCCTAAAAGGACTAATGCTAGTATTCTCTATTAGCTATTAATACTTAACTAAGGGCCTTTACAGACTGCTAGGAATAATGCAACTTGAGTGCACTTTAACTGCCCTGGCTCAGTGCTAGGGAATCATGGGAATTGTAGTTTTTCCTGAGACACTGAGCCCTCTTTGTCAGAGAGCTCTGGTGCCACAATAAACTACAGTTCCCATGATTCCCTAGCACTGAGCCAGGGCAGTTAAAGTGCACTCAAGTTGCATTATTTCTGGCAGTTCTGTAAAGGCCCTAAGTAACCTCTCCTGTTCCAACCTCTTCCCAAAACCTGACAGGTACATCATTGACAATTGCTGGAGAATGGACCTCCCTATGCAACCAATGCCCAGGAAAGTAGGTTGGGAGGGCAGGATTACGATCATGGCAACAGTGCCACAATTATGACTAGGTAGCGATCATGAATACAGGACAGCCAAAGTGTATTTACAATCACTATTTAATCATAATTGTGGCATTATTGCCATGATCAAAACTCCCTCACCAACCTATTTTATTGGGCATCAGCTGCAAAGGGAGGAGGTCTATTCTGCCACTAATGGGTTAATGATGTTTCTGTCAGGTTTGGGTGGGTTCATGCCAGGAGAAGTTACTTAGTTAAGCACACTTAACTAAGTAGCTGATAGAGAAAACTAGCCTTAGTCTTTTTCTGGTTCACAATAATATGGTTATGCAAGCTAGAAACTAATGGCTTAGAAAGAGTGATTCTACTGAGAAGGTATTTTAAGTGCAATCTCATGGAGTTACCCCAATGGATTCATGCAGAAACCCAGTAACTGTGTGCAGCTGGAACTAGCACAAGTGCCCACACCATCCAAAACAACCATAAGATACATTTCCATGTCAACTAATCATGCTCAATGGGCATGGCCTGCCGATGGAGAAAATAAGGAAAATGGCTGTGTGTGTGTGTGTTGTGGAATGGAACATCTGAGACCCTAAACAGAAGCATTTCACACTGCAATGCTTTCATATTCCACCACAGAGATGCAATTTCTCCTGAACATAATTCCAGCTGAAGCACCACTTACAGGACATGCCTTGTGGCAGAAGAAGAAAAAATAACTGAGTTCTATATAAAGATGCTGTGAAAAGGACATGAGGCAGTTCAAGAAAATGTTATAAAGGCGAGGGTACAAATATGTTTAAGAACCATGAACTATTGGCTGGATATCCTAATTAATACAGGACAAAGCTTAGGAAGCGTATATATCAATTCAAGAAGTGCAGCTTGGTGAACTCCAGTGCTTTGACTGAGATACAACTTAACTCAGTTAAGTTTGAGCAGCTTCCTCAGATTCCATGGACTGGTATCCTAAGCATGCATGCCAGAGGCACAAACCACTTTCCTTTAAAAGGATAGATGGTTCAAGGTCGATCCTTGTTGGTAACACTGACAGCAACATTTTTGACTACAGTCAGCCCTCCTTATCCACGGATTTTTTATCCACGGATTCAAGCATCCATGGCTTGGAAATATTAAAAAAAATCTAAATTCTAAATAGTAAAGCTTGATTTTCCACTTTATATAAGGGACACCATTTTGCTATGCCATTGTCTTTAATGGAACCTGAGCATCCATGGATTTTGTTATCCACAGAGGGTCCTGGAACCAAACCCCAGCAGATAACAAGAAGCCACTGTATAACATTGGTGAATTACATGTAATTACTCATGGACTGTAGGAAAAGTTATAAAGAAAGAAAAAATTCATAAACAATGGAAGTATGGGAAGTTTTGTGTATGAACAAGAGTCAAATCAAGCCAAGGGATAATTACCTGTCTTGAAAATACAGTCAAATACAGAGTGGTTTGCATTCTGAAAATAGAACCAGGGAATTGAATTTTGCAGAAGGTGCCTCATTGTCAAACCAAAGTATTTTGTCAATGGACATTCAAGAACTGTGGAAATGTAAGGTCCAGGATAAACCACAAGCACAATTTGTACATGCTGAAAATTATTTTGTGGGGGTAAGTGAATCTTCCGAAAATTCTCTCCCACATAGTCTCACTTGGTTTCTTTTACTCTTGCCTCAATTACAGTTGACCATCCATATCCACAGATTCTTTATCCATGGATTCAACCATTCACAGCTTGAAAATATTTCAAAAAGATATAAATTCCAAACAGCTAACCTTGATTTTGCCAATTTATATAGAGGACACCATTTTACCATTTTTATTAAATGGGACTTGAGCATCCACAGATTTTGGTATCCATGGAGGGTCCTGGAAACAAACTGCAGTGAGTGTCAAGGGCCCATGTACTATTTACATTTCAAGAGGGGGGGGTGTCTGTTTACCTACCAGGCAAGTCTGATGAAATACTTGATATTGGTGGGTGATGGAATGGTACAGGGTAATCTGTTAATGATGGTGGAATAGCAGTAGGATCCACTGTGCTCACCGCAGGAACTCGTACAGTAGAAGGCTGATACATGAGCACTCTGTTTGAAAAAACAGATGAAGTCAAAATTAATCCAATTCTCATCATTCCTGACAATCAACCATGCTGGCTGGAGCTAACAAAAGTTGGAGTGCAGCAACATCTGAAGGGTCAACGGGACAGCAACCTTAGCTTTACTTTAGTGACAAAACCAGAACTGTGTTTCCCAATATGCTATATCCAAAGATCTCCCCATAGAAAAGACGGAGTAACATTTCACAGTGAAATAACCTGTATCTCCAAATAATTCCCTTTGGGGCCCTCTACTTGTCTCACCACCATTGCCACTCATGATAATCCTCTTCTGATTATCTAAGGCAGGGGTAGGCAACCTTTCCCCTTTAAGGGCCAAGGGACTTCAGCTCCCAGAATCCCAGGAGCTATTGGCCAACATGGGACTATTGGCCAACATGGCTGAGGCTTCTGGGAGCTGAAGTCCCTCGGCCCTTAAAGGGGAAAGGTTGCCTACCCCTGATCTAAGGTGTTACCATCACAGCCACCATTGCATTTGACCTTATCAATAACCTAATGTCAGTGTAGTTTGTGTATTTGTATACATAAACAAAATAACTTATTAAACAGAGGAAAATAAAACTGTTCATAATTACTTCTTATTAAAATGTATGTGGTTACAGTACAGTGTTTCAGCTTAGTTCTTACTGTTATCTATATGTTTCTCAAAAACATCTTATAGATTCCAGCCTCTAATCCAGCGACCCGACTGTTTTGACTGTCCATTACAGGGGTAAGCAACCTTTTTGAGCCGGGGGCCGGGTTGCTGTCCCTCAGACAATTGGGGGGCCGAAGCACCAAAAATAAATAAATAAATAAATAAATATTAAAATTAAAAAAAATAAAAATATATATGCATGCACACTCTCTCAGCCCCAGAAAAGCCATGGCAAACCCCCTGTGGAGATTTTGCCAAGAAAACCCCAAGAACAAGTAATAACAATAATAATCAATATCACCATGGTGGGCGGCGGCAGCGTCTGGGGGCAGTGGGGGGGGCGGCGGCAGGACCGGCCTGGGGCCGGTTCAAAGGCCTCGGGGGGGGGGGGGGCGCATCCGGCCCCTGGGCCTTAGGTTGCCTACCCCTGGTCCATTACACTGTCCAAAACCAAATGCAAGGTATAGTGACTGCAGAGGCAGACAACTTACTAAACACCTACTTTACAGTCATCATTTTGACATGTTAAAAAGTGTAACTCACAGAAGGAAACAATTACACAGAAACAGCTTAAAATTTTCGTTTCCTAAATCCTAAACCCATGGTGAGATTTTATGTGCCTGCAGGATAATTCTTTGTTTGCCTCAATGAACCTACATCTGCGTTTAGGTATATTTAGCAAGCAAGAATAAACACAAAATGGGCTCCCAATAAAGAGAGGGGGTCAGGAAGTCCTTGTTCTCTAGCACTACAGGAGGATCCACCACCAGCAGTAGGAAAAACAGAAAGCAAAGGAAAGCAAAACAAACCACCACCACTCCAGAAAAACAAGATTGCTAGGCTGGGTTGAGAATATATAGACCTCTGAACAACACAATTCACACACGACACAAATTATGAGGAAGCAGGCTGACCACAATTCTGCAAGAACAGTGCTATTCACTTAAGAGTCCAGTTGAAATTTGGAGAAATTCTGCTGGTTTGCTTCTCAAAAACAAACAAAACCCGAAGTACTCTTTGAAATCTAGTATGTTTTTAGAACATATCTTTTCTATCTTTAACTTTCTTTTAAAGCCCTCCCCTCCACCTCTTCCTCAATCATTCTTTACTGATTTTGCAACTTGCTTTAATACTAAAAGTGTAACTATCCATTCAGATCTTTATGCTCTTGAACCTTCTTCATTACCAACATCATATCTGTTTCTTCTACATTTTCAACTTTTCCTCCAGTCTTGTTAGATGAACTATCCAAAATGCTGATGTTTTTGAATCTTTCCATCTGTTCTCTTGGATTTTGTTCCTCCTCGCTTCTTGATTAATATTGCCCCTGCCATTCTCCCTTCTCTTCTCCATATTATTAATGTCATTTTCTACTGGTTCATTTCTTTCTGAATGTGAACATGCTACTGTTTCCAATTCTTAAGAACCTTCACTTGATCCATCTGCTCTTTTTAATTATCATCCTGTTTTACTGTTGCCTTTCCTCTTGAAAGTTTTGGAATATGTCATTTATATACGTTGCTTTTCTCATATTTCTGTAATGGATCCTGATAAGGCATAGTGAGAGAAAATGCCAAAGCAATATGCAAAACCAGTAAGAGGAACCAGTATGAATATATTATGACGATAGAATAGAACAGAAAAAGTATGCTCGTCTCTGCCTGCCCTTTGCTTTAGTTTACTAAGAGAAAGCCAATAACCATGTTAGTGTCATCTTGATAGAGGAGGATAGGTTGCTCACCTGTAACTGTATTTCTTCGAGTGGTCATCTGTGAATTCACACAAATGGGTGAATTCTTTTAACAGCCATGAAATGCTATCAGTCAAGACAACCAGGAAGGTCTCTTACCTTCACGCCTTCTACTGGGCTTCTCCCTACTGGCTTCTCATCTAGCAGGACTGTTATGATATTCTCATGAAATAAGTTGGAGAACTGTACCCAGGGCCTTCTGCATGCAAAATATATACTCTACTCAGTAGTCCTTAACCTTTGGTCCTCCAGAGATTTTGGATTTCAAAATTCATTTACTGTGTAGCTATTCTGGCTTGAACTTCTGAGATGACTAAAACATGGGAAAGCAGAGTCTCACAGAGAAAGTACAAAATGGAAAGTCTGTACCTACAATGAAGCTCCCTTTTTTACTGCAGACAAGCCTATCTTGATCTAGATTATCTCCTCCCACCAAGCAATGAGTAGGGTCTATATGAATTAACACCAAACTCTACCTTGGGTAGGGGGATAACCCATTCAATTTCAATTAGTCAACTCTGTTTTTCTGCTGTAGAGGACAGTATCCTGATCTGGGATGTACCAAAATCATTCATAGTTTCTTGGGGTGTGGGGGGGAGGACAGACGACAAAACTCTGGGAACCTTACAGGTCACTCACTCAACCTCCATGCTTTCTTTAAACACCTCCAGAAAAGTGCCTGTGGCAGGATCTACATTCAGTTGGGAGTTCTTTAGGTACTGTGACATGTAGCTGATGCTTGTTCTATGTTGTCCTCTGGTTGAAAGACCAGTAATTGTAACAGCCTTCTTTAAAATGGGGCCAAAATCACCAGTCATGAAAAGCCACACACCGCAGGCTTATGGGCAACCTCCTCCCCTTGAAATAATGTCCCATCCTCTTATAAAATAGGAGGAGAGAGACTCAGGGTGCCCAGAAGTGATTACTGACTTGCTAACTGGCACCACAGTGTGTTGTGAGGCAGACACCCTCTCTCTTTTCCTGGCACTTCTTAGATGCTCTAGCAGTTGCAGCCAAAGGCCTGCATATTCTAAGAGAGAGAGAGGTCACATAATTGAAAAGAATTATGGCACATGCAAGTGCTTCCTAGTGTCCCAATCTGGAGATGGTTCCTGGCTTCAGATGAAACTGACAATGGACTGTTCTCAATATCCATACCCCCCCCCCCCCCACAAGCCTAAATGAGGGAAGAAGTTGGTCTTAATTGCAAGAAAGAGTAAGCCCCTGCTTATACAGTAGGCCCATACAACACCCAGTTTTTTCAGTCAGGCAAAACAGACAATGTACACAGGTGCCTGCCCATGTTGCTACAGTAACTCAACTCAGGATTGAAGTAACCCAGATCAAGATACCCTTACCCACCAAAGGAAGAAGGAAAATGCAGTGCTCACACACCCTTCAAATGTGAATGAGATGCTGAAGCAGCCTGACACATTTTGCTTCTTCTGCCAAAGCTGCACTCAGAATACCTGCTGCATTTAATACAGACCAAATTACTTCCCCTCACTTCCTTCTCACCTGGAGTTATTCTGACAACCCAATCCAAGGAAGCAAAGGTTGCCAAGACAAAAAACATTATACATTGGACAATTAGCCTACCCTTTGGTTGGACTTGCTTGTGTGTCAGACATATATATACATTTCCTCTTGGAAGGTGCATCTTCCTCGTCATCAGATGAGCTCTCAACAGTTAGGTCAATGACATCAACTTTCTTTTTGCTGACCTCACTGATGGGCGTGGCGCATGGTTTGCTGACTACACTGGAACCTGGAAGGAGCACAGTCAACTATAGGATAAACCAATTATGTTATGGGGAAGAGTAACGTGTACTTCCAGTAATGCTATGTTCACAAGTAAGCTCTACTGATTTTTATGATGTTTGAAGTGTTTTGCCAATTGTTACACCTTTGAGAACTAAGGGGGGAAGCAGACGGAGGCACCGGAGACGCCGCCGGACGGAGCGCCGCGGGAACGCAGCCTCCACACCCCGGCGCTCCTGCGGCGTCCCTGGAAGGAGCGCTAAATCAGCGCTCCTTCCACAAGACAGGGAAAGTGCTCCCTAAAAGCGTAGGGCGCACTTTCCCTGCCTTTTCCGCCGCAGCGCGCCCGGTTGCTGTGGCGGGAGGTTGCCCCGGAAGCGCCGGCCGTGTGGAGGGCCGGCAGCTCCCAGGGCAACCTCAGGAAGAGGAAGGAGCACCGCGCGTGCGGTAGCTCCTCCTCTTCCGGGTCTCGCAGACGACTCAATTAGTCGTCTACCGAGGCCCTAAGTTTTTTCCACAGCAGCCTTGTTCATATGGAAAAATATACAACACCAGGTCCTCTACTGGCCATCTTTCTTCCCCATGCAGGGAAAGAGGGATTCCAAATCATTTCTATTGTGTTGGGCTTCATCATTTTATCAAAGTGTCCAGTAGTGGAATGAACTGATGACATCCTACAATCTTGTATACTTGTTAAGAGAGTTTCATCTGATACCATAGCACGATGATGAGAAAATTCATTGCTGGACTCATCTGTGTGCAAGGGAACATGGAGAACCTTATGAGGTTGTTGATGCTGGGCTGCTAATGCTAAACTGTTTTAATCTTGAGATGGAAAGACACAATATTTTTTTAAAAAAAGAATAGGAGGAATGCCTGTCATTTTAATGGGTATACTTTATTCCTCTGCTTTAAAAGTATGCATTTTCCTTCTGCTTTCATGGAATTGGTCAATAATTTCATTCACTACAGTCTTAACTGTCTGGATGAACAGAGGATAGCCTGGGAACAAACAGGTGCTTCATTTGGGAAGATCCAAGTTGTTGCCTTTACCTAATGAGAGACAGATGGTTGGAAGGTTGTGGAGCTACTTTCCAACAAATTCTCTGCTGATATATGGAAACTGGTTGAGATCAGATAGATCACTCTCTGCTGCCATCTGGTAGCTTAAAAGGGGAATGCACTTCACATGGTTTTGTTTCAAATCAGATAATAAAAACCGCACTGCAGATCCTGCTTGCTGCTAAGGGTATTCCTCATTTCCATTTGGGAAGCCTAAACTTTTTTTTTGTGAGGAGGAGGGCTATCCATTAGTGCTGCTCTCGAATGACAAAGCTGGCAGCTGAGGCAAGCTAAGAAACAGCTCACATCTCTTTTTAGCTTCATTTTTTCTGGGTTATTAGGGGCTTGTTCATCCCAGGACTTTCCTCTGCAGCATGGAAGGACTGATGCTTGGGTGCAGAAGTCCTATGTGTCACTGATTTGTATCCAGACTTCATTGGGGAATGTGTCTCTGTTGATGCTATGAGAAGCCAAATGAGGAGAAATTCTGAGTGTTTTTTAAAAGGGAGAACAAAATTAGTAGGCAATACTAAGGGCACTGAAAATAAAGTGAAGAAATAAAGAAAAGATAGATGAAAGGAGATCTGAAGTAATGGGTCAGAGGGATTTTTCTGTGGGAAGCGAGCTAAATATTTGTGATTGCCCCCTGAGAAAGATACAGAACAAACTGGTGAAGGCTGCTTTCAGGGAAGCCAAAGTATCAGAAAGATCCTTCCTCTTGAATGAGGATAAGTGTAAGGTAATCTAGACACTCACTCATACTAACACATAAAAGTATGCTAAAACTCATGTCACTTACTTTCTATTTTGCTGCACTGTGGGCCAACAACCTTCAAAGGCTCCTTCTTTGGCCTCATTGGACACCAGGAACCATCTTCCTGGAATTTGATCTCGTCAACATCTGAACATTCATTCAGAATTTCCATAAAGAGTCTGAAAAACAACATTAAACTTTACCAGTTTGTTTCCATCAACAGTTCCGATACTGCCTTTACTCCATAGTGAAATGGACATCCTCTCTTTGTTGTACTGGCTATTACCACTGTTAATTATTGCTTTTGTTGTTCTTGTTGTGTGCCTTCAATTAGTTTTTGACTTAGAGTGACAGTAAGGCAACCCTATCACCGGATTTTCTGAGGCTTAGAGTGTATCACTTGCCCAAGGCCACCCAGTGGGTTTCCATGGCCAAAAACAAATCCAACCCTGGCCTACAGAATCATAGTCCAAGGCTCCAACCACTACACCATGCTGGCTTCTCTTGCTTAGTAGTTTATTGTTTACCAGCCCATAGTACATCCTACCAGCAGGCATTCTGGGGCTGGAGAAAGGATATTTTTACCAGCGTAAAATCCTCATATTTGTTTTCTGGAGGGAAAGGTACCACACAGAAGTTGCACCCGCACTGCAGAGATAATCCAGTTTGATACTGCTTTAACTGCCATGGCTCAATGTTAAGAGTATCCTGGGATTTGTAGTTTGTTGTGGGACCAGAGCTCTCTAACAGAGAAGACTAAATAGCTCACAAAACTACAATTCCCAGAATTCCACAGCACTGAGCCATGACAGTTAAAGTGGTGTCAAAGTGCATTGTTTCTCCATTATGGATACTGCCAGAAAGATTTTTTGTAAATACTTTTTAAAAATAAAAGTTGTCTTCTAAAGGTTGATTATCCCTTACCCCAAATGCTTGAGACCAGAAGTGTTTGGGATTTTTGATTTTTTTGGATTTTAGAATATCTGCATATACATAACGATATATCTTGGAGATGGGACCAAGTCTAAGCATGAAATTTATTTATGTTTTGTATACACCTTATAAACATAGCCTGAAGGCAATTTTATATGCTATAATTTAAATAGTTTTGTGCAGGAAACAAAGTTTATGTGCACTGAACTATCAGGAAGCAAAGGTGTCACTATCTTAAGACACCCATGTGGACAACTTTGGATTGTGGAATATTTTGGATTTCAAAATTCTGGATAAGGGATATTCAACCTATAGAACTTTTTGCTGTTTTCTATTTGGACTTCATATACCATTATGAATATTATTGGGAAATGAGGTTAATGCTACCACACTTGTTTCTATAAACATCTTACTACACGATTCGATATACTGGGTTCTACAAGGTTCAACACAAATTTGGATCATGTGGCAATACTTAGAACAAGGCTGTGGAAATGTTCTTAGTATTAAGATTTATGTGGTACTATACCCATAAAGAATGAGCCAGTGTGGTATAGTGGTTTGAGTGTTAGACTACAACTCTGGAGACCAGGATTTGATTCCATGCTTGGCCATAAAATCCACTGGGTAACACTGGGCAAATCACATGCTCTCAGCCTCAAGGGAAGGCAATGGCAAACCTCATCTGAACAAATCTTGCCAAGAAAACCTATTATAGGGTTGCCTTAGGGTCACCATAAGTCATAAATGACTTGAAAGCACACAACAACAGAACAAGAATAACAACAACCCCATAAATTAACTGCATGTCATCTTTCAATCACATAAAATCAGCTACTGACTTCAACATGGAACAAAGATTCAAGCTATGTCTACAGCTTTAGGCTTAGAGTATTACAATGATGGTTGATGGATAGTAATGGGATGCAAGGGACCAATTTCAAGCTACTTAACAAGCTTCTGCTCTGGGCCTACACAAGCTCTTTGTAGTTTTAGATCTGCAAAAGGATTTTGGCAATACATAACGCTAGCTTTCACATGAAATTTTATTAATTAATTTGTTAAATATAACAACTGCCTATTCAGTTCTGTGAGCATAGTTACTCTCCAAAAGAAAAGCCGCCTTTTCTTACCCATCTAAGATGAGACTCTCATATGCAGCTTTCTTGTCACACACAGGACATATCCAGGTGGGCTTCTTTTCATTCATTTGTAAGTAGAGAGCTGCATCAAAGCACTGCAGATGGGTACAAGTACCTGCACGGCAGGGAATTGTCAGCCTCATTTTTCCCAGCTGGTAAGCAGGTAAGGGGAGGACAGGACAAAAGAAGAAAAAGGGAGGAATTATTGATAGAGAATAGAGTAAGATACATTCAGTTATAATTATTTTTAACGGACAAGACAAGGCCTTGTTTGTGAAAGACTCAAGAAATTATCATATAGTGAGTTATCTAGAGAGTGGATGGGCAGGTCTCCTAGAAAAAGTCGAAACTTCTTCTTGATCCATTTCCTCCCAAGTTATAAGGTTCCTTGCCCAACAAACAGATTGCTCTCCATGAGACACAAGAGTAAAAATCTTTGCCATAAAACTTTCCCAGCCAAAGGAGTACTATTATGAAGTGCCACAGCAATATCAATAGCCTTATAAAAGAAGGAGAGAACGTGCAGAACGGGGCATGCATACTCTTAGGGAATGGACATTCAGATTTCAGGAGTGGGAGGACTCTACTAACTCTCCCTCTGGAATCCTGAAGGTTCCCCATCCTTTATTATAGCCAAGACATTGATCATTCATAGTCCACAGAAATCTCTAGAGAGTACTACTGGCAGCCCACAAGGTTTTTTAGGGGTACAGAAGTATTTTTTAAAGAAGAAGAAGAGGAAGAGGAGGAGGAGGAAAAAGGAAAGAAAGAAAGAACTGGAAGTGGTATCTAGTTACCTCCTGTCTGGGGGGAAAGGTGCCTCCCTACACAATTCTTCTGAAGTTGTCTACCCAGTCCCACATATAGAACATATCTATCAGTGGGCTGTTGTATCTATCTGGAATTTTTAGAGAACTTTATTACTATATAGGTTTGTTGGTGTGTGGATGATGAGTGTTGTAGTGATGCCCTTTGGCATCCAGCAGAGTCTGCAGGACAAGCTGGCTGCTGTGATCCACAGCCACTGTGTAGATTTGCCATCAACTGGCTCAGCTTCCCTTCTCCAGCATCCTGTCTTCCTCAGTCAAGAAGACACATTGTAAAGTCCAAAAGCATAGCTTTATTAATGCATATAAAAAGTAAAAATAAGATAACTAAGTAAAATCCATTGTGATGAACTTGTCCAGTTTAGCCATACAAGATTACATCTTTAACAATCCCAAAAGCATTAGGATCCAACTTGTTGCAGTTAAAACCACTGCTGCCAGCCACACATGCTCACATCATGAACAATAAACAAT
The DNA here is from genome assembly GCA_026167975.1 of Phrynosoma blainvillii. Classification (NCBI taxonomy): domain Eukaryota; kingdom Metazoa; phylum Chordata; class Lepidosauria; order Squamata; family Phrynosomatidae; genus Phrynosoma; species Phrynosoma blainvillii. Next base: position 19,640,273 of record JANUYF010000002.1, read on the forward strand.
TCTTAGACAAAGGATTTTCTAAGCCCATCCCATACTCCACCTTCTAGGTGTTAACTTTATGTTAATTGGATAATGACAGTATGATGTATGTTAACCCAGCCTCTTTTTGTCCATCATCCACCACGTGAGTAACTTTCCCAAGCCTAACAATGTTTACGTATTTGATATCTCTTTGTTATCCATAACAAAGTCTGGTTCCATTAGTTTTACCTCTGGGAAAGTACATTGTTGATGTCTCTGTTACCACCTGGCGTTGATTCACCCTGTTTCTCTAAATATTGTTTGTGCTTTGTCTAGAAACTGTTTTCAAGTGGAAAATTACAGACACACACACATCTTTACATTTCACCTTTGACTGTATATCCCATCCATATCCTAACAAGGTTGACTATCCCTTATCTGAAATGCTTGGGATCAGAAGTGTTTGAGATTTTGGAATACCTGTATTTTCATATATGTACATAATGAAATATCATGGAGATGGGACCTTGGTCTAAACAATAAATTAATTTATGTTTCATATACACCTTTTACACATAGCCTAAAGGTAATTTTATACTATATTTTTAATAATTTTGTGCATGAAACAAAGTTTGTGTAAATTTAATTATCAGAGAGTAAAGGTGGCACCGTCCCTGCTACCCATGAAACAAGCTATGGATTTTGGAGTATTTTGGATTTCAGAATTCCAGATAAGAGGGACTCAACCTGTATATATCACATGTACTTCTAGATTTCTTATTACTGAATGTCTTATCAACCTCCTTTTAACTTTTTAGACAAGTCTGAATTCTATGCAAGGGTACACATTCCACATAACTGTCAACTATAGCATCTTGTATATATAATTATATACTTATTTATGGGGTGCATTTATTTAAGCCACCCCATAAATAAGCTTAACCAAAACAAAGCATTTTCCTGTAAAGAATAATTCATGATTTTTTTCAGCTTCACTTACAGGACACATCAGTGATACTCGCAGACTGGTAGTAGCAATTTCACTGTCTGGGTCTGCTGTGAGTTTTTCTTTAACTATTTTTTTTTAAAAAAGAAAAATATTATGAGACAGAATTACTGTTATTGTACAACAGTGTCATTTCATGGTCTACTTATTTTACTAATTTATAAACACAAAATAAACAAGAAATTAGACATGCTATGGAGTTTCAGGTTAAAACACATTTGAGTCCAACCCAGCAAGTCTATTTCTGGTTTCCCAGTAAGAATACATTTACTACATCAGATATGAAAGATTACTACATGTAGACCAGAGGATTAAAAAGGTAAATAACCAAACATCTATACAACATTATACTGACAAGTTTAGCTGCTGCTTCTCTCCTATTCAGAAGGAAAAGAAGAGAGGAATGTGAGAGAATGCATATGAATTCTGAACAGCAGTCAGCTAGTTCTGAGACAGTTCAACTATGGCAGCTAGCTTAGTAACTTTGTTGAGTGACTTGACAACCTTGTCAAAGGGCAATACCTTTACCTTTAGAGCAAATCCAGAATCATTTGGAACCGTTCATACCTGTAACTGAAGTTCTTTGAGTGGTCACTTGTTCATTACACATATGATATCTGCCTCTGTGTGGAGCAGCTTCTCAAAACCTCCTACGTAGCTTAAATTTTGGTGGGCTGTTCCTCCACATTAGGTGCCTGTCTGAGACACTATCTGCACAGTTCTAAAACTCAGCTGACACCATGACAGAAACAATGAGTCTTAAATCTGCCACCAAGAAGGATGGGTTGTATGAATGCAAAAATGGCCATTCAAAGAATAACAATTATAGTTAAGTATTGTAACTAATATTTCTACATTACAGTCACTGTTCATGATACATATGAGAAAGAATATGTGATATATTCCCCCAAAAAGTGCTTTATGTGTTCCTACATGGCAGGGGGTTGGACTGGATGGCCCTTGTGGACTCTTCCAACTCCATGATTCTATAATTCTAATAGCAAACGTAAAAGGTAAAGGTAAAGATATTCCCCACTGACAAGGTTGTCAAGTCGTGTCCAACCACATGGGGCGGTGTTCATCTCCATTAATAATCCGAACAGCCAGCGCTGTCAGAGTCTACTCTGTGATCATGTTGCCAGAGTGATTGCACAGAACATTGTTTATCTTTCCACCGAAGTGGTACCTATTAATGTACTTGCATTTCTATGCTTTTGAACTGCTAGGTTGGCAGAAGCTGGGAGCTCACCCCATCATGCAGCACCTGGGCCTCGAACTGCCAACCTGCCAACCTTGCAATCAACAGAGTCAGCATCTTAACCACTTGAGCCACCTTTATTAGGGCAGAGAGACGAAGGGCCTTTTTGACAAGAGTAGCAAAGGCTGCCTTTGAATCCAATCTATGAACTCTATTCTCTGAGTTGGACAAAAGTGGGATCTGTCCATGTTGGCATATAGTCCAAGCTGAATCAAGAGCCACAGTCATGTGGTTGACTCAAAAGAATTTCTGCTTTGTTTGCATAACAAACAACCCAATGCCTATATGGGGGGAAAGGAGGAAGCCTCTTTGGACAAGTTCTGCTGTTGGAATAGCCATAATTTTGTGAACACATAACTTTGTGAACACATGGAGTTCAGTATATAACGTGAACCAAAGAACAACAAACTAGTAATAAACTTTTTGACCAGAAAAACACAAGTATTTCCAATGCTTTGGCTCAATCTCCTTTCTTTAGGAAACAATATTGGCTAATGTGGCCATATAAAAATGTTTTCTGATGTTGTGGGCATTGACATCCCTTAGGTCCAGAATTGGACAGAAAACTCTGCCTCCTTGTAGAACTGTGAGGTAATGAGATTAAAATCTGACTGTTTTAGTCAGACGCTACAGAATCTTGATGTCCCCTTTTAATAACAAATCTCCTCTAGCAGAGAGAGGTTCTTCTAATCTGAAAAAAACATCTGAAGTGATGATGTCAAATTCCATCAAGTACCCCTAATGGATGGTAAAGAGCACCTACTAATATGTAGTTATGGATTTTCAAGTGTAGAGAATTTTTACGGTCTCCAAACTATGGAAGTGAAGACTTGAACTGCAAGTGTCTAGTCTCATATTGTCAAAGACATTAGTATCACTAGAACACTTCTTGGAATAATATTTCTGCTTCAGAGTTGATCATTTTGGTCAGAGTCCACTTTCTCATTGGTTTTGAAAATTTCAAGAAGGACACCAAGGCTATGTCCTCTATTCTGTTATGGGCATCATGATTAAGAGCTGTATAACAAAGCCAGGAATGTCTACATAAAGAGGCAGTTCCCACAAGCATCTCACAAGTACACTCTGTGGCACATTTGCTGCCTTGGCAAAAAGAAATTTAAATAAAAACAGAGCACAATAGGTTATCTGGTGTGGATTATCTCTTACCTATGCATAATCTGTAGACATTTGGCCATTCAAATAAGATTAGAATGGGATCTGCAGTTATCAGATGGAGAAGGAGATTCAAACTTCTTCAAAAATATGTCAGAAGAAGAAGAGAAAATCCATACTGATAGTATTAGCAAGCACAACTATGTTAGCAAGTATCATCTGAAACCTTCTGCTGCAGTTAGGGCTGTAAGGTAGGCTGTGCCGCAACTGTCAGATGCAGACAGTAGTATGCAAAGACCTGGGTGAGGTGTCAGAGTAGCTGGCACAGGTACCATGGATAGGGCAGTTGCAACTGTAACGGCAGTCTCAAGTATTTGAAACAGAGATGTCAGTACAGTCTACTAGCTTGCACACCAGTATCTAGGCAGCTATCAACAATACTGGTATTGGGAGGATACTGGTATCTGAGACATGGAATGAACTGTTATGGTCTGAAATGGGATCAGTGTTGCCAATGGTGGAATTATATATCGCTAATGGCCAAGACTATCAATGAGATATAAGGCAACACCCCGACTGCCCCCCTTCAGCTGATGTAGCTGACACTGACATTGAAGCATGTCATCTTGTGGGAAGTGGGATCAAAAATGGTAATGTAGTATGTGGGGCAGTATCCTTGAGGTAACTGTCTGTAATAGAATTTGCTCAGTGAGCACTTTCTACAGTTTCCATACATGTAATGGTGGTGAACATGGTAAAAAGAAAAGGATGGGCAGAAAAAATGATGGCACCACAAATGAGAGTCCTGAAAATCATGATCTCACCATCTACAATCTATGGATCTAGGAGAGAGAGGTGAAATGAATGTCTGTGGTGTGAATCACAGCATTGAAACTGAGAATGTTTGACTCAAAAGAGCTGTGCAGCAGCCATCACCAGAAAGCTGCAGAGAATGAGAGGGGTCATGACACCGATAATCTCTGTATCATACTTCAGGCTGATGAAAGTCCTATCCAGCTTGCAGCCACATGGGTCTGCAATTAAACTGCAACTTTGGCAAAGTAGGTTGATTCTGAGTCTCCTCTAAGCACAATAAGCTCTTACTGTGTCAACTGGAGTGTGAGACATTCTTTTTGCAATCAACACAATTTTTGAAGAGAGTCTGAGAAGCCACAGACTTTGGGGCAGAAATGGTGGATATGGCTGAGGCTGACAAGAACAAGAGGATGAAAAAATAAGTCTAATCTAAACAGTTCTGCTATTAGATGTTGCCACTGTGGCAAAGGAAGAAGAACTGGAAAAATGTATACTCCATTTTTTCTGCAAGAAGCTTGAAGTGGCATATAGGCTTCTACAGCATTATTTTACCTTGACTAATAAGCCTCATAGGTAGGTTAGGCTGAGAGAGACTGGCCCAATGGCACATCATGAGCTTTGTGCCTGAATAAGGATTTGAACCTCCTTATGTAATATTCTAATCATTACATATGGTAGTATATATGTGCACAATCAAATATTGCGATATGTTTCAATAAGCCAAGACAACGCTTTTGCAGCCAAATAGATTTTGAAGTATTTATTAATTTATTTTATATCCCACCTTTCTCCCTACATGAGACCCAAGACAGCTTACAGCAATGGTTAAAACAAAAATACAACTAAAAACTTGCTGACACAATAAAAACATCACTAATTTAAAACACAATATTTTATAGTAACCCCATGTTTAATCAAGGACATTAAGGGCCTGAACAGACTGCCAGAAATAATCCAGTTTAACGCCACTTTAACTACCTTGGCTCAGTCTTAGGGACTGTAGTTTTATTGTTGCACCACAGCTCTCTGTCAGAGAAGGCTCAATGTCTCAGAAAAAACTACAATTTCCATGATTCCCTAGCATTGAGCCAGGGCAGCTAAAGTGGTCTCAAGCTGGATTATTTCTGGCAGTCTGTTCAGGCTCTAACTCAGTTTTTAAAACTATTATTTCCTCAAGCTCTGGCAATATTTTACTTCTCTGAAGATTAGTTATATAGGAATACAGAAACTATACTATGAGGATCAATTGCTTTTACTGGAGTACACATGTTAGAAAAAGCTGAATCTCGTCAGTTTACAGAAAAAAGAAAAATGCAAGAATTACTCTACTCACTTAGTGCCCGGGAATGATCAGGATTGCGAATACCTTTCATTTTTAGCCTTTGCAACAACATTGCTGAAGTAAGCTGGCGTACAAGGTATACAGACATGGAGTAATTCTATGGAGGGAAAATGGGGAGAGAAATCATGAGAAAAAATCCAATGTCACTGAAAATCAAGAACAGTCGCAAAAGAGACTGTCAGTCAGCAGTCACAAAAGAGAAAAGAGTACTAGAAACTATTTCATAAATATGTAACTAATCACAGAATCATAGAATTGGAAGACGCACTATGGGTCACCAGGTTCAAACCCTTGCTTAATGAACCATCCCCAACAAGAGCACTCCCAGTAGGTAGCTGTCCAACCTCTTTCTGAAGACATCCTGAGAAGGAAACCCCATCACCTGTCTAGGCAATTGGTTACACTGCCAAACTACTCTCACTGTCAAGATGTTCCTTCTAATGTTCAACTGAAATCTACTGTCCTGTAACTTAAAAACATTAGACCTGGTCCCAGACCTGAGAACAAGCCAGCATCCACCTATGGTATGGTAGCCCTTGAGGTATTTAAAGATGGCAACTATGTCCTCCCTCAATCTCCTCTTTATCAAGCTGAATCTGCCAAGATCATTCAACCTTTCCTGTATTTTTTGTTCTCCACACTTCTTATCATCCATCTTGCTCTTCTATGAACTTGTTCCAACTTGTCTATAGCCTTCTTAAAATAATGCCCCCAGAACTGAACACAGTACTCCAGATGAGGTCTGACTAGCACAGAATATTGGGGGACTATTACTTCCCAGAACTTGGAAACTATTCTTCTATTAATACACACTAAGATAGCATTTGCATTCTTTGCTGGGGCTCATGTTCAACTTATAATCAACAATAGCCTCAAGGTCCTTGTCACAAGTATCTTGCGAGCCAATTATCCCCCATCCTTTATCTGTGCATTTGGTTTTTAGGGGCTAAATGTACTTTTACATTTGTGTCTACTGAATTTTTCTTTTATTAATTTCAGCCATTTTCTCAAGGTCTTTTGGGAATTCTGTTCCTATCTTTCAATATTTTAGCTACCCCTTCCAGTTCTATATCATCTGCAAATTTGACAAGGACTCCCTCCACCCCATCATCTAAAATCAGTGGTCCCCAAACTTTTTCAGGCCCCTTTCCTTTTGGACGACAACCTGCACCCCATTTCTTGATATTAGGTCTACTGTTATATTGCAAATTCAAAACAATCTCAGTCATTGTTCCCTTTGCAGCCAGTCACCTTGGGAGCAGCCAGTTGAGCAGTGACCAAGAAGCTTCTTGCTCATGTTGGCCTTGCAGCAAAGCTGGCTGAGCAGCAAGCTGGGAAGCTCAGGAGAGAGGTTTCTCAGCACTGCTCAACTGGCTGCTCTGCTGCTGTTCCCAAGGTGGCTTGGTGCAAAGGGAGAAACTTCTCCCTGGTGAAGAAGGACTCCTTCTTCACTCAGGCAAAGAGGGGAGCAGCCAGTTTCCTAATGAGGAAGGACTCGCAATCTGAGAGAAGTAAATGAATTTTGGGATGAATCGACCCAGATACTCCTCCCCACTCTTTCCCAAGAGATGCAATTTCCCCGCACAGCTTCAAACATTGTTTCTTCTGTTACCTCTTCTCTTACCTCATCTGACAAAAGAAAGCAGAAGCAGCACCACAGCTCTAACCTACCAGCAAAATAAGTTCCTTCTTTCCTTTTAGCAGTTCCTTCTTCATTTTACCTGTTGTAATTCGGCATTCATTTAATGAAGATATTTGGTATCATACAAAGAATTTACCTTTCCAATTTCAGATGCCCAGGAAATAGAAATCTGGTTTGGCACTGCAGAGGATAGCCTGACTAAAGATGTAATATTCAAGGGACGTCCAGGTCTCTTTTGCTCAATCCCATTTTTGGGTGGTGGAGCATATCCCTGAAAAACACAGAAACATTATTTCACCCCCTTGGTGAACTAAAGCAATTGGTATATACTCAATTCTTCTTATTGAAACAAATGATCTAATACTTAAAAACTGTTTTCAAGAGCTTAAAGTTTAATTTACTCTACATAAAAAGATAAAGGTTTCCCCTTGACATGAATGTCTAGTCAAAAACAACTGTAGGGGCAGTGCTCCTCTCCATTACTAAGCTGAAGAGCCAGCGTTGTCTGAAGATTCTGGTGGTTATGTGGCCAGCATGGCTGCACAGAATGCTGTTACCTTCTCTTTTTACTCTAAAGTCAACTGATTATGTTCACTGGGGCTTGCTTCTAAGTATGAATATAAAAGTTCACCTTACAGTGCACTCCTATACATACCCACTGATAAGAAGGTCCCAAAAGATTCTCTGAGACTTATTCTCATGTAACTATGCTCAAGACTACAACTTTAATTACTTAACAGCTCTGGGAAGTCATAAAGAGCCACATCTTTTTATAAGGATGTGTTCTGTGCAGAACATCAGCCTGCACTGAGCAACCTTCTAATGGTCCAAATTTCCTGGAGGAGCAACCCAGCCTATTTAGACAGGATTGTTCTCTAGGGCCTCCTGGGGCAAACAAGGACATTCCCCTAACAATGGAGCTCCTAGTCAGAAGAAAATCAGCAGTGTCCAGAGACAAGATTGGACTATTCTCTGCTATGCTCTAATACATTCATAACCAAATCCATCCACATTAGGGTACAAAACCTTGATTGCCTAACTTGAGCCAAAAAAGTAACTGTATGATTCCAGAGCAAGCAAGACAAGAAAACTGCCAAGAGTGGTTAACTTGTATTCACTGGAAGAGGCATCTATTGAGTGGCATTTTACCCTCTCTCTGGAGAAGAAGCAAGAGCTAATCTATTCTAGACTACCTTCCTCTACGGTTGGAAATTACTGTTGCAAAAGACAAGCTTGGAGATGTGAACATACAACAAGTCCTGCAAATTGCTTTCCTGTAAAGCAGAGAAGGAAAAAATGGAACAAGAAATTCCAACCTATGAAATACAAAATGATGCAGTATCACCTAGCTACTGTAACATATACACAGAACTCCACAGACCCAAACATTACAGTGATCCAGTTCTAAGATCTTTTTAATGTTAAAGTGATCCAATTCCATTACCATAATCACAGGGGCATTTAGATGCAAAGTTGTGTACTGCATTCCATTGTGCTACAAGTAAGGATTACAAGAAGTTTAATTTCAAACAGAAGCACTATTGAAAAGTTTCAACATCTTACCGGCAAAGGAAAGAGTTTTCCATTTACTTTTATGCACAAACTACTAGGGTAGTTATCTTCCTGAGGGCAGCTTGTTTCTGCCAGACATAATCTGTTTGTAGAAAAGAATCACATTAAATGGAAACATGAACTTAAGTTGAAACATACTCCAATTAAAAGAGCCATGTTTTAATACACTAATGCAAAGAAGCTGAAGTCACCTTAGCTGAACTTGAACAGTATAATCTCTTCGGCCTCCTGGCAAAAAGTCCCTGTTGCAACAAAGGGAGGAAAATTTAAGATGATCTTCTAGTTTTTAATTTGTGACATTTGTAGGTATCTATAACTACACTATGATCTGCCCTCACTATGTACAGCTGCCTATTCCAGACAAGACACTGTATCTAAGCATTACCCACAAACAGCAGCTGGTGAAAGCTATTTCTACATACAACTAGGCTTCACAGTTGCAGATAAACCTGCAGGCAAGCTGACCAATATGCTCTGACAAATGATATATCTAAGAAAGAAAAAACAAATTGAGTAGTACTTCCCAGAGAACTAGCTGCTAAATCAATTTGTTATATCTGTTGCAATGGCAGATTGCTGCTTAAGCACAATGTATCTATGCATCATGGACTGTCACTCACAATACTTTTATAAAGGATAAATTACAAGTTAGTAGTTTCAAAGTTTGAAAAGTCTGACTCTCAATTCTGAACAAATTGCCATCTCTTAATCTAGCCCAGTAAGTAGATTCAAGACTGTTAACAGTAAAATAGGGAACTGTTTTCCCTAGATGCAGTTTTCAGGATGCAAAATCCCAAGCAAGTATTTGCTATTTCACATTGGAAATAGGATGCTCAAAGTAGTTTCTCCTAAATTTCCACTCCCTAATAAATCAGTAAAAAAAAAGTTAGTTAAGGTGGACATTAGAAAGTTCAGGCCAAACATTCTGCTATTACCTGGAAATGCAGATTTCTCTGACTTGTTGTGGTGTTAAAGCAAAGATAAAGAACTTCTCTTGAAATCTCTGAATACTGCTCTGTACTAAAAAGACACATAAGGAAAAAAAAATCTTTTAGCTGCAATAGACCACTGACAAAAGTCCACAGACTGGAGAAGGCAATAATTTGGATTTCTGTAATGCACTCTACATGGGGCTACCTCTGTACTACGTTCGGAAGCTTCAATTGGTTCAAAATGCAGCAGCCAGATTGGTCACTGGAACATCTAGATCAGACCATATAACACCTATATTAAAATCTCTACATTGGCTGCCAATTAGCTTTTGGGCACAGTACAAAGTGTTGGTTATTACCTTTAAAGCCCTACATGGATTGGGCCCGAGTTACTTGAAGGAACGCCGCTCCCCACATAATCCTCCCCGCACTCTCAGAACATCTGGGAAGAACTTATTAGAACATCATAGAACCAAACTCAGCACGACTTCTCAAAGATCGTACACTGCCGCAGCTCCCATGTTATGGAATGGCCTACCGAAAGAGATCTGTCTTATTACTACGTTAGATGCCTTTAAGAAGGCACTTAAGATGGAGGGCCTATCCATCTGATCTTCTAGACTTCTAGATTTTATTTTATTTTAATTTAATTTATTATATTGTATTTTATTCTCTTATAATTTATTATTGTTGTTTGATTTTACTATTTTATAGTTTGTATTTTGCACATTTTATTCATTTTATTGTGTAATCCTGACTCGATCCATAGGGAGAGGCGAGAAATATAAATAAAAATTATTATTATTATTAATAATAAAATGGCAAACATCTACAGCATTCTCGATTTCAAACACAAATAGCCTTAAAGTAACCAAGATACAAATGTAATGGTCTCAAAGATTAAAAGTGTACATTTCATACTATATTCATATGCCTTTAGAAATTCATCTAACTTTGTAGTTCAGTATTTTGCAGTTTCATAGCTGCAAGTGAATAGCTCTATCATCACAACTGAAGACAGTTAAGGTGTCTTCTTAGCTAACCCACAATAATTAGTATTAACTGATGAAGGTGGACCCTAACTACAAGTAAAAATTGAACTGCACAGGTCACAAAAACTCTACATGTTTCAACATCGTGAGAATTCTGACTGTTAGGACAAACATATATGCTCCCTGATAGCTTCTGCTTGCAATGGGAGCATCTAAACAAGCACTGATTTCCCATATACTTGCTTATTTTGATTAATTTTAGATATAGTTTGTTTTAATATGTATACATCTTATTTGTGCTTTTAAATTGATGTGTGTTTTAATTGACCTGCTTTAACTGATGTTGTTTGTTTGTTAATTGTTGTGGTCCCCTGCCTTGATTCATGGGGAAAGCTGTGTAAGAAATAATAATAATAATAATAATAATAATAATAATACCAAACATGGCAGCTTGTCTCTTTCTCAACAAGTCACAGGAGAGAGGCAGACCTGCCATGAGGTTGAATGAGATAACTGCTTTGGAAGGCTGGTCTTAGGGGACAGTCACTGCTTCCCAGCCACTGGCCACACCTCTTCTCTGGTTTAAGAGAGCTGTCCCACTTCCAGTGCTGAATCCAGTTCGCTCCAATCCAGTTTGCTCCAAGCAACTAAATGTCTTGGGCCAGCCCTGCTCTATAGCAAACCATAGGTTATTTCTCTGTCTTGTTAGAAGAGAGATAAACCAGAGTGTCAATGTCTGCTGGTTTGGATGTCTGGATAAAGAGAATACAAACAGAAGGTCCAGTGGGTCACACCTACAGCATGTGGGAGCAACTGGGTCATGTGCACTACCATACTGGTTTGTCCAAAAGAAGTCAGATTTCTTTAGAATTCAAGCTTGTCATGACATCTGAAGGCAACTAGTAAAACAGAACCTTCTGTTTGTAATCTCTTTATCCAGACATCCAAACCAGCAGGCACTGGTACCCTGGTTGTATATGTATTTAGCCCAACACTGTCAGAACTCTGCTATGTTACAGTGGTTCTGTCAGTTTATTTCAGTTATTGGGGAAACTGTTAAGTGGGATAGTCATTTAGTTGCTTAGAGTGGGGGATGGGAGTAGTGTGCAGTTTAGTAGATTGCTTTTGTTAGTTTGGCCTTGGATCAAGGTGCCGAGCTGCTGATAGTGTAAGAAGCTTGGAATGTGGGACCAGGAGGAGATGTGAGATAGGAGGCTGTGCTTGGGTTAGTACGGGGGAAAGGGGGGGGTTAGATGTTGAGAGTGCTTAGTCTGTGGGAATAGTGGGTGGAGAGCTGTAGTTCATGCCAGAAAGTAGGGGGAGGAGTTGTGGCTTTGAGGTTTTAATCTATTGTTCAAGCTTTATGGGGCAGTTCTAACTTAAACGTTGAATGGTGAATTTCTGTCTTTGTGACTTTAATAAAGTTTTGTTCTGTTTCAACCATCTGACCTTTTTTGATGCACAAAGCAGCTGAATTTGCAGATTCTGACAAACACAAGAATACAGGATGTAGACATGATAATATGCACCTAATGAAAACCATGTTTGCAAAAAACTAGTTATGTCAGCATACTTGGACTGCATTAATTTCAAAGTGAATGTATACATCACACGTACATGTCCTCAGGTACCCTGACCATTTACACTCCTTCAAATTTATAACTGCACATACCTGCTCCGATGTTTGCCTGGACACTGCTAAGCCCTAAAAATAGAGATGGGGACACATAACCCCTGCCCTTCTACTCCCCCAAGCACCCAGAAGTAAGTTAGACCTTCTGCTTACAAGATTTCTGTAAGTACATTCAGCCAAATGTGGTTACAGAACTTTCTTCAGACCTTCACATTCAACAGGAGTTCTAACTTTCAGTGCTTGAGAGACATGGGACAGAACCTAAATGCATATTCAAATCTCCACCAGCAATTTTAGCTTTATGCATGTTCAAGTGGCAGGACACTTTGAAGGGCATCTGTAACTGGCACCTCCTGAACCTACCAGGGATTGCATCTTGTCATGCCACTGACATTGAGCAATGCAGGAGCAAATTTAAAGAGAAGGCAGAAATTTTGCCACTGCTGCTTTGGCAAATTCAGAGCAACAGGAAGTGTAAGGAACAATATGTTGTCTACCCCTGTTTTAGTTAATTGATAAACCACACATCCCTTGTTCAGGAGACCCTCAGGTACCAATCCTCTTCAAAGGGACGGACAGCTCCATTCATTCACATGTAACATACACATAATGGACGCAATGGGCCTCATAACTGGAACCTCAAATTATTTGGGGGACTTCTAAATTATTATTGAGAAAAAAATAGTTTGCATGACATTCAAATTTAGTCACTAAGTTTAGTCACCATAGCAGACAAAAATACATTTTAACAGATTCATAAGTCCAACGGTCCTAGGTTACAGTATGGTGTTTTTCATTTCACATTCTACACATGTAGGAGAACTGATAATCCTCAAGTGGATCTAAATCTCTGTGGAACAATTCTGCCCCTATGAAGCTTAAATTACAAAATGACAACTAGGCATGAACAGAGTGGTGTAAGTTAGGGCTTTTTCTGTGTGGTTGCTTTGTGTGTAGCCTTGTTTCAATCATCTCTTCTACACACCAGCCACATCTATTAGTTCCAAACTAAATCACACCTATTAAATCAATGAAATTTATGTAAGTGTTGACTTACTGATTTAATAGGTTTATTCTAGTTACAATTAACAAATGGATTCAGTGTTTTTTCTACATCTTAAGTTTTTTTCACTTACCTTCAGTCCTTCCAGATGCTGTCCACTATGAATAAAGGTTATTCTAGTGCTTATAATCAAACTTTGCTTCTGAAATTTTGTCCTCTTAAATCCTGGCACCTATTTTGTGCACAACTGCGTTAGACAGATTTAGGTATTACTCACTGTACATGCAAGACTTTAGTTTTGTTTGTAAACAGAGTGCATATTCAAAAGTTTCTCACCACAAGCAGCATGTACATTTATGGTGCTTCTTCCAAATTATATTGGGCTGTGCACATGGTAAAGAACTTTAAATGCTATCTCCACAACAGAATTTCAGCAACGATAAGGCTACAATCAACTGTCAGGTTATGTCATTTTAACACTTACCTAGGCTTGTGGGTTTGATGAGAACATCAAGCACATCATAAAATGGCAGGGTTTTCAACTGAACGTCAGGATGCACCGGTGGGACTGCAGGTGATGGTTGCTGCATCTCAAAGCGTGGCTTTGTATCTTGAAGTAAGACTGAACTAAGAGGTGAAGAAGGGGACTGTGGAGTGACTGAAGTAGATGGTATTGGATGAAGTCCAGCAATAGCTAAATCAGGTTCCACAGGAGATGAGCTACTGTCCAAGCTGAAGACTGAAGTTTTTATAGCAGACAAGTCAGAAAGACCTTCTATTGTCCTGGGATACCTGCGCCTGTACAGTTCTCGAATCTTTATCTGAACTGCTGGGCTACAGCCACTCTTCAGCAAGTGCAATGCCCTCATCAGGAGGTCATGTTTGCGGCCACTTTTATTACGTCCAGCAAAGCCCAACAGCACTTGTAATTCAGAGACCCGAAAACTTGATACCATATTCTAAGAGAAAACATGGTACAGAAAAAAGCAAGAACAATATTTTGATCTGATGATACTAGACATCACATGTCTGAAAATGTAAATTTGAAAATGTAAAGTAAGACATCACAAGGTTTTCTTAGAAAGTCTCATTCTCCCCCTCACCATCATTTTATCTACATCATACAGTAAAATATTTCAAATGCCTATCCAGGAACAAAACAAAACAAAACAAAAAAAGGGAAACCACCCCGAACCCAGCCCAGCAAGTAGACTCGAAAATATTCTGACTCTTTCACCTATTCATAATCTCCCTCATTTTTATAGCCTTATTTAGCTAAATCAATGAATCCCAAACATCATTAGGAACTCAGATGGTAAAACAGAAACACCAACTGAAATGAAACAGATATTGATGCTGTGAACTCCAAATGCAACTTCTGAGCAAGTGTCTCCCTTGTTTCATAATCAAGCAAATGTATGTAGACACTACACGTGAAATAGTGGTTATTTGGGGTAAGAATGGTTATTTGGGATAACAGCTAAAAATAGCAACAGCATAATGGGTTCTTTTTTTAAAGAATAGGAGTATACTGAAAGATTAAGCCAATCCCCTTCTCTAAGCTGCATTAACTATAGTATCTTTGATTTGTGATCCTTGAGACTACAGCATCCTTGAGAGGCAGCTGAACAGACTTTGCTTGAGCACCTCCACCAAGAAAGAGCTCATCACCTCCTCAGTCAGTTTCTTCCACAGTCAAAGAGTTTGGACTATTGGCAAGTTACTCCAAATTTAAAGCTTACTCAAGTCCACTTGCTTGTAAGTTCCACCTATTAGATATACGTAATCCTGCCCTCAAAAACTGTGTTGTGACTGAACATACCAAGCTATTTAGCTTGTTCCCACTGGCCTTTGTTTTCAAACTCTTCACCATCCTGCCCTCCTTTGGACATGCTTAGCTTCTCATTGTCCTTTTTCACATTTAACACCTTTCAGATACAGGGTTAAATTTCCAGAATATTGAGGAAAAATAAGGCAGATCATAAGCTTTTTAACACAACAATTCAACTGAACTAGTTACCACAACAGAACTTATCTCCTTTGTTCCATCATAACCAATAGGAACCATGTAAACAGTAGCACAGTCCTTTTCTCTATACAGACATATGGGACAATTGGTCCATAAATCTGTGCACAAGCAAAGTAGTCCAATCATGTTGAGAGTATCAAGCGACATCTCCTGACCTCATCCAATCAACAGCATATGGCCCTGCTTTAGAACAATCCTCCACTTATGAGCAAGGCCATGATGCATACAAAGCAAGCAACAGAAACCAATGAGGACAACACACTTTCAAGTGTTCAAAGCACTTCATGTAAACTAAATCAGCATTATTTATCCACTCCCAGCCCCTCTGCAAATGGTGAAGATTGAAATGTGCATCTCTTGCTTATGGATAGCCAGAGAAGTCATGGCAGAAGTGAAGTTCAAGGTGCGGGCTTCTTAATTTGTAATTTGATCTCTAAGCAACAATGCTATATCAGCTTGAGTATAACTTTGAGTAAAGAAAAGGTTATCTCACTTCTTGGACTGTGTTTTCCCACACGTACAATCCACTTTTAGAAACTGCTTTTATACTCCTCAGTAGAACTAACAAACAGCATGAAGAACTATGTACACTTTCTAAATAATTGTGACATTTAGGACAGATTTACTCATCCCAATTCTCTAATTCAGCATGCGTGGATAAAAATGAGTTAAATTCCATGTATGTGCATTGTATTGTACTCACAAATTCTAATTCTACAGACCTTTACTTTCAAAACGCTTAAAGGTGCAAAGCCAGATACTTGCCATGGATGTTTTCAGAATGGGTTGATGGTTTTTAAAAAACCTGCATGACTATACTGTAAAATTAAGCAAAAGTGCAACAGCTGAAGAAAAACAAATTTAACAATGCATTAGACATGTTGATGACAATGACAACCAAAAGAAGTGGTGTAATTTCATACTTCGGAGTCCCTACGAATATGGTAAGCCTATATAATGCTGTGAAAAGAGAAGATTCTGAACATGATAACAATTTGTAGCAATATTTAAAATTATATCCATCTGGTACATAAAAGGTTAAATATTATGAACTGCAATCTCAACTAGCTGCATACTGCTAATGAAATGAGCAGATGGCCTAACAAATAAGTGGGTTCTTGAATAGGCTTACATGAACACTCAAGAGATTGCTCCAGACTCATACTTAGGAAGACCAAAGATTTTTATTTCAGAACCCACATGCATGTGCAAGAACATCTCAATTGTAATGTTATGTTATGACTCATAACATTTCTGAATAAAAGAAAGTATGCAAAGATGTGCAAGAGGCCAAGATTGAAGAAGAACAATACAGTCTGATATACTTTTGCTTTCTACAAGGCTACAGACAGCACAATAAAATTTTGGTGGGTGTGATGTTTGGAGATGTTGATAAGATTAAAGAAGAACTCACAGCATGTGCTCAGACATTAATATGTAAGTCATGGCCAGTCTCTGCAAAAGGAGACTGAAAATGTCCTTACTTGACAAGGTATTGGTCAGGAAGTCACAACAGAACTATGGACAATGATTGGAAGAGTGTCTAAAATTTCCTTGATCTTAATGAGCTGTACTGTGTTAAGGAAAAATGTGCAGATAAGGTAATCTAAGAGGAATATCAAAGGATCTCACCAAGAGAAATTATGGAAGTTTCAAAGAATCCCAGCAGGGCGATGCCAGGAGGCATTTCCAAACATGTGAAGATAAAAGTTGAGAATAGGGGGAAAAGCAGGACACCACTGATTGATGGATAGTATCCCTACCGCCATTGTATTCCTCACTTATGCCCACAAGAGTATAAAAATTTTGCTCAGTGAGTGAGGATTCTCTCTCTGTTGGTTTTCTTTTCTGTAGCTTCAGCTTCTCCTCTGATTTTAACTAAATCATAAGACTTGGTGACAATGTCTCTCTTTGACATTTAGACTTTTTATCCCTTTTGTTAACTAACTTTATCCATCTTTGTGAAGACAGCATTTTCCCAAAGTCTCAAATTCAAAAAAGACCAAATCAGATTAAAATGGCACCCAGAATTCATTCTTGAAGGTAGAAATATATTTGAAGTAAATTTTCTCAGTCCTTTAAGTACCTTAACAATTTAAATTTAAAGAATAAGAATAAAGTTTAGATCTAAGATTTGGATTCAGGATTAATTTTTTTGAATGACTCATACAAAACTAACTCTTCTAATTCGGACACTTATTCAGCTAATCTCTTAAAGTTTACCTCAACTCTAATTTTTTGTATTTTTCTTTTTTTAAAAGCCTTAATTAACCTTTACACATAATTCATAGTTTTCTGTGTTTTAATGCATGTTGTACTCCGCCTCGAACCTTGGGAAGAGGCAGGTAAGAAATAAGTTGTTATTGTTGTTGTTATCATTATTTAATTATTTCACACCCCTATAAAAATTAGCTACACTCAGGGGTTTTTTACATTCAATTAATGTTTGGGAAGGAGTAAAACAGAAGCCAAATTATCTAACATGTTTTTAGTTTGTGAAACTTGAGTACAGAAGAGTGTAGCAAAAGAGACATATTTTTTAAATCATAATGCTAGTGGTCCAATTAGCTATCTCAGTTACCTCCATTGTAGTGGCAGCATACTATCATCATACTATCTGTGAGCTTCTGCAATGATCTCAAAATAAAACATGCAACGCATTTAATTTATATTTTAGTCTGTGATGATTATTTGTTTATTTAGATATGGTTTCACAAATTATCCAGTAAGTTGATTCAAATACAATACAACTAACATAAATTCTGCAATCATTATAAAGCAATGGCTGCATCCACACTGCAAAAATAATCCAGTTCAACACTCCTTTAACAGCTACGGCTGAATGCTATGTAATTCTGGGAATTGTAGTTTGTTGTGGCAACAAAGCGCTCTGACAGAATGTCTCACAAAGCTACAAATTCCAGAAATTCATAGCATTGAGCCATGGCAGTTAAAGTGGTGCCGAACTGGATTATTTCTGCAGTGTGGATGCAGCTAATATTAAATCAATTGGACCAAATTAACACTAAACTGGCCCCAGATAACTGACCATCTCAGAATGTTTGGAAGTCCTAACAGCAGGGTCAGAGTTGGTGGCATCTGGTGTAACATAGGTGTCACAATACGCATCAGCTGGCATGACTGCACTGCTTCAAAAACATGGGCAGAAGGTGCAAATGAAGCATGCTATGCCTCTTTTAACAATATATGTATAAGCTTCATTTGTACCCACACCTACTCATCAAAGACCAAATGAAATAAAGCCAGTGCCTGGCATTTACCTACTGCAAGCAAGCTTACACAAGAAGCAAATAGTCTTAGGTATCCTTACTCCCAACTATAGACAAGGGAATAGCAAAGGAACACAGGACACATACCTGTCCAAATTAATTCTGTCTACTTTAGAATACTGAAACTGCCTAAAAGACATTTGAAACTGACAGAGGGCTTATATTTTGGTTATCTATCACCCCTTGGTGGGCAAGACTAGGCACATTTATTTTTAGAAAAAATGCATAATTATTACAAGACTGTTTCATTATACACTTAAAAACACTCTTGTGTTTGTTTACACCCAATAAGTGTAAAACTTTGTTATCAGTGTTATGTACAGTTAAAACTCTGGTGACAAAATAAATGTTCCTAAACATTGCTTCTTTAAAAGAAAAGTTGGTGTCAGAGGCAGAAATGATGTAGCAAAAAAAGAAAAAAGAAAAAAAGGAATAAGTTTCTGTACCACAAAAAAATGAAGAGCAGCTCAACACGTTTTAGCAGACTTTTCATCCAAAACTAACAATGTGAAATGAAACAACCAGGTCAGGTAAGGCTTGCATAAGTAAACAAAACTTTCTGAACCTTCTAGAGTCCACTTGAAAACTGCTTCCAAAAAGTATCCAGGAATTATTATTTTTTCTTTCACCAGCTTTCTTTTCTTTTGATTCCCATTTTGGTGGGCAAATTTCTTTAACTTGCTTGGGGTAGCTAGTGTGGCAGGTATATATCTGCTTTCCCATTTTCTCTCTACTTTGCTATTGACCCATGCTTAGTATGGGATTCTGGAGGCAGCTGTTTACCTTGCCTGTTGTAAGCAAGGACACACACCGACGGTATGACTGGCTAGAGTAAAATCCCATTCTTTCCCAGATCAAGCTTTTATTGCTTTGTTTACTGTGAATGCACGGCTGCAACCCAGCACCAAAAGTCTGTGGTTTGCCAGCCTTCCTTTACAATCTTCCTTGTTCGAATGCTGCTAAAAAGCTTATAGTTAGACAGAGAACAAAGAGCAAAAGGAGGGCTGGGTGCACATAGAAAGACTTTCTGCGTATAAGACTACTTTTTTACCTGCAAAATCTGTGGCTAAAGTGGGGGGTCGTCTTATACGCCGGATATAAGGATAATGAGGATAGAGGTGCTAAAACTCTATATTTTGACTGGGAAAATGGGGGGGGTCGTCTTATACGCGGGTCGTCTTATACGCCAGAAAATACGGTACCTGTATTTCACTACAGCAGCTGCACATCCCATAGTATTATACATGATTTGTTGGGACATACTGAAATATACAGAGCACTTTTCAAGATACAGCTTGAGTCCCCTTATCTGAATGCTTAGGACCAGGAGTGTGTTGGATATCAGATTTTTTTTGGATTTTGGAATATTTGCCTATACATAATCTTGGAGGTGGGACCTAAGTCTAAAAATGAAATTTATTTATGTTTTGTATGCACCTTATACTCATAGCCTGAAGGCAATTTTATACATAATATTTTTTAATAATTTTGTGCATAAAAAGTTTATGCATCAGAAAGCAAAGGTGTCACTATCTCAGTCACTCATGTGGACAACTTTGGATTTTGAACTTCTGGATAAGGGAGACTCAGCCTGTAACAATTTCATGCTGTGGAAGTAGAAGTTACCAAGTTATCAGTGATTTTAATTACCCTTCATCTCTTTTCCATGCAGCTAACATGAATCTCTCTTCCCTTTAATATTTAATATACAGTCAGCCCTCCACATTTGTGGGGGTTAGGGACGCAGGATCTCTGTGAAAGTGGAAAAAAGAAGATTAAATAAATAAAAGTCCAACCAGGGCAAGAAGCAGTCCCAGGGCAGCATCAGAGGCAGCTGTAAGCCCTAGCTGCCAAGTGTGCATTCTTCATGTTTGTCCTCCCACAACTACCACTTTAGACACAATATATGGTGTAGGGCAGTGGCAGCAAACCCTGATCACCAGGTATACATTCTTCATGTATGCCCACCTTCGGGGAGTCCACTATCCATTCACTTCTATCTTTTCACCTTTGTTCTTTTGAAAGGTAGAAGCAAGCAGGTAGGGGCCATGGAGTGGGAGACACAAAGAATGCGTGCCTGGCAGTCAGGTCTTGCCACCACCTCTCCAGCTGCATGTGACTACTCAGTCAGGCCATTGGCAAATCTTTATAAATGGTAAGCAGGCTCACAAAATTTAAATCCACAAATCTGGAGGGCCAACTGTACCTCTATTTACAATTCTCATTCTTGACTAGTCAATTTTGTAATCTTTTTTGTTTCAAATAGTTATTTCATATACAAAGGATCAAGGGATTTTTAATTTCAAGGAGAAACTTTACCGTTACTTTAAGAATGTACATTTAAGATGGCAATGGTCTTCCAAAACATACCGTTCTGAATTGGAGGGTAGTTTTCAGTTTTGTTTGATTAGTTGTTCAGCTCACATACTGTAAGCTTTGTGGAGATAATTACTTTTAAAGGTTGGGAAATGCTTGTAATTTTGCTTTCAGAAAAATGCTGTGCATTTATTACAATCTGGGCATAATCTTACTTGTAGCTTAGAAGCTGGTGAGGTAGATTTCGGTTGTTGTTTCTTAGCTATGTTTCTTGCTTGTCTTAGTAGGCAACGTTTCCTTAAAAGGGTCACCATGTTTGTGTCTGGAAAACAAAAAAATAGCAGGGAAACATAGTAGCATGGAGAACAGCTACAGATGTGGATGAACTGAGGACTACTGTGTAGCAATAACAACATGATTACCAAATACTTTGGTAATATAGAATTAAAGGGTTAAAACAAGAAGGCAAAATCCCCCCAGGATGAATTCTGAGGAGAGCTGGCTATCCAACTAGATTTTAAAAGGAGATCCTGGTAGGTTTTATATTGTCCTGCAGTGGTCAAAAATTCATCCATAACTAACTATAGGTAGTTAGTCTTCAGGAAGTGAAAATACCTATCGTATTGGATTAGCATACACCTACTACTGGGAAAGAGCCATTTTGTACATCATAATGAACAGGAATGACTACAACTTTTCAATGTAAAAGCATTATCAAGGTCAATATTGAAAGCTAGGCTGCTCTTCCCTGAGTTTTTATCCTATAACCTAAACATTAAACCGAACTGTCCATCTGTGTACAACATCTCAAGGCATCCTCTGTTCAAATTTGGCAGAATCAGAGTTGGATTTTCTATCAGCTTTGGGGCTAAGGTCCCCTGTCATACTGGAGAAACAAAAAGCTCTGCAAGCACAGATGCACTGGGCTACCCACTCCACCTGCTGTGCAAGGCAACATCCCATCACCAAAACACACACCTGCAACCAGTTAGCATGCAGGTGAGAGCAGGGGGGTACCTGTGTGAAGCTGGGTTGTAATTCTGTAGAGAACTTGTATTGTTGTCTCAGCTCCCCAGTGAGCATGTCAGCATGTTTTCAGGATCCAAAGAATGACATCTGGCGATCAAATGGCCTGACATCTGTTCTGTTATTCTAGCTCAGGAATTTCAGCTGGCCACTGGCTCAGCAACTCCATTCTCCCTTTTCTACCAATTGTTTATGGGGGGATGTTTCAGAAGTGAAAGCTGCCTTGCATAGGGTAGGCACTGTGCAAGGAGATACAGAATACCTCCTCCTAAGACATCCCCAATACAGCATACAGTGGCACCAAAGTACACCAGTATGTCACCAAAGTCTCAAGTTTTACAAAATAGACTACAGAATAATTGGAGCTGGGGAATGGCAAGATATCCCATGCACATGTTACTTTTGCACTACAGCAGTGAATCCCAAACTTTGATCTTCTAGATGATTTGGACTTCAGCTCCCAGAATTCTTGACTGTCCATTAAGCTGGCTGGGGCTTCTGGGAGCTGAAGTCAACAACTCGTGGAGGACCAAAGTTTGGGAATCCCTGCACTACAGAGGTTTGTTTTGTTTTTGTTTTTTTGCACTTCTCCAATTCCTGCAAATAGAGTCAAAGTCTGTGGGTTGTATCTTCTCACACCAATGGAACTGTTTCCTTGCAGCACCCTCTAAATCTGTCCCAAACAGTTAGGGGACCCCTACTCATATAATTCTGGTTTTGTGGATTCTTGAAGAATGTTGGACAACAGAAGGCCAACTAAGAGTATGTGGATAATTCACACATCAGCTTCACAACCTTAAATACAGGAACTGAACAGATTCTGTGTGCACGGAATGGAAGCACAGAAGTACATTATCATCTGGTGGATTTGCTGGAAAACAACACAAAGTTGTAGAACAGTTTAAGGCTCAGGATGAAAGACAAGTATTAGTTCAGCTTCTCCCAATCCTGCACTATTTCTATTTAAACTGGTCATTTGGGGAAATGTGTGACTTTAAAAACTAGTGCTGGAGTTCACATGTTTTTCTCTTCCCTCTTCTTTCAGTTGGTATTATTACCTTTAACTGCTTTTACTGAGGACTGGGCTACAATGCTTTCGTAAATATTTCAAAATAATACACTTTAAGTTTTATACCTAACATCTGTAGAGCTCTTATCATAAAAAAGAGAGCTTTTAGAGAGTGCTCAGATTAAGCATGGCTTCAAATAAACTTGAAGACGTTGAGACTTAAGTACAGTGAGAAAGAGAAAGATCAATCAGAAGTGATGTGCGAGGAAAACAGTGTGCACACATGCACTTAGTGTTTTACAGTAAAGGAGTACAATATCAGTGTTTTACGGTAAAAGAGAACACATAGCAATCACTGTCAACTTTGTTAATTCCATTCAATTGAAAAGCAACTAAGAATACTTCCACTGAAACAAGGAAATCATGAGGAAGAAAAGCATTTAATTTTTCTTAAAGAAAAGAAGTTTATACAACCTAAGTTTGCCAATTCAATATAGCATAACTACCCAGTCGTGGTTGTTATCAACCACCAGGGCAGCTCAAGCTTTTCTTTTGCCTGAGATAAGAAGTTGAAAGAAGTTTCCCGTGTTGGAACAGCTTTACCAGCTACTGGCTTATTTCCAGGCACAATTCAAAGTGCTGGTTATGACCTATAAATCCCTATACAGCTTAGGTCCACATTATTCAAAGAATATCTTCCCATATGAAACTGCCAGAATGCTAAGATCTTCAGGGGAAGTCTTTCTCTCTGTCCCGCCACCATCACAGGCTTGCTTGGTGAGGACATGAGAAAGAGTCTTCTTGGTGGCTGCTACGACCATCTGGAATGCGCTGCCATCACATCCTCCTCAGGACACAATAACATTTAGGGGCAGGTGACACAGAGGCTGCCATTGCATCCTCCTCTTTCTGGGACAACAAAGAAGATGGTCATTGCTGGCAGCTCTCTGGGGGAGAGGAGAGGGAGCAGTAGGGGCTGTACTAAGGTTGGGGGTAGGAACAGCATCCTAGCACCTCAAGAAATCGCTTCATCCAGGCACGCTATACCATTACATAGAGGCTTGCAAAGTAGTCAGAAAATATTGGATTAAAGTCCAGGAAATCATAAATCAGATTTTACAGAAAGAAATAAAAAAAACTGCCCTGAAATATATTTATTAAATATGTGGGACAACGAAATAGATAAGGAGGTGGGCAAAATCCTTTTTTATCTAAT
The DNA here is from genome assembly GCA_026167975.1 of Phrynosoma blainvillii. Taxonomy (NCBI): domain Eukaryota; kingdom Metazoa; phylum Chordata; class Lepidosauria; order Squamata; family Phrynosomatidae; genus Phrynosoma; species Phrynosoma blainvillii. The sequence continues at coordinate 19,664,429 of JANUYF010000002.1, forward strand.
TACCACAGCACAAATTACACTAGTACAAAAATGGAAATCAAAAAACATACCAAATATAAAAGAATGACTACTTAAGCTTTATGAGGCAATTGAAATGGATTCACTAACAAATTATATGAGAAACAAAAGTATAGAGGATGGTCTTAGTGACTGGAAACCAGTATCAACGTATCTCAGAAACCAGTGGGGAAATTTAACCACAATTATATATCGGTAACATACGGACTCCAACAAATGAGATATAAAACAAATGCAAAGGATGTTATTTCTGCAATTAACATATGATAAGACAGGAGCCTTGTGGGGCAAGCGTTTGCCCCTCTTCCTCATCTGGGCAGCCTTGCAGGGCAGGTGTTTGCTTGTCCTCCTCCATCACCCGGCCTTCTCCTCTGGAGAAAGCCAAGTAGTGGAGGAGCCTTGCAAAGTGAGTGTTTGCCCATCCTCCTCCTCCGTCACCACCTGGCCTTCTCCTTGGGAGAAAGCCAGGCAGCGGAGAAGCCATGAGAGACAAGCATTTGCCCCTCTTCCTCCTCCTCCTCCACCCAGCCTTCTCCTCAGGAGAAAGCTGAGCAGAGGAGGAGCCTTGCAGGGCGAGTGTTTGCCTACCCTTCTCTTCCTCCTCTGGCCAGCCTTATCTTCAGGAGAAAGCCAGGTGGTGTAGAAGCCTTGCAGGGCAAGCATTTACCCCTCCTTCTCCTCCTCCTCCACATGGCTCTCTCCTCTGGATGAGGACTAGAGGCAGAGGAGTCTCGAGGTTGTGTCACATCCTCATGGGCTGCCTAAAATCCCCCGGGCCGCATGTTGTACAAGCCTGCTTGAGGGTATTTAAATATTCTATATATTACTTAAAGATCATTCACTGTGGGCAATCAATTATAACACAGTTTTTGTGATCTTACATTGTACATTACTCTGTTTTAGTAACTTGCAAGTATGAATGGGAAACCTAATTTAAAATAAAATCCAGTCATTTTCTTTTTCTAAACAACCTGGAACTCAAGCCTTCCTCTACTCTTGGCAATTCCACTCTGGTTTCCCTTCTTAACCCATAGCTTATTAGCTCAAAACCACAAACACCACAACATAAAGCAAGGAATATGTTCAACCAAAAAGAAAAGGGGAAAAAAGGAAGACTTGAGTTGCGGCTTTCTGTCTTTAAGCAGTGAACCCACCAAGCCACTGTTCAAAAAGAGTTGCATCTCAAATACTCTGCATCTAAACAATCTGGCATCTGATTCGTAAAATTTCCAGCTAAGGCTAAGACTACTGTCTGAAACCCCAGAAGGTCACTGTCCAGATATACTGAACTGGGCCAATGGCTCGCTTCAGTATAAAAGCAATGGCTGCTTTCTGTGTTCCCAGAACAAAGGTTAAATTCCTTGAGACTATCAAGAAATGTCCACTTCATCTTCATACAAAGACACAGTGCACTGATGCAAATTCCTGTAGGATACCAAGGATGATCTGAAAACCTCAAGACGGATTTCTTTTTAAACAACATGCTTACTCAGAAAGTGACACACAGTTTGATCAGATGGCTTGGCAAACAAAGAACTGTATATAGTAGATATATCTCTACTACAAATATTTCTTCTGTCCTGAACGAAAGAAAGAAACATTTTGACATTCACTGCTCCCTCATATTATATTACAAATAACTATTCAGTTGCAGCAGAGTATTATACAGATCTTCTTCTTGTGTTGATAATGTCAGTATATGCATAGATTCATGTAATAAGGTAAGAAACACAGGTCCTCCCACCATATCCACCGTATCAGTAACCATGGTTTCACTTAAACGTGGCAGGGGGAGAAACGGTCTCTCTAGGCATCTGGAGGATCGCTTTAGATATTTGGAGGTCCTTCATGTGCCTAGAGAGGTGTAATCTTCAGTTATTTTCTAGGTCCTCCACTGCGATTCTGTGGTATTCTATGGTGGTTCACTATTATCCACAATTTCATTTAAAAAGTCTAGGAACATAGATGCTTACTCAGGGCAACCTGTAGTGTGTAACTAGATAAAAACACTGCAAAGTAGTACCAACTGAGTGTGTACTGCATCATATTGCTTTTCCTGCATATAGCCTGCTACATAAGCTTCTGGACCAAATTCTAAATCAGATAAACAAGGATTTCTGACAAAGATAAATTAAATTAAACGTTTTAGAAAATCAAGGCATCGGCTAAATTTAGATCCTGCTTTCCTGCCCCAAAATGGCACTCAATGTGAACAAAAAATATTTAATAAATTCTAAATGAAAGCAGATACTATTAAAATGCAACAGATTTCAAAAACACACCAAGAGACAAAATCAGTCAGAAAAACCTCTTTCAGCAACAGCCCAGCTTAGAAGTTAAAAGCCTGTCTAAAAAGAAAAAATGATATTTGACTGCCAGCGGAAGCACAACAGAGATGGTGGCTTCCCAGTCTCCCTTGGCAGGCAATTCCAGAGCCTAAGAGCAGTCACCAAATATACATCCTAGTGTGGTAGGACTGAGAGAAGTACTTCTGCAAGGTCCTTAAAACTTAAAAAGACTCATAAGGGTGAATGTGGTCTTTCAGAGAGTCTGATTCCAAGTCATATAGAGCATAAACAGCATTTTCCCTGTGCAGTTCTATGCCATAAAGCGGCCAACTTTACACTAAAACAAAGAACCAGAAGGTATTGGCCCATAATTCTGGAATCTGATATGCAATCATTAGCATATACATGTTTACGCATGTTTTTTAAGATATGGATATCTACTGGCTACATACAGAATATACAATTTTAAGAAGTAACGTGGATGGTGAGTGGAGAACCTAATAAACATCCATGTATTTGTGCAAGCTCAAAAGCTTCACAACACAGTACAACCCCCTCCTAACCCAAAGAAAAATCTGCTGAAGTATGCAGCAGCCTTCCCCTAATCTTGGTGCATTTCAGATGTTTTGAACTACAGCTGCTATGATCCAGAACGGCCATATAGGCTCTGCAGTTCAAAACATTTTAAAGTTACCTTATTGAGGAAAGCTGGTATTGTATTATGGTCCATTGACAGTTAATATAAACCAGGAGAACACCACTACAGATCAGTTTAATTCCTAAAGAAAGAAAATTCCAATAATGGAAGAGGAGATTCAACAAAATGCTAACTTTCCACACAAAGAAACCAAAATACAGAATGCTAGTAATAAATAATCAGAAAGAGCTCAAAGGATGAAGTAGCAGATCCCCCACCCCACACACTTCTGATGTACAGTCAGCCCTCCATATCCATGGATTCAAGCATCCAGAGCTTGAAAATATTCAAAAACAATATAAATTCCAAAAAGCAAACCTTGATTTTGCCATTTGATATAAGGGACACCATTTTACTATGCCACTGTATTTAATGGGACTTGAGCATCCACGGATTTTGGTATCCATCGGGGGGGGGGGGGGAGTGTCCTGGAACCAAACCCTAATGAATACCAAAGGACCACTGTATTATATACAAATAAACTGGTGGTGTCATATTTAAAAAACAGTCAAGAGAAGTAGCTGTGATAGAAATAGCTACGATATTTTGAATTTTTTTATTTTTTTTTTTACATTTTAAGCTTTACATATGAAGGGAAAAGAATCACTTGATAGCATTCTTACAGGCAACTAATGAAAGGGAATGGAATAAGCAAGCACAATCATAACCTGTAACCTTTACCTTCTTTCTTAGGTTAACCTAAGCATAAATGTTATAACAACTGTGCTGCAAATCCTCCTGTTCTATCCGGTTAATTTTTGCAAACTTTAGAACCTACCCAACTCCTTCTAATCTAACCTATCCAAGTACAAGAACACAGATTCAAATATAATTAATTCAGTCAAATTATGTCCCCAAAAAAGGGTGTGAAAAAAACAAATCGGCAAAGCATCTTAATATTTCATTAATTTCACAGTCACAATCTAGGTGCAATATCTTCTACCTCCAACTCCAAACACACAATTATGAATTCAAATGCAGGTTACCTATGAAGGCCCTCAGATTTCATGGGGAAAGTAATTTCACATCTGGGTGACACACATGTAGGTATACATTAATGGCCTAATCCTATGCATGTTTTCTCAGAAGTAAGCCTCAAAGAACAGATGGAGTCTATCACTTCCAAATGTATGTACAGGATTCTGAGCTAAAACTTACGTAAGTCTTGGGGCACAATCTCCAAGAAATAACAACTTTGGGAAAGGCAAAAAGTGAAACAAGTGGGGCAAAAAGTGGAACAAGCTCAGAAGATGGCATGAGGAAGAAAACCAAATATTTGACAAGATGAAAGGAGAGCAGAGAGAGCATATTAGGCATAGAGAAAATGTATTCGATAACTTTTAAGATGCTATCCAATCTAGAAAGAAGCAAGGGTGAAGAAAACTTGCTTTGACTTTTTGATTTACCAATTTTGCTAAGTAATACATGCTAAGTAACATTACTTTCCACCACGTTTTAACTTCATTGGCAGCTCAAAAACCCATCGGTTATGAACTTGCCTGATTTTAACTGATTTTTATATCCTTCAGAAAAAGGATCACCGCTGTAATAGTCAAATCTAATCCATGGTTGACAAAATGGAAGGTCCATGTGAAAACCAAACAGCTTTTCCACAAAACAAGATTTGCAGGGGAAAGGATGAACAGATTGGAGATGGGGACAGAACTAACATCATCAAGACAAGCTGCTCAAAAGGACTGTGGAGAGGGGAGAAATTTCATTGTTCAGAAGGCAGACCTTTAGGTGACACCAGTATTGCTAGGCATGTTGAGTAAAGCCTGGAGAAAATACGACAGTGAGGAAACTGGAGAGGAGGTCAGATGAAGCTCTTGATGGAGAATGCAGATTGGGATATGAGGGCAGAGGACACACACACATACACCATGTCAAGGTTGATGGACTGTTGTTGTGTGCCTTCATGTCACTATTTATGGCAATCCTATTACGGGGTTTAATTGGCAAGATGTATTGTCAATGCGTCCCTTAGGGAAGGTTTTGTTCCATCTTGCCTAAAGTAAGTGGCGGTTAGGCCGCTTCTGAAAAAAACTTCCCTGGATCCCCTCAATAGGAATAACTAAAGGCCAGTCTCTCTACTACTGTACCTTTTTTAAGCAAAGTGATAGAGAGGGCAGTTGCTTTTCAACTCCAAGCTGTCTTGGAAGAAACCGATTATCTAGATCAGGGGCAGGCAACCTTTCCCCTTTAAGGGCCGAGGGACTTCAGCTCCCAGAAGCCTCAGCCATGTTGGCCAATAGTCCCATGTTGGCCAATAGCTCCTGGGATTCTGGGAGCTGAAGTCCCTCGGCCCTTAAAGGGGAAAGGTTGCCTACCCCTGATCTAGATCCATTTCAAACTGGCTTTAGGACAGGATATGGCAGGGGTAGGCAACCTTTCCCCTTTAAGGGCCGAGGGACTTCAGCTCCCAGAAGCCTCAGCCATGTTGGCCAATAGTCCCATGTTGTCCAATAGCTCCTGGGATTCTGGGAGCTGAAGTCCCTCGGCCTTTAAAGGGGAAAGGTTGCCTACCCCTGGGATATGGAGTTGAGACTGTCATGGTTGCTCTGGCTGATGACCTTCACCTGGGCATTGACAGAGGTAGTATGATCCTGTTGGACCTCTCAGCAGCTTTTGACACAATAGCTCATACCATCCTTTTGGATTGCCTGAGAGGGTTAGGAATTGGAGGCACTGCATTGCAGTGGTTCCGTTCCTTCTTCTTGGGCAGATCTCAGAGGGTGAGGCTCGGGGACAGTTGCTCTACAAGAATAGATTAATAGATTAATTGTGGCGTCCCTCAGGGTGCCATCCTGTCCCCGATGCTATTTAATATATATATGAAGCTGCTGGGAGAGATCATTCGGAGACATGGGGCACAGTGTTATCAGTACGCTGATAACACCCAGATATATTTCTCCATGTCTCCATTATCAGCTTCTACTTCAGATGGCGTCTCTCCTCTCAATGACTGTCTTAACGCAGTAATGGACTGGATGAGGAAAAACAGATTGAGACTGAATCCAGACAAAATGGAGGTACTAACAGTTATGGGCCCAAAACCAGGTATGGGAATACAACTGCCGGTCCTAGATGGCGTCACACTCTCCTCCAAGGACTGTGTTTGCAGTCTGGGGGTGCCCCTAGATCCGTCGCTCCAGATGTCAAATCAGATAAATGCAACAGTTAGGAGCACCTGTTATCAGCTTCGGCTGATACGCCAGCTGAGCTCCTGCCTCAAAACTAAGGATCTTGAAAATGGTACATGCACTGGTAGTCTCTCGTCTTGATTTCTATAATGTGCTCTACGTGGGGCTACCCTTGTGCTTGACCCGGAATCTTTAATTAGTTCAGAATATGGCAGACAGGCTGGTCTCGGGAACATCTAGGAGAGACCATATAACACCTGTGCTAAAATCACTCCACTGGCAGCCTATTAGTTTCTGGGCACAGTACAAGGTGTTGGTTATGACCTTTAAAGCCCTACACGGCTTGGGTCCAACCTATCTCCGGGACCACCTCCTTCCGTATGATCCACCCCGCGCACTCCGATCCTCTGGGAGGAATTTGCTACAGCCTATGAAAACGAGGCTGTCGACAACCTCCCAGAGGACCTTCTCTGCTACCACTCCCAGATTATGGAATGGCCTGCTGGACGAAATCCGTCTTATTACCACCTTAAACAGCTTCAAAAAGGCTGTTAAGACAAATCTCTTCCAGCAGGCCTTTCCTGAATAATTATCCCGGCCCAAGAGTTAGCTAATTCCTCTCCCTTTCCACATTGCTGCTGTTGTGATGCTTTTTGTTTTATGTTGTGATTTATTTTAAAATATTTTTAATTTTCTAAGTTTAATATTTTTAAGGGGTGGGTGGGCTTTGGAGTTGTATGTATTTTATTGTAGTTTTAATTGTTGTAAGACGCCCCGATTCGCTGCAGAGGGACACAATAGAAATTATTATTATTATTATTATTATTATTATTATTATTATTCAGAGGGGGGATTACCTTTGCCCCCTTTGTGGCTGAGAGACTGTGACTTGACCAAGGTTGCCCAGTGGGTTTCCATGCCTGAGCAGGGATTCGAATCCTAGTCTTTAGTTGTGATCCAATACTCAAACCACCCCACTCTGGCTCTCTTGATAGATGGTGAAGGTATTTAAATTAGGGTAATTCTCAGAGCGGGGGGGGGGGGGGGAGAGCCAATAGACTTAGCATTCATTTCCCTGGCAAGCAAAATTATGCTCAAAATTCTACAGAACAGACTCCAACCATACATGGAGAGCGAAATCCCAGAGGTGCAAACAGGATTCAGGAAAGGAAGAGGAACAAGGGACCATGCTGCAAACATATGATGGCTAACAGAGTGCACCAAGGAATCCAAGAAGAAAATAAGCAATTGCTTTATAAACTATAGCAAAGCCTTTGACTGCATAGACCACGAAAAGCTATGGAATGCTCTTAGAGACATGTGAGAGTCACTGAGTTTGATAGTCTTGATGCTAAATCTGTACTTAGGGACAAGAGGCTACTATTAGAACAGAATATGGAGAAATGGAAAGGTTCCCAATCGGCAAAGGGGCCAGGCCAGGCTGCATTTTATCACCCTATTTATTCGACTTGTATGCAGAAACTATCATATAAAGTGCAGGTTTAGGCTCAAAAAGAGGAGAAGTGGAAATACGGGGAAGGAACATCAACCACCTAAGACCATCTAACCTATGACCATCTAACCATCAACCATCTAACCTACGCCCCCCCGGGCCGGTTCTGGCCCAGGTCGCCGGACTTACCGGCCCAGGCGGACCCCTGCTGCCACCGCGCGTTTTAGCCTCCATGTGGCTGCGTGCGCCACGGCCGCTATTTTGATTTCCAAAATGGCGGCCATGACGCGTTTGCGCATGCACAGGAGTACTGCGCATGCGCAAATGAGTCGTGGCCGCCATTTTGGAAATCAAAATGGCGGCTGCGGCATGTGCAGCGGCGGTGGCAGCTGCGGGGGCGTGCGGGGGCGCTGGCGGGGGTGCGCGGCAGGGGGTGCGCATGCGCGCTCATGAGTGCGCATGCCGCCATTCCCCCCTCCTCGGCCCGGCGGAGAGGAGGACTTCGGAGGCCCAGTGCTCAAAAAGGTTGCCTACCCCTGATCTAAGATATGCGGATGACACCATACTAGTCGTAGAAAACATCACAAACGTGGAACAATTACAGTACTCTGATTCTGTACTGTACTAAACAAAGTCAAAGACGAAAATACAAAAGCAGGCCTACTTCTAAACATAAAACAAAAATAAATACAAGTAATAACATAGGATCTACATAAATTCAATCTAGATAATGAGGAAATCTAAATAGTGAAAGATTTCCCATACCCTGGATCAAACATTGATCAGAAGGAAGACTGGAAAGCCAAAGATTGGGAATGGGAAGGGCAGCAATCAAAGAACTAGACAAGATCCTAAAGTGTAAAGATATACAACTGAACACTAAAGTTAGAATAATCTGGTCCATTGTATTCCACATCAGTATGTGCAGACGTGAGAACTGGACAGTGAAGAAAGTGAATAAAAGAAAATCAACTCATTTGAGATGTGGTGTGGGAAAAGAGTGCTGAGAATACTGTGGACAGCCAAAAAGACAAACAAATGGGTCCTTGAACAGATCAAAGCAGACCTCTCCCTGAAAGCCAAGATGTTGAAACTGAGGTTACTGTACTCTGGACGTATCATAAGAAGACATGAATCATTAAAAAACCCAATTATGCTGGGAAAGGTAGAAGGGAATAGAAAGAGGGGAAAACATGCAGCCTCTCTTTTAAAACCTCTAAAGAAGGGGACTCCACCACACTCAGAGGCAGCGTATTCCACTACTGAAAAACTCTTAGGGCCTTTACAGACTGCCAGAAATAATGCAGTTTGAGGCCACTTTAACTGTCCTGGCTCATTGCTAGGGAATCATGGGAATTGTATTTTTTTCTGGGACATTGAGCCTTCTCTGTCAGAGAGCTCTGGTGCCACAATAAACTACAGTTCCCATGATCCCTTAGCACTGAGCCAGGACAGTTGAAGTGGCCTCACGCTGCATTATTTCTGGCAGTCTGTAAAGGCCCTAACAAAGTAAGGTAAAACACATCAGTTAAAATACACATCAATTTAAAAGGACAAATAAGATATACACTTATTGAAACAATCCACATTTAAAATTTATTATTTAAAATTCACAATTTTAAAATCATCTGGATAAGCTTGCTGGAAGAGACTGCTCTTCAACGCTCTTTTAAATTCAGACAGCGTATTCAGCAGATCATTCCACAGTCTAGGGGTGGCTGAAGAAAAAAGTCCTCTGGATGACTGCTTCGAACCTAATCCTGGCTGACTGGAATAAATGATAGATACAGGGGCTAAGAAATGTCTCTCAGCCACAGGGTCACCATGAGGATAACAGGAAGGCTATTAACAACAGCAACAACAAGCTGGAGAAGAGTGTTAAGGATACTGTGGACAAACAAATGGGTCCTTGAGAAGATCAAGCCTGAACTCTCCCTGAAAGCCAAGATGATCAAACTGAGGCGGTCATATTTTGGCCACATCATGAGAAGGCACGACTCACTAGAAAAGACAATGATGCTGGGCAAAGTAGAAGGTAGTAGTAGAAAGAGAGGAAGACCAGATGTATAGACTCTATCAGGGAGTTCATAGGACTGAAATTACAGCACCAGGGCAGTGGAGGACAGGAGATCTTGGAGGTGTCTCATACAAAGGGTCACTCTAAGGACGTTATCACACGCGGGTCTCAAAGCGGCAAGAAAGCGGTATGGAATCAATCCAGAACTATACCAGTATAGACCCCACAAGACGGAAATGGCTATCAGACGCAACTAGCATCATTGCGCAATTAACGATACCGCGATAGATGCGCTCCTGGGAACCGTATCTGCCGTTCACACACAAGTGAGAAGATCCCCTCCAGAACCCAGCAAGGATGTTCTTGCTGCCCGATCAAAACAGGAAGTACACGTCATAAGATGCTTCCTCACAGATCCATGGGAAATAGCGCGGGGAACCATGGGTCATGTCGGGGAAATGCTCCACGATACGTATCTCGTGATCAGACATACGGCGAAAGCGGTATTATTGTGGTATCATTCTGGTCGCGCAATTGTAATTCCCCAAGAAACCGGCATTCAAAAGATCGGGGATGATGCCGCATTGGGACGGGGTTGGGACGGGGTTCTGTGCGACGTCGTGTGAACACACGGGAAAAAGAACCGCAATGGGACGGGATTGGGTGTGGATTCTTTCTGCTTTAGGCCCCGTGTGATAACGTCCTAAGTCAGGGCCCACTCAAGGGCAGTTCACAACAACAACAACAACAAAGTTACTAAGGGTAAATAAACAATAGATTTGGACATGGAAGGTTTCAGGAAAGCAAAAAATTGGGTGGGACTAGAGGACAATTTCAAGGGTTCAAAGATTTCCTACTGGGGGTCAATGCCCTCATCCTCCCTCTTCTTCAGAACGGCTATTGTTGTGAGTTACGTGAATACAAACCCCTTACATCTGCCATTCAGTTTCCATACTCAGGTCTGTGGATCTAGGGCTGCATCCACACTGCAGCAGTATCCTGGCTTGACACCGCTTTAAATGCCCTGAGCTCAATGCTAGGGAATTCTGGGAACTGTTGTGGCCCCAGAGCCGAGCTACCCTGGTTTGTCACCGCTTTACCCACCCTGGACTCAATGCTAGGGAATTCTGGGAATTGGAGTCTGCTGTGGCCCCAGAGCAGAGCTAACTTGGTTTGTCACCGCTTTAACCGTCTTGGGCTCAATGCTAGGGAATTCTGGGAACTGAAGTCTGTTGTGGCCCCAGAGCCGAGCTAACCCAGCTTGACTCCGCTTTAACCGCCCTGGGCTCAATGCCAGGGAATTCTGAGGCCACAACAGACTCCAATTCCCAGAATTCCCTACCATTGAGCCCAAGCCGGTTAAAGCTGAGTCAAACTGGGTAATTACTGCAGTGTGGACGCAGCCCTAGATTTACCTGAAGTGTTTGAAACCAGGTTTCCCAGCACTGCGAACTCTTTCTACGCTAAAGACAGAGGAAGAAAAACAGAGGATGAATATAATAATAATCATAATAATACAAAACAAGGCCACTCCAGGCGGAAGGAGGTGACTCCCCGGCCCCCTTTTTTGTCTTTAAAATTAGGACTAACGAAGAAAGGGAGGCCAATAAAGGGACGCCTAGAGCCCTGAAGAGGGAAGAGGAGGAGGAAACGGAGGCAAGGAAGGAAGGAAGGAAGGAAGGGGCTCCTCTTCTTGGCCGAAGGAGGGAAGAAGGAAAAGACGAGAGCAGGAGCCTGAGGAGAAAGGCAGCCTAGGCGGAGGGAGGGAGGGAGGGAGGGCGCGAGCGCAGCGTCGGTCTCTTTCTCCTCACCCTCAGCTCCTCGAAATCCGCCATTTTCTAACCGCTGCCGCCGCCACCATCCTGCACGCTCCCAGCGCCCCCGCTCCAGTCACGTGACGTCAGGGGCGGGGTCTGGACGGAGCCACGCCCCCTCTTCTTTCCCCGCGCGGGGGGGGGGGAGGGCCGTTAAGGAGGAGGTCTTTACTCTCAGGCCTCCCTCAGGGAGGACTTTTTTCCTCAGATGTTCTCACTCACCAGGCCTTTCCGTTACTCGGTACGGTCCAAAACACACTGCAGAAGTAGCCCAGTTTGAGACCGCTTTAACTACCCTGGCTCTGTGCTATACATAGATATATATATAGATATATATAGATATATACACACAGGGGTAGGCAACCTTTCCCCTTTAAGGGCCGAGGGACTTCAGCTCCCAGAATCCCAGGAGCTATTGGCCAACATGGGACTATTGGCCAACATGGCTGAGGCTTCTGGGAGCTGGAGTCCCTCGGCCCTTAAAGGGGAAAGGTTGCCTACCCCTGTGTGTATATATATATATATATATATATGTGTGAGACATTGAGCTTTCTCTGTCAGAGAGAGTTCTGGCGCCATAATAATAGTAATAGCAAGAACATTTCAATACCAGTTGTTCTATTGCCACAGTAAACTACAATTCCCATATGTGTGTGTGTGTATATATATATATATATATTCACCCCACCCATATATATGAGATACTGAGCCTTCTCTGTCAAAGAGGGCTCTGGTGTCACAATCATAGCAATAGCAATTCTATACCACAGTTGTTCTATTGGTACAGGAAATTACAATTCCCCCCATATATATATATATATATATCCCTCATATATATGAGACATTGAACCTCCTCTGTCAGACAGAGCTCTGGTGTCACAATAATATGAGTAGCAAGTAAATTTCTATACCTCAATTGGTCTATTGCCCAGTAAACTACAATTCCCCCATATATATATATATATATATATATATATATGTTGGAATATGGATGGGATATACAGTCAAAGTAGAAATGTAGAGATGTGTGTGTGAAAATTTCTCATGGGAACAGTAAAGAAAAACACAGAGGACTCGGCTAGCAGGTGGTTTGAAGTCATAATATGTGCCCACAGTACAGAATAATAAAAACACTTTGAGCCTGAGAACATGATGTTAACAGATAAACATATGAGCTCATCCAGTTCTCATGAGAACTAGGTCACACACAGCTATAGGCTGGGATACAGCAGATCATCCAAAAGGTGGAGTATGGCAAGGGCCAGTAGTTCCTTTGTTCACCTTTGTTTATATATACTTGCTATGTGTTCTTTTGAACCAGAACTGGAACTATTCTATTGCTAATGCTGTAATTCTATAGCAACATCTACAAGATGTGATCCTATAGTCTTTTGCCATCAACAGCATGGATTATATATATTTTTTCTTTTCCGGTTTTCTTTATAGAACAATAAAGCTTTAATTTAGATTTACAAAATGTGTCTTCATAGAAATAATATTTCCAAGATGGCTGGGGAAGGAAACTGGTTCCTAAACTCTGCTACATTTCAATCACTTCACATCCAAATTGCAAAAAGCGTGGGATGAGTCCTTCCTGAATCTTCTTTTGCGAAGAAAAGCCAGAGAGAGAGAGAGAGAGATCCAAATTCCACAATATATCCCCCTCATATATATGAGCCATTGAACCTCCTCTGTCAGAGAGAGCTCTGGTATCACAATAATATGAGTAGCAAGTAAACTACAATTCCCATATATATATATATATATATATATATATATTCCCCCCATATATGTGAGACATTGAACCTTCTCTGTCAAAGAAGGCTCTGGTATCACAATAATAGCAATCACAAGTACATTTCTATACCACAATTGTTCTATTGCCACAGTAAACTACAATACCCACACACACACACACACACACATATATTCTATTGACATATTGACAGAGTCAGCTTTATTGCTCACCAACATATGTCAACAGATATGGAAAACAAAACGATGGCCAACAGATTGGAAGTGATCAATATACATCCCCATCCACAAAAAGGGAGACACAGAGACTGCAGCAACTATAGATAGACCCATAGCACTAATCTCCCATGCAAGCAAAATCATGCTCAAAATTCTACAACATAGACTCTAACCATACATGGAGAGAGAAATCCCAGAGGTCCAAGCAGGGTTCAGGAAAGGAAGAGGCACAAGGGACCACACTGCAAACATACTAATGGTGGCTAATGGAGCACACCAGGGGATTCCCAAAAGAAAATCAGTCTGTGCTTTATAGACTATAGCAAAGCCTTTGAAAGCATCGATCATGAAAGGCTATGGAATGCCCTTAAAGACATGGGAGTGCCAGCACATCTGATATTCCTGATGAGGAATCTGTACTCAGGACAAGAGGCTACTGTTAGAACAGAACATGGAGAAACAGAATGGTTCCCAATTGGCAAAGAGATCAGACAAGGTTGCATACTTTCACCCTGTCTGTTCAACTTGTATGCAGAACATATTATAAGAAAAGCAGGCTTGGACACAGAAGGAGAGGGAGTGAAAATGGGAAGAAGGAATATCAACAATCTAAGATATGCAGATGACACCATAGTACTAGCAGAAAACCTCCCAGACCTGGAAGGAAGATCAAAGAAGAAGTGCTAAGGCAGGCTTAATGTTGAACATAAAGAAAACAAAAATAATGACCACCGAGGACCTTCACAAGTTCAACCTAGATAATGAAGAAACAGAAATAGCAAAAGAATTCCCATACCTGGGATCAAACATTGATAGAAATGGGGACTGCAGTCAGGAAATCAGAAGAAGATTAAGAATGGGGAGGATGGCTATGAAAGAACTAGAAAAGATCCTAAAATACAAAGATATACAACTCGGCACAAAAGTTAGAATAAACAAGCCATTGTATTCCCAATTACCATGTATGGATGTGAGAGCTGGAGAGCTAAGAACGATGATAAGAGGAAAATCAATGCATTTGAGAGAATGTGGTGCTGAAGAAGAGTGCTGAGGATCCCAAGGACAGCCAAAGGACAAACAAATGGGTCTTAGAGCAGATCAAGCCAGAAACCTCCCTAGAAGCCAAGATGACCAAACTGAGACTGTCGTACTTTGGACACATCATGAGAAGAGAGGATTCTTTGGAAAAGACAATAATGCTGGGGAAAGTGGAGGGAAGTCGGAAGAGAGGAAGGCCCCATGCCAGATGGATGGACTCTATTAAGGAGGTCACTTTGGGTACTAAGGGGTTGCAGTTTTTGCTTTTATCTTTTGGTCTTTTTCATCTTTTCAGTTGTAGTAAATTTGGGCCCTGATGAGGAGACAATTGTTCTGATAGCCTTGCCAAGAGTTATTCAGACAGTGGAAACAATCCCGGTACAATCTGGGATGAATCTTTGTTGTTCACATGTATTTTAAATTCACCCTGAGTAAGTGGGGCGGAGGGGGCTGCCAAAACCCCAACTTAACCCAGGATAATCAATCTTGGTTTTCCCCCTTGAATTTTCCTAAAAAATTCACATTATCGGCTGGGATTTGTAGTATAGAGAGGGGCATTTAGTATTCTTAGCCAGAGAGCTCTTGTGTGTGAAGCCTATGGGCCTTTGCAGACTGCTAGAAATAGTGCAAATTGAGTCCACTTTAAGGGTTAGGGTTAAGGAATCATGGGAACTGTATTTTATTGTGGCACCAGAGTTCTCTGACAGAGAAGGCTCAATGTCTCAGAAAAAAAATAATTCCCATGATTCCCTAGCACTAACCTGAACCCTTCAAGTGGACTCAATTTGCACTATTTCTAACAGTCTGCAAAGGCCCTATGTTAGCCAAATCTCTTCAGAGCTGGAGGGGGGGAGCTAGTCTGTTGTTGTCATTTGCTTTTTAGGTCCAAAACACACTGCAGCAATAACCCATTTTGAGGCTGCTTTAACTGCCCTGGCTCAATGCTAGGGAATTCTGGGAACTATAGTTTTGTGAGACACTGAGCCTTCTCTGTCAGAAAGCTCTGTCTCTGGTGACGCAACAAAATGCAGTTCCCAGGATTCCCTAACACTGAGTCAGGGCAGTTAAAATGGTCTCAAACCGGATTATTTCCGCAGTATGTTCTGGACCATAGTCAATTCTGACTTATGGTAACACAATCACATGGTTTTCATGGCATGTTTCATCGTTAGAAGGTTGTTTTTTCCATTGCCATCCTCTGAGGTTGAGAGAGTGTGACTTGCCCAAGGTCACCTAGTGGGTCTACATGGCAGAGGCAGGATTTAACTCTGGTCTCCAGAGCCCAAAGCTCAAATTATTAGGCCAGACTGTCTCAGAAAACTAAACTACAAACCCCAGAATGCCACAGGAGGCAGCCATAGCAGTTAAACTGGAAAAATAATGCTATAACAGTGTAGTGTGATACTGCCCTGATTAACTTCTGTTGGAATAGCTGAGCTGCCCTGCAATGCTGAGTCAGCAAAAAAGACTGCCTTCTAAGACTCCTAGGTCTCCTTTATGCTGAGTCAGCCAAAAATCACTCTATTAGCCAATAAGAGAGACGAAGGCGGGCTTGAAAGCACCCTCTTTCTGCGCTGATAGGTTAATATCATCATTCCTCTCACTGATTGGTCAATTCCTCTACAGTCCCCGTTTTTTCCTCTCACTACCTCGTGATTGGTCAGCCTTTCAACTCTCCCTGTGCCGCCCACTGATTGTTTCCTTACTCCGCCCCCAGCCTCTGATTGGCTCAATATCGTACACTCGAGGCCGCTGATTGGCTGATTTTTTTACACTGGCGAAAGCCGCCGCTGAAGGCCGTCCTGTTCGTGTTGGAACCGTAAACTCTGAAGGAAGGCAGGCTGGCCGGCTTTCTCTTTCTTCTTTAAATAACCCCATAACTATGGAGCTAACTTATAAGACGTTGAAAACGACGCATCAGGTCAAGGAAGCGGTGAGTAGCGGGGGGGGGGGAGCCAGAGGCCTGGTTGTGTTGCCTTTCACCGTTACTATGACAACCGAAATAGCCGTGGTCTGTGCGCATGCGCTTTGTTAAGCGCATGCGCAGTAGTACTATTGCATGTCTGAATGCCTGAGGGGAATTAAGTGTTGTTAGTACTAAGGTTTGGGTTTAAGCGCTCTCTGGGGCTGAATCTACACTGTAGAAATAACGCAGTTTGACACCACTTTTAAGTGCTGTAGCTCCAGCTTATGAGATCCTGGGATCTGTAGTTATACAAGGCCTTTAGCCTTCGCTCCCAAAGAGTGCTGGTGCCTCACAAAACTACAAATCCCAGGATACTGTGGATGAAGCCAGAACAGTGAAAGCTGTGTCAAACTGCGTTATTTCTACACCCAGAGACGGCTAAAGACCTGGTAAAACTACAGATCCCAGGATTCTGTGGCAGTGAATGCTGTATAAATGCACCCAGAGAAGGATAAAGAGCTCACAAACCTACAAATCCCAGGATTCTGTGGGATGGAGCCAGGGAAGTTAAAGTGGTGTCAAACTGTGTTATTTCTACAATGTAGATGCACCCAGAGAAGGATAAAGACCTGATAAAACTATAGATCCCAGGATTCTGTGGCAGTTAAAGCTGTGTCAAACTGCATTATTTCTACACCCAGAGACGGCTAAAGACCTAGCAAAACTACAGATCCCAGAATTCTGTGGCAGTGAAAGCTGTGTAAATGCACCCAGAGAAGGATAAAGAGCTCACAAAACTACAAATCCCAGGATTCTGTGGGATGGAGCCAGGGCAGGTAAAGAGGTGTCAAACTGCATTATTTCTACAGTGTAAATGCACGCAGAGAAGGCTAAAGACCTGGTAAAACTACAGATCCCAGAATTCTGTGGCAGTTAAAACTGTGTCAATGCACGCAGAGAAGGATAAAGAGCTCACAAAATTACAAATCCCAGGATTTTGTAGAATAGAGCCAGGGCAGCTAAAGCGGTATCAAACTGCCTTATTTCTACAGTGTAGGAGCCCTCTTCACAGCTATTATGTAACAATTGGTTGCTGGCTGTTTTATTTAAAATAGTGTCTTTAAAGCTCCAATAAAAATGCTAATGAGGGGGAGGTGAGGGGCCAAACAAGGAAGAACTGACAGGACCCATGATACATTTTAGCACGAGGTTTTGTGGCTTTGTCCACTTCCTCAGCTGCATTGGGTGCTGCTAGGTTTCTTCCCCTGGCCTGCTTTCCCTTTGTGCACATAAAGAGATTCCCATTCCAATGTATGCTCAGCATTTCACAGATAAAAGAAGGACCCATGTGGCCAGACAAGATTGGAGTATGGTCAAAATGGCACTGTTACCAATGAGGAAGAACAAACAAGTAAGGAGAGGCTGCAGCAGTTTGCTTTTGCCTGAGCCTACTGGGAAGATTGAGATTGCACACCCTCCTTTGCTACCTGAGTGCAAACTACTTTTGCACTTAGACTCATTGAATAATAAGAGTAGGAACAGACCACAAGGGCCATCCTGTCCAACCCGCTGCCATGCAGGAATACACAACCAAAGCACCCCTGACAGATGGCCATCCAGCCTCTGTTTAAAAACCTCCAAAGAAGGAGACTCCACCACACTTCAGGGCAGCGCATTCCACTATCAAAAAGCTCTTACTGTTAGGAAGTTTTTTCCTAATGTTGAGGTGGAATCTCTTTTCCTGGAGCTTACATCCATTGTTCTGGGTCCTAGTCTCTGGAGCTGCAGAAAACAAGCTTGCTCCATCCTCAGTACAACATCCTTTCAAATATTTAAACATGGCTATCATGTCCCCTCTTATCCTTCTCTAGGCACTTGTAGTCTCTTCCAATTCTGTTATTATAAACAAAGGAAGTCGGTCTAAACATTTACTTTTCAGGCTTATTTCAATTTATTTAAAGATTTTGATTATTAGTATGTGCTATTTGGTAAGTGAGAGCTAATGTGGTGTAGAATCATAGAATCATCAAGTTGGAAGAAGTCACTTATGCTTGTTTACTCAGAAGAAATCCCTACTATCTTTATTGGTCGTTTGTGGTCCAAAACACATTGCAGAAATAATCCAGTCTAAGACTGCTTGAACTGCCCTGGCTCAGTGCTAGGGAATCCTGGGAATTGTAGTTTCTTGTGGAGTTCCCAGAATTCCATAGCATGGAGCCGGGGCAGTTCAAGCGGTCACAGACTGGATTATTCCTGAAGTGTGTTTTGGACCTTTCTGACTAATGCCCTCTATAACTTAATCCACTAACTGGTCACTGAATTTTGGTGGACAGCCTTATGGAAACTGAGTCTCTAAGCAGAGTCACAATTGAATAGTATTATTTCCATTTTGTAATTATGGATTTAACAGCACTCTATTCTTTATTCTGAGGCTATGCGACACTGGAATTACACATAGGTAGATTTAATTCAACTACTTTTGTGACCTCTATATTTCGGTATGTGCACAGTAAAGGGGTTAAATATGTATGCAACCAACAAGTGCCAGTTTGTTTTTATTAACTTAATGCTTGCGCCACAATAAAAATACATTGCCCATTCACAGTGGTGTCTCTTGTACATCAAGTGTTAACAATGCCAATTACCGTATTTTTCGCCATATAAGGCGCTCCGGCATATTAGGCGCACCCAATTTTAAAGGAAGAAAATCCAAGAAAAAAGGATTCCTCCCTTTAGCCGGAGGCCGGTTGTTCAATGGGCTGGTGCTGGGATTGGAGAACTTCTCCGATCCCAGCACCAGCCCATTGAACTGAGGTCGCGGGGGGAAGGAGGGCTCCCCCCGGCCTCAGTCTTTCAATGAGCTGGTGCCGGGATCGCTTCGATCCCGGCACCAGCCGATTCCAAGACTGAGGCCGGGGGGGAAGGAGGG
Organism: Phrynosoma blainvillii; assembly: GCA_026167975.1. Lineage (NCBI taxonomy): Eukaryota > Metazoa > Chordata > Lepidosauria > Squamata > Phrynosomatidae > Phrynosoma > Phrynosoma blainvillii. The sequence goes on from JANUYF010000002.1 coordinate 19,683,706, forward strand.
CTCCTTCTCCCCCCGGCCTCAGTCTTTCAATGGGCTGGCGCCGGGATCGCTTCGATCCCGGCACCAGCCGATTCCAAGACTGGGGCCGCGGGGAGAAGGAGCCCTCCTTCTCCCCGTGGCCTCAGTCTTTCAATCGGCTGGCGCCGGGATCGCTTCGATCTCAGCACCAGTCCATTCAAAGACTGAGGTCGCGGGGGGAAGGAGGGCTCCTTCTCCCCGCGGCCTCGGCCCTTCGCCCTATAGGGCGCACTCACTTCCCCACGCACATTTAGGGGAAGAAAAAGTGCGTGTTATAGGGCGAAAAATACGGTAAATCTATTTTGACTCTAGTTTCTCCACAAATTCTGGAGATGTCAGGATGGGATGAATACAGTGGGCCCTCCACATTCAGTGTGATTAGGGGCACATTGTAAGACCCCTGTGAAAGTAGAAACACCACAAAAAAAAGGGGGGGGGAACTATTTTTTTTTACCTGGGAGAACACTTATCTAGGAATTTGTAGGTCCTCCAGTGCAACTCTATGATCAACGCCTGCCACAGGTTGACCATAGAACTGTGCTGGAGGACCTACTATTATTATTATTTTCTTATATTCCTCCTTTCTCCCAGTATAGGGATTCAAGGTGAGGAGCACCTACAAGTTCCTAGAGAAGTGTTCTCTTTAGGAATCTCTTGGTCCTCCAGCATGATATCTGCAGATGTTGTCCATAGAGTTGAGCTGGAGGATCTTGAGATTTCTAGAGAGAACATATAAAGCAAATCCATGAATAATCAAAGCTGCAAATGTGGAGGGCCAACTGTACTTCTACAAGGCACCGTATATACCCATGTTGGTGAACCTGTGGCACGCGTGCCAGAGATGGCACGCAAAGCCATTTTCCCTGGAGGCAGAGTGGAAAAGAGGAGGAAAAGGCATGTGCCATAACAGCACCCATAAAAGATGCCCATCCAACCTCTGTTTAAAGAGCTCCTAAGAAAGAGGCCCCGCCACTCTCCCAAGCAGTCCTATTCCACTGTTGAACAGTTCTTATAGTAAACAAGTTCTTCCTAATGTTTAGGTGGAATCTCATTTCATGTAATACGAATTCACTGTTTTGTGTTTTAGTCTCTGGAGCAGGGGTAGGCAACCTTTTTGAGCTGGGGGCCGGGCTGCTGTCCCCCAGACAATTGGGGGGCCGAAGCACCAAAAATAAATGAATAAATAAATAAATAAATATTTAAAAATAAATTTAAAAAAATATGCATGCACTCTCTCGCAGCCCCAGAAAAGCCATGGCAAAACCCCTGTGGAGATTTTGCCAAGAAAACCCCAAGAACAAGTAATAACAACAATAATCAATATCATCATGGCGGGAGGCGGCGGCGGCGGCAGGACTGGCCTGGGGCCAGTCCAAAGGCTTCAGTGGGCCGCATCCGGCCCCCGGGCCTTAGGTTGCCTACCCCTGCTCTGGAGTAACAGAAGACATGTTTCCTCCATCTTCTACATCAGGGGTAGGCAACTTTTTCCTACCTGGGGCCGGTCCGCTAGTCCTGAGGTCTTCCGGCATACTGCGCATGTGCGAGCGAGTCGTGGCCACCATTTTGTTTTCCAAAATGGCGCCGTGACTCATTTGCGCATGCGTTGGAGTACTGCGCATGTGCAAATGAGTCACAGTGCCATTTTGGAAAACTGGCGACCGCGACACGTGAGGCGGCGGGGACGGCGGCAGGACTGGGCTGGGGCCGGTCCAAAGGCCTCGGGGGGCCAGATCCTATTCTACATGATTTCAGACATTTAAAAATGGCTATCATGTCATCTCTTGGTCCTCTCTTCACCAAGCTAGATATATGTTGTAGCTTTTCAATATCCTTCTCGAACGGTGGTGCTCAGAACTAGACACTCTATTCCAGATGAGGTCTGAGTAAGGCAGAAACACTACTTCTCTTGATCTAGACACTATGCTCCTCTTGATGCCACCTAGAATTGCATTGTTGCTGTTTTTTGGTCACTGCATCACACTGCTGACCTAGTGACAGTCTTCTAGCTGTTCCTCTCTGTGCCTGAATTTTCTGTCCATTCCCCTCTCCTGGAAGACAACAATGTGCATGCCACATAATCTGTCCTTATACTCAGCTAACCTGCTGTCTTAGGTGTGGTGGAGAACATTAACCTCTTACTAATGATACAGTAAGATTGAGTTGCCAGTCCAATCAGTTTAGGGATGTGGATTTGGCAGGGAGCACCATCATATATTTTGCCTCAGGCAATAAAATGTCATAGGCTGGCCCCATCCATGATTGTCTTCTGCTGCTCCAGAGAACAGGACCTGGAACAAAGGAGGAACTTCCTGACAGTAAGGGCTGTTTGACAGTGGAACACACTCCCTCGGAGATGGTGAAGTCTCCTCCTTTGGAGGTTTTTAAACAGAGGCTGGATGGCCATCAGTCAGGTATGCTTTGATTGGGAGTTCCTGCATGGCAGGGGTTGGACTGGATGACCCTTGTGGTATCTTCCAGCTCTGTGATTCTATGATAACTGGGCAACACACAAAATAGCATGTGGTGTCAATTCTCCAGGTCTTTATATGAGTGTACACAATCACACATATAAACCAGTCCATTTATTTTAACCAGTACTTGTAACATGATGAAACAAAAAGCAAAAGAGAATGCATTGCTTGGAAGGAAGGGAATTGGTATGTATTGGGAATATAACCCATCACAACCATGGCCCTTTAATTTTTGTTGTTTTACAAAAACGTGTTGCCTAGCTTTAATAAAAAGTTGGTAGACACACCGGTAGGAAACAGTAGCAAAGTTGGCCCTCCATATCCACGGATTCAATCATCCACTGCTTGAAAATATTAAAAAATGATATAGATTCCCAAGGGCAAACCTTGATTCTTGCCATTTTATATACGGGACACCATTTAATATGCTACTGTATATAATAGAACTTGAACATTTACGGATTTTGGTGTCCACAGGGTACAAAACCCCAGCGGATACCAAAAACTAGCTGTATTGTGCTGTACAAGTGAGACACATTTATTAATCCCTCTTTCATTTGGACTTGTAATGAGATATTTCATAGGACCCATGTGCCCTTTTGAAGATGGGAGGGTGTACCAAATTGACCAAAGATAAGTTGACATCAGAACCTTTCAAGATGAGGGGGAAAAGAACCTTGAGTAATTATCTGATTGTAATATTAAAACTTTGATTGCATGCTAATTCATCTTTTGGCAGCTGCAACAAAAACAATGTGTGGCATTTTAAGAAATGAATAATGTGCTCTGTATGCACTGAAGCTAATTAGGGAAGTACTTTCAGCATTTAAAACTAGCTCCTGTTTAAGTGCCTTAAGCTTTTATTAATTGTATGGACCAAAAACCCCTTATAGTAATTGAAAATTTAATTACACCCATTTTTTTTGTTTTTGTTCTAGGAATGGGAGCTTATTAAACTTTAAACACTTAACCATCTATTGAAATACCAATAGCTGTAAAGAGGGAGGCATTCTACATACCAATTAAAGAACCAAATGTAAATCACTATAAACCTAAACTGAATTTTAAGTAATGTTTTGCTTTTTTAAGTGCTTCTATTCTTTTAGACATGTACAAGATCTACCACTTCTGTGGAAAATGCTTGCAGTGTTTTTGACAGGTTTGTAGGCCTGCATTAACTCTGGTCTTTATATATATATATATATATATATATATATATATATATATATATATTCTTTTAAAAATTATCTAAGTACTATGCTCAGGATAAAGAAGCCATGCAAGTCAGCATGACTGTTGCTGATCTGCATGATTTATTCTGAGTGGAGATGCCTATGTAAGCTGTCTTGACAATGCAGGGAGTGCTTATCATAGACTAGAATGCTTTGCAGTAAACAAGAGCCAACATGGATACAGGTTTGGAAAGAAAAAGACCAAAATCAGCAAAAGGGACAGAATTAAATCCAAACTGAGGCATTTGCTGCTGGACTGTCCAAAGTTAAATTTCCTTCTCTCGGGACAGTTTCTCTCTCTCTCACACACACACACACACGATACACAGAGGCCAGAGGATCCTGCTGTAGATGGTGATGTGGGCAGAATCTGGGAAGCCCAGAGCAGTAATTTGTTCAGAGTTGGACTGAGTAGCTTCCTCAGAGGGTATGTAATTCAAATACAGAATTGGGTGTTTCACACCCAATTTTAGGGGATTGGACTAAATGACCCTTGAGATAACCTCTATGAGCAGCCCCTTCTGTTAATGCATATATTGGGTTCTTGCAGCACATTTATTATTAGCGAACTTGATACAGCTGTATAGTATGAGTGGACATGAACGAGATGCTTATTCATATATATTTGGCTTTCTAAATCCTGCCACCAGCATTGGCTTCTGCTGTCTATGAGACTGGTCACTAATAATCATGGTGCTTTGTTCCTCCTAGTAGATGTCTCTGTATCCCAGTGGTTCTCAGACCTTTTTACCGCTGTGACCCCCTTTACATTTACCTGTGGATGTCACCCCATCCCTACACTCAACACAGTGTATGAATAAAAATATTTTGTTTGTTTAGTGTACGGTAAGTATTTTCATTCACACATTTATGTATCTTTATATTTTAACATTTTCTTAAAAAATAACGTTCAAATTAGAACAGTTTTATTTAAATATATTCAACACCTAACTCATCACAAAATAATAATTTAGCTGTGGTCCCTAAGTTGTGAAACGCTCAGATCACCATCATTCTGCCCAGAAGAGAAAACTAGGTCCACAGTGTGTCCTGCAAATGGCGGCACCAGATATTACTTGGGACAGACCCATAGTTGTCATGGTGGACATGAAGCCCTCAGCTCCTCCTAACAGAGCAGTCTTTACATGGATGTTGAAGTCTCCCAGTACAACAAGGTGAGGGGACTCCAACACTGCTGCTGAGACTGTTGAGCAGTAAGGTGAATGATATACCAAGAGAATCCCTATTGTGTGTCAGCCACCAACCTTCAAAACATACACTTGAACCCAGCAGACTGTCAGATGGGGCACCTGGTGAGAGAGAAAGAATCCCACTGCCACAACAACTTCCCACCCTCAGGCTTCACCTGCTGTTGTACAGAGAATCCAGGTAGGCAACACTGAGAGAGGTTGACCCCTTCCCCCCAGTTTCATCCAGCCCTGTCTCCAAGTCAGGTCAGTATCCAGAATCAAGTCCTGGATCAAGGATGCTTCTCCATTTACCAACCTGGCATAGTGCAGCAGGATTTTCAGACCAGGAGACCTGTTGCCAAGGCTATCCAAACTATTTGAAGTAGAGAACAGCTTGAGTGTAACCAACACAATGTGGCTCTATAGGTTTTTGTGGGTTTTTCGGGCTGTGAGGCCGTGCTCTAGAAGAATTTATTCCTGACGTTTCACTTGCATCAGAGAATGGTGGTATGGAGGTGTGTTGGGTATATATACTGTGTTTCCCTAGTTGGCAGGAAGTAATATACATGTTAATCTGTGTTTTGGTCTGTTGGTGAATGGCAAGGCCTCAGGGTGGGAGGATATGCTAGGAGGATTTGTGTCTATTTAATTAGTGATCCATGCTGTGGCTCTCCCTATAGCCATGATAATAGGAATGTCTCCCCACACCATTTGTCTCTCTTCCCATCATTGTCATATTGGCTGCTCCCTGGGCTGCTTCTCCCTATGTACTCTCTGTGTAATATGTTATCTTTTGCCAGCAGGCAAGTTATTTAAAGATTTTTTTAAAATGCATTCTTCCCCCTACCTACCCAAAGGGGATGGCCCTCGTTCCCCCTGAAGTAGCTCCCTCAAAGGGACATTCCCCCTTTGGTGTCATTCCCTTTGGTGACAACCCTGACAGTGGTGGGCCTGCCACAACAGGGTCTCAGGCTTCTGTTGTTGTTAACTGCCTTCAAGTCAACTTCGATCCATAGTAACTCTATGTATGAGAGATCTTCATCATTCTGTCCTCAACCACCATTGCTCAGCTCCTGTAGACTCATGGTCATGGCCTCCCTAATTGAATCTATTAATCTAGAATGCAGTTTTCCTCTTCCTATTGCCCTCTATTTCCCAAGCATTATAGTCTTTTCTAGTGAGTCATTTCTTCTTATGATATGGCCTCAAACCCTTCAGGCAGTCAAGGATGGAAAATAACAAAAAAGAATGGTGACAGAAATAGGACCAGAACCCTGAATGCAAACGTATAACAACTTGTGTACGTGGATAAGAAAAATTACTATAATAATCAATGCAGTGAAATAGAAATTAACAACAAACAAGGAAGACTTTAGCAAGATCTGAGAAATCAAGGGAAATTTTAAGCCAAGAATGGGAATGCTATTTGACCAGCAGAGAAACATATTGCATGACCAAGAAGGAATAAAAAGACAAAATAAACAATATATCATAGAACTATATAAAAGGAATGAATTGCTGACAGATTCATTTATAAAAGGACCATATGAGGATGAGCCTCAAATTTTAAAAAGTAAAGTGAGAGCTATACTCATAATACTTGAGAGAACTAGAACACCAGGAACTGATGGCATACCAATAGAGCAAGCAACAGAGACAGAATTTTAACTAAGATATGTCAAAAAAATTGGAAAACAAAACAGTGGCCAACAGACTGGAAACACTCAGTATATTTTCCAGTCCCCAAGAAAGGAGATACCAGGAACTGCAGTAACCACAGAACTATTGCATTGGTTTCTCATGCAAGCAAGGTGATGCTTGAAAGTGTACAACTAAGACTCTTACCATATACAGAGCAAGAATTGCCAGATGTCCAAGCAGGGCTCAGGAAAGGAAGAGGCACTAGGGATCATATACCAGGCATGTGCTGGATAATGGACATTACTAAGGAGTTTCAAAAGAAGATCAGCCTGTGTTTTATAGACTATAGCAAAGTATTTGATTGTAAAGATCACGAGAAACAATGGCTTGCTCTTAAAGAAATGGGTGCACCACAACATTTGGTAGTCCTGATGTTCAATCTGTACTCATGACAAGAGGCTACTATTAGGACAGACTATGGAGAAATGAAATGGTTTCCAGTTGGAAAGGGGGTCAGGCAAGGCTGTATTCTATCACCCTGTCTCTTTAATTTGTATGCTGAGAACATCATATGAAAAGCAGGATTGGACTCAGAGACATGAAAACTGAAGGAAGGTAAGATATGCAGATGACACCATAATATGGGCAGAAAATTTCAAAGGTATGGAAAGATTAAAGAAGGTCAAGCCAGAAAGTGCAAAGGCAGATTTACAACTGAACATCAAGAAATTCTGGGATTTGTAGTTTTGTGAGACATTTAACCTTCTCTGTCAGAATGCTCTGATGTCACAATAAACTACAGTTCTCGGTTTCCCTAGCATTGAGCCAGGGCGGTTAAAGCAGTCTCAAACTGGATTATTTCTGCAATGTGTTTTGGACCTAAGATCTGGGGCTTCTAGAGAGAAACTCTGTTTTTTCAAAACTGTGCCCAAAAGAAAAATAGCTTTCTCCAATGAGCCACTAGATGGCTCTCCAATTTTTTAGAAGAAGATTGAGGGAAATGTATTGTTTCCCCTCCCCTGTGATGACACATGCTTCATGAAGATGCTAGTCACTGCCATCCTACATACAATGTAGGTAATAATAACAATAATTATTATTATTATTATTATTTATACCCCGCCCCTCTGTTAAAAACAATTGGGGCGGCTTACAACAATTAAAATACAGTGGTACCTCTACTTACGAAATTAATCCGTTCCGACAGCCATTTCGTAAGTAGAAAATTTCGTAAGTAGAAGCAAATTTAACATTGAAAAGGTCTAATCCATTCCGCAGCGAGGCTGGGGTTAAAGGGACGCCGTGCGTCCCTTTAGTCCCGGCCTCACCGAAGCGGCGACCAGGCCCATAGAGCAGCGAGGCCGGGGTAAAAGGGACGGCGCGCGTCCCTTTAGTCCCGGCCTCGCTCTTCTATGGGCTTGGTCCTCCTAGCGGAGGAGGACTTCTCCGCTTCGGGGACCAAGCCCATAAAGCAACGAGGCCGGGGCTTAAAGGAGGCCTCCTTCCAGCTGCGGCCTCAGTTGTTCAATGGGCGGTCCCTGGAAGCGGAGAAGCTTTTCTGCTTCCAGGGACAGCCCATTGGAAAACGCAGCACCTCCGCGGCTTCGGCTTTCGTAAGTTGAACACTTTCATAAGTCGAAGCAAAATTTATCCGGAGGCGTGTTTCGTAAGTCGAATTTTTCGTAAGATGAAGCATTCGTAAGTAGAGGTACGACTGTACATCAAATTACAAACTAAAAACCCCAAAACCCAGCCCATTAAAAAAGTATTAAACTAAACATCAATAAAATCTACAAAAATCTTAAAAATCACATAGAGTATATTAACTATCTCTGAAGATGTAGTTGAAGTGACAGGAGGGCGGGGGAAGAAAAGGAGCATAGTTACTCAGTAAGCTCCATTGAGTTTGCTGGGGCTTTCTCCCAGGTAAGTGTATAGGAGTGCAACCTGCCTGGCCTGACCATTATGTAAATACAGTGATTTAAGTGGCTGCTTCATATTTGTATGTACTGACTGACTTTAGTGTATATAGTATTATTTAAATGGTACCATCAGTGTGTGTGGAATTTTGTCATAGTTTGCATCCTCCTTGGAGCTGGGTATAAAATTACATGCAAGCAGAGTGACGCGATGTCCTCCTTTTCCAGGACATGCCCAACATTTCCATCTTCTGTCCAGGAGGAATTTCAAAATGTCCTCCATTTTGAGCATGACTAAACATGAATTTATATTAGTGGTGTTACCTTTTAGTTTGTAATGTCCAATATTTTTCTTGAATGCCCTACATTTTGTGGTGCCTTGTCCTCCTTTGCGGATATGACATCTGGTCACCCTGCATGCAAGGAAGTGCACTTAGATTTATGTAAAATGTGAAGGCTTTTATGGTCAGCATCCATAGGTTTTTGTGGGTTTTTTGGGCTATGAGGCCGTGTTCTAGAGGAATGTATTCCTGATGTTTAGCCTGCATCTGTGGCTGGCATCTTCAGAGTCTCTGAAGATGCCAGCCACAGATGCAGGCAAAACATCAGGAATACATTTTTCTAGAACATGGCCTCACAGCCCGAAAAACCCACAAAAACCTAAAGATTTATGTAAACCTTATTAGAGCTGGGGAACTCCCCAAACATTAAAACTGAAAACCTACTACAACTGTGGAATCCTAAATGAAACATCTGTGGTCAGGATATACCTGAGAGCGTAAGCTCTATCTCATTCCCCAAAATTGGCAATTCTCCCCTTCTGTAGCCTCTTGTGTGCCCTAATTTTTAAGAAAGGGGGTGTGTGAATTAACTGAAGTACCCAACTGATACTTCATTGTCTCAGAGACCTATTGGATCCTCATCTGTCTACTGTCCCATCATATATAATATTTCTACATTTTATTATATAGATTATATACTAGTGCGGTTGTAGATTGGCGTATAGACGATGCTTTAATAGGAACTAACATATATTTTTATCTATTCCTGTTGGGGCCAAATACTTAGCCTAGTCAGTAAAGTGCCTTACTTACAGTTCTGCACTCTCTCCTTCCTTCCTTCCTTCCTTCCTTCCTTCCTTCCTCTCTTTCTTTCGTTCTTTTGTCCATCCATGAGCACCTTCTCTATTGTGTTCAGGGCTAACTGGAGGAGAGGAAGAGGCTGGTACAAATTGTCAAGGCCCAGTGGTCCAAAATGGATCCTGGGGGCTTTACATGTTACATATACGTATTTTTGCCTTTCCCTGTGCTATGATTATTTTTTCAGTTGTTTTTAACAACCATTGTAAAATTGGTGGCTTTGTGAAGAAATGATATACAAAATTTGAAATTCTGAGGAAAGACTTTTAATCAGTCTGCCAAGGGTTCAAAATTGCTGATGGTTGGTCCAGGAAAAGAAGCAGGACCCCTTGGGAGAGCCTTCTGCAGCCTCCAAGCAAAGCAGCCTTGCTATGGGAGGAAAGGAAGAAAGTTCTCCCACTTCTAGCTCAACCGAGATGTTCCAGGTGCATGAGATTCTCCCACATTCCCCCTCCCCACTGTCCAAACAATCACCTCATAGTACACTCCCTACTCCATCCATCCACTCTCTTCCTACCATCCTTGCTGCCAGGAATGCTGTGGGCACAGCTATTAGGAGGACCACTGGGCAGAAGGTCTCTGGAGTCTCTTCTTGGCCTGCAGGAAGTCAGGGAGGGGAGCAGGAGAATAATCACTTCTTTGCATTTCTCCCCTTTATGCACAACCTAGAGCCCCTTTCTTGCTTTGCTTAAAGCCACCACCTGGCCCCACTGGTGCTTACCATGGTCAACCTGTGGTTACAAACCAGCAACTTTCACCTGTTACACAGATTTGCTGGTGGCAAACAGTTGGGAAACCCTTATTTTCCCCCACTGGCACTTGAACCCACTTTCTGTAGTATCCTGTTTTGCCCTTGAGAAGCTAATCAAACTTACAGATTGAAACCTCAGCACCTTAAGGAGAGAGAGAGAGAGAGAGAGAGAGAGAGTTTGGCTCATCAGGGCATCTGTAGCAAAAGCAGTGGTCATTTAATCCAATCCAAGGCCTTTGCAAGTCAGCAATCAGTCCAGTAAAACAGTTGATTGGGTAATCCAAAATAATAGTTGGAGTCCAGGCAAAGATCTGAGCAACAGGCAAGCAACCAAGGCACCAGCATGCCTTTCTCCCAAGGAAGATGGAGGGTTGTCAGTCATACCAGACCGAGGGAGGTACTGAGATATTTATAGCCCATCTGGGTGCTCTGTATTAGAAGCCTGCATACTTCTTATTTAAATACTGTGAACACAAGTGTCTTTCCATTTCCTGATGTATCTCTTTGAGAGTAGGCACTGGTAAGTTCAGCTCTTCATCTGAGGGTTGACGTGGTAATGAATTTTGCTCCAGTTGCTGCTGGGAACTTGTTGGCTGCAGGTTCACCTCCTGGGGCTACTGGCATTGCTGCAGCCTTGACATGTCCCCTGGGTTCTCAGCCTCTGCATCAGAGCCTTCAGACTCAGAGGACAAGCCCAGATCCTGCAGGTGGGGCATGACAGGTAGTCTTTGTTGTCCACTCAAACTTTGCAATCATATGTTTTACTGGGAAAGATTGTTTCAGTGTTAAACAACATGGCTTCTCAGCCTTTTGGTCAAGATTAGGTTTAACACTGCAAGGGGCTCCTGGCTGTAGAATTAGTGTTGAGGAATGGGATACTGTAAGCTTTCTTTCAGGAACAAACCTAATTGAGAATAAACTATCAGGTGTTCTGGTGGTATCTTGTACAGTTCCAATTTCTCTAGGAGTAGAAGTATGTGGACTTCTGTGTTGCACAAGAACCCTAGAGTGTCCACAGGTACACACAAATGAAATGTGACTACAAATGCACATGTAAGCTATTGATCAGCAACTCCACCTACATAATTGTTACATTGCAGAGTCCCATAGGTGTGAATGCACACCTTCAACTGCACACCAGGTCCCTGTTTCCACTACTTGTAATCTGCACTTAGAGGTTTTGCTTTATAGAAATGGAAAATATTCTATAACTCACCTTTTTATTCACAGGAAGAAATGCGAGCAGAAGCCCGTCGAAAAAATCTCCTTGTTCTGATTTTACATTATTTAACTGAGGAAGGGTATGTATATTGTCAGGTTGTTGTTGTTTTTTCCCCTTCAGGAAAAAAAAAATGTTCCTTTTAAAGAGGACAATTTTTGCATAGATCCAGCCCTCAACAATTGCTTGCTTGCTTGCCTGCTCATCTATTACATTAGTCCTCTGTCCCATAGTCTGAGGTTACCAAAGGTGGGTCTATCAAACAGTGGGCCCCATTGAATTCAGTGGTGTTTTCTCCTACATAAGAGTATCTGAGGTTTCAGCTTTGTTCCTTTGTGATCTAATGAGAGAACAACCTATCTGTAAAGCTCTTCACCCTACTCACCTGAAGGGTATTCTGTTCTCTGCTGAAAACTGGCTAATTATAAGCCTCACTCTTCAGATGACAATTTTTCATTGTGTGGGGGCGAAATTCTGGCATATGGGAAATACTACTGGTTCAAGATGTAGCTTACAGAGATTCATCATGTTGCAAGCAATGTTAAATAACTGAGCTATGATATGATGGCTGTAGTCCTTACATGAATAACATAGCCCTTCAAAATGGTGCTATATCACAGAAGAATACCATTTGGCTTATACAACATCAGAGGCATGGAAAAGTCAGTGACTGGGAGACAGAGAGGAAATGTTTAAAAGGCACAAAAATGAGGGCAGAACTTTGTGGATGGAGATGAAACAAGTGATGAGTTGTTGTGGAAGAGCAAAAGGAGAAGGAAGGTGAGCCAAGGAGTGAAAGGTAAAGATGCAGTCACTCAAATGATCCTCCGTTCATGAAACTTCACAGAACTTCCCCTGGACAAACATGTATGAAACCTAACCTTCAATTTGTGTACCTCCTACATAATGGTGATAGAGTAGCAATAGAGTGTTAATTGTTAAAGCAAGAGTGGATGGATTTCTGTCCAATGTAATCTATGTTCCCCTGCACACACTCCATTCTACAAAGTACCGTATATTCTCAACTATACGTTGAGAAATTTATGCCCCAAAATTGACCCTAAAATCCTGGGTTGACTTATATACCGCTCAGTTCACTAGCATTACTTTGAAAGGTCCTAAAACAAGCAAGCCTGGTGCTCCACTCTCCATTTAACACCAATTCCTTTCATCCCCAGTCCGTTTTGCAAGGCTTCTCTGCCCATAGAAAAAACTCCCCATTTAACACCACTTGCTTCCCTTCTCAATCCGATGTTGAAACCTCTCCCCCAGCACCTGGGAATCGGTGTTAGGTGGTCAGGGGAAGTCCAGAGAAGGAAAAGAAGGGACGGAAGAGGTATTTCCCTTTCCATCCTTCATTATAGCCCCCTAGGTTTTACCCTCGACCTATCCACGGGTCATATCAAAATTCATGATTTTGACTCTGAAACCTTCCCTGACTCATACATGGGGTCGACTTGTACACAAGTATATACGATATATCTTTTTTTGCCTTTTTCATTGGTCAGCAAGCCTGGAGTAGATCACATAAGATCAATAAAGCAATAATAGATAATTAACTGGTAGTAAAATGTGTGGGTGCTCTTCTAAACAGTCTAGCTGAGGCAGATTTTTACCATCTTCTCTTGATGAAGGAGCCAGTGAGCCTTAAAACTAATGTGATACATTTTTCTCTTTTGGTTGGCCTAATAAAAGATATCACCATGATATATATTTTGGATTTTGATGCACATACATGCAGATGTGGCAATGAATGCATCATGGGAGGCAGTCATCCTGGTGGCTCAATGGACACAGCTGGTAACCCAGTGGTAACTTGAGGACTGGAGCCAAGTTGTGATAGTTGTGCTAAAGTAGTTGCTTTTACAAAATGTTGCATTCTAATAGAGTTTATTTTTTCAACAATGACATAATGATTCTGGTCCTGTATTATTTTGCCATCTTTAATATGTAGCTTGTCTTTTTAAAACAATGTTTATGTAACAATGAAGTCTTTATAATAAAACCAGAATCTCTGAATTTATAATTCCCAGATATGTTGATACTGCGAATGCATTGGAACAAGAAACAAAACTGGGCTTGCGGCGGTATGAGGTTTGCGACAACGTTGATCTTGAAACTATTTTGATGGAATATGAAAGTTACTACTACGTCAAATTCCAGAAGTATCCAAAGATTGTCAAAAAAGCCTTAGATACCAGTAGGTGGTTCTGCTCCAGGAATGATGTATTTGTTTCATTTTTAAATTAGGATTTTATTACTGCAGCTAGTATTTATATGTTTTTTTGTTTTTGTTTTGGGGTTGTTGTTGTTTTTTTTGTTTTTTGCACCAATAGTATGTGTGTGTGGTATTCAATATTCTTAAACACTGTTGAATATACTCTGATCCATATAACTGAGGACTTTCTAATCTGCATGCATAGTTAGGTGTTGTGAGTCAAAACTGGAGGCACATTTGAATGCTGATGTCCTCCATCTATACTGGTTTCTTTTCAGCTAGATGTACACTAGTCTGGATGTACAGACATCTGGAAGCACATCCCTGGCCATGTTCAGGAGCAACTAGTCATTGTAGGTGCATGTATGAGTAGAGTTCACTCACAGCTTTCATCTATAGCACAGGGTTGGGAGAAAGACTGAGTCTTAGCAGCTAACAACAGGCCTAGGGATGAGATTAATGGGCATTTTATATCGTCTGGGGATGTTTTGTGCAAGCAATGCCGAAATGAAGCTTTGCAGATGTACCATCACACCTTTCTCCAGCTGCCCTTCAGTGGGTCTTGAACAAATGAGGATTTGCCAGTGGATTGTGTTCCAGAGTACAGCATACAGTCTGGGCTCTGTAATATTTGTTTGCCTTATATAAACCATGTAGCACAGGAAAGTGATCTAAGGGAGAGCAAATGTTAGATCGCAGTCCTAGGTGAACTAAGGGCCTTTGCAGACTGCCAGAAATAGTGCAAATTGAGTCCACTTTAAGGGTTAGGGTTAGGGTATCATGGGAACTGTATTTTATTGTGGCACCAGAGCTCTCTGACAGAGAAGGCTCAATGTCTCAGAAAAAAACCATTCCCATGATTCCCTAGTACTAACCCTAACCCTTAAAGTGTACTCAATTTGCACTATTTCTGCCAGTCTCAAAGGCCCTAAAGCACACCTAATACTGCACAGGTATAACTCAGTTAACTAAGGGCCTTTACAGACTGCCAGAAATAATGCAGCTTGAGGCCACTTTAACTGTCCTGGCTCAGTGCTAGGGAATCATAGGAACTGTATTTTTTTCTGAGACATTGAGTCTTCTCTGTTAGAGAGTTCTGGTACCACAATAAACTACTGTTCCCATGATTTCCTAGTACTGAGCCAGGACAGTTGAAGTGGACTCAAGCTGCATTATTTCTGCCAGTCTGTAAAGGCCCTAAGTTCCTGGCCATGATTTCTTTAACAGAAAATTTAGTACCAGAGCAAGAAACAAGACAGAAAGAATAGGGGTATATTCCTACACCACAAAAAGAAAAGCAATTAAATGTGTATTAGAAAACTTTTTATACAAAACTAGAAATATCCATATTTAAAATTTAAAAAATAGGTCAGGTAGGCCTCACATAAGTAAAGGAAAATCTTTGAACCTTCTAGAGACCCCTGGAAGGCTTGTTTGAAAATGCATCCAAGGATGTCTTTTTCTTTCACCAGCCTCCAGTTTTCTGATGATTTTCATCTTTGTGGCAAAACTTACACATTTGTGTTTTTTTGATATGCTATGGGTAGCTGGTGAGGCAAGTTTGTCTGCTTTCTCCTTTTTTCTCTGGCTTACTATTCATGCATGCTCAACAGTGTGAAGTCATAGGCTTTCATGGCCGGCATCCATAGTTTTTTGTGGGTTTTTCGGGCTGTATGGCCATGTTCTAGAAGAGTTTCTTTCTGACGTTTCGCCAGCATTTGTGGCTAGCATCTTCATGCTCAACAGTTCTGGAGACAGCTGCTGTTTACCTTTCCTGCCGAAGGCAGGAGCACACAATCCATTTTTTCTCAGCTTAAGCTTTATTACATTGTTAATTGCAGATACCCTGTTGCAACCTGATAATGAAAGTCTATGTTTCTTCAGCACTCCTTCGCCATCATCTCAATATTGATGTAATTTTTTAAAAAAAGTTAGACTGAAGATTAGGGAGGGGAGAACTAGGCAGTTTTAAAAATACTGTAAAAAGGAGCTTTAGTTTGTTAATTGAGATATGCTTGTATTATATCGTGGCCTTCAGTTTGATACATTTACTGAAAGGAAAAGTAAGTTCACACTCATATTTTCCCCCCACGCAGCAGATAATAAACCGAGAAGTGGAGGAAGATCGAAAAGGTAAGAGAAATGGCAGCTGTGTGGACAACAATAGTTAACTGACTGTTGTAGATTTAAAGCATATATTATGTTTTTTAAACACTCCCTCCCAAGGTTTACGGCAGACGAGTTTATGCATGTAACATGTAAGCACTATGGGAAGTGAGGATCGTGTAAGATTGTGATAATAGGATGAAAGTAATTGACAAGATATTTCTAGGTGAATTAGTTTGTTAGGACATGAGCAGAGAGATGTTGGTAACTTGGTGTTCTGAATTGGGTGTCCTCTGGTATTAAAGATGAGAGAGAATTAAAAGTATTTGTAGTATTCAGAGCACCTCAGTACATTATCTCATTATGCATCACAATGCCCATCACTGGTTGTTGTGTGCCTTCAAGTCGTTTCCACTTATGACAACCCTAAGGTGAACCTATCACAGGGTTTTGGCAAATTTTTTCAGAGGGGGTTTGCCATTGCCATCCTATGAAGCTGAGAAAGTGTGACTTGCTCATCATTGGTAGAGCAGTGTTACTATCTTCCTATTGATGAAAATGTAGGCCTGAAAATATGATGGGGAGAAATATAGCTTTGTGGTATTGCTTATGTGGAAGATCTCCAGATTCCATCCCAGCCATCATAAGCTTATAGAATCAGACAACAGGTGATGGAAAAATGGAAAAATCTCCTGCTTGGGACTATTGGAAGACACAGCCTATCAGTGTAGATGATACAAATACAGGGTCTAAGAATGTGACTGTGCATATGACAGCTTCATATACTGATATGCCTATGGTTATGTTGTCATAGGCATTAACAAAGGGCCTTTGCAGACTGCCAGAAATAGTGCAAATTGAGTCCACTTTAAGGGTTAGGGTTAGTGCTACGGAATCATGGGAATTGTTTTTTTCTGAGACATTGAGCCTTCTCTGTCAGAGATCTCTGGTGTCACAATAAAATACAGTTCCCATGATTCCCTAACCCTAACCCTAACCCTTAAAGTGGACTCAATTTGCACTATTTCTAGCAGTCTGCAAAGACCCTGTCTCATTGATTCAAAGCAGGGGTAGGCAACCTTTCCCCTTTAAGGGCCGAGGGACTTCAGCTCCCAGAATCCAAGGAGCTATTGGCCAACATGGGACTATTGGCCAACATGGCTGAGGCTTCTGGGAGCTGAAGTCCCTTGGCCCTTAAAGGGGAAAGGTTGCCTACCCCTGATTCAAAGAGTCTATTCTAGCTAAGACTACAGTTGAATTTAGATCATTGTATGTACACAGTTGACATTTGAACCTGGAACTTGCAGCTCATTATATGTCCTGATGTACTGTGCAAGCATTCTGTACAAACAAAGAGATTACGTTGGTCCCGTAACAGATAACTTGCTTTTTTGCTCTTTTGGATTTTGTACTATAACCTGATGTGTTCTGTACCCTTCAGCAACACCCAGTTTCTCTTGCATTTCTTTTCTTTCTTAATCTGTGATATGGTTTCCCATGTCATAAAGTTCTTTTAGTAGCTTGCTATAAATAAAAACAAAAGCAATTTAGATTTTAAAAAGACGGAGACAAAGCCAAAAGTACCCTTTTAAAAAGGAGAAACAAAATTAACATCAGCACCAAAATTGAAGCACAGATTTTAAAAATGAGAGGCTGAGACAGCACAAGTTATTCAAAAGGCTAGGAGAATAGGATGATCTTCACCTGGTGCTGCTAAAAAAATAGGAATGGCTTTTGGATAACCTCGTTCAGAAGGCTGTCCCTTAACTGGGGTGTCACTATCAAAAGATCTTTTCCTTGGTAGTCATTCAGTGGGACACTTGGATATCTGATTTTTCTATTCGGGTAAATGTATCTGGAGATCAGGGTTTGAATTCACATGAAGCCATGGAAACCCATTAGGTAATCTTGGGCAAGTAACACTTTCTCAGCCTCAGACGATGCCAATGGCAAATCTTGCCATGAAAACTGTGGTAGGTTCACCTTAGGATCATGATAAGTTGAAAAGGCTTGAAAGCACACAACAACATTGTAGGAAGATGATTCAGGTAACCTGGTCCAAAGTTGTGTAGGAGTTTGAGGTTAAAAATAACACTTTAAATTGTGCTCAAGGGCAAACCAGGAACTGGCACAGCTGGCAAAGCATATGTGAATTGTGGTCAAGTTACCCATCCGAATGAGTAATTAGTGGCCCTGTTTTGGACCAGGGGCAGTTTCTGAACCGTTCTTCAAGGCAAATCCACCTACAACATAGGGCCGGCCTGGAGGCAGAGATGGGGCAGGGCAGCCACACGCCGGTTGCCCCAGCCCCACGCTGACAGAGCTGTGTGCCAGCTCTTAGGGTGCCCTTTTGCTGCCCCTGAAAGGAACAGCATTTTGCCGCTCTTTTCGGGGTGGCAAAAGGGAGGATCGGAGCCATGGCATGGGATAGCCGCGGCCCCGATCCGCTGCTTCCCGGGCCAGCTCTGCGCAGCCCCCCTAAGAGCCTTTACAGACTGCCAGAAATAATGCCGCTTGAGGCCACTTTAACTGTCCTGGCTCAGTGCTAGGGAATCATGGGAACTGTAGTTTATTCTGGCACCAGAGTTCTCTGACAGAGAAGGCTCAGTGTCCCAGAAAAAAATACACTTCCCATGATTCACTAGCACTGAGCCAAGACAGTTAAAGTGGCCTCAAGCTGCATTATTTGTGGCAGTCTGTAAAGACCCTAAGAGGTTATCAGCACCTGGATAATTATTAACATTCCTTAGTTCTTAAGTATTTCAAAACAAAGTAAGCTTGAATCTTTCTGAAAACTTTTTTATGTCCTAGGGCAGCTAGCAGCACATGTCGAAATCTCCCTAAGATCAACCAGCATCAGAGGCCAGTCTCAAAAACAACACCTATTAGGACAGCAGACTTCAAATGTTCCAGCAAGGAGAGCCCTAGACAGGTTAAGATTCCTCTTTTGCTTCTTGCTTTTCACAGTTTTTGAAATACAATGCTTGTAGCATTTGGGTAAGGCGACTAGTAGATCATGGGGACTGGCAAATATTAAATAACCTGATAGAGTAAAGTAGTATAGACATTGACTTGGCCTTGGGTTGGATGAACAAGCTTCTTAAATCTCTCACCTTTGTCTGTTCTATTATACTGGCTTCACTCAGGATGGTTCAGTAGGGAGATGGCTATGAATATATAAAGGTGGCTAGTATAGTCACACCATTTAGTGCAACCTGCCTTTTCTGACCACAGGTTTCTGTAGTCTCAGAAGGCCTCCCCTAGTCCTAAATACTACAGACCCTTGGAACCAGAAATGGCAGGACTGCTACACATGGGTTTTGCATGCCTGCCCTTGATACATGCCATATATATATATATATATATATATATATATATATACACACACATATGCTTGTGGAGTTATACTCTTTACAAAAGCATTTTGTTCAATACCCTAACAAGAGGGAAACTATGGGGCATTGCAGACCAGCTTAAAGGGCCAGCCTGGGGCTGGAGTTGGGGTGGGGCAGCCGCACGCTGGCCACCCCAACGCTGTCCTGACGCCCTCTCGGCAGTGTGCAGACATGCTGTGCCAAAAGGGTGTGGAAGAGCCACGGCGCCAGCTCTTAGGGCAGCAAAAGGGAGGATCGGGGCCATGGCGTGCGGTTGCTGCAGCCCTGATCCACAGCTAGCAGGGGCAGCCCAGAGCTGCCCGTCTGCATAGCCCCTATGTTTACAGTTTCTGAGGACTTCTATCTGTGAGTGTGGTTCTAGTCGCCCTTAAGATGTTTTGTTGTTTTGAACACTTAAAGGTTATAGAGACAGTGAAAATCTTTCTTATTCACATGCATTTTGATTGCATCCAATTAGGTTTTGTGGGGCTGCCAAAAACCCCACTTAATCTGGGATAATTGATCCCAGGTTTCCCCCCAGATTTTCCTTAAAAATTCATATTGTCAGCTGTGTGACTAACCAATGTGGATAGACCCGGAATGCACCATGATAAAAATCTGCAAGCCTTGAATGTGCTTTGAATATGTCTGCGTCATCAACTCCATCTTTATTCACAGTGGCAACACGTATGAGCAACAGAACTTGCAGAGTCGTGCAGAGATGCAGCTGCAATAAAAAAAGTAGTGTGGACAACAGAACTGGAATGCATTAGTGAGATTATGCAGATAGTTGCGCTAAAAAACAACAATGTCTGAATCACTTTTATATGGTTTTGTTCAGGCAGGCAGGATTTTGTGCAAAATGGCAGGGAGGTGGAAGGATAGTGACAGCTTGTGGCAACCACAAGTAGAAACTGATTTGATTCATACGCTGTTTTTTCATTAAAGCTTGAGAACTGTAGTTCTATGAGGAGAGCTATCATTCTGAAAACAGTACAATTAAGCAATTTAAAGTTAAACAGGCCTACAGCAAACTCTGATTTGTTTTGCTGGTTTGTTTTCACCCATGAATCTTGATTTCCATATAAGAACAAACTAGGAATCAGGAAGAGCAAAACTGAAACATACTTTATTGGATCTCAAAGTCATGACGGAAGAGAGTTAATTTCTTGAGCGTGAGGCATAATTTAGAATTCCAGTAGTTTATGCATGTGATACTAAATCTTAGATTAGTACTGAATATAAACACAACTCTTTCCTCTGCTAGAAGTTTAAAGTGCAGAATTGTGGGAATGCCTAAATGGAGTGACTTGCAGACTTTAGCAACTATAATTTCAATTCTAATTCTTGTTGATACTTTTTCTACAGGACACTGAAGATCCCTTAAGTCGTATTTCATCTGAGTTTGGTTTAAATGTATCCGCAATCCACAAAGGAGGAGCTGGAGAAGGGATTCATCCTAGAAGGGTTAGTTGCAATCTGACATTGATAAAGAACATTTAGATGTCTGAAGGCGGAAATGAGAGGAAATGTCTTATGGAGTAGTTCAGGCATTAATTTACCCTAGTTAATTCCATCTTGCTCTTGGCTAATTTAACAAAGTTCCTGGGAGATGGAACAGGTCAGGTGTGAGGAAGGCTGGCATTAGAATCTATCATCTTGAGATAGTTGCTGCAGACCCAGCAGCCTGATATGAACCATTGCTGATCTGTGCACTATCCATCTCTAGCTGCTTTAAATCTGTCATTTGATTTTCCCACAGTGCCTGCAACAGAACACTTTGTTTTATTTATTTTAAAGCTAAAGCCAGTCACCTGGCACTGCTCAGACTGCTGCCAGGTAAACCCTCCAGGGCTTGTGAACAAGCACTGGCAGAGAGGCAGAATGGTATGGCAGTGTTGTCAAGACCAGGCCAACATGAAAGCAAACATAAGATTGTGTAAGCCTTGCTATGTAACTTTGACTTCTTGCCATCCCAGAGACTTTCCTGGGAATGTAGCCTTCCCTTCCTTTCCTGGTATCCTTTAGTTTCCTGGTTCAGTACTCCTTATGATCTTTAAGTCTGGTAAACATTCTTTATTTCTCCTATAGGGTCAAATTATTGATTTCCGTGGGATGATCCAAGATGCTATTAAAGGCGCATCGAGTGAAATAGCCTTGCATAGCCTTAACTGCAATCCGGATCCTTCAGTGAGTGATGTTCTTTCTAGCCAATAAATTAAATTTGAGAAGTGATGCATGGATTATGCTCTAAAGTCTATGCTGAAAAAGATCTCTGCAGAAAAAGGGGCCCCTTATTTCATTTCTTTTTCTTTTTAAACATGTTTATGACATCTCTGTTACAAAGATCTGGAATAGTTTGAGGAGGAGTAATTAATAATAATAATAATAATAATAATAATAATAATAATAGGTAGGGCATTAGGCAGGGAGGTGGAGTTACTGAGGGAACTCAGGAAGAGAGTGTAATGGAAGCAGCAGCCCCTGTTGCACAATTATGAAGATGGGATATTGGGGTTCTGAGTGTGGTATGTTTCCATTTTTCCCCCTGATACAATTGCTGCAAGAATGGGGCTCGTGTGGTACAGCCTTTAGTGTCCCTTTTCCTTGCCTGACAGTAAAATCAAATGTTGTCTTTGGGCCCCCTCACCTCACCGTTAGGACCCACATATTTCATTTTCATCCTGACGTAATTGGGAGATCACATGGTTGTTCAAACATGGTGCCATGGTGAGCTTGTACAGGATACAATATCCAAGGTGCAAGGAAGTTTTCCAGTCCAAAGAACTACAACATCTCTTTAATTCAGCTCTTACTTTGTATGTTTGGTCAGTGAAGTGTGGTGAGTATTCATAAGCCTCAATATCTTACTGTGTGCAACAGGAATTAATGTATCTGAAGAAGAACTTACACAAAAGCCTGTTTCAGAATGAGTTTACAAGTCATATTTGATAATGCCTCCAATTAACTAAGACCATTTTTGATATGCTTGTGCATGTTTTGTGTTTTAATAGGAACGACTGTTAAAACCACTAGGAGCCTTTGTTGGGATGACTGCTGAAATGAGAGAACTTGCAACTGTTGTGAGCCGGGTATGGTTGGACCTTTCTTTTCCATCCTGGGGTGTATTCTGAACATTGCAATAATTGCTTGGGAAATGAATGCTTTTTATTGCCATTCAGTACCAAATAGAAGGTGTGAGCACTAAGGGAAATATGTATGGGTATTGTTGCATTTTGGGCATAATCCAAGGGGAGAGTGCCCTGCTGTCAGCTGAGAGAAGTGAACTCTCACTATTGCGACAGTACCCATTTGTTTCAGTGGAAGTTCCTTCTGGATTGCCTTCTCTGTGTAGCCTTGTGCAGAATGGTTTCTGGCAAAAACCATTGGCCTGAATCCTGTTGGTTAGTCCCAAGTTAGAGAGAATGTGTGTGGACGTGCCTTCAAGTCACCTGACCACTTATGGCAACCTCATTAATTTAATAGGATTTTTTTTAGGTGAGGAATACTCAGAGGTAGTTTTGCCAGTTCCTTCCTCTGAAACACAGCCTATAGCAACTGGTATTCATTGGTGGTCTCCCATCCAAGTACTTACCAGGGCTGACCTGCTTAGCTTACAAGATCAGATGGGATCTGGTGCCTTTAGGTTATTTAGACCCATGTAAAATAATCAGTCCTCAGATGTTTGCTGGGGTCTTCACATATTAAGAAAAGGATAGCAGGGAGGGAAGCAGCCTAACCTCCCTAGACTAAAAAGAATGTGAAGCAACCTGTCCCTTTCCAATTGCTGTTTAATTTTAAAACATGTCCAAGCATAATATCATAAATGAATTTATATTTCAACATCTATTATACTGGTACATGAAAATGTGAGTCCTGGTTTGTTTGTTTGTTTGTTTGTTTGCTTGTTTTTAATGAAGATCAATGTTTTGCAGGAGATCTATCTCCATAACCCAAATGTAAAATGGGGTGATATTATTGGACTTGATGCAGCCAAACGGTTAGTCAAGGAAGCTGTGGTGTATCCCATACGGGTAAGTAAATCCTACATGGCAATTTTAAAAGGCACAAGACTGGCCTCTTCTCATGGGATAGAATCCTGAGGCCATACCCTGTAGTTTTTCCTTTATCTTTCTTTCTAGGATGGCAGCTTTTGATTTTGGCAAGATTAGTGTCTTAGAAGAGAAGGTTAAAAGGTGATATGATAGCCCTGTTTAAATATTTGAAGGGATGCCATACTGAGGATGGAGCAAGCTTGTTTTCTGCTGCTCCAGTGAACAGGACCCAGAGCAATGGATGCAAACTACAGGAAAAGAGATTCCACCTCAACATTAGGAAGAACTCCCTGACAGTAAGAGCTGGTTGACAGTGGAAGATGCTGCTTCATAGTGTGGTAGAGACACCTTCTCTGGAGGTTTTTAAGCAGAGGCTGGATGGCCATCTCTCAGGAGTGCTTTGGTTGTGTCTTCCTGCATGGCAGAATGGAAGTGGACTGGATGGCCCTTGGGGTCTCTTCCAACTCTATGATTCTATTATTCTAGATGGGCCTAGGGTGTGGTAGTAGGACAGACTCAGAGATAGGCATAGAATTGGGAAAGAGTGATTTCTAGTATTGACTTCCTTTGCTGTCTACCCAGAATACAGATTTATTCTGACACTGCTATGCTGCAACTTACCCTTCCTGGGCTCCCAACCCAAAACCTATCTCCACACCCCCAGGAGTGGCCACTGATCAGCAGTAGAGCATATACTCTCCATGCAGAAGGTCCAAGGAGTATTAAAGGCCCTTGAGCCATACTAGCCATGATGATAATGGAAGAGAGTGAATTTTAACAAAAATGGCTTGTGAACCACACATTTTTTGTACCTTTTCTCTGAAAGCCTTTGTTTCTGAGTAGTAAGGTAGTAAAACTGAATTTGCCAGGGAAAGGTGTTTGGGGCAGGTAAAAAGTGCAGTGTGGCTGCTTTGGAGGACAGGCACACTTAAAGGGCCATAGTAGAGTGATAGAGCACTTGACTGACATGCAGGAGTCCCAGGTTCAAATCATGGCATTTCAAATGAAAGGGTCAAGTTACAGGTGAGAGATCTTTCTTTGCCTGACTCTGAAATGATCTCCTGTTGATCAAGAAATGCAGTATTGAGCTAGTATGTGGCAGGTATGCTTGGAGGGCTGGAGAATGTTTTCTGGCTGCTCCCACCCCACCCCACCCCACCCCACCTGGCTGCGTTGCCACCATTTACCTGAAACAGGAAATTGGTGTTCCTGGAACCAGAAGTCACATCTAGGTGATTTGGGGGGTGTTTTTCCTGCTGTTTCTGCTAAGGAATGAGATTTTTCAACCAAATCTGATCTTGCAGGAATCAGTGGCGGTACAGGCAGCTCCAGGAGCCATATTTTCACTCCTGAGCTATATGGACAAACAGCACACAAAAACATAGGGAATTGCCTTATACCAAATCAATCCATGGGTCTATTTAGCTCATTTTTGTCCATTTTGATTGACAGCAGCTTTCCAGACTTGAGAAGGGAGATTTTACAGATTTGCTTGTAGATGCCAACCTAAGTATTCAACCTGGGAACTTCTGCATGAAAATCTGTGCTCTGCTATTGAGCTATGGTCCTTCCCCTGATCCCATATTCTTATGACCTAATATAAAGCAAATTCCTATCTTCATGTGGCCTGTATATGAACAGTAGAGGAATAAGCATTGGGGGTTGGCTGCCCATAGCTGTTGCCGAAATTGTACTTTGACTCAAAAAATTAACTTTAAACATTTCTTAGATATGTCTTCTTCTTTCCTTAGTATCCCCAGTTGTTTACGGGCATCCTCTCTCCATGGAAAGGACTGTTGCTATATGGCCCTCCAGGTACGGCCTGTATAGCTGTAGCTTGTGAATTTGTTTTTGTATTTCCTTAGACATCTGTCATATTTCTTATGCCCTGGCTGAAGGCAGACATAATGTTCTTAATGTGGTCACAGCAGGTTCTTCACCCCTGCTGTGAATCTGGCTGCATGCACATCTAATGTGTTTTGCAAGATCAGTGCTAGATTAGTTTCTAGCCTTGACCACTTCCCTCATATGGCAGGAGAGGTGCTCCATTTGAAAAGGACAAACAGAACATTTCAAAAAGGCATATTTACATGTGATGTTGCTGCTGCTGCTGTTGTATGCCTTCAAGTTGTTTCCGACATATGGCAACCCTAAGGTGACCCTATTGTAGGGTTTTCTTGGCAAGATTTGTCCAGAGGGCTTTGCCTTTGCCTTTCTCTGATAGTATGGCTTGCCCAAAGTCACCTATTTGACTTCCATGGTTAAGCAGGGATTTGAACCCTGGCCTCTGGCATAGTTCAGCACTCAAGTCGCTACACCATGCTAGCTCTCTATTTACCTGTGTTTGCATTTCTAAATTTAAAAAGCAAGCCATTGAACCCCCTTTTAAAAACTGTTCCTGGCATCAGTGAAGCCATAGTCACAACCAACAAGCAGTCATACCACATTTGTTTTTCTTCCCCGAATATAGTGGAAATTTTACAGAACTATTTCATCTTCCCTCAACTCACTCTCCAGCACAAACTTTCAAGGCAGCTGCAGTGCACTCAGACCATTTCTACCATATTTAAAATGCATCTGTCATTACCCAATATGCCCTATTTTCACAGAACTGCCACTGTTCAGTCTAGATACTGTGCCTGATTTCTTTAAAGCCTTTCCATGTTATATCATTCCAGTAATGTATAATTATGACTTCATTGATGCATGCAATTCCAGTAGCACATTCTCTTCCTCTCACTAGAACATCCATTCTTGGGGCAACTTCATTTGCCCAGAGTTTGAACCCCAGTATTAACCCTCATGTATCAGGGTCTAAATACTGTAAAGGCATCAGATTCCATTAGCTCTTGGAAGACCACCAAGGAATACTAGGTGCTGTAGGTTATATTTCAGAGGAAGGAACTGGCAAAACAAGTACTGAGTATTCTTAAGAAAACCCTATGAAATTTATGGGGTCGCTACAAGTCAACAGGCAACTTGACTGCACATAGAAGCACACCCACACACCAGGGTAGAGAACTTTAGTCCTCCAGTCATGTTCTGTTGCAGAAACCACACAACTAGATCTACACTGTAGGCATTTTGAGAGCCTGTGTGGGGTAGTGGTTTGAGTATTGGACTAATTCTGGAGACTAGGATTCGATTCCTTGCTTGGCCATGAAACCCACTGTGTGATCTTAGGCAAGTCACACAGTCTCTCAGCCTCAGGGGAAGGCCATGGCAAGCCTCCTCTGAACAAATCTTGCCAAGGAAAACCCATGATAGGGCTGCCTTAGGGTCGCCAAAAGTTGGAAAGGACTTGAAGGCACACAACAACATAGGCATTTTACAACTTCATCATCTGGATAGTTGTAAACAGTTTCCTCCCAATATTAGACACTATCTCTGCACAGGCAGCCAACCTAAATACTCTGGAGGCACCAGATCCTGTCCTTGGTAGCTAAGCAGAGTCAAGTCTGGTTAGTACTCGAAAGGGAGACTGTCAGGGAATACCTGATGCTACAGGTTATATTCATAGGAAGACCATGACAAACCTCTGAATGAATCTTGTCAGGAAAACTCTATAAGATCACCATATGTAAGGACTAAATTGAAGGCACCTAACAATAAGAACAACAGGTAGGGCAAACAATGCCCAACAAATCTGTTGCTTTCTGCAATTGGAGTACTGTTTTCTTCTAGCCAATATAATGGATTGCAGCAAAGCAGAAAGAGATTTCCCCCCTATAGCTAGTGTTTTTATTGCAGTTTAACAGTTTTGCTTGAATTCTGATTCCCATAAATAATATCAATATTTATCCTCCTTTTAAAAATAATATTAATTTTGACCAAACAACTCAAGAAAGTTACTTCTTGCCTGTATTTAATGCATTCAGAATTCTTTAATGGGAAATTGAAAGTGTGTGTGTGTGCGTGTGTTTGTGTCAACCTAATGAGGCTGAGAGTAAATGTCTTGTTTTCTGCACTTTGTAGGTACAGGAAAAACTTTGCTAGCTAAAGCCGTGGCCACTGAATGCAATACTACTTTCTTCAATATCTCTGCATCCACTATTGTCAGCAAATGGAGGGGTGATTCAGAAAAACTTGTCAGAGTAAGAACTGTTTTTGGGCAGAAAATTTTCTCGTGTGGTAGCCCTGGAGATGAATAGGTTAATCCCAGTCTAGTATGTTCATATTTGCCATCAAGTTGGTTTTGATCTCTGCCAACCCTATGAATGGGAGGCTTCCAAGAGCCCTGCTTATTACAACCCTGTTCACCTGTTGCAATCTCAGGGCAATGGCTTCCTGGATTGAGTCTGTCCACCTCTCATGTGGTCTTCCTCTTTTCTTACTGCCTTCCACTTTTCCCAGCTTTTCCCTACTTTATTTTCTTATTTCCCTACTTTATTTTCTTATTCATCTCATCTCATATGTCCAAAGTATGATAGTTTCAAATCAAATCAAATCATTTTATTACAGCCATTAGGCCAGTATAAAAGCACACATAAAAAAACACAATAAAACATCTAAGTGACATATGACTCCCTGTCAAAACATGCTGATAACCATTAACATGTTTTAGTTTAGAAGAACAAAAATGAGACAGCATTATTTCTTGATCATAATATCTGTAAAAAATTCAACATTGATAGGTTTAAAGACTTATAATAGATGCAAAGTTGTATGATTTTATATAAATCAGCCAACAGCAAACATGCAATACTGTCTTTAAAATATTTTTGTTCTGGGGTAGTAACCATTTAATTTAGGTAATCCTACAGTAATCAATGTAAACTATCTATAGCTATCTATCATGTATTTCTCTAGATTTTTGACAGAAGTATTTTAAAATCTTTTAACATATTATATATCTAGCATATAATATAAAATATAACATACAAAATTGAAATATATGCTATAATTATATTGTCAAGCATAGTAATGGTAATAACACCAATATATATTTATACCGACGGCATATTAAAAAGAAGTAAAACAATAGTATCTGTAGAGTACTATCTACCTAAATAAAATCGTTGATTAAACTATAGGCGTTTAACATAATTAAAATAAAATTGAGTCCCTTATAACTAATCAATGAGTTTACAGATTGAACAGATGGAGGATAAATCCACTGTTGAACATTGAGCATTTGTCATAGCTATACAGCGACTAAATCTCATATTAGATGCAATCAGGCCCTCTGTCACATTGGCGGATTAACCATTCCTTACTAAGTCTGGTTTATAATTCAATATTTACACTACGGCCGTACCCCCCTAAAACTGTTTTCATAACATAACAGACCAAATCAAATTAATTATAACAAAACTTCAAATGGGTAAACACAAGTGAAACACAATAGTCATGATAACTCACTAATATGGTCTTTACATCTGTTTTAAAAAAATTTGCGGTTTGCAATGGCAGCTGCAAAAAATTTAGCAACTTTTAGGGTTGTATCTTTGTTGCAATCCGCAAGAAGATAATTGCCATAAAATTTCTCTTGTCTGCCTGGTATCTGCAGTACAGTTGGGGTTATGTACAGGGCACGTATTTCTACATACAGGGAACACTGAAAGAGAACATGGTTAATGGTTTCAATTTCTTCAGTACCGCAAGGACAATATCTGTGCTGATAAGGGATCTTTTTATATCTGCCTTCGAGGACTAATGATGGTAGAATATTAAACCTTGCAAGCATGAAGGCTCTTCTAAACTTCAAAACACTCAGGTGGTCAAAATATCTGGCATATTTGCCAGGTCTACTAAATTCTCTGATAGGATACAAGGTTGACTTATTTAAATGCATTTGAAAATCAATATCCTTTATCCGCTGTATAATGGCAGATTTTGCTTTATCATATCCAAGAGTAGCTATAACTGCCGGTGAAAATCCAAGAGAAAAAAGTTTTGAAGTAAGAGATTCCTTCCTTCCAAGAAGAAGAAAAGGAATCAGTCATAATTAATGGCGCCAGCCCAACCGGTACAAAAGACATTTGGAGCCATTTGTTAAATTTGCGTATCCATATACGGGCTTCAACAGACAGCAAGCCTAGTTCCAAATGAAGAGTGGCATTTGAGACACAATATGGAATACCTAGAATTGTTCTTAGGAATTTTGTTTGAACTGTCTCAAAAGGGGCTGCACACTTAAAAGTACAAACCTCAGTTCCGTATAATAATTGCGCTAAGATCTTAGCAGCAAAAACTTGGAGAGCCGCTGGTACAATTTGACCTCCCTTATTATAATAGAAAGAACATAGGGCCTTAATATTTCTTTGTGTATTTATAACCGCATTTTTTTGTTGAAGTTTAGTGGTCCCTTTATCACTAAACATAATACCCAGATATTTATATGAAGAAACTTGCTCTATACAGTTGTTATCTAATGTCCATTTATATTGAGAGTGACTCCTAGAAAAGACCATTACTTTAGTTTTGTTATAGTTGATCTTTAGAGCATCATTAGTACAGTGGGTTGCTAGTGCTTTTAATAATCTGTTTAAGCCTACTTTTGTAATAGACATAATTACAATGTCGTCAGCATAGGTAAGTATAGATAGAGGCTTATTTGACAAGGTCGGAGGATGAGCTGGTATTTCTGATAAAGTCAAAATCAAAGAATTAATATAGAAATTAAAAAGGGTGGGGGCCAAGACACAACCTTGCCTAACTCCATTTGGGGTGCAAATAGGTCTTGTCGTGTTACCCCTATTATTACATCGTATTACTACACGAGAATTTTCATGCAGTCTATGAATTAGAGTTAATAAACGTTTATCAATATTGGTAGCCTCAAATTTTTTCCACAGCCTATCCCTTGGAACAAGATCGAATGCAGATTTAAGATCAACAAAAGCAGTAAACAGTTTCCCCTTAGCTGAAGCAACATATTTTTCAGAGAGATGATTTAAAACCAAGGCATGGTCAATTGCAGATCTATTCTTTCTGAAACCTGCTTGCTCTTCTCTAATAATTTGCTCTTCTTCAAGCCAGTCTTGTAACTTATCCAACAAATGCATTGCATACATTTTGCTTATGATATTGAGGAGGCTAATTGGCCTATAATTTCCAGGATCGCATTTGTCACCTTTTTTATATATTGGGACAATTATTGCAAGGCCCCAATCCTCAGGGACAAATGTTGTAGAATCTATAGCTGTATATAAGGCCGCTAACACAGGTGCCCACCATTCAACGTTGGCTTTGAATACTTCAAAAGGTATATTATCATTACCAGGGGCTTTTCCTGAGGAGATTCTAGAGATCAATTTGTTTATTTCCTGCACAGAAACTGGTGGCCATTTCAGGAGTTCTTCAATATCAACAGAAGATTGTTCTAAACTATAATGTAGATGATCATATAGCTGGCTATAGAACTGTTCCCAGCAGCTGACAGAAATATAATAGATCGTGCTTGAAGACCTCGGCCAGCCATTAGATATAATTTTCCAAAAGGAGGATGAGTCCTTATTTGTAACAGCAGTTATTAGGTTAGACCAGGATTCTTTAAGAGCAGTCTCTTTTTTTGTTTTTATCAGTTTCTTATATTGTTTCTTAATTTCAAACCATTCTGGCGGGATTGTTTGCAGATTTTTTTGTCTATATTCTTTATATTGTTTTACCAGGGTTTGCTTCATATTAATACAGTCCTGGTCAAACCAGCTTTTATTTTTTGGCTTCTTACTAGGTGTTTTAAGAGATGCTGGCTGAGTTAACAAGTTTCTAAGTGTTGTACTGAGCTGATAGAAAGGTTCAAATATACTATCTGGGGATTTTTCTATTAAGATTAAATTTCTTAAAGTAAGACATTTTTCAGAGTTAAGGATTATTTTTAGATCATTTTCAACTTTTGGGGACCACTTAATGCCGCGAGGTCTCAAATCCACATTACCTTCTGGCGGAACTATTTCTTCTGCAAAATCTGTTTGTACTGCACAGTCTATAGTCAAGGTGATAGGTAGGTGATCACTCTCAACCCGTTCTATTTCACATCTAGGAGAAGTATGTAACAATTCGTATGATATCAGAAAATAATCAATCGTAGAGGATCCTTGTTTGGACACAAAAGTGTATTCCCCTTCAATATCACCTATAGTTGAACCATTCATGATTACTAGATTGAATTTATGAGTTAATTGTGTAAGATAGAGACTTGCCCAGTTGATTTTTTTATCCTTTGATTGTCTTAAGGGAAGAGCCAAACCAGGGTCTAGTTCAGGTTGCACATAGTGAAAGTGAGTATACAAATCAGCTTCATTTGAACCAGTTCTTGCATTGAAGTCCCCCGCCATCAACAGAAGAGCTTCAGGATACTGAGCTAACAAATTTGCAATATAAGTTTCTAATCTTAACCATATATTTTTCAGTGTTACTTTATGTCGAGAAGGAGGTAAATAAACATTAATAATTAACAACCAAGTATTTTTGAACTTAATTAATAGAGAAGAAGCCAGATTTGCCAATGATACAATAGGGAGAAAGGAATATTTTATGTTTGTAGCAATCAGAATAGCTAAACCGCCACTAGGGCGACCTCCCTTCTGAGAAGTAGAAGCCTCAATAGTAAGTGCTATAAAGCCACTTAAAGTTAACTTTTCCTTCAACCAAGTTTCTTGAAGTAGTATTATGTCAAATTTAGAAATAAATCTAACAAACGAAGAATCACAAATATGTCTTGCCCATCCCATGACATTCCAAGACAGTAACTTCAGATTTCTTATGTCAGTTTTCTTTCGTTGTCATGAATTTAAAGTGGCATGGGGGGAATTACATAATCGTTTAACAGATGGAGGATTTTTATTAACCTCAACAATGCCTGAATTGAAATTGGTAATATCGAGGGAACAAGCTTTGGCCTTGCTAGAATTTTTTTCATCTGATAGCTCCTCAATAATTTCCAGGTTTGGGTGAGTATAGCTCACATTTGACACTATTGGGCCTTGCACTTTCAGTATATCTTCTCGTTGGATATTATCATCACACAGTAATCCATTTTCTATATTATCAAGATACCTCATGTCTGTCCAGGCTAATGGATTTATCTCTGCTGTAAATGTTATTTTATTCCTTTTCTTTTCACAACCTTCATTTGTAGGGGATTTTTTCTCTACACACATACTTGAAAGATATAATCTTAGTTTTTCCAACCTCGTTAATATTTCTGCCTGTGCAATCTGAGGTAGAACTGAAAAAGAACCAATTAATTCTTTCTCCTCTTCAGTAATTGAGAAGTTGGCAAGATGAGGCAATTCAGAAACATTCAATGTTTTAAGATCCTGTCCACCATTACATCTACTTAGGTTTTGTTCTTCATGATCATCATTTGTTTGATCTTTGTTGTTATGAACTTCATGTAATCGAGACTTTGTTGAGAAGGAAGTGGCTGGTATTAATGGTTGGGGAGGAGCTACATTGGTGAAAAACCTAGATACATAGATGTTATTCCTTAGTAACAGAGGTTTATATCTATACAGTAAGGTGGCAAACTTGGTTTCTCTGAACGTAATTAAGATACGAGCATAGCCAGTATCGGAATATAAATATGCAACTTGTATAATATCACTGACAGTAATTTGGATTGGACATATACCATCTAAAACGGCTAGAAGATGGTATTTTCGTTTAACCTGTGAGAGTGCTTCAGATGGCTTTGGAAAGTTTGATAATACAATTTGATTTTGACTAAGAACAAGTTGATATTTCTTTTTTCCTTTCCACTTTGTGTCTTTTTTAATTGACTTATTTTTAATTGATTTATTTTGATTTACATGTGGGACCATATTTGGAGAAGGTTTTGATGTCTTAGGGTCAGGTACATCCAGCTGGCAGACCAAAGGAGTTTTGTCCTCCGGATACTTGTTTAATGCACTCCCATCTTGACTACTAAATTTAGTGTTGGGATCAACAGCGTTCGAAGACATTGATTTTGTTTTTGTTTTATATCTTTGAAATAAACTTGAACTTAATTCATTGGACTCAAATTCATCGCTAGGCATGGATTTCCTGCATTTTCCTTGATATGTAAATTTTCCTAATTTGCAGGGTTTGTTTAAAGACTCAAGTGGTTCTTCATTTAGATTTTTCCTTTTAAGACCCTTTTTTTGATTATTTACGGGCCTATGTAGAGGTTTCCTGTCATTCTTTAAAAAAGGAGATATCGTAGGAGATGAAGAAGTTTGTCCAGGTTTCATATATATCTTATCTTCTTTTTGGTTAGTACAACTAGTTTGGAGATGTAAGTCTACTAGTGTGGTAAGATTATTACATTCAGAGAGAAATTTGTTAACTATTGCCAAGTCCTGTAAAAGAGTAGATATCCACTCAGGGTTTTCTATTTCTTTTGCTGTTGTCTTATTAGATTCAAATGCTCTAAGGTCTCCATTAGGCCCTATAACTTCATGTGATTTAGTAATCTCACTACGGCCGTACCCCCCTAAAACAACTTCGTTTTTTTGATCTTTTGTTGATTTTATTTCAGATGTTTCCTTTATTACAGTGGATTTAAGTAGCAACTTGCCCTCAGCAAGAGCTATCTCATGCGCCAAATTTGGTATAGAGGGACTCTTATCTAAAGGTTTAAAAGAGCCTATTTTATCTAAGGACCATTCAAAAACAGGCGTCATTAGTGGAGAGGTTATTTCTTTAACTTCTGTGGAGTTTGTTGCTATTTTAGATTTCAGCTGTCCATGTAATACATCATTTCTACTATTCGGGAAAAACTGTGTTATTTTAGATTGAACATTTTTCCTTTTTGAGGGTTGTATTGGAGATGGAGAATATTCTAGAGTAACATTGCCCTCCATAATCATATTTTAAGCTTATAGTGTCTATTTAATACTAAAATGTGTAGGATTCAGACTACTAAGAAAATCTCTTTAGAACTGTCTAATGTTAGCATCAGATAAATTAGCTAGCTATAGAAAGTTATAACCACCAAAGGAATAAACGGGAACTTTTCTTCTGCAAGCAAATAGAAATGATTTTACAACCGAAAACCTTAAAGAATTACCTCTATTTAACCCTTATAGTGACAGCCTTATAAAGACAGAATATTAATGATTAAAAGGTAGACAGATACTTTTCTACTACAAACAAATAAAAATAAAAATAATTTTACAGCCTACAACTCCTTAAAAATAACAGAAATTATAACCACAGGCTGCTGCTGCTTTCCGCTGGGTCAGCCACTTGCTTCGCCACCGCTGCCAAAACGCCGCACGCAGAAAGAGGAAGAAGGGTGGTGGCCCTAGAACGTGGCTTCTCCCGCCGCCACCAGCCAAAGAGGGCTCGCTGGAGCTTTTTGTAGGCCCTGGTCTTCCGGCCCTTAGAAAGACACCTGCGTCGCCACTGCCGCTAAAACGCCACTCACTGGGGGGGAGGAAAGGCGGTGGCCCTGGAACGCGGCTTCTTCCACCACCGCCGCTGCTTGCTGGGGGGGAAGAGAGCGCAGGTGGGGCCCTGGAGCGCGGCCACCTGCTCGTCGCTGCCGCCGCCACCGAGGAAGGCTTGTTGGGGCCTTTCTTATAGGCCCAGTCTTTCCGGCCGCTTGGCCGCCGCTTGCCGGGGGGGAAGAGAGCACGGGTGGGGCCCTGGAGCGCGGCCACCTGCTCGCCGCTACCGCCGCCGCCCGATAGCTTCAGTTTAATCATTTGGCTTCTAGTGAGAGTCGTTATTATTGTTGTATTCATTTATATCCTTCATTTTCTGCAGCCTGGCTCAAAGCAATTTACAAAAGTTAAAACAGATGCAGCTAAAAATTTACATTGTACAAAAGTTAGAATACAGTGGGCCCTTGGTATTCACTGGGGTTTTGTTCCTGGATCCTACGTGGATACCAAAATCCATGGCTGCTCAAGTCCTATTATATACAGTGGTGTAGTAACATGGTATCCCTTATATAAAATGGCAAGATCAAGGTTTGATTTTTGGAATTTTTTAAAAAAGTATTTTCAAGCCATGGATGATTGAGTCTGTGAGTAAAGAATCTGTGGATAGTTGGAAACAGAGGGCCAACTGTACAATTAAACAATCAATAATGTTAAAAGCAGACCATTGAAAAGAAGAACAAAAAATATAAACAATCCAGCACATGAAAGGCCAGCCCTTAGTCAAACCTCAAAAGCCTGCTGAAACAAAAGGATCTTCACCTGCCTGTGAAAGCAAGGAGGGTGCCAGTCTACACTCTCAAGGAAGGGAGTTCCAGAGCGTGGGGACAGCCACTAAGATGTCCCTCTCTCATGTTCCTACCAGAGGGACTTAATGAGGATGGTAGGACAGAGGAAAGGACCTTCTCAGAAGATCTCAGAAGACACAGGCAGGTTCATATAAGGCGATAACAGTCCTTCAGAGTTCAGGCTCAATTTCCTTTGGGACCCATTTATTTGTCTTTTTGGCTCTTTGTGGTATCGAGGACTCTCTTCCAACACCACATTTAAAATGAGTTTATTTTCTTCTTGTCAGCTTTCTTCAATGTCCAGCTTTCATAACCATAAATAGAAATTGGAAATACTATGGCATTGATGATGGTGATTCATTAGGAAAGACAAATGGAAGGCAGTAAGAAAAGAAGGAGACTGCATTACAGGTGGATAGAATCAATTAAGGAAGCCACAGCCCTGAGTTCACAAGACCTAAGCAGGGCAGATGACAGGTTCTCTTGGAGACCTCTTACTCATACAGTCATCATAAGTCAAAGTCAGTTTCACAGCAAACAATGACAATAATGTTATTTTGTTTGATTTGGTCAGGGGAAAAATATTTTTTTAGTTAGGAGAACAAAGAAGCAAACCTTTGACTATTGTAGTTCCACCCAATTTCATTTTAAATTGTTTTTTTTTAAATCCTTATTTAAAAATCTGCAAATGGTGCAACAGTAGAAGAAAGGAAATGTTTTAATCTTTTAGGATTTGCCCAGAATCCCTTTCTGGAATCATTTTCTTCTATCCTATTATTCTCCATGTACTTGGGAAGGATTTAGTAGAAAAGATTTAAAACATAAAGACAGGATTATTTATGGATGTTTGCTCTTTTATAAGCCATGCAGATTTAAGAAATGGTTTGTACTCTTATGTTAGGCAGTGTTTCAGATATTTTTCTCAGATGGTCTTGTGGTAGCATTTCAGATATTTTTTCCAGATAGACTTCCTTCACAATCAGCTATATTGGTGAGAGCTCATAGCAGAAAACAAAATATATGGCACATAAATATAATGCTTATTTATTTTCTTTAATTATATTTATATCCTTTACTACTGTCTCGTGGATTCAAGATAGCTAAATGTAATTTCATCGCTACAGGCATACCTCAGTTAACAAAGCCTCTAATAGTGGAGCTCATTTCTACAAAGGCTTTTTTGCCTACTTGACTCTACCCTTTTCCTCTTTGTCCTCTATCTAGTTGCACCAGATAAACTTTTGGTGCTGAGTTGCAGCAGCACATTAGGAGTAAACATTGCAATAAAGCTTGAATTAGGAAAGAATGGGATTCTACTCTTGCCAATCCTACTGTAGCTGTGTGTGCCTGCCTACTACTGGCAAGGTAAATGGCAGCTGCCTCCAAAATCTCTTACTCAGCATGTGTGAACAGCAAGGGAGAAAGTTAACAGAAGGGCAGATGAACCTGGCTCACCAGCTATCCTCAGCATGTTAAAAAAGCAGAGAACTATAATTTCTGACAAGCTTTGTCCAAACCAAATGAAAATCATAAGAAACATGGAGACTGGTGAATGAAAAAGTTATTCCTGGATACGTTTTGGAAGAATTCTTCATGTAGTCTCTAGAAAGTTCAAAACATTTTTGTTTACTTATGCAATTTTCCATTTAACATATCCATACTATTAGTTTTGAACATAAAGCTGTCGGGATCAAGTTGAACTGCTCCTCTTTTTGGTAGAATAGGAAACTATCCCTGTTCTTTTCACATCTTGTCTGCCTTTAGTATAAACTTTTTTTGTTAAAGAAGTAATGCTCAAGAACACATCTACTTCATTATCTGCTTCATGATGTGGCTGTATTCATCACAGAATGGATTACAGCAATATGACATGAATTGTCACTGGTTTTCTTGTGATTTCCATTTTGATGGTCAAACTTATGCTTCTTTTAACATGCTGGGACTAACTGTTGAAGCAAATTTATCCACTCTCCCCTTGTTTCTCAGTGTTGCTGTTCATGCATGCTCAATGAGGGATTATAGAAGCAGCTGTTATTTACCATTCCTGTTGTAGACGAACACACACAGTTACAGTAACATCCATAAGAACAAAACCTCATTCTTCCCTGCCTCAAGTTTATTGCACTGTTTACTGCAGACACACAGCAAAAAAGTCAGAATCATATAAGCCATTGTATTCCCAATTGCCATGTGTGGATGTGAGAGCTGGACAGTCAAGAAAGAAGATAGGAGGAAAATCAACGCATTTGAGATAATGTGGTGCTGGAGAAGAGTGCTGAGGATCCCATGGACAGCCAAAAGAACAAACAAATGGGTCCTAGAACAGGTCAAGCCAGAGATATCCCTAGAAGCCAAGATGACAAGACTTAGACTGTCGTACTTTGGACACATCATGGTTGGAAAAGACAATGTTAGGAAAGGTGAAGGGAAGTAGAAAGAGAGGAAAGCCACATGCTAGATCGATGGACTTTATTAAAGAGACCATGAATATGAGTTTGCAGGAGATCAGCAGAGCAGTAGAGGATAGGAGTGTGGTGCTGGAGATGTCTCATCCATAGGGTCGCCATGGGTCGAGATCAATGCAAAGGAAGTTAACAGCAACAAATATTAGTGACAGTGTTGGGTTATAAGGAATTCACTCAGAGGATTTCTTGCATGAGTCCTTTTGAAAAGAATAGGGAGTGCACAGGGGCATGTAGCAGTGGATGTGGATTCATTTTATGTTCTATCATGTTCACTTCTAAAGATCTTTGGTAGCAGATGATGAGACAGACCACAACATGGACATGAGAGAGCTGGTCAATCACAGAAGGAAGTACTGGCTGAGATGGACCATTGATCCTCAGAAAGCTTACAAAGGTTGCAGGTTTTGGATTTCATTTC
Source organism: Phrynosoma blainvillii (assembly GCA_026167975.1). Lineage (NCBI taxonomy): Eukaryota > Metazoa > Chordata > Lepidosauria > Squamata > Phrynosomatidae > Phrynosoma > Phrynosoma blainvillii. Next base: position 19,722,082 of record JANUYF010000002.1, read on the forward strand.
CCAGATAAGCAGCCAGTAGTTATATTGGCTGGAGAATTCTGGGGAAAAGAATTTCCCCAACCCACCCCCCACCCCCCAAGCTCCAGGAGTAGCTCAGTATAGGACACTTTTATTCATAGGCTTGTTGTGTAGCAGTGTGTTCTTCTGGAACTTCACAAAATTGGAGGTAGGCCTCATAGAAGCTAGATCCATCTCCTGACCTGTCCTTTCTTGTGCCCTGTTTCTGAACAGGTGTTGTTTGAGCTTGCCCGCTACCATGCTCCCTCCACAATCTTCCTGGATGAACTGGAGTCTGTCATGAGTCAACGAGGCACTGTGCCAGGGTAACTATTTGTGAGTGGCATGTCCTTTGCTGATTTTTTTCTGTAAGGTAGATCCTCTTGTTAGGTGACTTATCTATAAACTCATACTTTTGTTTACTGCAACCTGGATAGAACTGAAACAGAAGAAAATCTGTTGGCCCTTCCACTTAATCTTATTCCTTCTTTTCTGCATCTAAAAATACCTGTTTAGCAGAGCCTCAGAGGAAGGCCATGGCACCCATTCTGAAGAAATCTGGCTGAGAAAATCTCATGATAGGGTCATAAGTTAGAGTCAAGTTTCAGAGAACAACAGAAGCAAAAACAAACTTCTGGAGGGCCATCAATTGACCATCTCTGGTATATACAGATACTAGGACTGAAAAGCCAAATCCATTTTTCCATTGGTCTGTGACTTCGGTTCAAAGCCTAGTCTGAAAATATCTGAGGCACCAACAGTATTGGAACTGGGCTAGAGCTGCAGCACTTAAAGTGGTGTCGAACTGCATTATTTCTGCATAGATGCACCCTAGGGGGATGCGGTGGCTCAGTGGTTAAGATGCTGTCCCAGATGATTCCAAGATTGGCAGTTCAGCAGTTCGAGGCCCAAGTGCCATATGACGGAGTGAGCTCCCATCACGAGTTCCAGCTTCTGCCAAGTTAGCAGTTCGAAAACATGTAAAGGTGCAAGTAGATAAACATGTACCACTTTGGTGGGAAGGTAACAGCGTTCCATGAAGTCATGCTGGCCATATGACCATGGAGTTGTCTTTGACAATGCAGGCTCTTTGGTTTAGTAACGGAGATGAGCACTGCCCCCTACAGTCGGACATGGCTTGACAACCTTGTCAAAGGGGAAACATTTACCTTTACCTTTTAGATGCACGCTAAGATGTATTAAATCAGTAATCTTTGATGTTATGTTCAACTTGGGTTTAATAACGCATATTTGGGTTATACACTTGTATCTCAGAGATATTAGAAAGCCTGAGTGTCATAGAAAACTCACATGGTGTCTGTGGTGGAAGCATACTCAAGGGTAGTTGTGGTGGCCATGCAGTGAAATACAACAAAATCCTCAATACTTTGTTGGCCAGCCTAAATTCACAAAATACATCATGCAAGCTTTTGAAGCTCCAGTGGCTTCTTCGTCAGCCAAAGATATTTAAAAATCACACAGGAAAAGAAATGAAAAATCACAGGCCTATATTTTGTATCAGATACTGTTTCTGAAGTACAGTTGGCCCTCTGTTTTCGCAGACCACCACCCCCGGCAAAAATGGAGATTTGCCAATATTCAAGCCCCATAGGCTTGGATGGGGCATGACCCTGCGGGTGTGTGCGAAATGCACCCCATTGATTTTAATGGAGGTCGTCCCTCCGTGAATATGTAAAACCGCGGATTTCAAATCCGCGAGAACAGAGGGGTGACTGCAGTTCCATTTGGTTTGGAGGGATCTCGATGCAGGCAGAGGCTGCTCCCTCTCTTGGCTACTGGGGACTGAGATTCAGTGGGAGCAAAGGTATAGATATATAATTTTATTACAAAGTTATATTTTTATGCTGCTCCCATTCATTTTAGTGGGAACTTGCAAAAGAGAGGTATTGTATTGTGCAGTAGTTTGGTACAAGAAAAGTCAAGAATATTTGAGATAGTAAGACAGTGATTTATACTGAATGAGTCCAGTAACCCAACTTGCTCTGTATTATCAGATGTGCAAAGTCAACATGCTCCCACTGAAAGAAGGCCTGTTTCCCTTCTCTGTAATTATCCACTATGATCCAACTCAAGGCTTAATAGCCTTCTCACTAAATTCCGGTTTGGTATTTGCTTAGGACTTCTTCTCTTAATCTACGTGCAAAGATAAAACTCCAAAATGTGCATTTCCTTTCATTCTAGTTCTCTTAGGAGTGGATTCATTGCAGAATTAACTTCTGGGCATTAATCGTCATGAAGTTTAACATAATGCTTAGGGGTTTAGCTAATGGAACGCAGCCATGCTTGGAATTGGGGGTGGGTGGGAAGAGACTCATAACTGGGTTTCCACCTCTAAGCTGTTTCCTATCAAAATAAAGGAGATTGTACTGATCTAACCAGGGAATAACATTTCCTCCTTTCCCTGCCCCCCAATATATCTTTGGTAGCGGTGAACATGAAGGAAGCAGGCGGATGAAAACAGAATTATTGGTGCAGATGGATGGCCTGGCCCGATCGGATGATCTTGTCTTTGTTTTAGCAGCTTCCAACCTGCCTTGGTAAAAGATCCGGAGAGTACATTTTGAATACATTTGCGTGAGCCTCTAAACACAGATAAAGATTTTACTTAGTCTCAGAGCAGTAAAAGCCTTGATATTTGCTTAAAACCTTCAAAGATTAATTGGGAGCTTTCTACTTTTTTTTTTTTTAACTTAGCTTCAGCAGTTCTTGTTGTTTGTGCCACAGGAGTAGATAATCCTTCATAAAGTTAACATATGCCAGTGCAAGCCAGCTGCTAATATTTAAAAAGGGGCTTGATAGCCAAGTTATTTACTATGGTTAAGCTAAAGAAGGGTTTCAGCAAAGAAACTCGTAAGGTGCTTAAAGCGTCCAGTGCTCAGAAAAGATACAGTCTATAAATAGGGAAGGTTGGGTTTTATTGGTATTAAAAGGTGACTTTAAAAAGTTTCAGGATAAAACCCTTCAGTTTTTAAATGCCACATAGATCTAGTTGAGAAAAAATGGTCTATAGTGGAAAACATACCGTTTAGTACCTTATAGAGATATTAAAGACAAAGATATATACATGTTGGGTCTTCTGTATCCAAAATGCTTGGGACCAGAAGTATTTTGGATTTCAGATTTTTGAGTAGGTGGAGGGGTATTTCAGAATACTTATACTTCCATATATATACATAATGAAGTATCTTGGAAATGGGACTCAAGTCTAAACAAAAAAATGATTTATGTTTCATATAATCTTATACACACATCCTGAAAGTAATTTCATACAATATTTCAAAAATAAATTTGTGCACAAAACAAAGATTGTGTACACTGAACTATCAGAAAGCAAAAGTGTCACTGTCTCAGTCATCCATTAAAAAAGTTTTGGTTTTTGGAATATTTCAGATTTTGGAATTCTGGATAAGGGAGACTCGAACTGTACCTTGTTATTTTTCTTGGTTTCTTTATTTAATATCAATATATAGAGACTAATGGTTGGACTGTGAAATCAGGAGGTTCTAGTTCAAACCTTGCCCTAGCCATGGATCATTTGATCATTTCACATGCACAGTGCCAAGCTGTGACAGCTGGAGATGTCACACATTCCCAATATTTGACTAAATTGGGACTAGGTTTATCTGGAAGGCAGGATCCATGCTTTCAGTGATCACACACAACCCCCACTTCACCATCTCACTAACAGTCCGCTAGACCATTCTGTGACTTTTTCCTTAGGAAGCTCTTCTCTCCTCTCTCTTTAGGGAACTGGATTGTGCTATGCTGCGCCGGCTGGAAAAAAGGATCCTGGTCGATCTGCCGAATAAAGAGGCGCGACAAGTAATGGTCCAGCACTGGCTTCCCCCTGTGAGCAACAGTGGAGGAGTACCACTGAAGACAGAGTTGAACTATGCCTTACTCAGTCAGGCAAGGAGAAGGAGTTGTGATTGCACATCAGCAGTAACAAATAATTTTATGGATGGCTTTCAAGTAGGATAGAATGAGAGAGAAGGCTCCCTTGGTTGATTCTTGAGGTTCTCATTGGCATTTGTATGGACAGATCAGAGAGAGATTTGTGACAGACTCAAAGTTAGGAGGCAAAGAAACTGTGAAATCAGAGTTAGAAAATATGGTAGGTTCAGAAAACAAATCAGTGCTCTCTAAGTTGTATATATATTGCTCATGAAAACTGAAATGGAGGATGAAGTGATAAAAGACAATATGATCAGAGAATCACAAAGCATTGGGCATACATTAAGGCAGGGGTAGGCAACCTAAGGCCCGGGGGCCGGATGCGGCCCCCTGAGGCCTTTGGACCAGCCCCAGGCCAGTCCTGCCGCTGCCGCCGCCCGCCATGATGATATTGATTATTGTTGTTATTACTTGTTCCTGGGGTTTTCTTGGCAAAATCTCTACAGGGGTTTTGCCATGGCTTTTCTGGGGCTGAGAGAGTGTGCATGCATATTTTTTAATTTTTTAACTGTTCTAAAAATTTTATTTATTTATTTATTTATTTATTTATTTTTGGTGCTTTGGCCCTTGTCTGAGGGACAGCAACCCGGCCCCCGGCTCAAAAAGGTTGCCTACCCCTGCATTAAAGTTAAGCCAGTGGAGAAAAACATGGACAAAGATATCAAAATATACAATGGGCCAAGACATTAAGGAGAATTACTGTAAGATGTTCTATTGTTGATACCTGCCTCTGGATAAACTATCTAAAATATACAAAGGTTCAAGCAATAGGTGTTGGAAGTGTTTAAAGGAGAAAAGTACCTGGTTTCACATGTGGTCATGTACAAAAGCAAAGAAATACCGGGCACAGATTCATAAGCTGATAAGTGATATCTTAAAAATTCAATTAAAATCTGAAATATTTTTGGTGAACATGTTAGAGGATGATATAGAAAAGATAAGGACTTTCAGTTGGCAATGGTAAATTTCAAAGTGCAGGCGCTCATCATGACACTTTCCATAGTCTCACATGCCCAAGGGGAGTCCAAAAATGTTGACAGCAGGTCAGTCTATATCTGCAAACCAGCTCTAGCCATTCCATCTTCTCTACAAGCAGGTGTTCTGTGAAGCTAATGTATCTTGATTCAGGACTAAGCCAGACCCAAAGACGTTGTACTGTGACGATAAGTCACAGCAATGTATGTTGTGGGGACAAAGTAATATCCCTTGTCCCCCACAGCTTCTATGACATTTACAGCTAATATCAGAGGGAACAAGGACGTTTGAGGAGGGGTAGCAAATAATGTCACTGTCTCCTCTAATCAAAAAGTCCCAGAGCCTCAGCCCTGTAGGCCCTGCCTCCATTACCTCATTGGATGCGGGAAAGCTGAAAGAGAGTGAGAAAGAGCCATTGCTTCAAATATTTGTGATTGTAGCTGGGATGGCCAGTTTCTTTCATTTGAATAGGGCGAGGATTAGTAAATAATAATAATGGAAGAAGCCATATTTTAAATGAAAACACCAAATAATGGCCTTATGGCAGAGTATTCCTTACAACCTCTTCTCTATGTACTTACTTTCTTTCAAACTCTTGCTCTTAAATATTAGATTTTCCACAGCCTCTGTTAGAAAGTCTTAGTAGATTCATATGTCTCTTTTCACTTCATGTATTAGGAGATGGAAGGATATTCTGGCTCTGACATCAAATTGGTCTGCAAAGAAGCTGCCATGCGACCTGTGAGAAAAATCTTCAGTGCACTTGAAAATCACCAGCCAGGTACTGTAACCCATCTGAATATTCGAGCTGGATTGATGCTCATGTAATACTGCAGAGAATGCCATTTGAGGAGACTAAAGAGATAGCTTTCACAGCAAGCCATAAGACTGTGTGTTGTGTGTGTGCCGCATGCCTTCAAGCCATTTCCGAATTATGGAGACCCTAAAGCGAACCTATCATGGGGTTTTCTTGGCAAGATTTGTTGAGAAGGATTGCCATTGCCTTTCCCTGAGACTGAGAGAGTGTGACTTGTCCAAGGTCACCCAGTGAGTTTCATGGCAGAGCATGGATCAAATCCTGGTCTCCAGAGTCATAGTTCAACACTCAACAGGTATAGATACTTCTCTTGTATAGAGAAGGACCAGCAGGTGGCAGTGTTCTGTTTTCTTAAATGTGCATTAATTTTGATTTGTGAGGAAGCGTTCTTTTCTGCTTCACTTTCCCACTAAGCAGAAATCTCAATGAAATATGGTAGAGTTACTATGTTTTGAAAATCAAAAAAGAGGACGCATTTATCGACTACTTCTGACTGTCAACTGCTATGACAACTCTGTTTTAATAACCTCTACAATGATGTTTGCACCTAGAAATATTCCTAACCTTCCTTACATTTAAATAACACTCATTTTAATTGATTACTTAGCAATATTTAATAATGTGAACAATTGATTTGGTTACTGAATTTTCAATACTTAATTGTATAACGAAGTGTGCTCAAATGGTCACAAAACTCCTCAGGTTGGTCAAGGCTCTCACTGAAGGCTGCACATAGGCTTGGGTAAGCCAAAGCCTTCCTTTACTCCCTTCCCTGCCTTTTCTGACATTTGCCTCAGCTGGAAGCTGGTGAGTCACTTGGTAACCTCTACAGGGTTTAGGCTGGTTGCTTTAGGGGCTTTCCTTGCCCTGCTTTAACCTGGCATGCTTCTTCTCCTTCCCCTCAAAGTTTGTATTGCCTGATCACCCACTTCTGCCAGTTTAGATCTTATAAGAAAACCTGGATCTTTTAAAAATCCACCTAGAAAAAAATTCAGCCCTGAAAAAGAAGACATGTCTGGAATGTATGGTAACCCTAAAAACAGATTTTAAATAACAAAAAATATTTTACCTCCCTGCTCTTCTTGTCCCACAAAAGAATTATTAAAAATGTGCCACAGGATTATTTTGCTTTCAAGACCTGACACAGTGATCTTCTTGAGATTTGCTCTTCCGGTATAGATCTCCCTCCCTCCCCTGCAAACGCTCATTGTGTATATAATAATGATGCTTATCCAGGTCCCATAAATGTCTTAAGTACTTCACATATATGTTACTAATCCTTACACTAGCCCTGAAGGCAGACCCAAGTCAGATTATTGCAGATAGAGGGGGAAGGGAGATTGGGTTGAAGAGGAGCTAAAGCTTAGCTAAAGTGAGCTAACGTTGACATGAATTCGGGCTTCTCAGACCACAGCTCAGACGTTTAGCCACCAAACAAAAATATGGACACAATCATCTGCCAGGACCAGGAAAGAAGAGCCTGCAGTAGAGGCACCACTACGTTCTAAGCTCACGTTGGCTAGGGTGAAAAGGGACAGGGGAATTGCTTCTTTCTCTTCTTTCCACCATTTCCCCTTCTATGCATTTCTCCCTCCTGTTGGTGTCAGTTGGAAGGAAAATAAGCATGTAAGCTACAAAGCATTCATACATTTTCTCTCTTTCTGGTGTTGCAGGAACAGGGGGATCTGGCAGATCAAAAGATTTCCCAACACAGTTCTTTGGGTTTGGTTTGTAGAAATAAGCTTTCCTTTTAACAGTGCTTGGCATCCTGTTGGGAACATATGCGCACACCAGTTTCCTTTACTGTATGCCCTTTTTTGGGTGCTGTAGGGGATGGGATGCAGTGGCTCAAGTGGTTAAGATACTGACTCTGTTGATTGCAAGATCGGCAGGTTGGCCATTCGAGGCCCGGGTGCTGCATGATGGGGTGAGCTCTCATCACTAGTCCCAGCTTCTGCCAACCTAGCAGTTCGAAAGCATACAAAGGCAAGTAGATAAATAGGTACCACTTCGGTGGGAAAGTAACAGCATTCTGTGCATTCATGCTGGCCACATGATCACAGAGTAGACTCTGACAATGCTGGGTCTTCAGCTTATTAATGGAGATGATCATCGTCCCCTATGGTCGGACATGACTTGACAACCTTGGCAACAGGGAATACTTTTATCTTTAGCATTACCCTTCTTCAGCATCCAAAGCCATCCCCTGCCAAAAAAACAAGTAAACAGCCTCTGAACCCACCCACCCCAGTTCCATTTTGTGATAGAAGGCAGGGTCACAGAAACATCTGGCTAGGGGGACAGAGGGATTACAGCAGTGCTGAGAACTGTGGAAGACCCTGGCTGATCCTCATTTTGTGCCTGGCTATGGAGATATAGCCAGACATTTCTGCAATCCTGCCCACTCTCCACAAAGCGGGACATAGCCATGAGGCGGGAGGCGTATAGAGGCTGTTCACTAAGCAAGGAGATAGTACTCAGCTGCTATGCTATACCGAGTCATGCAGAATTTTGGCCAATGTGTGGTGAACGACATAGGAACAACTGCCTCATATGACATCAAAATGGTCCATCTATTGTCAGCTCTGACCAACAGCAATCCCTGTCCAGGGTTTCAGGTAGGGTGCTTTCCTAGTCCTACCTGTAAGTAGGATTATGAAAATTGGCATTCAAAACATCTGGAAAGGCAATTATTCTTCAGTCCTGTTTTAGGCTGCATCTGTGCTGAAGAAATAATCCAGTCTGACCCCACTGTAACTGGCATGGGTCAATTGTATGGAATTCTGGAAACTGGTCATTTTGTGAGGCATTTGGCCTTCTCTGTCAGAGAGCTCTGGTGCCACACCAAACTACAGTTCCCAGAGTTCCATAGCACTGAGCCCTGGCATTTAAAATGTTATGAAACTGGATTATTTTTGCAGTGTGAATGCAGTCTTAGAAAGATTCTTCTCTCTAGCAGCTTTATCACTTGTTAATTGGGAAGGGGTGCTGCTGAATGTGATAATCTGGATGAGTAGCAAATTTCAGCCCCAGATGTGGTGGTATGGGTATCTTTGGTACACATCCTATCACTGTTTTGGCCTCACACCATTCAAAGGGAGACTTGAATAATTTCTTCCCCCATTTTTGTTCTCTTGACCATCTTTGCAACGTGAGTTTCAGGCCAATGTCCTTTTTCCTTTTAGATACTGGGAACCTCCCTGTAATCCAGCTGGACACTGTCACCACGGAAGATTTCCTGGATGTGATCACGCACACCAAGCCCTCCGCTAAGAATTTAAGCCAGAAATACACTGACTGGCAAAGAGAATTTGAGTCTGTCTGAGTCAGATGTAGGTTCTGAAACATTAAGCCAAGATTTCAACCCTCCAGAAAAAGGCAGTCACAGCCAATTTCTACAAGCAAGAGGCTCAACACTTGTATTAAAACTTTTATTTTTCTTTTGAAACAGAACAGGATGAACAGACTAGGACATTTGATGACTGAGAGGGAACTGGCACTTGTTTTTTTGCATCTTTTCCCCGCCTCTCTTCTCAGCTGTTCACCTTTGCTTAATATGCAAGGAAAACAGTTTTGCACTTTATTCTATATCTAAAACCAATTGGTAACTTTTATATTTCTACGTCATCCAGCTGTTGTCTAGGACCCATCTGTCACAGATTGATCATACTAATATTTTTCTACTGGGATTTTCTTTTTTTAGAGGAACAAACTGACAGGTGCTTTACCTGCTCTTCTCAGGGAAACTTGTATTAATCAATTAAGACATAAGTGGGGCTAACAACCATGGAGAATAAACTCACTGATCTCCTCTAAGGATGTATTTTGGGGTCTTATTTACTTCTGCAAGGCAAAGGCACAAATATGGTATCTCATTTCCCTTTCCTGAGTATTTGAGAATTTAGCGTATACTTTCCCAGTATTACCTTCTTTGATTGGTGAAACTGCAAGTCTTAGGCCACTCTTGGAGGCTTCCAGGAGGAAGCATTAACCCTGTTGGGAGTCAGAAAAAGGGTAGGTTTGGGGAATCCAGAAAGGTAGAGAGCTGTTCTTGGCTCACCTCTGGTCTAGCACTTGCCTTGCCTGGTTAGTTCATTTGAAGTTTGTTTCTTAATTCATTTTAGGAAACAAAAACTGGGGAACAACACAATAAAATATGCAGCAGAAACTGAAGACACATTTCAAGGGGTCAAATGATGGGTGTTTTATTGGTTTAAAAAAGGCCCAACACATTTTGGCTTGTATTGCTTTTCGGGGCTACTTGCAATGTCATTTCAGAAGTTTGAAGTTCCCAACAGATGTATTAAAACAACAACAACACTGGAGCTTCTCCCAGAGTCCTCTACGACATCTCAAGTTGGCCCTGAGAGTATGTCCTTACTAGCATTCTTGCCATGCTTCATTTTAAGTTATTTGGCTCGTCTTGTCCCAGCTTTGAGAGTTTCTTAGGATCTTTCAGTTATTCCAGTCTGTAATGTGTATTGTGGTTGTGTACCTTCAAGTCACAAACTTATCATAGGGTTTTCTTGGCAGGTTTCCTCAGAGGGGGTTTGCCATTGCCATCCTCCGAGGTTGAGAGCGTGTGACTTGCCCAAGGTCACCCAGTGGGTTTTTATGCTCAAACAGGGAATCGAACCCTGATCTCAAAGTCATAGTCCAAAACTCATAATGTAAGACTATGTAAATACCACTCCAGCCCACCTTAAGAGCCAGCAGCTGGATTGGGTTAAGAAGGTCTGTTCAGCTGACAATCAGAGCAAAGCGGAGAATATTTCCATATGACAAGGATTTGTTTTGTTTTTTATTAAATTTTTATTAACTATAGACATTATACAAACAAAATAACTACAGTACACAACAGCATACAAAAACATATAAATTAAAAATTACATCCACATTCATTTCATCTTATTCAACTCCATTGTCCCCTAAGAGAAACGAATGAGGAAAGATGGAAGACAATTTTTCTTACGGGACAATGGAGTTGAATGAAATGAAATGAAATGCATGTGACAAGGATTTGTGATGGTAGTCTTGCTTCTGATTGTTGCAGTCTTGGTCACTGTTGGGACAGGGTTGTAAAAACCATCCTCCTTGTGCCCTGTTTGGCAGCTGAATAGGTCTATTGTTTAAATGTTGGCTTGTGGCTCTGAAGGTGGGCTGGGGTGGCATTTATGTAGTCTTACTGAATACAGAGCAGTTATTGATCCATAATTCTAGATTACAGATCCTTAACTACGTAGATGCCAGCCAGAGTATCTTGGAGGTCCTTCATTCACAGAGTTACTGTAAGTCGAAGCCAACCTGATGGCAAATAACAGCAATTTGAAGCAAGCTTCCTATAGTTGTACCCTAGGTTGTAGTTATCCACAGAGTGAATTTGGAATGGTCTCTGTAATACTGATGTCTGAATATATAATACTTCTGAATACATAAAGTTTGGTTGCACAGATAGTTGAAAGCAGTGAAACCTGTCATTGACAGCTAATTAAAAAGGCTTTTTCAATGGAATTGTCATGACTAACTTTTGTTGTATTATGTGTAAAGTTTCTCCCGCTCCCCCCAAAAAAGTATACCTTATTTTATCATGTTTATATTCTGTACTTTTGATCCTAAGAGACTCTCGTGGCAGCTTACAAGCTATGCTTTAAGGATTACATTTTACATTTCAAAAAATAGTTGGGTGGAATCTTGTCGAAGTTAAGCTCTATTATGTCATATTGGTATGAAATGCTACTGTATGTTTGTATATTTCTTGGTAAATTTTCCCCATAATAAGGAATAATCTTCCCCAAACAGGTCAGGCTAGCATAAAGCCAGGCATTTCTTGAGAATCTCTTTACTCTCTTTTTTGTTTTCTGTTAATTTCAACAGGAAAGGTTTCTTCCTTTTGAAATTAGTGAGAATTAAATAATTAATTTGTGGTAAATGGCTATTTTTGTTTTGTATGATAATCTGAGCATCATTCCTAATTCTGTTTCACCGAACTATAATATACAGGAATCTTTGCCAACCTGATGTGTAGAATTGGCTGGGGATGGTGGGAGCTGCATTCCAACATTGCGGAGGACACCAGTTTTGGAGAAGTCTTCCATACAGAAAGCCTGGGTGTATTTTTCTTCCAAAAAGAGTGTATTCATTCATATTCATAAACCTCTTCCTTCAGTAAAGCCAACACTGCAATTACAGCCTAATAGTTTAACATTCAAGAGCATGATAAAGTAATCATAATGGATTTCCATTCTTACAGTTTTGCAAATGGACCAGAAAAGCCATTTTAGAGTCATTATAAAAGTTCATTTGGGCGCATTTAACACATTCAGGAATGACAGCATTTGGTTTAAACTGAAATTTCTCCTTACAGCTGTACTAGACCCTATAAAACTGGGGAATGTGTCCCTCTGGTTTCCCAAAGACCCCCCCCCCCCATATTTGTTTAGGAAGGGATAAGGACCCCACAATACAATGAAACCTTGCCAAGATAATAGGACCCTGGTGCAGCCTAACTGCAGACATTCATAGTTTATACACCATTCTGCACCAGGTCTTTCTTTCCAAGCTATTTCTGTTAATAACACCACCTAATTAAAGCATCTGTAAAACCCTGATAGTTTTAATTTTTACATAAAATGAAAAAATGACCCTGGCCCCTATGAATGGGGTGGCAGAACTTCAGCCAGGCATGATAAGGCAGCTTTAAATTAAGAATAGCTGGTTAAGTTGCAACTCTTTGTACTTAAACTGGATCAAGTGAAGGAAAGAGGCTACCAATGGTGAATAACTGGAAAATTAATCCTTTGATTTTTGCCTGGTCAGAATGAAGAGTGCTTCCTAGTTCTGTTTGCTATGAGGCTTTAAAAAAACAAAACAAAACAAAAAAACCCAACTATTTGTTACTGTAAAATGTAGTTATTAAAATTTGGGTTCCCTGGAAATCAGGATGTTTTTGGTTCAAGCAGGCAGGGAGTCTAGTAGTTTTTGCTACAAACCTAGTACTGGTAACCCCACAAACCTGGTGATGTTAGCACCATCACTACCTTGGTTAATGGCATCACATTCACATCGGGTCTACTCTGAGGAAGATACGTGGCCAAGAGATTAGGCTGGACAGGAACTCGTTTTAAGGTCTTATTTATTTGGATAGCCTTGCAGAACAACTGTGTGAATAGGCAGCAATTTGGAGAATACGAAATAACAGTAGTAGCAGTAGAAGAAGAAGACATGCATGTTAACAAAACCTCTGGTGGTGAAAAGCCTTTTACATCCAGCCACCCCCACTTTCCTCATCTTCTGTCTAGCTAGAAGCTTTGATCAGCATCAGTATCGGGAAGATGGCAAATGAAGGCTGAAGAAGGTTGTGGTAGTGTGTCTGTAGTAAACATCCAATGAAGCTTAAGCTCAGAAAGAATGTGATTCTCTCTAGTGGATCCTATTATAGCCATGTGTGCTTGCTTACAGCAGGCAAGGTAAACAGCATCTGCCTCCAGAATCAGTTACTGAGCAAAACCGAATGAAAATGAGAGCAGATAAGCTTTACCAGTTACCCCCAATATGTTAAAAAAAAAAAAATAGCTGTATACATTTCTAAAAGGCTCAAAATGTTTTTGATTTCTTATGCAAGATTTACCTGAACTGGCTGTCTCATAGTTTCATTTCACATGTGCATATGTAAATTTTGAGTAAAACCTTTGCCTACATGTTGAACGGCTTTTCTTCTTCATGGTATAGGAGTCTTTTCTGTTTTTTCTGTATTTCTACATCTGGTACCTAATTTTCTATTAAAGAAGTAATGCCCAGGCAGACATCTGGTTTGTCAACTGAGGCATACCTGTAGTAATACATATGTACTAGTGGTTGCTTTGGGTTAAGCCAAAAACTAGAGATAAGGGCCAAAATCCTGTTGGGCAGTTACAAAAACATAACTTAGTTATACATTTGTAACTGTTACATATTCACAATCGCTACCTTGCCCCTAGTTTATGGCCTACATAGGGATTGTGAAATTCCCCTAAACCCCACTTACTGGTAAGCAGCTGCTGGGATCAATGGAGGTCCATTTCCCTGTTAAATGAGAAGCAGTTGCCTGAAGCACCCCCCCCCCCCCGCCCCATGAGCAACCTCTGGCATAAGAGGCATTTGCATCAGGGATCCTTTTTTTGCTTGTTGTGTGGGAGAACACTCACAGGAACGGGTAGGAATGTTAATCAATGGGAACAGACCCCCCCCCCAATTGATCCCAGGGGCTGCTTACTAGTTAAGCACTGCTTAGTTACAGTGCTACCTAATATGTAATGGTCATACAGGACATACAGTAAAAGAACTGGGAGAAAATCTATGTAACTGTGCCCACCATTTCTCAGATGTTTCTGCTATTTTTGCCTAGGATTTAGAAGAGCCTTGGTCTTTTCAACCCTCCTGAATAAAAAGGGACAATGAGGAACATTTTTAGTGCTTAGACTGGAAGGGCCAAGCACCTGTTGTACACAGAGAGGGGCCTAGGTTCAGTGCCTGGCATCTCTAGTGTAAAGGACCTTATCAAGCTGCTGCCAGTCATAGTAAGTAGGAGGTTAGATGGATCAAGGGCAAGGCTTTGAAAAGTTAACTCCTTTGGATTACAATTCCCATGATCCCTGAGCACCTGGGAGAGAGAGTCCAAAATCATGTTTGCAAATGTTGATCAGTCATTGATTTGTAAATGGAAGGCTCCTGGGTACTACTAAGAATTCAATACCAAGCTTCTTTGCATGTTTCCTCTGGAACAGAGGTGGGCATTGATTCCACAAAATAGAACCTCTCAACCTTTTTATTGTGTTTTTATCCTTATCCACATTAGTCCTTGAAACTTATTTATGAGGCATCTTCCTTACTCATTAAAAGAATCCATTTACGAAGGTTGTCAGGTATTGTAAGTGGAAGGAGCACAGAAATGCAACAGTCCCAATATTACACAAACAATTCTGATGACCAGTGAAAGATTCCATCTTGTTGCTTGGAAGCTGTAGTCCAACCATGGGGGGAAACGGACGACACACTCTTTACTAGTACAGGATCACAGTAAAAACTGAGCTATGCAATCTGCAAGACATGTGACTTACTTCTACACAAGGGACATGCTTTATTACTACAAATTGCAAATGGAGGTATGCATTAGGATTGTATGAATTCTAATCAAACCTTTTCCTTCTCTTTGTGCCTAGAAAACTAGCACCCTAGAAGGGAAAGTTACACTTTCACTCCTCTGACATGCCAGTTTTCTAAAAGGGGGAAGGGTTAAAGGTTTTCTTAATTTTGGAAGAGAAAGCATTTGAACACAATCTTCCCACCTTGAAGTGCAGTGCATCCAAGAGTAGCAACAAAGAAAATTGGACATATCCATCCTTACGAAGAATGCTATTGGCTGTTTTAGTTTTTAGCGATGAAAGGTGATGCTCAAATCCTCTGGGTTTTCTTTATAACAGATGCTGGAGAATGTGGTCTACAGCTTGGGGAAAACTCTCACAGGTTAGGTATGGAGGGGGATTAATTTTCCCTTCATCGGCTTCTCTGTATTTCCCTACAAGAAAGGAGGGGAAAATGCTACTTTTAAAAACTAGGTCAGCATTACCATAACTGGACAACTATGCATAACCCATGATGCTGGCACACAACAAACTCTTAGCACATGATGAGTGCCTGACACAGCTTAATGACTGTCTGCCCCTTGTTAACTTATTGCTATTTCTCTACCATTCTCCCTCCCCATTCTGTTTTGCTGGTACACAGTGGCCGAGATCCTCAATTGAGGAGACAGAGCGCAGCTTTGTACACACTGAGTAATATAATGTGCCTCATAGTGAATTGCAACACCATGCAATTGAATATGCACATATATCTGCATGTGCAACGTACATCTGCACATGTGTGTGAAGTGTTACCGCATGCGCAACTACCATTCTATAACCTTAAACTGAATACAGATGTTCTGCCTCAGGCAAAAATCTTGGTCTGCTTCTGTAAGGGAGCTCACTCATGGGAAAGATGTCAACAGGATTCTGGTTGTTGCTTGTTGCGATGCTATAACATGGCTTAGATCCTGCATCAGGAAATGTAGTTCCAAGGCTTGTCACAAAGTGCCTTATTGCCAGAAAAGGGGTGGAAATTTTTTCACTCCCCACTCCACTCCCCAATGCTTTGGAAATCCCTGTGCTGGTTTCACTGCATGGCTTCTAAGGTGGGTTTTGGGGAGCACTCTTGGCTGTTGTACTGGTGCAATGCTCATAAAAGTGAATTCAGACATTTATGACATTGCAAGTCCAGCTTACAATATCCTAAATACTGAACAGGATGCCAGCCTATAATTCTCCATTGCTCCAGAGCAGAGGGCTAGAACCACTGGCTATAAACAATGATGTAGACTCAAGCTGATTGATTCAGACTCAAGTCGCTTCAGTGACTTGACTTGAATTTGACTTGGCAATAAATGATGCAATGACTTGATTCACAGCTTGTGTATTTTTAGCGGCTAACATGCTGACATTTTTGAAGCCACTATGTTCTTTTATCATGGCTCCATCTTCACAGTTCTTGCATCAATTCCTTTTACATCCCTTTCCTTACAGCATTTAGGAAGCTATTCCCTTTTATTACTCATCAGGATAACTAAGAATACCTCACTACTACTTTTTCATTTACTTCTCAAAGAAAAAACACCCAAAAATGCCTTGAAAGAAGTAATTTTTAAAAGTATCTTTCAACTCTTTGCAGATGGTGTGATCATCTTCCTAAAACAACCCAAACAATCCTTCCCTACCTTACGCACCATATTAAACTCCTTTGATACCTTTACAGGTTTCTGAATTAACTATTTAAAATCTAAATTGCGGTGTCAAGTAGACATTCAAAAAGCTACCAATCTCCAGTTAAAACCCTCAGGATTTACTTACCTAGGAATCACCATTACAAAAGATTTCAATCAGATAATCCCCAGAAACTACAACAAAGTAACTAAATGGTTAATCTCTAAAACATTTGAATGGAAGAGATTGAAACTCTCTATTTTAGGCAGAATAGCACTTACTAAAATATTTTTTGTCCCTCGCCTATCCCTTCTATTTCAAACTATCCCACTTCAACCACCACAGACAAAACTCAAACTTTGGAAAAATCTCATCAATACATTTGCTTTTAACCATAAGAGACCCAGATTCAAGAAATCCACATGACACTTCTCTTCCAAAAAAGGGGGGTTATCAATGCCTGATCTTGAACTATATTTGCAGCATTCCAACTTAGTCAAATCCCTCATTTAATTAAAAGAGATCAGAGCATACACTGAGTTAACATGGAAATGAATGGCCCACCATCAATCAATCCTGCTTTGTTCTTTAACAATCCCACCCCGCAAGTAATTAAAAACATTTAAAACCCATGGCTACAAACATCAGTAAAGATATGGTCAAAATGGAAACAAGTTCTAGCATCAGATCCCTCTCCTATTTGCCCCTTCCTTGTCCCCAAATCTTTCTATTCCCTTGATAAATTCAATAAATTCCACAGGGATGGGAACAACAAGGTGTATATTTTGTCCGAGACCTTGTTCGTAATAACAGACCAAAAACAATTGATGAACTAACTTTAGAGTTAGAACCATTAAAGGCTAGTTGGTTTCATCTCCATCAGATAATTGCTCTATTAAATTAAGGAAATAGGAGGACCACCTAGATCACTGATCTTATTTGAGGCTCCCAAAGCACCAAAGGAGTAACATCTTTAATCTATAAATGTTTGATTGAGCACTCTTACCAAAATATCCGTGGCATAGAACTAACCTGGGAAATGGATTTGAATCTTTCAATTCCCATTTCAGAATGGACTACAGTTTGGTCTTCCACCCCTTTTAAATCCAGATCAGTAGTGATTAGAGAAAACACCTTGAAAATTATACACAAGTGGTATTTGACTCCAGTGAAGCTAGCCAGAATGGTTAAAAATGTTTCCTCCAAATGTTAGTGTGGTAGTAAAGATAATGGCACATTTCTACACATGTGGCTAGACTGCCGCAAAATAAACACTTTTTGGCAATTGGTACTTGAACAAATTTCATTGATTACCAATCTAGAAGTAAAATTATGTCCAGAAATGCTTTTGTTATCAATATATGTAGACACAAACTCAAATTTGAAACATAAAAACCTCCGTTTTCTTCCTTACAGCAGCCCATGTAGGAATTGCCAGATATTGGAAAATGGGACGTATCTTTAGATATGTGGTGGGAAAAGGTATGGGACCTATGGTTACTTGAAAAGCTGTCTGACAGAATGGCAAGTTACGCAGGATGACTAAAATCAAGACCTTTCATAGACAAATGGTTCCCATCATTGATTTTGTAAACAAAGATAGAAACAAGAGAAGACAACCTCCATCTCATCTGAACCTGTGGTTGGACATTCTGTACTAGATTTACAAAAAGACAATGCTGGACTTTAAAATGACCACTTACATTGAACAGAACCCAAGGAGACCCACAACATAATTCAAAGTTGTGAGATGAATTGCTTCATTTTGCTTTATTGTTGTGATATGTTTTGTACATAGTTGTTTATTATAATGATTAATTATATATATTTTAAAAAATAAATATTAAAAAAGTGGCCAAAGTGCAGCCCATCAGCCACATGTGACCTACAGGGCCATTTTCTAGAAGTCAATAAAATTGGGGAGGAAAAGTTGTTTTTAATTTTTTATGTTTACATAGAGGGGGTCACTCCAAAGTATGCCAATGCAACCCTCTAGCCTCTGACAATTGCCCAACTCTGCTTTAAAATCTTACTCATTGCACCCATTAAATTAATGCCACTTATGCTCATCCATTTCTGTGCCATGCTGAGGGCATGGTGGATTGTAAGAAAACTACAGTTGCCCATCCCAATTAGCAGGGATCCATTCTGGACCCCCTCCCCCCAATGGCGGCTTGCAAGTATTTGAGCCCCATTGAAAATAATGGTCAGTGCACCTATGGCGCACATGCGAGGCCACATGCAAGCACAAACTGCCATTTTCTCTATAGCAGCTTGTCCCTCCTATGAAGAGCAAGACCGTGGACTTGAAGTCCGCAAACGGGGAGGGACAACAGTACTTCTCAAGCATCCACAGCTGTATAACATCCGATACTTACCAGTCTTTACCAAGATTCCCAGCATGCCAGCGTTCTGGGCCCCTCCAACATCATCCCTGCAGTCCTGAGGCAAAACAAAACAAAATACTGGCCTGAGTAAGCTTGGTGTTCCTTAACATAGTGCAAGAAGGTAGCTCTCTAGACAGACAAACAACTGAGGCACTCACATCACCAATCATGATAGCTTCCTCTGGTACACAATTGGTCCCACGCAAGGCTTCCAGGAAAAATGTCCGCTCTGGCTTCCCCACCACAGTAGCTTTAACGTCAGTGGCATATTCCAGTCCAGTAACAAATGGCCCAGGACCGAGGGCCAAGCCATCTTTCCTCTTGTAATATCTTGCTTTGTGTATGGCTATTAGAGGAGCACCATCAAGGATGAGTCTTGAAAGGAGAAGAGGGAAAGAGTGATGTGAATAGCAACAGAGATCTTGAAGTGTAAGATACAACATTGCTTCAGACAGGCAAAGAATGAAAGAAACTTCAAGACAGGACAATGACTCCACCATTTAGGGGAGTTGGGAAAGCAAAGACAGCCTCCAGGTTTTCTTCACTATTATTTTTTCTTATTTTTTTAGCCTCTCATCAATGTATAGGTTGAGATGTTACTTAGTGTGTGTGTTTGTATGTGCGTTTTCAGATCCCCTATTGACTTATGAAGACCCCATGAATTTTATTTTAATTTTATTAATTTTAGGGTTGCGTACCTTAAATCTCTGCATGCAGAGTCATAAACTGAAGCTGGATTCCAACATCCCCTCAGAGCAGCGCAAATATCCACATGCAGAGATTTGCTGCACCAGCTCTATGCAACCACCATGCAGAATAGCAACACTGCACAACATATGTCAATGACTGGGTGCCAGTATGCAGTGCAAAACCACAACGTACAGTGCAATGTGCAGAATGGCTGTATGCACAACTCCTCTTCCACCACTTACAGCAGAAGACATCTGTTGCACTATCGGAAATAATTCACCCTACATGTGCATGCCTATGTCACTAATAGAAAGCCAGCCAATATGTGCTATGGAACACTGAATGACCCAATGTGCATTTCACAACAAGCCAACGCACAACCCAGTGTACACATGTGCAGTGGCACCAGATGTGCAGCTCTGTTTCCATAGCCTTAAACTGACCCTGCTTGTTCCACACTGGACAAAAATGTCCAACCACTTCCTCAGAGGAACATAAGATGCATGCATAAGCTACCCAACAGGATTCCAGCAACACTCACTGGACAACTTACAGAAAATAAAATGCAATATATAAAATACCCCCCCCCCCAAATATATGTAACATTAAAAAATATCCCTTCTTTTTTTAGCAAGAGAAAAATACCATGGTAACCTATAATGCAAGTTGTTTAAACTACTTGTGTGATTTTTTGTGTCTCTTCATCTGGAGCTAGACACTCTAAAAACACGTCAAATAAAACTATTGAAAAATATTACACACCCCAAATAAAACTATTATTTAAAAAAAATAAGTTCAGAATACCCATTTAAAACACTCGGTCTGAATCTTATTGGTGATCCCTAATGAGATTAGACTCATTGGATCAATGTACACTACACAAGTGCTAATTCACCCTTTAACTAAGTGATTCAATGGTTCTACTCTAGTTGGGAATCGCAATGGGATTCAGGCCCCTTGTACATATCAAGCAGACTGTTGGTGATGCTCAGAGGACATATGGGATGTGTGCCAACTGCCACCAAGGCAAAGTGACAGTTGGGCCTGTCTTGGTAAGACAGCTGCAGTTATCCTGAGATGTCAAACATGAGGACCACAACAAACAGGTCTTCAAAATAAGGTCTACCTTGCTCTAATATGTGTCAAAATATCATGCAAATGGCTCAGTCAAAGGAAATGGGGCATCTTGACTGGAAGACACACAGATCTCACTCAGAAGCAAGGAGGATCCTTGCATGGATCCTGTCCACTTGTGCTGGATAACTTCTTAAACAGGGATCAAAAAATCTCAACCACCACCACACCTGTTAGATACCCAGGCTTCCCTAGAAGGCCTACCTTCTCTATGATATCACCATTTGGTGGTTTCGCAGTTTTTGTACACTAAAAGAAGGAAATATCCATTCTGCTTACTGGTGGTGAGAATTTTACAGTAAAATATCACAGAATTGTAGAATTGGAAGGGACAGCAACGGCGATCTAATCCAACCCACTTCCTTGCAGGAATACTCACCTCAAACATTCCTGACAGTCATCCAACCACTTTGTAATGATCTCCAAAGAACAAGCCCACTACTACTTGAGACAGTCTGTTCCACTGTTGAACAGGTCTTGCCACCAGGGCTACTGCTACTTTTAATCCCATACTTTTGCCTTTGGCACTGCCTATCCCTGGAATTCAGCCCACAAGAGTTTAACTGAAACTGAAACTGTCCCTCAAGCTAAGAGGTTCACCATACATGTGCTAAGGGAATGTGCTCCACTTTAAGTAGTGTGCAAAGTTGTAAGGGTGGGATGCCATTAGTGCTGCCAGGTTTTCAAAACGGCAATCAGAGACTGTTGACATTTTTGACATACAGGATTGACAATCAGGAAGTAACTAAGGGCCTTCACAGACTGCCAGAAATAGTGCAGCTTCAGGCTACTTTAACTGTCCTGGCTCAGTGCTAAGGAATCATGAGAAGTGTAGTTTATTGTGGCACCAGAGCTCTCTGGCAGAGAAGGCTCAATGTCCCAGAAAAAAATACAATTCCCATGATTCCCTAGCACTGAGCCAGGACAGTTAAAGTGGCCTCAAGCTGCATTATTTCTGGCAGTCTATAAAGGCCCTAACAACAAGCTTGTATCCTAACTAAATACAAAATGAAAGTATTGATTTCAATTAATAAACATTTTGTCCACATTTCTAAATTACAGAATGCACAGAAGTCTTTATGAAAGGCCCAAATCCTAAAATACAAAATGTTTTGGTATCTTATTCAGCTTCTGTGAAAGGAAAAGCTTTCCAAATCTCAAACAGGGGACACCCTTTACAATAAGGGACACTCAGTAACTCTAGGTGTCATTTAGACTTTCCTTCTCAGATTTCAAGGTGTCATGAGTTTGCTCAACTCTTAATTACGTGGATTCCCATCCCATTCTCCCATAATTTAATTTTCAGATCATCTGACAGTAGAACCTGTCCAATATTTTCATCCTTGGAACTCTGACTCAGCTCTAAGGATGTCTCTAGTGGGAGAGCTATGTAGCTCACTAGAAACAACAAGTGCTGACTTGCTGACAAAAGAACTAAGGCTTCTTTACATCAGTCTTTCACCATGATCAAATGAAGAGTTCTTCTTGTCAGGAAAAGGGAACCGTGTGACTCATGGTGCTTTTGAAAGCCCCTGGAACTGAAGGAACGAACAGAAGGAACCACCAAGCCCTCTTGCGTAGCTGTTAAGATTTACCCCAGCTATAAACACACTCAAGATAATTTATCCATAAAATTATCTGGAGTCGTATCTTTATGACAGGTAGAAATGTAACTTGCATCAGCTGTAATTATTATCATCAAGTGAGGATCAGAGGTAGATAAATTCGATTGCTTTGCTTTCTATAATATACATGTTTTCAAGCACACATTCATTCTCACCTGATTTAGCATGAGCTTCTGGGTTTTTTTAAATCCACCTGAAAGATTCCTATGTACTTTTGTGCAGGTTTTTGTACCCATTAACACCCCTCCAGCAAGCAATTTTGTCCACAGTGTGTCTTTTTGTATCTTGTTTCTACCAATATTTTAGTATGAGTGTATGATCACAGAACTCCATTCCAACAATTCGAGAAGTGCAACAAACAAGAAAATTTCATTCTGATTTGCCTTAGTCCAGAAAGTGCAAATTAGGATGATTTGTCTAAAAATGCTAATCAAATTTCTTCCCCAGTCCCTAACAAGAAAGAAAGATTGGAAAATTTTCTTCTCTCCGACACCCAACTGTAACTCCCAGAATTCTCCAACCAGTGTGCCCACTAGTCATGCTATCTGGTGATTTCTTGAAGCTATAGTTTGAATAATTAATATTGCTGAACACTGATAAAGACTATACGAACAATTTTTTTAAAAATGTAGCTGTATTATTCTTACTTACCGGAAGGCCTTGTTCATCATTTCATAGTTGAAGTGGTCAGGAGCCAGCCCTATCACCACAGCATTAGGGTTGTTTGTTTCTATCCCTTAACAAACAAACAAACAAACAAACAAACAAACACAATTATAGCACAGCTTTACCATGACTTAGGGGCTGAGCAGATGGGCCAGGATAACACAGGCCTCAGTGCTCAACTGGGTCAATCCCTGGATCGGTGTGGGGACATGCAGGTGTTTACACATATGTCCCCACGCTGACCTGGGACCCACTACTGGCACATGCTCCTTACCTTGTCACTGGTACAGAGAAGCCCCCATCGCCACATCTGATGTGGAAACGGGGTGCTTGGCTGCACCCAGGTGGCCAAGCACCCTCTTTCCATGCCAGACATGGTAACAGGGGACTTTTCTGTACCAGCAAAAGCACAGCAAGGTAATGAGTATGTGGGGCCGTGCAAACAGCTGGGTTTGTCACAAAGTTTCCTGGAAACTTCAGTGGCAAACCAGGGTCAAACTGATCTGGGGTAATGACAGTTTATCCCAGGATCAGGCTGAATCCACTGGATCAGTGCTCAGTCTACCAGAATCGATCCCAATCCTAGCTCTGGGGTTTGGGCCTGCATTGTCTGAACTAGACAATGTGAGGCAGGAGGAAACACAGGTCTTTTTGCCTATGAAAAAATCCCTCAGTGATGAAAATCTTGTCTTTTAATGAAAGTCTTCTGGATGGAGACTATTCAGGTCTGGAGAACGTTTGTTAATTTTATCTATTTTGTTTTCCTTCTCCCATTTTTCTATCAAGCTGAACTTAATACAGCTAAATAAAAAAAAAGTTATTTATTTATACCTTGTTATATCCTGAAGATTCCAAGCAGTTTACAGAAAACTTCATCAGCCCTTGAAGGACTCTGAGTGTGGAAGAACTAAAATGGTGGTGGGCAATGAGCTCGTTTTTAGTTGTTAGCTGCCTTCCAGTTGACTTTGACTTACGCCAACCTCATGAATGAGACCTCCAAGTAAGCCTATCATCAACAGCCCTGCTTAGGTCTTGCAGAGTCAAGGCTATTATCTGCTGAATTAGGGAACAATTTAGGCTTACTAAATTCAGGATTTTATCTATAGTGTTCTTGTGGAGGCTGAAGGGAGGCACCTACAGAATAGGATAAGCAGAGAGGTCATTCCCCCACCACCAGTTTTTCTTTTCTTGGAGATACTCCTCACTCAGGTCTTTTAAAACAGTTGTCATCCAGCCTTGACATCAAGTGTTGTTCCAGCTGGTAAAAGAGCTGCCTGGGTTGCATAACTGTAGGTATGAATCACTGGGTGCTGGACAGAGAAAGTATCTTTCTTGATGCTCCCTTATCAACTGTGTTTTCCAAGGTAATATCTAGCACTGTCTTTAGGGCTGCTTAAAGCCTAGGACATCCCTGGGAAGGGTGCTGAGGAGCCCATGAGATGTTTCCATAAAGTCCTCTCCAACCTTATGAAATGAAAAACCCATTTTAATGTAGAAATGGGAGATCCTCCAGTGTGGATTTTATATATTTATTTTGCAACATTCCCTGGAAACATCTGGATCCATTAGCCAAAGAATGGATTATGCTCATCCAGCTGCAAGCAATCTTAAATGAAGATTATCCAAAAATAATTCCATAGTAGTTAGTAACAGGAGCTTAAACATCTTTCATCGTACTTAAACTACTGAAAACTAGTAAGAAAGAAAAAAAACTGTATGTGGAGGGATGGGAGAGACATGATGCACTAAAATTGACATCTCAAGACATGTGAAATGATTTCACTCATTTTTGAAGGACAGAATTCTTTTGATGACTTACACTAGCATAACCAGGGATTGTACCAACACAAGTACTTTATGGACCTTGTACAGGGAGTTATGCAATCCCTCCTTGTGCAATGGTTTTGCCCAGCTTTACAATGGTAGGCAGGTGGGGCTGAGCATCACCCTGTCCCCAACCCAAAATGGCCAAAGCTTTCTTGTGTCATAACTGCCTAGATGTCCACCCATCCCAACCCACTCCTGTCCCCCTTTGAACAAATCTTAAAACCCCCATGATAGGTTCATCTTAGGGTTGCCATAAGTCAGAAATGACTTGGAGGCAAACAATACTGGTAGAGAGTTATACTCTATTAGCTTCATCAACCTAATTCTGTGTTGACTGGGTTGGGGTGCTTTAATGTTAAATACTGTATACTGATTTGTATCAGGATGGGAAAAAGCAGAGGGATGCAGAACTAAATAATATGAGTCTGTTTGCCAGGGTTGGCTGGTTTAAAGCAAATCACTTTAAAAAAAAAAAACTCCTGTTTTTTTAAAAAATTGGTTATTCATATATATATTTTAAAAAGTCTGGCTATTTCTATTTTTCAGCCCTCTAACGTGAACAACAATGACAATATTTGAATTTAAACATTTAAACATTAACAGTTTATTGGCAGTTGTTCACTATTAGAACAGTATCCAGTGTCAGTTGCTGCTTTTTAATCGCTTTATTTTATAGTGCAAGAAATCCTTCAGTTAACCTAAGTTCAACCAAAACAACTTGCTCCAAAAGAGCACTTTTTAAAGAACAATTATTAGTTAAGCTAGTAGCCATAACATCTGAACTGCATTTTGCTACTTATTTTTTTAGATTTAGTCCTGTATTAGTGTAGTTCTCACATTAATGCAAAAAAAACTGGTTTAAATCAACCAACACTGCCAGTTTTAGGGGTTTTTTTAAACAGCCCCCCCCCCCAAATCCTGCTGTTTACCAAAGCATACACTACAGATGGAAGTAGGGTTCTAGCAATTTCTCATGGATGGGGAACTGCATCTGAAGTTGTGCTGTGTGTCCACAGCCATTCCTCCAAAACCACAAAAAAACAAGCTAAGATTTAGGCTAAGGAAGTAAAAGCAAAAGAACATGACACTCTGTAGTAAGTTTTAAGTAAAGCAAGTAAAAAGAATTTTAACAGCCTCATCATGGACATTTGAGCTTTATGGATTGTACAGATCTTACCAAACGATTGCAAACGGTCCATTAAGCAATTGGAAATTCTTGTGGCTTTGTGTGCTTTCGTTTAATTAAAATCTGCAGCACAGACAAACTAATTCTGCTTAAGTATCGCAATGGTCCATTGCAATTCATAAAGCAATTGTACTTCCTTCACAGGCCATGTGATGGACGAGCCCTTGGTAAAATGGTGATTTATTTATGTTTCTGAGCAAGGCCTATCCAGTCTGTGACACACGTGTACCTACCCTGAACCCAAAACAAACAAGGATCACCAGCCCTGTATTATGGCCTGTTGGCCCAGCTGGATTAAGACATGCTGAAGTTGAACATCTGTCAAGTTTAAAAGGCCCCACATGTTGCAATAAACATGTGCTATTTTAATTCATATGTAAACCAAGGATAACAATTTTGTAACCCTCCAAATGTTTTCAGAATGCAACTCCCAGAACTCCTCACCACTGACTATGCTTGTTCCGGCTGATGGGAGTAGCAGTCCAACAACATCTGGAGGGGCTCACAGATTCCCACTCCTGATGTAAACCTTGAAATCTGCCACCTTTCTGTATGTAAAGACCCTAAGCTACAGGATACTTAGTACATGAATCCAGACCCACCTGGTAATTACTTTCCAGCCTCCATGGTTATTGCAGTTATCACAACATAAGAACATAAGCATTCTGTTCACACAGTGGCCAGTCAGATGCTCATGGGAAGCTCATCATCAGAACAGAAATGAACAAGCATTTTCATCTTCCTTCATATATACAGTCTGACATATCCACAGGATCAGCAACTGTGGTTTCACTTACCTACACTGCGGGGAGGAGGGAGGTTTCTATAAGCATCTGGAGGCCCTCCAGTGCAACTTGATGGTCAAGCTCTGGCAGAAATATAGTGTTTGCCATTATCCACAGTTTTTGCTATCAGTTTTTGCCTCAGCAGATATGAAGGTCATACTGTATTTCCTTGTTGTTAATTGCCATCAAGTCAACTTCGACTTACAGTAGTGCCAAGTCATCCTATTATCAGCTGTCCTGATCAGGTCTTGCAAACTCAGGGCTGTGGCTTCCTTGACTGAGTCTAGGAGTCCTGGTGGTGCAGTGGTTAAATGTCTATACTGTAGCCCCTCACACACTAACCATAAGGTTGTGAGTTCAACACCAGCTAGGACTCTGGGTCAACTCAGCCAGGCATCCTTCCATAGGTCACTAAAATGAGTTTAAACCAGCTTGTTGGGGGCAATTAGATGACACTTTGTAAACCGCTTAGTACATCAGTAACCAGTATAGAAATGTACTTGCTATTGCTATTGAGTCTATCCACCTGTAATGCAGTCTTCCTCTTTTCCAACTGCCTTTTATCTTCCCAAGCATCATCACCTTTTGTAATGAGTCTTGTCTTCTCATGGTAAGTCCAACTCACAGTAGTCTCAGTTTAGTCATTTTGGTTTCTAGGGAGGGTTCAAGTTTCATATACTCTAATACCCATTTATTTGTCTTTTTTGCAGTCCATGGTATCTGCAGAATTCTCCTCCAGCACATTTCAAATGAGCTGATTTGAAATGCTTTCTTTCTGTCCAGCTTTCACAACCATACATAGAAATCAGAAATATGATGGAGTGGACAATCCTGACTTTGGTGTTAAATTATACGTCTTTACACTTGAGCACATGTTCCCTAGGAATTGATATACAGAGCCATACTACCTTTCACCCTGGAGGCAGCACACAGGCATAATGTATAATCCCCTTTTAATGCCAACTAATTTGTGGCTGAAACCATATCTCATGGCAAGAATATCAAAAAGTAACTCAACACTGTGTAAAAAAAATACTTTGGTCTTCTTGGTCTTGAATCTACTTGCCAATTGGCATCACTGCCAACAAACAGAACTATGTATTATAGAACTTATACGTACTTTAGGACTTTGTATTATTAGAGCATAGGAACCAGTGTGGTATAGTGGTCTGAGTACTGGACTAGGACCCCAGGAGACCAGGATTCAAATCCCCACCAGCTGACAAATCCCACTCTCTCAGCCTCAAAGGAAGGCAATGGCAAACCTCCTCTGAATCAATCTTGCCAAGAAAATGGCAGTCTTAAGTCAGAGTCAACTTGAAAGCACATCATATGCACAACATAGCTTTTAGAGCAGGGTAGGCAACTTCCAGATGTGGTTGGTTGTCTTCCCTCAGCTCCCCAGCCAGCAGCTAATGGAGAGGGATCATAGGTGGTATAGTCCAAAACTATCTAGAGGGCCACAGTTGATCACCTCTGTAATAGAGGAAGAAACATCTCTCACGAACTTCTTTCTCCACACCATGCATACTTTTAACTCTATCACTTTGTTGGCCTTTCCTCTACATTTATTGAATGCATCTATATATCATCTTTCTGCCAAGATATTTAGAATTTTAGAACAGCACAAAAGACAGAGTAGAATTCTTTCCAGTTGAAGGAGATGAGAGGAGATGCCAGATACAGAAGGAGATGCCAGGAGCTCCCTGGTGTATGTGGGACCTTGCTCTGGAAATCAAGATGGGATTTGACATTAAAGTACAATCATGATAAAAGTGCCACTCTAGGCTATGAATCTGTAAATGCCAGTCTAACTGTAACTTTTAAAAATAAATTTTCAAAATTGTCCATGTGTGGCAAACTTCTGGATGTTTAGACAATGTTGGACTGCAACTCCCATCAGTCCTAGCCAAAGCCAATGATGAAGGATCATGGGAGCAGCACATGCCCAACATAACATGGAGCATCTCCAACTCTTTTACATCACTCATGCAAAGTGGAGTTAATCTACTATACCTCCGAAGTCACGCAGTGCGTTGTCTTCCAGTAGCAAGAGAGGCCTAACCTGCTTCTGCTCCACGAGGTTTCTGGCCGCTGTTAGGGATGTGAAGATCTCATCTTCCCGAATGTCAAATTCAAGCTTCTTCAGTCTTTGCAACAGGTCCTGCTTGCACTCCTTAGTAGTGTTAGTCACAAACCTGATGGTAAGAGGAGTGTTGCGCAGCCTAGGCAAATACAAACCGAGAAACATTTTAGGCCAGTATTGATTTTACAGAGCAAAATATGCTCTGGTTGCCATGTTCAAATGCAAGAGATTACAGAAGACTGTTAGCATTTATAGGGTTAACAGATTTAGAGGCTAATCTACATCATAAACATAAAGCAGTTTGACACCTCTTTAGGTGCTGTAGCTCCATCCTAAGGAATCCTGGGATTTGTAGTTTAAAAGACAAGTCTTTAGCCTTCTTTGCCAAAGCGTGCTGGTGCCACACAAAACTACAAATCCCAGGATTCTGTAGGCCAGAGATATTATCCCTCCCTCCATCTTAACTGCTATCATCCTGGCCTTGAAGGGAGAGAAGGAGAGGCCAGCATAGCTCTAACATGCCTAGGCCCAAAGAAAAATGAAAGGCCCTCCCTCCATTTTAACTGCTACCACCATCGCCTTGGAGGGAAAGAAGAACTGGCAGTATCTGCTGGACTTGATCCGCTTCCCTACTATCATTCCCTCTTCCTTTTGTGTCATATCTTTTCAGATTGTAAGCCTGAGGGCAAGGAACTGTCAAATTAATAATCCGTAAACTCTGAGGGCTTTTGTGGATGAAGAGTGGGGTATAGGAGTCTTAGCAGAACATGAGTTGAACATGAGTCAACAGTGTGATGCCACAACTAAAAAGGCCAATGCAATTTTAGGCTGCATTAATAGAAGTATAGTATCTAGATCAAGGGAAGTAATAGTGCCACTGTATTCTGCTTTGGTCAGGCCTCACCTGGAATACTGTGTCCAGTTCTGGGCACAATTCAAAAAGGATATTGAGAAACTGGACCGTGTCCAAAGGAGGGCGATTAAAATGGTGAAGGGTCTGGAAACCATGCCCTACGAGGAACGACTTAGGGAACTGGGTATGTTTAGCCTGGAGAAGAGATGGTTAAGAGGGGATATGATAGCCATGTTTAAATATTTGAAGGGATGTCATGTTGTGGAGGGCACTAGCTTGTTTTTTGCTGCTCCAGAGAACAGGACCCGGAACAATGGATGGAAGCTCCAGGAAAAGAGATTCCACCTCAACATTAGGAGGAACTTCCTGACAGTGAGAGCTGTTTTGACATTGGAATACACTCTCTCGGAGTGTGGTGGAGTCTCCTTATTTGGAGGTCTTTAAACAGAGGTTGGATGGCCATCTGTCGGGGACGCTTTGATTTTGAGCTCCTGCATGGCAAGGGGGTTAGACTGGATGGCCCTTGTGGTCTCTTCCAACTCTATGATTCTATAAATACTATAAATAAATAAATACATAAATAAATAAATTCAACAGCGCAGATGCACCCTTAGAAAACTCATATATGAGTTGAACAGAGAGAAAAATTTCATTAGATACTCCTTTCGTCCACTTTGATATTTAAGCTGCATTTTAATATTACCACCTATAAGAGTTTGCTCAAAATCCCCAGAAATCATGCACAAAACAAAGTGCAAGCATTAATAATAACACTCAACACTCATGGGCCAGAATACTGCATTGCACAGTGTAGTGTAGTAGTTCCAAATGTGTAACTGGCCATCTGACACCCCTTGGACTTACTGTTGAGCCTCTGCAGTCTTGACCTTTCCCTTTCCATTCTGTGGCTGGTGGAGAGTGGGAGAAGGATGGGAAAATCTATAGTTATGCCCTGTAGCCAGACAAAGGTTAATTACATTGTCTGCTTTGCTCGGCCATTGTTTTCTGGGGTCTCATTGGCTTCATCTGGAGTACTGCATTCAGTTCTGGATTTCTCATTTTAAGAAGACAATAGGCAAGTTGGAGCAGGTTCAGAGAAGGGCAACATGGATGATAAGAGGTATGGAGAACAAAACATAAGGAAAGGTTGAAGGAGCTGGGCATGTTCAGCTTGGTGAAGAGAAGATTGAGAGGTGACATGACTGTACCCTTTAACTACCTCAAGGACTGTCACAGACAGAAGAGGGCAGTCCTGTTCTCAGCTGCCCCAGAGGATTGGAGCAGGTCTAATGGTTTGTTACAGAAGGGTAGATTTTAACTGAACATGAAAAGAAACTTCATAACAGTAAGAGCAGTTTGGCAACAGAACCAATTGTCTATATAGCAATAGCAATAGCAATAACAAATATATTTCTATACCGCTTACCGGTGTACTAAGCGGTTTTCAAAGTGCAAGCTAATTGCCTCCAACAAGCTGGGTATTCATTTTAGCGACCTGTAGAAGGATGTCAGGCTGAGTCGACCTGGACCCACTGGCGTGGTTTGTGAGTGAGTGGCTGCAGTACATGCATTTAACCACTGTGCCACCAGAGCCCCCTAGAGAGGTTGTTGGGTCTCCTTCTTTGGACATCTACTTGCTGCAGAGATACATGTTGGAGATGCTTTAGCTGGAGATCCTGCATTGGACTCAGTGGCCAATGGCCCCTTCCAGCTCTATGATTCTATGAATCAATTGTTGCTCAGCCACTACACTCAGAGCTTGTGAAAATTCCTTGTTTGGACTAGACAGAAAGAATATTCAAACATTTTCCAGTCTTCATAGAGAAAGGAGTTTCCTGACTGTCAGGATTCCTTGCTGAGGAAATACAGACACTGCAATATTCTTAACTGCTTGGGACTTTTTCTGTAAAACAAATCATCCATGCTGAAACATGCAGGGTTTTACACCAAAAACATGTTTTTCTGACTGGAATGTTCTTATCTGCACAGAAAATAATGTCTTCAATGCTGAAAATCATGTTTTCTGTGCTAAAAATATGCTTCCTGGAGTGAAAATCACATTTTCAGTGCAAAAAACCTGACACACTTTTTTTATATACAGAAGTCCCAAATTGCAAATCATGCTTGAAAACTGCAAAATTTTTGAGGACCTTCTTGCAATGTGATGAAAACTGATGAAATCATTTGCTCTTACCTATGAGAATGAAATTATTGGAATACTTCCAACCTAAATTTGGACAATAACCCCCAGAACATCCCCCTCCACTGTAAACATACCAGCTGAGCATCAGAAATTGCTTATGCACCTTGCCAGCCATTAAAAAATAGTATAAAGGTTTAAGGATGGGATTAGAGATATTCAGCTCTGTGATGGGATAAACAGTGAAACAAGTACTGTAGAAAAATAGTTATCTCAGTGACAGGTGGTGTAATAACATTGTAGAAGAGGCAGGCACGACTCAAACTTGCTCAAGGCTGTTCCTGTGGGAAAAATCTGGCTATAAGAACAAATAGGGGCGGTATGGGAACTGAGAGAAAGTAAATACATTTATCAGCCTTAACAAATGGGAATACAGCCTGCTATGAATTTGAAATTGTGTGTAGTTTAATTAGGCATTGTTAACACTTGCTGTTTAGTTCTGACAATGAACTTCTCTGGTTTGGAGCTATAGTTATTGAATAAAGGTTTGCTGAGTTTTTAGTACTGAATATCTCTGGTTTGGAGCTATAGTTACTGAATAGAGGTTTGATGAGATTTTACTACTGAAGCCTGAGTTTTCTGAATTTGATTCCTGCTGGGCCTGACACTGAGAGGTCTGGGAGTGATCGTTCCAAAAAAGAAACTTGTCCAAATCTTGCAACTTTCCCAGGTTTACTACACAAGTATTGGTATGAACTCAAAGCAAAAGTAGGGTGAAATCCTACATCATCCATTCACCAGCATGTACATGCTGGATAAAGCAAATTCCTCCCTGCAACTCCCTCCAAATTTGCTTTGCAGGGCTGGAGGTCTAGCCTCATTCATCACTGACTTCCAACACCCTTCCCTAAGATAGTGCCCCCTTCGCTCAAAAGATGTCTTTTTGAAAATGGCATTTCCCCATGTTTTTCAACTTTATCAGAGGTACCGGGAAGGAATAACTTACCTTTTAAGAGCTTCCTGGGCCCCAGGAACAGCCACATCTTCTATGTGAAGTGTGCCACTGAGATCCACCAAGACAGCTTTCAATGCACGCCGGCTTGCCATCCTTTGCACCAGGAGGAAGATTTTTTTTTAGAAAAATTAAAAGATGAAATTGGTAGCTAACAAAAGACAATTAAAAAGAAAGGCACTCAGCTAGATGCATCATTTGTGGTAATACTTTCAATATTATCTGCTGTGTTCAATGAGCCCCCATAGACAGAGAAATAGAAGGCGGCAATAATATATATATATACATTATTGATAAAAGAGCATTTTCTCCTGTTCATTTAATGTAGAAACTATCCTCACTGCATTTTTTTTAAAATTATACCCCCCCTCAAAAAAAAACCCAACCAAACCTAGGGAGAAACAGCATGGGTTTAATTTAATTAATTTAAGAGCTAATGCCTCTTTTAACTCAAGTCTTAATGTTTATATTTTACCTGCTACAACAGAAAGAGTTGTGCCAACTGCAGTGGTGTTACACAATTAAAAAGTAATTAGGCCACCCTATCCAAAGCTTTCCAAGCTGAATATTGTTTTTGTCTTCTAGGTAGGACCTGAGATGCACAGATGGGGAAGAGGCCCTATGACAGAAACAGCAACAAGGCCCCAGAGTCCAATCTTAACACAGCAAGCGCAGGAGGCTGAATGACAATCTGGATCACACTTTGGGGACTGCTTCTCTGTTCTGCCTCACACAGTTGCAAAATGCATTCTGTGAGAAACTGTCCAGAAGTGGAAGAAATTACAGGCCATGTAAAAGGAACTCCTCAACCTGAACTGATGAGACACAAGAGAGCAATTGCCCAAGGAGATGGCCAGTGGGGCAGAAGTAGGAACCTTTGAGATCCTTCTCAGCATAAGTTATAAAAAGCCTTGACTACAAAGGGAGAGAACAAAAGGGATGCTTTGGGACTAGGGGCTCTGTCCCACCTCCAGACTCCAGACTGGGAGCTCCAGACTACTAGCTACCCTCATGAATATCCAGGACTCCATATTATCACTCAACACAAGCAGAACATATTTTCCTGTTTGGAAATTAAGAGAGTAATCTGGTAAAGAGGCTGCTCCCAGATCAAGGTGAAATGAAGATAAGTTATTCTTTCTCACCTACCTAAGGAGATGGGATATGGAACATTTAATCTAGCCTAGTTGCTTCTAGCGAGAAGGTGGATGCAGAGAAGAGCAGAGGAGGCATTCAGGAAATATAAATGGGAGGGAAGGAAGATGCCAACCAAATAAATACACAAACTGGGGAAGTAGACGGGCGGCCGTGGGCCGCCCCGGGAAGCTGCAGATTGGGGCCGAGGTATCCCCACACCTCGGCCCTGCGGAGCAGCTTCGCCACCCCTGGAAGAAGCACTAAAATAGCGCTCCTTCCACAAATCGCCGAAGGTGCGCCGCAAAAGGCTGCCAGCGCACCTTCGGTGGCTTTTCCGCTGCAGCGCGTGCAGACGCTGCAGCGGAAAAGCATCCTCAGAGCGCTAGCCGTGCAGAGGGCCAGCTGCTCCGAGGACGTTTTGGGGAAGGGGTTGGGGCGCCCAGCATGCGGCTGCCCCTCCCCTTCCTTGCTCTGAAGACGGCGCTTTGCGCTGTCTGCTTAGCCCCAGAGTCTTTGCAAGATGCAGCAACAAATCAGTGAAGCTCTGCAAATTGCATCGAGCTGCCACTCTACTAGCTGAGCTGAAGATAAACCCCTAGCCCTTTCCTCTTGGCTGGAACTGAACTCCTCTCCACCCCCACCCCAAAATGGAGAATTTGCACCTTTGTGTCACTCCTGGAGATGACTCATAAAACTGGAGACTCAGGGCTCGGCCCTAAGATCTGTCATACAAAACATCTATTTAAAATATTTATTTATTGCCCTCTCAGTTTGCCAGGGTCCCTGAAGTGATTTTAAACAGATAAAAACATTTAAAACATTTTATATACACATACAAAACATTTAAAAATAGATTAAAACAACTTCTTAAAGTAGTTTAAAATCCAAAAATAGTTAAAACAGCCATCCCTGCTTTTAAGGACCAAAGGCATTGTGAAATCACACAGTGTTAGGTTGCATCTACGCTGCAGAATTAATGCAGTTTAGGTACTGGACTGCGACTCTGGAGACCAGGATGTAGAGAGATCTTGTAGCACCTTTGAGACTAACTGAAAGAAAGAAGTTGGCAGCATGAGCTTTCGTAGACTTAAGTCTACTTCCTCAGATTTATTTGGTGGCCAGGGTTCGATTCCCAGCTCGGCCATGAAACCTACTGGGTGACCTTAGGCAAGTCACACACTCTCAGCCTCAGGGGAAGGCAATGTCAAACCTCCTCTGAACAAATCTTGCCAAGAAAACCCCATGATAGGTTTGTCTTAGGGTCACCCTAAGTCAGAAATAACTTGAAGGCACACAACATACATACATAACTGCCATGGCTCAAAGCTAGAGCATTCTGTGATTTGTAGTTTTGTGATCTATTTAGCCTTCTCTGTCAGAGAGCTCTGGTGCCACAACAAACTACAGATTCCTAGATTCCATAGGATGGAGCCATGACAGTTACAGTGGTGTCAAACTGCATTAATTCTGTAGTGCATAGCAGATTGCTGTTGTTGTTTTGTATTAGTAGAAAGATGCAGGTAATACTTAATTGGATGTTAGGGTAAGTTAATGCTAAATGATAGAGACTCCCATTGTGGGAGAAAGGCAGGATATAAATTCTGGAAATAATAATAATAATAATAATAATAGACTGGATTATGGTTTACGTAATAGATATAGATGTGATTGTTTTATAGAGATGTTTGAATGTATGGCAAATGTATGGTTTTATATGTTTGGAATTTTTTTCTTGAATAAAAATAATAATAAAAGATTTCAAGTAGGCTTGCATGGGACTCTCCATACTGACAAAATCAAGGATCTTCAAGACACTCAAAGCACAGATAGAAAGGGCACAAAGTCAAATCATTTTGATAACTGAAACTCTGGGACTGGCACCAAAGTGACCTTCAGAAAATTAAAACCTTTTATCACAGATTTCAGAGATAGTGCATATCAAGTACTTTAAAAATACTGTCAGGTATCATCACAAACTTTAATCACATCCATGAGGAGGAAGAGGCATTCTTCCTTATTTTTCTAGATAAAAGCCAGGCACTAAAACTCAATCCAAGGTTCAAGATATTAACTGCTAAGACTGTTTTTGTCACCTGCAAAAAGAACTCCATTTTATCACAAAAAGATCTACTTATCTTCAAGTAAGCCAAGGCTGTCTATCTGCTATAAAAAGCTGAAAAGTTCAGTTAAGATACTGGGATGTTTTGTTTAAAGTCCTTGATATTTCCTCAGAATAAGGTCAGATTTGAAGCCTTTGACGTGTCAAATAAATGTTACTGAAGACATGTCACTGATGCACAACCAGAGTGGGAATCATGCAGCCTTCTAGATATTTTTGGACTGTAACTCCCAGCATTCCTCACCACTGGCTATGCTGAATTGGGTTGAGGGGAGCTGCAGTGTAACTACATCTGGAAGGCTGCATGATTCTGGGTCTAGGTAATGACTGGCCCGAGATCACCCAGTGAGTTTCATGTTTGTGTGGTGTGCGTTTGAATCTGTCTCCTCCCTGCTCACTCCCACTGTTCAATTCTACTGTGTTCCCTATGCTCTAAACCAGTGGTTCTCAAACTTTGGTCCTCTAGAATTCCTGACGGTTGGCTGGGGCTTCTGGGAGTTGGAAGTCTAAAACACCTGGAGGATCAAAGTTTGGGTATCACTGCTCTAAACATTAGGCCACACTGGCTCTCTAGGAAGGGGACTAAGGCCTGCCCCACTCTTCCATCAGAAACGTTTACTTTAGAGGAGGCTTCCTCAACAATTTTTGTACTATAATTTCCATCATTCCTGACCACTGGCCATAAAGCAGTGATTCCCAAACTCTGGTCTTCCAGGGGTTTTGGACTTCAGCTCCCAGAATCCTTCACCGTACTGGGAGCTGAAGTCTAAAACACCTGGAAGACCAGTGTTTGGGAATTACTGAGTAGAGTGATGGGAGTTGCAGTCAAAACATGTAATAGGGCAGGTTTGGGAAGGTTGCTCCAAAGTGTTCTACAGTGAAAGGAGTGCTTTCCCAAAGCCCTTTGGATTTCTGAAGGAGTTGCTGATCTAAGTGTGCTTTCCAACTATAATCAGATAAGGTGAGACTCACATAAGCAACCTATCAAAGGTCACAAAATTACCAAACTGTAACACCCCCCCCCCCCATGTATATCTATATCTTGCCTTTCTAATTCTTGTTGTGTGTCTTCAAGTCGTTTCTGACTTATGGTGACTCTAAGGTGAACCCGTCACTGGGTTTTCTGAGGCTGAGAGACTGTGACTCACCCAAGGTCACCCAGTGGGTTTCCATGGCCAAGCAGGGAGTCGAACCTGGATCTCTGGAGTCGTAGTCCAACACTCGAACCACTTTATCATGATGGTTCTCTACAAGAGGAATATTCAGGTTATTATTGAATATTACCCAAAATTAAGATGACAACACCATTTAAAAGAAAACATACAGACACCACCAACCAACGGCCATGGCTAGTTGCCATGAGGCTAGGGCTGCATCTGCACTGCAGAAATAACCCAGTTTGAGACAGCTTTAACAGCCATGGCTCAATGCTGTGGAATCCTGGGATTTGTAGTTTATTGTGGCACCAGAGCTCTCTGACAGAATAAGGCTGAATGTCTCACAAAACCACAATTCCCAGAATTCCATAGCATTAAGCCAGGGCAGTTAAAGCGTTCTCCAACTGGATTATTTCTGCATGCGGATGCAGCTCAAGCCAGACCAGTGACTCAGGCAGAGACAGACGGCAAACCCTCCCTTGCCAGTGAATGGGAGCTTTTAAACTTTTGAGGAACTGAGTTACTTCTCAGAATATAATATAAAGTAACGACGCTCCGGTCCTTGCCTAATAGACGCCTCCCTCAACGTGAAGAAACGAACAAGAGGAAGACTCGCCTCAGGATTTAATCCCCCACCTCGCCATGGAAATGGTATCTTCCTTCTGCCTTAGAGAAACGTACCATGGATTGGTCTATTACTAAACCGTTAAGATAAAAGGGGGGATCCCGTTTCTCCCCCTTTATCGCACAGTTGGTTCTACCTTCACCGCTGGCAACACAGGAAAGACAGACTGTACCATTAACAGAAAGGGGAATAAGCATTGGGCTGGACTGACCTATCACTGGAAAGAGCCATTCACTGGGGTGGGGAGATTGGGAAAGCGGGAGGTCCACCTGCCGAAGGACCCAAAAGGGCTTCTTCAAGCAGTCTTAGACAAACGCCTGTAGGATTTCATTTTTGTCTGGCTTACCGAAACTCGCAAAAATATTTTTTCTCAGGACCACAAGCACGATTTAGGTCACTTTATCAGTCTATGTTACTAGTATTAATTCAGTCAATTACTGGTATTATTGAACAGGCACCCGATAGACGACCTTATTATTATTGTTATTATCATCACTTTTTTTTAAGAACAGGAGGATGGAGAGTGGAAAGCTGTACTTTTTCGCTGGTTTGGTTAATGCCTTGCAAGAATGCAAGCATATTCTATCAAGAGTGCAACTATACTGCAGTAATAATAGTTTGACAACACTTTATAGACTCCTGGGATTTGTAGTTTTGCAAGGCACCAGCCCCCATTAGCCTTGTAAAACTGCCATAAAATAGTGCAAGTTTAGAATTTCCAGCATTTTCTGTTATGATAGAAAATGTGTTCCTATTGAACTATAGATTTTAGATTCCAAAAAGGGAAAGGGGTATCATCCTTTTTGCATCTCTAGAGGTTTCAGGTGCATACTAAAACAAAACCCATACCTGCTCAAATCCCTCCAGTGAAAACATTAAAGTATGTTCAAGAACCTTTTCTTTTATTGCATCAGGCCATTCAAACATCAGCCATGTGTTCCCAACAAGTTGAACAAGAAGTTAACAATTTGATGCAGCAGCAAAAACTTGTAACATCTTATTAATTGTGAAGTCGAAGGCTTTCGTGGCCTTCGCCTAGGTTTTTTGTGGGTTTTGGGGCTGTGAGGCTGTGTTCTAGAAGAATGTATTCCTGATATTTTGCCTGCATCTGTGGCTGGCATCTTCAGAGAATGGCGGCATGGAGGTGTGTGGGGTATATATACTGTGTGACCCTTGGATGAGAGGGTTAGCATGTAAATCTGTGTATTGTTCTGTTGTGACAAGGCCTCAGTGAGAGGATATGCAAAGAGGAATGGTCCATTTTCTGCTGGGAATTAGCATATAAATCTGTGCATTGTTCTGTTGAAGCAAGGCCTCAGGGTGGGAGGATATGCCAGGAGGATTAGTGTCTATTTAATTAATGGTCCATTATCTGCTAGGAAACCCCCTGACTCCAGGTGGTTTGTTTGCATTTGCTGAATCCCGATTTTGGTGTTTTTGAGGACTAGTAGCCAAACTTTGTTTACTTTCAGGGTTTCTGCTTTCCTGTTGATATTTTCCAAGTGTTTATGGATTTCAGTGGCTTCCCTGTGTATTCTGACCCAATAGTTATTGGCATGGTCCATAATTTCAGTGTTTTCAACTAGCATTTTGTGTCCAGGTTAGTTTATAAGGTATTCTGCTACTGATTTTTCTGGCTGGCCCAGTCTGCACTGTCTCTCATGTTCCTTGATTCCTGTTTGAACACTGCATTTTGTGGTCCCTATGTAGACTTGTCCACAGCTGCATGGTATGCAGTAAACTTCTGCAGCTGTGAGTGCATCCATTAACTAACCATTCATTAAATAAACACTAATCCTCCTTACATATCCTCCCACCCTAAGGCCTTGCCTGAACAGAGTAAGAGATTTACATGCTAATCCTCTCAACCAAGGGTCTCATAGTATATATACAGTATATATATCCCACACACCTCCATGCCACCACTCTCTGAAGATGCCAGCTTAAGCCACTATGCCATGCTGGCTCAAGTAATGGTACCACTTTAATTCTGCTTTGGTCAGACCTTACCTGGAGATCAGGGCATCAATTTAAGGATAATAATAATAATAATAATAATAATAATAATAATAATAATAATTTTTATTTGTATACCACCCTATGGCGGACCAATCCGGGCGGTGAACATAATAATTAAAATATACCATAATACAGTGTAAAGCAACATCATTCCCCCTCCCCCCTTAAAAAAATATTAAATCAAATCAATGTAAAAGTAGGTTAAAATTAACCCAATTATAAGTTAATAATTAATAAAATGAATAAAATTACATACAAACCAAAGCCCCTGCTAATTAGCAAGTGCTTGTTAAGCACTCAATCGCTGATCACAGGTCTCAAGACCGGGTAATTTAATCTCGAAAGGCCTGCCGGAAGAGATCCATCTTGACAGCCCTTTTAAAGCTATCCAAAGATGTTAGTTGACGGATCTCATCCGGCAGGCCGTTCCAGAGTCTGGGAGCGACGACAGAAAAAGCCCTCCGGGAGGTCCCCGCGAGCCTAGTTTTTTGGAGCTGCAGCAAGTTCCTCCCGGAGGAACGGAAAGCGTGGGGAGGATTATATGGGAGAAGGCGGTCTCTGATATAACTTGGACCCAAGCCATTTAGGGCTTTAAAGGTAATAACCAACACCTTGTACTGAGTCCGGAAACCAATAGGCAGCCAGTGGAGGGACTTCAAAACGGGGGTGATGTGATCCCTCCTAGATGTTCCCGATAAAAGCCTGGCTGCCATGTTTTGGACTAGCTGTAGTTTCCGAACCAGACACAAGGGTAGCCCCATGTAGAGAGCATTACAGAAGTCTAAACGTGAGGTTACCAGCGCGTGCACCACAGTCTCGAGATCCCTTACTTCCAGAAACGGGCGCAGCTGGCGTATCAGCCGAAGCTAACAGGCGCTCCTGACCGTCGCATTAACCTGATTCGTCATCAGGAGCGACGAGTCGAGGAGCACCCCCAAGCTGCGAACGCAGTCGCTGGAGGAGAGTGTGACCCCATCCAGGACTGGAGGTTGCAACCCAATTCCTGGTTTCAGGGCCGCTACCGTGAGCACCTCCGTCTTGTCTGGATTCAACTTCAATCTGTTTTTCCTCATCCAGCCCATTACCACTTGAAGACAGTCATTGAGAGAAGAGATGCCATTGGAATTCAAGGCCGACGAACGAGACACGGAGAAATAGATTTGGGTGTCATCAGCATACTGATAACACCCAGCACCATAACTCCGTATTATCTCACCCAGCGGCTTCATATAGATATTGAATAATGTCGGGGACAAAATAGCTCCCTGAGGGACCCCACAAGTGAGTTCCCTCTTACCGGAACTACAGTCCCCGAGCAGCACCCTCTGGGACCGACCCGAGAGGAAGGACCGGAACCACTGCAAAGCAGTGCCCCCGATACCTAACCCTCTCAGGCGGCCCAAGAGGATACTGTGGTCTATTGTATCGAAAGCCGCTGAGAGGTCTAGGAGCACCAACAGGGTCACACTACCCCTGTCGATGCTCAGACGCAGATCGTCGGTCAAGGCAACCATGGCAGTCTCAACCCCAAAGCCAGTCCTAAAGCCGGTTTGAAATGGGTCTAGATAATCGGTTTCATCCAAGACTGCCTGGAGCTGAAGAACAACCTGGAGCTGAAGGATGACAATGAAACACTTGAACATGTCCATAGAAAGGTGACCAGTATAGTAAAGGGTCTGGATACCAAACCGTTGTTGCTGTGTGCCATCAAATCCTTTCTGACTTACAGAAACCCTAAGGTGAACCTGTCACAGGGTTTTCTTGGCAAGTGCCACACTGAGATTCAAACCCTGGTCTCCAGAGTCATAGTCCAACAAAACTACGCATTATGCCACACTGGCTCTCAACCAAGCCCTATGAGAAATATTTGAGGGAGTTTGGGTGTTTACCTTGGGAAAGGGATCATGTGGTGACAAAGAGGTGATACGATAACCATCTTCAAATATCTGAAGGGCTGTTAGGTTGATGATGGAGCAAGCTTATTTTCATTTATTACAGAGGTATAACACCTGAACAAGCATACACAAATTAAAGAGAGCTTTTGACTAAACATTATAACTTCTTGATAGTGCCAGCTGTGTGCCAGTGAAAGAGACTACTTTAGAAAGTGGTGAGCTTTTTCTTTTGAATGAGTTAACCAAAAATGAGCAACTGTGGAGGGCCAAACCTCCTCCTGCGAAATAACGACAACTATTTTGCCCCCAAACATGTATGTCAGAAACAACTAGGGTCTTTTTTTCAAAGAAATCCTTTCTTTGGATAGAAATGAAAGAGAGGAATTGGGAGACACAAGCAGTGGAAATAATTTTATGGAAAACTACGTAACATATCTAGCGA
The DNA here is from genome assembly GCA_026167975.1 of Phrynosoma blainvillii. Lineage (NCBI taxonomy): Eukaryota > Metazoa > Chordata > Lepidosauria > Squamata > Phrynosomatidae > Phrynosoma > Phrynosoma blainvillii. The sequence goes on from JANUYF010000002.1 coordinate 19,764,406, forward strand.
CTAGAGAAGCAACAGTCAATCAGCAATACACTTTTAAATCTATAATCCAATGAAGAGTGATACTGCAATCTGTGTAAACTTGTACAGAATTGTGCTGTTAAAGGTGTATCTCAGCTGATGAATAGGGGAAAATCCTTCTTCGTCATCAGATTCCATTCCTTATGAATCTCTTGTCTTCCACACGGAGAAGTTCTGTTAACAGTCCAGGTTTCTGTAGGATTATATTCCACTTAAGGAAAAGAGAAATGAAAACCCAATGGACAGCCTTAAATGTATACTGCACAGAACACAATCTGACAGATTGTGATTTAAATTGACAAAGAATTTAATTTTACACATACAAACTGAAGAAAAGCTTCAATAAACTCAAGCTGTTCTGTTTCAAGCTGCAATATTACCCCCACCCAAATTTAAAATGTATTTACCAATGCAGCATAGTTCATTTCATACAAACTACTGCATACACACATTTTGAACTTACAAATTACGATAAAGGGGGGGACCTACAAAAAGTTACTAATGGAGAATTCTTTGAAGCAAGATTTGATATTTCTATCTTTACATCTAACCCTTCTAGATCTTGCTATGTAGAAGTCACAATGTATAATCAATTTTAAAAATAATCACTTTGCTTAGCAGGACAGTGGTGTAAAGAAATATCAACTGCAGAGTACTTATTCAACTACCAAAGTATTTAAAAAAAACTTTATATATACCAAAAGCCAAAATTTCCATTTCTGTAATATTTACTGTAAATCCATAGGCCAGATTTGACCCCCATGGTCCCCAAAATATACAGCATTTATATATTAATGTGATAATTATTACTGAAACCAAATTTAACTTTGAAAGCCCTCAAGTGTACTCATAGGAAATTCAGCCCTGAGCAACAAAGAATTTAAGGAACAGTACTTTAAGTAATTACTTTTATATGCTAAAACAGATAATGTAAACACTTGATGCTATTAAGTGAGGAAATCCCATTTCAGACTCAGCATATCTACACAGCACTTTTGTACTGATTCAGTTCTCTGGTGTAATGAAACACAAGTGAGTGTTAAGGAATACAATAAATAGAAATGGTGTCTTTATTGAGGCAAAAGGGTGGCTCTGACAGCCAAGCCAAGTTTGGATCCCAATGAGCAAACTGGTCTGCAGTCCGTTTGTTCTAGATATATTGCAGCTTCTTTTGAAGATCATCTTCAGCCAAACAACAAAAGCAATACTATTGTGACCGTGTTTACTCCAATTAATGGTACTGCAAAGAAAAATGAAAGATAATAATAATAACAACAACAACAACAACAACAACAACAACACATTTTATTTATAGTCCATCTCTCCCTGCAGATTGAGGCGGGTTACAACAAATAAGAATAATAATAAAATACAAGATACAATTAAAATCCACATTTCTAAATAATCCCCTACCCCAACCCTCTCCCAATCAAACTAAAAGCAATAACAATATAAAATGAGTAACAATATAAAATACTAATTAAAAGAGGAAGAAATAACAAATTAGCTAAAATTAGAGGTAATTAGAGGCAAGACATCTATCTTTCTTGAGGTAGATGGGGGCTATCAATATCACTGGAGGGGAGGCTAATCTGGAAAGGCCTGCTGGAAGATATCCGTCTTAACAGCCTTTTAAAAGGCTTCTAGAGTGGTAATGTTATGGATCTCTTCCGGCAGGCCGTTCCATCACCAGGAGCGACAGATGAAAAGGCCCTCTGGGTTATCGCAGCCAATCTGGTCTTCTTAGGTTGCAGTAAATTCTTCCCAGAGGACCTAAGTGTGCAGGGTGGATTATATGGAAGATGGCGCTCCCACAAGCAATCTGGACCTAGGCCATGTAGGGCTTTAAAGCAGGGGTCCCCACACTTTTTTAGCCAGGGGCTGGTTCGCTGTCCCCCAGATCTTCGGAGGGCCGAAGGAAAAAAAAATCGCTGCCGGACTGTGCACGCACATGCACGACTCCAGGCATCATTTTGTGTTCCAAAATGGCATCCGGAGTTGCGTGCATGCGCACAACTCCTGGTGCCATTTTGGAACACCAAATGGCGCCGGAGTAGTGCGCAAAAGCACCATTTTGTGTTCCAAAATGGCGTCCGGAGTCGTGTGCATGTGCCCCGCGTCGTGCGCGATGCGGCTGCAGCAAGACCGGCTGCAGGCCAGTTGAAAGTCCTCGATGGGCAGGGTTCGGCCTGAAGGCCGTAGTTTGGGGACCCCTGCTTTAAAGGTTATAACCAATACCTTGTACTGTGCCCAGAAACTAATTGATCTCGATCCATTTCAAAACGGCTTCAGGACAGGATATGGAGTGGAGACTGTCATGGTCGCTCTGACCGATGACCTCCGCTTGGGCATTGACGGGGTAGTGTGACCCTGCTGGTGCTCTTGGACCTTTCAGCGGCTTTTGACACAATAGATCATTCCATCCTCTTGGATCGTCTGAGAGAGTTAGGAATCGGAGGCACTGCTTTGCAGTGGTTCCATTCCTTCCTCTCGGGCAGATCCCAGAGGGTGAGGCTCGGGGACAGTTGCTCTTCCAAAATTGAGCTTAATTGTAGCGTCCCTCAGGGCGCCATCCTGTCCCCGATGCTATTTAACATCTATATGAAGCCGCTGGGATATACTCCTCCATGATCAGATAATTGGCTCAGACTTCAGATGGCGTCTCTCCTCTTAATGACTGTCTCAGAGCGGTAATGGATTGGATGAGGAAAAACAGATTCAAGCTGAATCCAGACAAAACGGAGGTACTGACAGTCACGGGCCCAAAACCAGATCTGGGAATACAGTCTCCAGTCCTGGATGGAGCCACACTCTCTTCTAAGGACTGTGTTCAAAGCTTGGGGGGTGCTCCTAGACTCGTCGCTTCACATGACTAGTCAGGTGAATGCGGCGGTCAGGAGTGCCTGTTATCAGCTTCGGCTGATATGCCAACTGCGCCCTTATCTGGACATGAGGGATCTGGAAACTGTGGTACATGTTCTGGTAACCTCACGTCTGGATTACTGCAACGCACTCTACATGGGGCTACCCTTGTGCCTAACCCGGAAACTCCAACTGGTACAAAACATGGCAGCCAGGCTAATTACTGGAACATCCAGGAGGGAGCATATACCGTATTTTTCGCCCTATAACACGCACTTTTTCTTCCCCTAAATGTGCGTGGGGAAGTGAGTGCGCCCTATAGGGCGAAGGGCCGAGGCCGCGGGGAGAAGGAGCCCTCCTTCCCCCCGCGACCTCAGTCTTGGAATGGGCTGGTGCCGGGATCGAAGCGATCCCGGCGCCAGCCCATTGAAAGACTGAGGCCGCGGGGAGAAGGAGCCCTCCTTCCCCTGCGGCCTCAGTCTTGGAATGGGCTGGTGCCGGGATCGAAGCGATCCCGGCGCCAGCCCATTGAAAGACTGAGGCCGCGGGGAGAAGGAGCCCTCCTTCCCCCGCGGCCTCAGTCTTGGAATGGGCTGGTGCCGGGATCGAAGCGATCCCGGCGCCAGCCCATTGAAAGACTGAGGCCGCGGGGAGAAGGAGCCCTCCTTCCCCCGCGGCCTCAGTCTTGGAATGGGCTGGTGCCGGGATCGAAGCGATCCCGGCGCCAGCCCATTGAAAGACTGAGGCCGCAGGGAGAAGGAGCCCTCCTTCCCCCGCGGCCTCAGTCTTGGAATGGGCTGGTGCCGGGATCGAAGCGATCCCGGCGCCAGCCCATTGAAAAACTGAGGCCCCGGGGAGAAGGAGCCCTCCTTCCCCCGCGGCCTCAGTCTTGGAATGGGCTGGTGCCAGGATCGAAGCGATCCCGGCGCCAGCCCATTGAAAGACTGAGGCCGCGGGGAGAAGGAGCCCTCCTTCCCCCGCGACCTCAGTCTTGGAATGGGCTGGTGCCAGGATCGAAGCGATCCCGGCGCCAGCCCATTGAAAGACTGAGGCCGCGGGGAGAAGGAGGGCTCCTTCTCCCCGCGGCCTCAGTCTTGGAATGGGCTGGTGCCGGGATCGAAGCGATTGAACAACCGGCCTCCGACTAAAGGGAGGAATCCTTTTTTCTTGGATTTTCTTCCTTTAAAATTGGGTGCGCCTAATATGCCGGAGCGCCTTATATGGCGAAAAATACGGTAACACCTGTGCTTAAATCCCTCCACTAGCTGCCAATTAGTTTCTGGGCACAATACAAGGTGTTGGTTTTAACCTTTAAAGCCCTACATGGCTTGGGGCCATCTTATCTCAGGGACCGCCTCTCCACGTATGATCCCTCCCGCGCACTTCGGTCCTCTGGGAGGAATCTGCTGCAGCCCATGAAAACTAGGCTCTCGCAGAACTCCCAGAGGGCCTTTTCTGCAACCGCTCCCAGGCTATGGAATGGTCTGCCGGACAAGATCCGTCTTATTACCACTCTTGCTGCCTTTAAAAAGACAGTAAAGACGGATCTCTTCTGGCAGGCCTTCCCAGAATAACTCCCCGGCAAATTGGAGGTAAATTGTTTTTATTGTATTTTAATTTTGTTTAACTTGGTTTTAATTCTATCATAGGTTAATATAGTTTTAAGGGGTGGGAGGGCTAGGGTGTGGGATGGAGGAATGTTTTAACTGTTGTCTTTTTAACCTTGTTGTACGCCGCCCCGATTGCCGTGCAGAGGGGCAGGTTACAAATAAAAAATTATTATTATTATTATTATTATTATTGGCAGCCAATGGAGAGATTTTAGAACAGGTGTTATATGGTCAGTTCTAGATGTACCTGCGACCAACCTGGTTGCCATATTTTGCACCAATTGAAGTTTCCGAACTTGGCACAAGGGTAGCCCCATGTACAGAGTGTTGCAGACGTCAAGTCGAGAGGTTACCAGCACATGTACCACTGTTTCTAGGTTGCCTGGCTCCAGGAAGGGTCGCAGCTGGCGTATCAGCCGAAGCTGATAACAGGCACTCCTGACCATCGCGTCTATCTGTGATATCAACTGGAGGGATGAGTCCAGGAGCGTTCCCAAGCTGTGAACACAGTCCTTCAGGGGAAGTGTGACCCCATCCAGAACTAGTTGACATATCTCCATTCCTGGGTTGGAGGTCCCTATAACAAGTACCTCTGTCTTACTTGGATTCAGTTTGAGTCTCTTTTCCCTCATCCAGTCCATTTTTTGTTGTTTCAAATGAAAAGCAGATTTCACTAAAACCAAAGATTCTTTAAGGACAAGAAAGGACAACCTCTCGCTAGACAACTTTCAAGAGTTTGATACATTTTCCACAAGCTGGTTTAAAGGACAATAAGGAAACTGTGGCCCTCCAAATGTTGAACTATAAATCCCATAAATTCTGACCAGTGACTAAGTTAGCTGATGGCAACTGGAATTCAACAACTTCTAGAAGACCACATGCTCTCTACCCTTGTAACTCTTTTAATGGATTATTGGTATATTTCACATTTTTATATGCCTTCCCAGTCTGGTTATGGGTTGTCATTCTGGTAACAACACTCATCTCCAAAAGTAGTAATGTACACCATCATAAAGTCACTTTCTGCATGCTTTGATATCTATGTTTAATCCATTTATAGAAGTTGTTGCTTTTATATGGCAGTGAGTAAAATGTTACATTTCGGAAAACTACAATGCAAAATCTGTCATTAAAACAAAAGATGTGGCCATGAAATGAACATATATATTTAGAGATTGCCACATCAATCAGCGAAAGTAAAGCGCTGAGAGCTGTGGATTGGGCATTGGTTCTAAAACTCTAGTCCTCCAGGTGCTTTGAGGCCCCAGCCAAGGATTCTAGGCGCTGAAATCCAAAGTCTAGTCTATTCTGCTTTGGTCAGGCCTCACCTGGAATACAGCATCCAGTTCTGGGCACCACAGTTCAAGAAAGAGGTGGACAAGCTGGACAGTGTCCAGAGGAGGGGGACTAAAATGGTGAAAGGTCTGGAAAGTACAAGGAGCAGCTTAGGAAGCTGCATATATTTAGCAAAAAAGAAGGTTAAGAGGTGACATGATAGCCTTGTTTAAATATCTGAAGGGATGTCATATTATGGATGGATCATGATTGTTTTCTGCTGCTCCAGAGAATAGGACATGGAGCAATGGATTCAGACTACAGGAAAAGATTCCATCTAAACATTGGGGGGAAAAAACTTCCTGATGGTAAGAACTGTTTGATAGTGGAAGACACTGCCTAAGAGTGTACTGGGGCTGTCTCCTTTGGAAGTTTTCCAACAGAGGCTGAATGGACATCTGTCAGGAGTGCTTTGATTATGTATTCTTGCATGGCAGGGGGATGGACTGGATGGTCCTTTTGGTCTCTTCCAACTCTTATGATTCACTGACCAATACTTGAGAACCACTGGGTCAGGTAGACTGGGATCTGGGTAAAGTAACATAATCAGGACATCGGAATGCAAAAATTAAATCAGAAGAGAGTAATGATGGTTTTACAGATGTTCTTTGACTGTAACTCTCACAATCCATCAACCCTGGCTGTGATAGCTAGGGCTGATGGGAGTTGCAGTCTCCTGCATAATTACCCAACTCTACTTTAAAAGATGGTTCACACACATGTGCTGACACCACTAAATTCTTTCTACAATGCCATCAGGCTTGTTAAAGTAACAACTTGATCCTGCTGTCTACAGGGAAGAATTAAATACAACAGTCCTCCTTCTGGTGCAATCTAATCAGTCATGGTTTTGCACTGCATCCAAAACCACAGGAAATGCATGGATGCAGTGACTTATGGCAATTCAACTTACTCGTATAGCATTTTCTTGGGGGAGGGATGGAACAGCATCTCTTTGTAGATCTCTAAATGATCTTCAGTGGATTTGCAAGGGTTTTCTTTTGAGTCTTCTTGTTAACTAACTAAGGGCCTTTGCAGACTGCTAGAAATAGTGCAAATTGAGTCCACTTTTAGGGTTAGGGAATCATGGGAACTGTATTTTATTGTGGCACCAGAGCTCTCTGACAGAGAAGGGTCAATGTCTCAGAAAAAAACAAAACAATTCCCATGATTCCCTAGCACTAACCCTAAACCTTAAAGTGGACTCAATTTGCACTATTTCTGGCAGTCTGCAAAGGCCCTAAAATATCTTTCTTTCAAACTGGGCTCTTCTAATTAAAAACACTATGGGGAGAAACCTAGGACTGGACTTTTGTAACTCTCTGCATACTTTTAGCATTCATAACAATGATTATAGTAGATGTATGCTCAGAGGCACCCCATTCCTCCATTATCAATCTATGGAAGACATCAGATCATTAAACAGAGAGTCTGTGAACATCTAGAAGGTAATTTCATAATCACAAAAAGTCAACATGGGTTTCAGAGAAACAAGTCATGCCAGACAAATCTGATCTCTTTTTTTGATAAAAGTACCAGCTTGGTAGATAAAGGGAATGCTGTAGATATAGTATATCTTGATTTCAGTAAGGCCTTTGACAAGGTTCCCCATGACATTCTTGCAAACAAGCTAGTAAAATGTGGGCTAGACAAAGCAACTGTTACATGGATTTGTAATTGGTTGACTGGCCGAACCCAAAGGGTGCTCAACAATGGCTCCTTTTCAACCTGGAAAGAAGTGACCAGTGGGGTGCCACAGGGCTCTGTCCTGGGCCCAGTGCTATTCAACATCTTTATCAATGACTTGGATGACAGTATTGGGGGCATAGTTATCAAATTTGCAGATGACACCAAATTAGAAGGAGTAGCTAATACCCCAGAGGACAGGATCAAAATTCAAAATGACTTGAACAGACTAGAAAGCTGGGCCAAAGCTAACAAAATGAAATTCAACACAGAGAAATGTAAGGTACTGCACTTAGGGCGGAAAAACAAAAAACACAGATATACGATGGGGGACACCTGGCTGAATGAGACTACATGGGAAAGGGATCTAGGAATCCAGGTGGACCACAAGTTGAACATGAGTCAACAGTGCGATGCAGCAGCTAAAAAGGCCAATGCAATTTTAGGCTGCATCAGTAGAAATATAGTGTCTAGATCAAGAGAAGTAATAGTGCCACTCTATTCTGCTTTGGTCAGGCCTCACCTGGAATACTGTGTCCAGTTCTGGGCACCACAATTCAAAAAGGATGTGGAGAAACTGGAGCGTGTGCAAAGGAGGGCAACAAAAATGGTGAAGGGTCTGGAAATCAAGCCCTATGAGGAACAACTTAGGGAGCTGGGGATGTTTAGCCTGGAGAAGAGAAGGTTTAGAGGTGATATGATAGCCGTGTTTAAATATTTGAAGGGATGTCATATTGAGGAGGGAACAAGCTTGTTTTCTGCTGCTCCAGAGACTAGAACCCAAAACAATGGATGTAAACTCCAGGAAAAGAGATTCCACCCCAACATTAGGGGGAACTTCCTGACAGTAAGGGCGGTTTGACAGTGGAACACACTCCCTCGGAGAGTAGTGGATCTCCTTCCTTGGAGGTCTTTTAGCAGAGGCTGGATGGCCATCTGTCGGGGATGCTTTGATTGGGAGTTCCTGCATGGCAGGGGGTTGGACTGGATGACCCTTGGGGTTTCTTCCAACTCTATGATTCTATGATCCCATTTCACTCAAGAGTACTTGGGAATTTGTGTGTGTTTTCACAGACCTATCTACAGGAATTCTTGGCGTTTTTACAGAGTGCAACACCAGAAGATATTTTTCATCATTCCTTAGGCCCGAAACAAATGAAAGACCCCCTCCCTCAATCTCAACTACCAATGCCCTGATGTCAGAGGAAGAGAAGCTGGCACAATTTCATCATGGCTAGGCCCAAAAGCAGAGAAAGGCCCTCTCTCCATCCCAACTGCCACTGCCCTGGCCCTGGCAGGAAAGAAGAGGCAATACCTCTGCTAGATTAATCTCCTGTCCACAATGCCATCCTCTTTTCCTTTTCTGTCATGTCTTAATCAGATTGTAAACCTGAGCACAGGGAACAGTTTTGTTGTTCTTTTATTTGTAAACCCCATGTATAGGGATAGCGTTACATAATAATTAGATTAAATTAATTAATTAATATTATGAATTTTGATGGCACTATATCAATAAACAATATGGTAAATGATGAAAGACATTGCAGAATGATTAATTAATTTTAATTAATCATTCTGCAATGTCTTTCATCATTTACCATATTGTTTATTAATATAGTGCCATTAAAATTCAGAATACCATGCACCTGATACAGAAGACAATAAAGGAAATACCACTAACAATGAATTGCCAAAAGGGCATTACAATGTCAACCATACCTCTCATAACTGTTCGTACAGATCGGATAAGGTTCATCAATTGCCCTTTAATTCCTGGATCTTCTCCAAATCCTCCAATGCCTTGGTCTGCTCCCCAGCCAACTGTATTAATTCAGAAGTTTGATTTTAGTTAAAGTAAGCATGCAATTACTTCATAATGTAAATTGCATCGTATGCATAATGAGCAATCCATTTCAGAAATAAAAAGTACTTTAAAAACCAAATGCCATGATAAATAGATTTCTAATCCTTTGTTTCAACACAAAGTAACTCTTCAGTCATCGCTAAATTGAGAAACGTAACGGTCTGAGAACAGAATTACTGCAAATGAGAAGCCTCTATGTTAATATACAATGAAATTATTTGAAGGTATTAAAAGAACAAAGAAAGGTCTGAGAGTTTCAGTTGTCCATCGAGCTAACTATGCAGTCATGATTAAAAGCAATGACTTTATAAGCTAGCTAAACTGTAGAGAGCAACATTTTCAAATATATTTATTATGTTTGATGTGTTGTCGTCACCAAAACTTTCCACCAGAGCATGGCTAACTTTATTGCAAAACCTCTGTAACAGCTTCACCGTTATAGTTTATGGAATTACAAGGACCAATTATGTAGCCTAATGTAGACTGATAAAAGCCTAAACAAAAATATTTTAAAAATATGTAACTGAGGGCCTTTGCAGACTGCTAGAAATAGTGCAAATTGAGTCCACTTTAACTGTCCTGGCTCAGTGCTAGGGAATCATGGGAAATGTATTTTTTTCTGAGACATTGAGCCTTCTCTGTCAGAGAGCTATGGTGCTACAATAAACTATAGTTCCCATGATTCCCTAGCACTGAGTCAGGGCAGTTAAAGTGGACTCAATTTGCACTATTTCTGGCAGTCTGCAAAGGCCCTTAGTAAGTGATGACTATTAGTAAAGGGAAATTGGTTCAGACAAAATGCCTTAACCTAAATCCAGATCTCAACTGAAGTTTGTTGTTGAGCCAGTGTGGTGTAGTGGTTTGAGTGTTGGACCAGGACTCTGGAGACCAGGGTTCAAATCCTGCCTCAGCCATGTAAATCCACTAGGTAACCTTGGACAAGTCACACTGTCTCAGCCTCAGAGGATGGGAATGCAAGCCTCCTCGGAAGAAATTTGCCAAGAAAATTCTATGATAGTTTCACCCTAGAGTCACTATAATTCGGAAACGACATGAAGCCACTCAACAACAATGCTATTCGAAGCCACACTAAGAGAAATTGGGAAGAATAAATCACCAGGAACAGATGATATTCCAGTCAAACTGCTACAATCAACATAGACAGAATCATTTCAAGTGTTGACTAAATTATGCCAACAAATATGGAAAACAAAATGATGGAAATGATCAATATATATCCTCATCCACAAAAAAAGAGACATAAAAGACTGCAGCAACTATAGAACCATTGCGCTAACCTCCCCTGCAAGCAAAAATATGCACAAAATTCTGCAGCATAGACACCAATTATACATAAAAAGAGAAATTCCAGGGGTCCAAGCAGGGTTCAGGAAAGGAAGAGGCATCAGGGACCACATAGCAAACATACAATGGCTAATACAGCGCACCAAGGAATTCCAAATGAAAATAAGCTTGCATCAATCATAGACAGCTATGGAATACCCTGAAAGAAATAGAAATGCCACTGTATTTGATAGTCCTGATGAGAAATCTGTATTTAGGACAAGAGACTACAGTCAAAACACAGAGAAACAGAATGGTTCCCAACTGGCAAAGGGGTCAGGCAAGGCTGCATTTTACCACCTACTTGCTCAACTTGTACATGGAAAATAGCATATTTGGAGCAGGTTTGGACTCAGGAGGAATAAAAATAGGATGGAGGAACATCAACAATCTCAAATATGTGGATGACACCATATTTCTAGCAGAAAACACCACAGATTTTAAACAATTACGTTTGTTTGTTATTGTGTGCCTTCAAGTCATTTTCAACTTTTGGCAACCCTAAGGTGAAGCTATTACTGAGTTTCCTTGGCAAGATTTGTTCAGAGGAGGTTTGCCATTGCCCTCTCCTGAGGGTGAGACAGTGTGACTTACCCAAGATCACCCAGTGGTTTTCACGGCTGAGCTGGGAATCAAACCGTAGTCTCCAGAGTTGTAGTCTAATGCTCAAACCACTACACTATGCTGGCTCCCAGGAATAATTATTAAGGAAGGTCAAGGAAGAAAGTACAAAGGCAGGCTCAATGCTGAACATAAAAAAAGAAAAATAATGACTATGGAAGAAATACATAAGTTCAACCTAGACAATGAAGAAATCAAAATAGTTAAAAACGGTATCCTCAGCAATCTTCTCAAGCACCACATTTCAAATGAGTTCATTTCCTTTTTATCCACTTTCTTCACTGTCCAGCTCATGGTGGTATATGGTGATGAGAAATAACTTTAGTGCTCAGTTGTATATCTTTACACTTTAGGATCTTTTCCAGTTCTTTCATGGTGGCCCTTCTCATTCTTACTCTTCTTCTGATTTCTTGACTGTAGTCTTCAGTCTGATCGATGTTTGATCCAGGGTATGGAAAATCTTTAACTATTTTGATTTCCTTGTTATCTAGATTGAATTTATGTAGATCCTCTGTGGTCATTATTTTTATTTTCTTTATGTTCAGCATTAAGCCTGCTTACATGGTGATGGGAAATGGCTTGGATGGTTCTGACTTCAGTTGTATGTCTTTACTCTTTAGGATCTAGCAAGAGGTTTTCCTGGACAGAACAGAATGGATGGTCTTGGATAGGTCACACATTGAAGAAGTTGCTGGGGAGGAGGTCACTTCACATACACAAGAGGTAGACAGATGGAGAAATGTCACACACCGAAGTAGGGAAACCAAGGATTGTCCTGGTAGCTTGCAGCTACAGAATCAATTTGAAGCTCTCTTCCTTATCAGGGATGACAAGGAAGAGCAGCAGGGACAGTCCTTAGGAAAAGTGCAGGGGACCATGGGAGTACCTTCACAGGGAACAGCCACTGTTAAGCCTCGGAGGAGGTGTGTAGTGGTGGTGGGAGACTCCTTGCTGAAGGGTACAGAAGCAGTGGTTTGTGGGCCTGAAGATGTCTTGGGAGGTGTGTTGCCTCCCTGGAGCAAAAATCCATGATGTGACAGTGAAGCTGACAAGATTTGCCAAGCCTACTGACCATTACCCCTTCCTTTTGGTCCAGTGGGAACCAATGATACTGCAAAGCACAGCCTTCACAATATCAGAAGGGATAATGAAGGTTTGGATAGGGAGCTGAAAGAGATGGATGAACAGGTGGTCATCTCATCATCTTCTCCCAGCTGAAGGGCATGGTCCAGGAAAGGAAAATGGCTGATGTGATTAACTTAGGAGTGACTTAGGGAGCTAGGTATGTTTTGCCTGGAGAAGAGAAGGTTAAGAGGTTACATGATAGTATTTAAAGAGGTGTCATATTGAAGATGGAACAAGCTTGTTTTCTGTTGTTCCAGAGAATAGGACCTGGAACAATGGATTTAAACTATAGGAAAAGAGATTCCACCTAAACATAAGGAGGAACTTCCTGACAGTGAGAGCTGTTCGAGAGTGGAACATACTCCCTCAGAGAGCGGTGGAGTCTCCTTCTTTGGAGGTCTTTAAACAGAGGCTGGATGGCCCCTGTTGGGTATGCTTTGATTCTGTGTTCCTGCATAGCAGAATGGGGTTGGACAGGGTGGTCTTTGTGGTCTCTTCCAACTCTATAGTTTTATTAGCCTTGTTTAAATATTTGAAGGGGTGTAATATTGAGAATGGATCAGTGTTTGATCCTGGGTAGGGGACCTTTTTAACTATTTCTACTTCCTCACTGTTTAAACTTACTGGTTTATAAACTCACTGGTTGCGTTTATGCAGAGCATCCTAGTCTAAAATGCCAACAGCAAAATCCCAGCCAACAGCAATGGTTCTTTAATCCTTATGATTGGAAGGTGGCCTTGAAATTTACCAGAAAAGGCTGAGTCAGTATATATAAAAGGCATGTACAGAACACAGAGAAACAGAATGGTTCCCAATTGGCAAAGGAGTCAGACAAGGCTGCATTCTATCATCCTACCTATTCAACTTATATGCAGAACATATTGTAAAGAAAGCAGGCTCGGACATGGAAGGGGGAGGAGTGAAAATAGGAGGAAGAAATATCAGCAATGCTGATGACACCATAATACTAGCAGAGAACCTCACAGACCTGGAAAAACTGCTAAGGAAGTTCAAAGAAGAAAGTGCAAAGGCAGGCTTAATGCTGAGCATAAAGAAAACAAAAATAATGACCACCGAGGACCTTCACAAGTTCAACCTAGACAATGAAGAAATAGAAATAGTAAAAGAATTCCCATACCTGGGATCAAACATTGATAGAAATGGGGACTGCAGTCAGGAAATCAGAAGAAGACTAAGAATGAAGAGGGTGGCTACGAAAGAACTAGAAAAGATTCTAAAATGCAAAGATATACAACTCAGCACAAAAGTTAGAATCATACAAGCCATTGTAATAATAATAATAATAATAATAATAATAAATTTTATTTATATCCCGCCCCTCTGCAGTGCAACTGGGGTGGCTTACAATAATAAAATATCCCAAATATACAATTCCAGAACCCACCCACCCCTTAAAACAGTATTAAACACCATATAGTTAAAACAACAATAGACAAGCAAACAATTACGGTAAACAACTAACAAACTCCTAATAGGAGGGCAGACATTGAAAGGCAGATATGTAAGGGAATGAAGGATGTCTGAGCTCGCTCCTTAGGCTAGGCAGCCTAATCAGAAAAGGCCTACCGGAAGAGATCCGTCTTTACAGCTTTCTTGAAGCTCTTTAGGTTGGTAATAATAATAATAATAATAATAATAAAGTTTATTTGTATCCCGCTTATTGCCAGACAATCCAAGCGGCTTACAATAATAAGATCTCCAAAGGAAAACCAACCCACCCCCTAATCAACCTCTACTGCGTTCCTCATCCATCAACAACTGATGGGGCCACGAGAGGAACGCAGGAGTCAAGGAACCCAAGGCCGGGATGATCAGTCTGGGAAGGCCTGCCGAAAGAGATCCATCTTGACAGCTTTTTTAAAGCTGTCCAGTGATGTCAACTGACAGATCTCGTCCGGCAGGCCGTTCCAGAGTTTATGATGGATAATATGATGGATCTCATCCGGCAGGCCATTCCACAATCTGGGAGCGATGGATGAAAAGGTCCTCTCGGAGGTTACAGACAGCCTAGTTTTAATAGGCTGAAGCAAATTCCTCCCAGAGTGCGCAGAGCGGATTATATGGAAGGAGGTCCCAAAGATAGGTCGGACCTAAGCCATGTCGGGCTTTAAAGGTGATGACCAATATCTTGTACTGAGCCCAGAAGCTAATCGGCAGCCAGTGTAGTGAACTTAGGACCGGTGTTACGTGGTCTCTCCTAGATGTACCAGAGACCAGCTTGGCTGCCGTGTTTTGTACTAGTTGAAGCTTCTGGACCAAGCACGAGGGTAGCCCCATGTACAGTGCATTACAGAAATCAAGACAAGAGGTTACCAGAACTGTATTTCCTACTACCATGTATGGATGTGGTGACCCTATGGATGAGACATCTCCAGGCCCCCCGTCCTCTACTGCTCTGCCCAGCTCCTGCAAACTCATATTCATGGTCTCTTTAATAAAGTCCATCCATCCAGCATATAGCCTTCCTCTCTTTCTACTTCCCTCCACTTTTTCTAACATTATTGCCTTTTCCAGTGATTCATGCCTTCTCATGATGTGCCCAAAGTACAACAGTCTAAGTCAGGGTAGGCAACCTTTCTGAGCCGGGGGCCGGGTTGCTGTCCCTCAGACAATTGGGGGGCTGAAGCACCATAATATATATATATATATAAATTTAAAAAATTAAAAAATATGGATGCACACTCTCTCACCCCAGAAAAGCCACGGCAAAACCCCTGTGGAGATTTTGCCAAGAAAACCCCAAGAACAAGTAATAACAACAATAATCAATATCATCATGGTGGGGCGGCAGCGGCAGGACTGGCCTGGGGCCGGTCCAAAGGCCTCAGGGGGCCGCATCCTTAGGTTGCCAACCCCTGGTCTAAGTCTTGTCATCTTGGCTTCCAGGGATATTTCTGGCTTGATCTGGTCTAGGACCCATTTGTTTGTCCTTTTGGCTGTCTATGGGATGCTCAGCACTCTTCTCCAGCACCACATTATCTCAAACGCATTGATTTTCTTCCTATCCTCTTTCTTAACTGTCCAGCTCTCACTTCCATCCATGGTAATAGGGAATACAATGGCTTGCATGATTCTAACTTTTGTGCTGAGTTGTATATCTTTGCATTTTGAAATCGTTCCTAGTTCTTTCATAGCCACCCTCCCTATTCGTAGTCTTCTTCTGATTTCCTGACTGCAGTCCCCATTTCTATCAATGTTTGACTCCAGGTATGAGACCCATTTGTTGGTCCTTTTGGCTGACCTGGGCACTGATAGGGTCGAGATCGAGGCGAAGGCAGTCCCCAATAACAACAAAGAGAGATCCTGCAGCACCTTCTGAGCTGAAGACGTTGGTAGCAGGAGTTTTCCTATTACTTCCCTCAGGGGCGTGTTTCTAATCTAGTTCATGGGTGTGCCACTGTGATCCTTGGGCTACAACTCCTACCATCCACACCAGGGGACCCAAAAAGCCACAGTCGCACGTCCTTGTCTTAAAACCCTCAGTTGGCTGCATCTGCACTGGAGAAATAACCCGGTTTGGCACCGCTCTAAATGACTTGGCTCAAGGCTATGGAATTCTGGGAATTGGAGTTGGTTGTGGGGCCCAGAGCGGAGCGGAGCTCCGCTCTGGGCCCCACAACCAACTCCAATTCCCAGAATTCCATAGCCTTGAGCCAAGACACTTAAAGCGGTACCAAACCGGGTTATTTTCCACTGTGGATGCATTCTCCTTTAGCTGAGGGGTGTCTCAAGGCCCCTTCCTTCCCTCGCCCGCCTGACTCACGCCTCCGGAGGAACCGCTCCTCATGAAGCACCGCGATGGCGTTCACAAACAGGAGCGCGGCCTGCAGCAGCGCGTACAGCGTAAACGCCATCGTCGCCTTTTCCTTCCCCCTCAGAGGCACAGCAGCAGCGCCAGCGCCGCCACAACCTCACCTAACCAACCGCGCATGCGCCGGCCTCGCCGGGACGTGGCAACGCCATGACGTAACAGGAGGCGTGGTCTCTCCGAGGCGCCTCTCCAATGTTGGAACCCTGTAGGAGGGAAGACGTCAATCTCCTCGCCTTCCTTTCATGACGTAAGAGGGGGCGTGGCTTCGTTGACGCGCAGGAGCCCCGCCTCCCTCACGTTCGAAAACCGTAGGCGGGAAGGCGTCAACTCCTCAGCTTCCTTTTCATGACGCAACCGAGGGCGTGGTCTCGTTGAAGCCCCTCCTCCTTAGTATTGAAGTGTTGATGATCCTCTTCCTTAATACTAAAATGCTGAAGGAGTCAAACTCCTCAGGTTGCTTTTCCTGACGCAAAAGGGGGCGTGGTCTCGCCGACGCCCCGCCCTTAATAATAGACTACAAAGAACGAAGGGGTCAACCTGCTCGGATTCCTTTCCCTGACCTAGTATGGGGCGTGGTCTCGCTGACGCCCCGCCCCTAACATTGGACCACTTAGAATGATTCAAACGCTTAGGTTCCGTTTCATGACGTAAGAGGGGGGCGTGGTCTCACTGTACACCCTCGCGCTCCGCCTCCCTAACATTCAGATGCCTAGGACTCATTCGCCTCAATTTTTTTTATATGACATAGGAGGAGGTGTGGTCCCTAACATTGAATCGATTCTCTCCCTCTTCTTCACATGACGTAAGAGGAGGCGTGGTCTCGCTGAGACCCAGAAGCCCCGCCTCCCTAGCACTGGAATACTATGGGAGGGAAGGCTTTAATCGCCTCAGAATCAGATTCCTTTTCCCGCTTCACTACATGACGTACGAGGAGGCGTGGTCTCGCTGAGGCCCCGCCTCCCTAACTGTCGATTCTCTGCCCCGCTTCTTTAAATGACTTAAGAGGAGGCGTGGTCTCGCTGACGCCCAGACGCCCCGCCTCCCTAACTTTGGAAGAAAAGCTCCCATCTCCTCAGAGCTCCTTTTCCCGCTTTTCTTTCTCGTCCTCCCTTCTGGGGGCGGGGCTTGGGAAAGATACTGAGACCTGATAGGCTGCCGGAGATGAAGCGAGCTCCGATTGGATCCTGCCAGCAGGCGAAAGAATAGCCGTTGGCTATGAGGGGAATTGTGAGGAAAGGCGACTGGAGCTCCTTTTGGGGAGGAGCTTAGAAAAACACCTATGATTTGCTATAATAATAATAATAATAATAATAATAATAATAATAATAATGTATTTATATCCCGCCTTTAGCCGAGGCTATAAAGGCAGCTTCCAATCTAAAAGCACAATCCCATACAATACAAAAAACATTCACACACCCCCAAAAATATATTAAATTCATAACAACATTAAAATTTAACTTAAAACAAAATTACAGGATTTAATTGGCAAAACTTTATTATCTTGCAGAGTTTGGAGAACTTACCTTTTTGGACTACAGTTCCCTAAATTTCCTGTCAGCTGGGTGAGGGATTCTGGGAGATCTAGTAAAGGAAACCTATGGTTGTCAAAACATTGCAACCCAATTAATTTTGCCAATTAAATATTAATTAAACTATACATGTTTTATTATTATTATCATATTTATATCCCGCTCTTTTCCCAGAACTTTTCATGATGTAACAGCAACATTAAAATAACTATATATATAATTTCATTCGATATATATATATATATATATATATAATATACATATAGATTTATATTATATGTGTGTGTATTATGTAATTATATATATAATTATATATAATTATAGAACACACATATATATAATATACTATATATATATATATATATATTAGTCATAATATATGTGTGTGCTATATGATTATATATGTAATAACTATATATATATATATATATATGTAATTTAAAAAGGTAAAATATATAAATTATATGCACACATATATATAAATCTATATGTATATAATATATATATATATATATATAGAATGAAATTATATAATAAAATATACAATCATACTAATTACATAATAATATTACATAATAATTCTAAAATAATTATATAATAAAAAATAATTACATAATAAACGGATTATTAACAAACTATACATACAGTTCCCAAGTTTCTTCAGTGTGACCACCAATCAACTATGTTAATTCAACCTATCACAGACATAATCAATATATCGTGTGGATTTTAAAATTACAGTTTTGCACAGTATTGTTTTGTAGTTGCTGTTTTCGGGGTGCATCTATACTCGAAATTACACAGTTTGACCCCGCTTTAACTGCCACGGCTCCATCCTACAGAATCCTGGGATTTGTAGTTTCGGGAAGCACCCGCACTCTTTAGCAGAGGATTTCTACTTGGCTGTGTAATGTGTCCTCTTGCTGGTCGTAGAGCATCCCCATTCTTGGTTTAAAGTTCTATTTGATTTCTTGGATCTTGTGGAAGAGGTCTCTTGTTCTTGCCTTTTGTGTTGTTGTCACCTTCTATTTCTCTGCATTGCTTATTGTAGCAGTTCTCCTTGTGCACGAGTTGTCGAACAGTTGCATTCAGGGCTCTGACTCTTTTTCTGTCACCTTTTACTTTTGCTTCTCATCTGCATATCAAGGGGAGCAAATATAATAAATCAAAGATATATCGTTGGGTACTGAAGTTAGGGATGCCCATAGCAATGTTTTTCCAATTGATATGTACGGTTGCAAAAACTGGACAATGAAGAAAGTTGATAGGAAGAAAAGCAACTCATTCAAAAAGGGTTGCTGGAGAAGAGTTCTACAGATATGGTGGACTGATAAAAAATAGTCCTAGTGTAAATCAGGCCTGAACTCTCTCTAGAAGCCAAGGTGATTAAACTGAGACTGGACATGTCATAGAATCACAGAGTTGGGAAATACCCCAAGGGCCATCCAGTCCAACCCCCCCTTCTGCCATGCAGGAACTCACAATCAAAGCACCCCCGACAGATGGCCATCCAGCCTCTGTTTAAAAACCTCTAAAGAAGGAGACTCCATCACTCTCCCAGGGAGTGTGTCCCACTGTCAAACATCTCTTACTGTCAGGAAGTTCTTCCTAATGTTTAGATGGAATCTCTTTTCCTGTAGTTTCAATCCATTGCCCCTTGTCCTATTCTCTGGAGCAGCAGAAAACAAGTTTGCTCCATCCTCACTATGACATCCCTTCAAATATTTAAACAGGGCTATCATATCCCCTCTTAACCATCTCTTCTCCAGGCTAAACATTCCCAGATCCCTAAGTCGTTCCTCATAGGGTTTGATTTCTAGACCCTTCACTATTGGACACGCTCCAGTTCTTCAACATCCTTTTTGAATTGTGGTGCCCAGTAATTTTTGAATTGTGGTGACACAGTATTCCAGGTGAGGCCTGACCAAAGCAGAATAGAGTGGCACTATTACTTCTCTTGATCTAGACCAGGGACCGGCAACCTTTTGGAGACCTGGGCCGGTCTCCCGTAGCCCAGGTCTCGGCTGGGCCAAGGGTGTGTGTGTGTGCATGGCATGGCGGCGGCGTCATGTACGGGGGCGCGCGCGTCGGTGGAGGGTGCGTGCGGACTTACCGGCCCAGGCGGACCCCTGCCGCCGCCTCCGCCGCCTCCGCCCGCTTTCGTCAGCGGGCGACAGCAAGCGACGTGGCCGGCATTTTGGAGGCCAAAATGCCGGCTGCGTTGCATTTGCGCATGCGCAGGGTTTGCACATGCGCAAACGCAACGTGGCTGGCATTTTGGCCTCCAAAATGCCAGCCGCGTCGCTCGCTGTCTCCCGCTGACGAAAGCGAGCGGCAGCGGCGGCGGAGCCAGAGGTGGTGGCGGCGGAGCCGGAGTCGGAGCCGGAGCCGGAGCCGGAGGAGGGAAGTGGTGGCGGTGGCGGTGGCGGGAGGCGGAGGGAGGCGGAGGCGGCGGAGAGAGGCGGAGGCGGGGGGCGGAGGGAGGCGGAGGCGGAGGCGGCAGAGGGAGGCAGAGGGAGGCGGAGGCGGTGGTGCCTCCGCCTCCGCCTCCTCCTCCGTCGCCGCCGCTGCCTCCACCGCGGCCTGATTTGGTCCAGATTATCAAAATGATGGCCGTGACGTGTTTGCGCATGCACAAACGCGTTGTGGCCGCCATTTTAGAGACCAAAATGTCGGCCGCGGCGCGCTCCGCGGCAAAACAGGCCGCGGAGGCGCCACGGCGGCGGCGGCAGGGGTCCGCCTGGGCCGGTAAGTCCGGCGTCCTGGGCCAGAACTGGCCCGCGGGCCGTAGGTTGCCGACCCCTGATCTAGACACTATACGGTACTTCTATTGATGCAGCCTAAAATTGCATTGGCCTTTTTAGCTGCTGCATCATACTGTTGACTCATGCTCAACTTGTGGTGTACTAGGACTCCTAGATCCCTTTCACATGTAGGAGCTTATTGCATTCACAATTAAAATGTCTTACCTGAGCTGGCTTAAAATTTTAAACGGGTGGCATCCTAGTCTTAGCAAAATAATTTGGCTACCAAATTTGCCATCTGGGTCCATCCTTGCTCCCAGGGGGGCTCCGGTGACCATTTCCTTAAGCTGGAAAACTCCTGGCTTTGAAAAGAGGCCCGCTGAAAAAGAGGCCTGGAAGTGGGGATGGATCCAGCTTGGACCCGGATGGCAAATTTCGCGGCTAAATTAAATTATTAATTTAAATCCTTGTGATAAGATCAGGATGCCGCCAGTTTTAAAATTTAAGCCGGCTCAGGTAAGACGTTTTAATTGTGAATGCAAGAAGCTCCGTAGTCTTGTTAAACCAGTTGTTCCCCATCCTATATCTATGCATTTCATTTTTTTTCCTACCTAAGTGCAGTACTTTACATTTCTCACTGTTGAAATTCATTTTGTTAGATTTGGCCCAGCTTTCTAATCTACCACGAGAAGACGACTCCCTAGAAAAGACAATAATGCTTGGCAAGATAGAAGGCAATAGGAAAAGAGGAAGACTGCATCCCAGATGGATGAATCAAATAAATCAAGGGCTGCCTCCACATTCCTGGAACTACAGTTCCCAGAATTCCATAGCATGAAGCCACAGCACTTAAAGTGGTGTCATCAACAGGGATTATTTCATCGGTGTGGATGCAGCCAAGGAAGCCACAGCCCTGAGTCTGCAAGACCTGAGCAAGGCAGTTCATGTCAGGGTGATTATTCATAGGGTCCCAATAAGTCGAAGTCAGACTGAAAGTAGTTAACAACAAAAAAATCATTTCTCTGTTCACTGCTGATGGTGAGAAATTGAGAAATACAGTTTAGTGTGCCTTTAAATTAGCCAAAAAAAAAAGGGGGGGGGACCCCAGAAACCAAAAAAAAAACACAAAACAAAACCCAACCTAACCATAGTGTTTGGGCATTAGTTACTAAATAAATGCTGATGTAGGTTGATTTATCTAATTTTAAAGAAAATGCATTTGCTTGATTAGTTAGCATCACTATGCTGTTTAGTTAGTTGATTTACATTGTTCTCTCTTTTAATACTTCTATTTCGCTGTTGATGTAAATCAAATTTGAAGTAATAATTAAAAAAAAAAATCCCATCAGGTCCTAATTGTTACTTACTCAAAATGCAGGTGTCGAGATTAATAACAGACTCTGTGCTCAAACAATTATGGTTTGTGTTGTATCAACTGTGCGTGGCCTCTGGGCACTGCTATCATGCAGATAACAAAGCAAGTAATAATAACTGGAGCTGGGGGATACCGTGCAAGTAGCGAGGCGTAAAGTAACGGCACGCATTTTTCTCACGTATATCTTCCATTTTGATTGTTAGCAGGCTTCTGATTTGCATCGCCGCCGTGATTTTATTTGGCCGTAACCGTACAGTATACGAACGCCTTAATTCTGAACGGTTGGCGGGGTTTATTATCCAATCAGAGACACAACATCTGGCAATATTGCTACACTTTGATAGCTGCTGCTATGAAATCTTTCTATGATTTGATAGGAAAGCTTGTTTAGCAATGAAGATATGGGAGAGACGACAGTGAAACATGGTTCCTTGGGGTTCATTGCCGGAGGCCTCCTATGGTCCTTGGATAGGGTAGTCGCCTCTTTCTAGGGGTATTTAAAGTGCTTCAAATGTCTTGGAGCAGGGGTAGGCAACCTTTCCCCTTTAAGGGCCGAGGGACTTCAGCTCCCAGAATCCCAGGAGCTATTGGCCAACATGGGACTATTGGCCAACATGGCTGAGGCTTCTGGGAGCTGAAGTCCCTTGGCCCTTAAAGGGGAAAGGTTGCCTACCCCTGTCTTGGAGCAATTCTATTCCAGAAAGAATTCCTTCCAAGGATGTTTTCCTAAGTGAGATGTGTCTCCTTTTGTCCTGTTTGCACACATGGGAGATGTATTTGTAATCGAGTCCAGCATCCTATTACTGACAACAGAAAAGAGCCCTTTTAAGATCAGTTATCTGAGATGGAGCAACGTTTGTGTTAACTATTTATTGTGCTAATTTTTATCGACACGCTGTTTTCCCAGCAATACAATGGAAGCCTTTCAGTTTCTCTAGGCACAAGTAATTGAGTTCTAAGAGATCGGGACGTTTTATCACGAAGCAATCCAAGATATAGGTGAACACAATTTTTTAATCACTTAAGGAAAGAGTTTCGGGATAATTTTACATGTGGTGTAATAGTATGTTGGGAGCTTATGGCTTAGAGCAGTATATACAGGTAACTATTTTAACAAAATAAATGATGGATTAACATTAGAGAGATCTGGATTCAAATCCACACTCTGTCTTTAGGTACTCATTGGATAACCTGATGACAGTCTCATGCATTCCCCCATACCTCAAAAGGAGTGTATTCAAGTGTTTTAGTCCAAAGGCCTTTGCAGACTGCCAGAAATAATGCAAATTGAGTCCACTTTAACTGCCCTGGCTCAGTGCTAGGGAATCATGGGAATTGTATTTTTTTTCTGAGACATTGAGCCTTCTCTGTCAGAGAGCTTTGGTGCCACAATAAACTACAGTTCCCATGATTCCCTAACACTGAGCCAGGGCAGTTAAAGTGGACTCGATTTTCACTATTTCTAGCAGTCTGCAAAAGCAAGTCTCAAGTCTCTACCTTCAAGTCTCAGGATGAATCTCAAGTCCTTGGGAAATACTTTCAAGTCAAGTCTCAAGTTGGGTTTCAAGTCTGAGAGTAAATTTTTAACAGAAAAAAGGAGGCAGGGCATGTTTCTTGGAAGGGAACAGAAAATGCAATGGACTTGAAGTAGGTAGTTGAGGTCTGCTTGGCAGCCAACCCTGTTGCATAACAGAGGAGTTAAAGCTTTTCAAATGTTTTAGAAGGAACCTTCTGCCTCAAGTCCATTGCCTAACGCATTTGCTGTTCCCTTCTGAGAAATGTATCCATGCTCTGGGGGCAAGTCTTGCCTGCTGTTAGAAATGAATGGCATCAGCAAGTCAGTCACTAAAAATATACAAGTGTCAAGTCGAGTCAGTGTGTGTCATTTTTGCCAAGTCAAGTCCAAGTCAAGTCATTGAAGCGACTTGAGTCCATGTCTACTGACTTGAGTCTACTTCTCTGGAGAACTGTGGGGTGAAATCCACAGAAAGATGTTCCTGTTCTGAAGGAGCAAGATCTCATGATGCAAGATAGCCTCAAAATTTATGAACATGTTAATATATATGCTGGGTAAACTATTACAGGTTGAGTCTTCCGTATCCAGAATTCCAAAATCCAAAATACTCTCCACATGGGTGGCTGACATATTTGTGACACTTTTGCTTTCTTATTGTTAAGTGTACATAAAGTTTGTTATTAAAAATATGTATAAAATTACCTTCAGGCTATGTGTATACGAAACATAAGTGAATTGCATGTTTAGACTTGGGTCCCATCTCCAGGATATCTGATTATATCTCATTAACGTATATGCAAAAATCCCAAATCCAAAACACTTCTGGTCCCAAGCATTTTAGATAATGAAGGTTCAACATTGCTTTTGGACGTGATGAATGATGATAAAAGAGATGCCAATAAAAGAGAAGGGAAAAGAGACACATTTTTGCAAACACGGATGCATATGAGTGATTGTATATTAAGTGGGCTTGTAAAAATGCATATTATTTTGCATATTATTTTCCACTCAAAAGGTGCTAGGTGAAAAAAATGTCAAGAAAATTTTGCAGATGACAGAGCGCACAAGGACGTGTAACTTGCTGAAACACAAGCATGGCAGTTTATGTTTTATTTGGGCATCACTAGTTGAAAGTATAAAAGGGGACAGCAGGGAACTGTTATCTCCTGACCTGTGATCCCTAGCAGAATGGGAAGATATTAATCACAGGGAGTTGACTTGTGAGCCTCCATATGTTATTGGGCTGCAGTTCTAATCATGACAAAACTTAGGCTGTCATACTTTAGACACATAATGAGAAGGCACAACTCATTGGAAAAAACAATACTACGAAAGGTGGAGGGAAGCAGAAAGAAAAAGGCCACATGCTAGATTCTATTAAGGAGGTCATAGGTATGAATTTATAGGACCGTCCTAAACAGAGATGTGGAGGACAGGGGGTCTTGGAGATGTCTCATCCACAGGGTCACCATGGATCGAGATGGACTCGAGGGCAGTTAACAACAACAACAAAACCTGATATAAACATTGTGGTGAGTTTGAGTTTGGTCTGAATGACCTTCCAGGGATCCCATGCAGTGCGATGACTCTGACTGCAATGAGACTTGGAAATCCTGCCAACTCTTTAATTCTTGATTGTTGAGATTTATGTGAGTAGGGCAGTTGGTATAAATACCTTGAGTCAGGCAGTGCCTCTTTGAGACCTAACAGGGGGAACTGGCTTATAGCAGGGGTGGGAATTGTCCATCTCCCCAGTTGTGTGTGTGTGCGTGTGTGTCTATCTACATCTATATTTCTATCGGAGCCTTTCCAGCCTTCATCTAGGAAGGCTTCCATAGCCAGACAGATGATGTAATCATTTTGCATCTGGCGCCAGGAACATAGCTACATGCTTCTGCAACACACCCACCCTCCCATCCACTTTCTTCAATGCAAATGGCTGTGGAAAGGAGGCTTCAGCAGCTCTACAAAAGATTTTGGTCATTGCAAAGGGATGAAAGGAATACCAACCGCTGCAGCAACCCAAAGCAGACATGCACTAGTGTAGGGTTAACTTGTGCCTGCTTATGCAACCAACAGGTTGTCAGCCTTAGAGGACGGTATGATTCTCTCCTGTGGCATATACCTTTCTGCTGATGTGTTTCCGTGGGAGCTTGAATGGTCCACAAAGCAAGGATGGAGGCCTTCTTTCAGCCAGAAGACTTATGCAAATTTAGAGACAATCTGGTGGCAGGGGCATGTTACAAGTACTGGAAGTCTTCCATTTTTCATATAAAATGTGGTGAATGTTGCCCCTCTATGACCCTAAATGTACCCTATAAATATAACAGCCATGAGCCTCGAAGCATCAGGTAATGTAGCCATGAGTCTCAAAGATGAGACATGTAGGCAGTTTGGGAATTGTGATAAGGGGGCAATTAACTCTTCCAGATCAGGAAGCTAGGCAATTGATCACCAGGATATTTCGGCCCCCAAGCCGGAGAGTGCCCATTTACAGTCACAATCCCCGCTTCAAAGATCTCCATCTTGAGTGACCATTCCTATGCAGATTTGGCCTTTTGATGTAGGACACCAGGTCTTTGCCCCAGGCTAGTTTTTCTCTATATAAGATCCCCAAATTCCTTTGTTCACTGGGCTAGTTTGAATTGCAAGGTGACCCCACGTCACTCTGGGTTCTGCTAGGCTCGACTCACCACTGTCCCCTCCAAAAGCCTTGGAACAGCTGGGTCCCACGCCCACCTATCAAGCAACCATCTTCAAGGACCAACGTCGCTGCTGGTGACTATAACTGTTTGTGAAACCTAAATTCTATCTTCCCCTTAGTCCCTTGTGTGTGAGTGTGTGAGAGGGTGTGAATTTACTGTGTGTGTTTAATTCTGATAATAAAATAGCTAAAAGAGAATTCTGCCTCTGCAATCCTTTTGTCTCCCCACCTCAGTAGACAGCTGAGACAGTATCCTGGGGCTGCTTGTAACTCAGCCCATTTATTGAGTTAAATTAATATTTCCCTGAGACCTTTAGTTACAGACATTCAAATGGTATGTGTGGTCAAAAGCCGAAGAGTATGATGAAAAATAGCTGTCTGTCTTTAGTTCAGTGCTCTTAGGTTTGGAATTAAGCTTGGGATCCTATGTGGGATCTGATGCCCTAAAGCCCACCTTAAAAGCCAGACAGCCACACCAACTGATGGAGTACTGCAATGCTGGCAAGTGGGTTGTTGTATTGCCTTAATGATTCATGATGTGACCAGAGTATGACAGTCCATCTTGGCTTCCAGGGGATGTTATCACACGGGGAGTCGCGAGGAGAAGGTGGAAATAAACCGGACGAGCAGAAGACTTTAATTTACGGGATTTGTCCTGTTCCACCTCGTCAGATAACTAAATTTGAATTTAAAAGGGGGTTAATTTGAACAAAAACCTGATCTTTTCATTTCCTCAAAAATCCCGAAAATGAAAAGATCAGGTTTTCGTTCGAATTAACCACCTTTTAAATTCGGATTTAGTTATCAGAGGAGGCGGAATGGGACAAATCCCGTAAATTAAAATCTTCCGCTCATCCAGTTTATTTCCACTTTCTCCCCGCAACTCCCCGTGTGATAACGTCCAGGGAGAGTTCAGGTTTGATCTGTTCAATGATCCATTTGTTTGTCTTTTTAGCCATCCACAGTATTCTCAGCACTTTTCTCCCAGCACCACATCTCAAATGAGTTGATTTTCTTTTTATCTCCTTTCTTCACTGTCCAGCCCTCACATCTGTACATGGTGATGGGAAATACCATGGCTTGGACGATTCTAACTTTAGTGCTGTTGTGTAATGCACTGGATGCCAACCTAAGCCTTAGAAGAGGCATTTCAGTCTGAGAATGAAGGAGAAACCTGTGAAAGGTTGAGAAAAGATGGAATCACAGGAGAGCAATGTGGCCTTCTGGGGAGCTCCAGAGAGCCAGGTATGGACTCCAGGAGCAACAAATTTGCCCTCACTACCTGAGTTTTCTGGTCCCTGACAAAAAGCATGGGCTGGTTGTCAGCCACAGAGCCTTTGGATCCATTCCTTACCCTCCTCTTCCCTCCTACTCAATAAATCCTCCTTGCATAGATGATTTTTCCCCTAATTAAGATATCCCCAATCCCTTTGATAGCAATTAATCTTAAGGGAGGAGATTAGGAAGATGGAAATTTTCGGGGGGGGGGGAAGTGGAGAGGGAAGGGTTTATTTCATGAAAGCCCCCTTCTTTGTCTTTCATAGGATCATCAGCGCAAGGAGACCCTACTTTAAGACATTCAATCTGAGTGCCATAAAGGATGACAGCACTAAGTTATATTTGCTCCCCTCGATACACATGTGTGAATCCCATTAGTGTAAATGGGATATAAATGTGTATGTATTGAGGGCGAGATAGACTCACAAGAAAGGGTGGACAGGTATCTGATTCATCTGAAATATACAGCATTGTAATATGATGCCTGCTTTTAGCAGAAAAATACAGTAGTTTTATGCTTTTAACACCTTTAACACTCTTATTGAGATAGAGCATATCAGTCTACTAATATGTTTTGGTTACACCGGACATTTTGCAAAGTCCTCTCTTGTCGTAAAGGGGAAAAGTGTTGTTTTATATTGTAAAGCGATGTGTTAGTGATGCCGCCAAAGTTCAGAATTAATAGGCATTAAGTAAGAATTCCCATTTTGCAAAGATCTTTCAAAGGAGTGTTCTTGTTGAAAAGGGTAAAAGCCTTGTTTTATATTGTAAAGCAATGTGTTAGTAATTCCACCATAGTCCAGAATTAATAGGCATGAAATAAGAATTTCCATTCCCTACAGTTCTCAACAATATCTTGGCTGAGATCTTACACTGGGATTGAGGAGTGTAAATCGCCACATGAGGAGTTACACATTCATTGTGAGACGCAACAGTTGTGCTGAATGGCATTGCTGCATAAATGACCCAAGACACCAAGTGTGCAAACAAATGCACATGTATCTTCATGCACAACGGCCTGTGTGTTGATCTTTTAGTCAGCTGGCATCCTATTAGTCCATCTTATGCATGCTTTTTTTTTGTCCTCCCTCTGCAGTGACCTCCTGAACTGCCAGAAGGACTGTTTAAGCCCCTTCTATCACCATTATATGCCTGGTAGGGATGGAAGGGGGCATGTAGAGATCGGAGAAGTGAGTACGGTATGTCCTTATAACCAGGTGCAAAATTATTACACCATCTATTGCGGCCCCTGCAGATTTCAGTGGACAATGTCATTATTCTGAGTCTGGCTGCAGGGACTTGTTACCCAAAAAGTTGGGGTCCTGCGAGTTAAATTAATATTTAATTAGGGTGATAATAATAATAACAATAATAATAGGAATTTAGCTCAATTGGAATTATATCTTGGCTGGGGCAACATATAGCCTAAGATCTATAGTACTATGTGTGTCTATTGTACACCATTACAGCAGCTGAGCGACTCAGGGCCTTTGCAGACTGCCAGAAATAGTGCAAATTGAGTCCACTTTTAGGGTTAGGGTTAGTGCTAGGGAATCATGGGAACTGTATTTTTTTCTGAGACATTGAGCCTTCTCTGTCAGAGAGCTCTGGTGCCACAATAAAATACAGTTCCCATGATTCCCTAACCCTAACCCTTAAAGTGGACTCAACTTGCACTATTTCTAGCAGTCTGCAAAGGCCCTTAATCTTCATGCCCCTTTAACTTTCATACCGCGAAATTCTGGGATTTGTAGTTTGACAGGTTATTTAGAGCTAGTGCTCTGTCACACCTTCCTGAGCTATAGCACTAGAAGTCTCCAACAGGGAATTCTAACCACATCTCCAAACTAGAATTCCCAGGGCTCCATAGGACAGAAACATGACTGCTAAAGTAGCATGAATCTGCTATAATTTTCTAGTGTAATTACACTCACTTTTGACTGCTGGGTGCTTATTCCTCCTTGAAGTTTGCACATGTGTCCTGGGATGCCCCTTTGCCCCATCAGTTAGGAACTATAGTTTTAAGTATTTCTTAAGAGGGTGATGTCACACTCAAAGCATCGTATCTATTAATTTGCCTGTTAGTCATGTGTGTATCACTGGATCATAGTTCACATATATATTGAAGATTATGATGCTCTGTTTAAAGATTAACTGAGAAGCTTAAGTACAAAGAAGCCAAATGATTATACAGTAGATTTTTAAGCTGGTCTGCAAAGTCGGGCCAGGAAGCAACAGATGGTATTCACAAGAGGACTTTTTAAGCTATCAAATTGCTCTTTTTTGCATGTGAACTCTGAAAGCAACGTATGCTTTGAGCTGAGCTCATGCTCGCCTCTCGATTACTTGCATGTTAAAAACCCACTAAAAGCATGCTCTCCAACATTTCCCAGGTGAAAAGCAGGACATATGTGGGCCGACGACATCAAAATGTGATCAAAACGCAAAAATCATTAATGAGGAAGTGCACACAAACTAGGTGAGGCTGCAGCAGTTTGCTTTTACCTGAGCCTTTCTCTCTCCTCGAGTTATCTGAGAAAAACAGTTTGCAGTTATGGAAGTAACCCATGTTGCAATAACCCATGTTGCACAATGGTTTCTGGCTTCCTCTTCTGGCTTCCTCCTGTTTGAAGAACTTCTCTGATGCTTCTGCTTGAGAGGAAATTCCTATATCAATAACTTGTTTATTTATTTGATTTATAGCCTGCCTCTACTCCAGAACTGGGACTAAACACTGTTCACAAGCTTAGAACAAATGCAGATAAAAACAGCCAAAGCACTATAATGTTATAACATGGTTATGCACATTATAATATTTATTGCTGTTACAGATCATTTAAAAGACAACAACACCCTAAGCCATTTATATACTTGTTGTTATATGCCTTCCAGTCAAGGGCATTTTAAGGCGACCCTATCCCTATCTTATGATAAGCCCTGCCAAGGGGTTAGGGGCAAGATTTATTCAGAGGAGGTTTGCCATTGCTTTCCTCTAAGGGTGAAGATATATCCACAGTGCAGAAATAAAGCAGTTTGACACCACTTTAACTGCCATGACTCTACCCTACAGAATAATGGGATTTGTAGTTTAGCAAGGCACCAGAGCTCTCTGATAGACCAGGCTGAATACCTCACCAAACTAGAAAACCCAGGATTCCACAGGATGGGGCCATGATAGTTAAAGTGGTGTTAAACTGCTTTATTTCTGCAGTGTGGAAGAGCTGTGAGAGAAGCTGGCTTGCCCAAGGTCACCCATTGGGTTTTCTTTACACAGATGAATGGGGATTTGAACCCTGGTCTCCTGGAGCCCTAGGCTGCATCTGCACTGCAGAAATAATCCAGGTTGACACCACTTTAACTACTATCGTTCAGTGCTATGGACTTTGGAGAATTGTAGTTTGTTCTGGTGCCAGGGCTCTCCGACACAGAAGGCTAAATGTCTTACAAAACTGCAATTCCCAGAATGCCATGTCATTGAGCCATGGCAGTTAAAGTGGTGTATCAGATGCCTTCTTTTTATTTGAAATATTTATTATTTATATATATATATATATATTTATAAACACATCTAAAGTGCTTCGCACAACCTTCAATAAACCAACAATATAATTGCCAATGTATAATAAACTAACAAATAAAGCACTACTAAACTATTAAAAAAAAGTTTACGTCACATAAGACAGCAGCGTTCATGTAAAACAAAAATAAAAATGTGAAAGCCTCTGACAGGTGCAGGGAATATGTGGCTCTCCAGATGCTGTTGCACTCCAACTCCTCTGTTCCCTTGTCATTAGCTATGCTGCTGAAGGGTGATGGGAGTTGCAGTCCACAGACCTTTGAAGGATCACAAATTGCTTTGGTGAACAAAATCATCATTTATTGTGTGAACAGCTGAACTGTGAGTAACTTGTGTTCTAGATTCTAAGAACCTTTGTGCTAATGAATTGATTCTCTCTTGGATTTGCAATGTGTTTTTATTTATTTATTTATTTTAACAAATCCGAAGCTCCATGGCTAACTTGCATTCATTTCAACATACTTTCATGAATTTGTTTGTGGTTGTAGTTGGGTGCCTTCAAGTCATTTCAAGTCAAGTTATGGCATGCAACATTTAGGTTGAGTCTCCCTTATCCATCATGCTTGGGACCAGAAGTGTTTTGGATTTCAGAGTTTTTAAACTTTTGGAATATTTGCATGTACATAATGCATATACATTATAATGCAGATACATTATATATACATCTTGGAGATGGGACCCAAGTCTAAACATGAAATTCATTTATATTTTCTATACACTTTATATACATCACCTGAAAGTAATTTTATATATAACATTTTAAATAATTTTATGCATGAAACAAAAATTTGTGTACACTGAATGATCAGAAAGCAAAGGTGTCACTATCTCAGCCATGTGAACAAATTTGGATTTTTGGAGTTCTGGAGTTGGAGGGTATGTCAATATGTAACCCTGCTTGCTGTGATTTGCAGTATGCAACCCCAATGTCAAATCTTGCTCCTTGTCTTTTTAAATGACTATTGTTATTGATAGGGTTTGAAGAAGTCTTGGAACCAGCATTGTTCTGGCGTTGGTGTCATGCAAGATGTCAGTGAGAAAGGAAGCATCATATTGCTGTTGGGCTTCCCTTCTGCTTTGAGAATGGTAAAGGGCGACTGTTCTTTCTCTGATGCATATGTTACACATGCTGGGCCCATAACCTGAACCGTAAAGATTGTTCCTTCTTCGTTGTGATTTGTGGTGATATTTGCTGCTACTGTTTCCTCTGCAGGGAGATCTGTAGTGGAAGTGATTGGTTTACCCTGGCTGAAACAAGAACAACAGAAGATGAAAACGTTGCAAAACGAATAAGCTGACATCTCGGCCAGATTTTAACAATAATAATAATAATAATAATAATAATAATAATAATAATAATAAATTTATAGACCGGCTCTCCCTGAAGGATTGAGGCGGATAACAATAATAAAATATCACAATGATATTAATTAAACATAATTCCCGAACCCCAGATTAAAACAGTTATTGCTCTAGTGTTAGATTCTAGCTGCTGCCACACTGCAGAACTGATGCAGTTTGATACCGCTTTAACTGTCATGGCTCCATCCTATGGAATCCTGGAGTTTGTAGTTTGTTGTGGCACCAGAGCTCTCTGACAGAGAAGGCTAAATATCTCACAAAACTACAATTCCCAGAATTCCACAGCATTGAGCCATGGCAGTTAAAGTGGTATCAAACTGCATTCATTCTGCAGTGCAGATGTAGCCTCAGAGTGTTACTGTACTACCCAGTTACATCAGTTTGCTAACACTTTAAGAGCCATAACACCATCCTACAGAATCCCAGGATTTGAAATTTGTTAAGCTCCTAAAATTTTTCTGCTTGAGAGCTCTGTCATCCTTGCCCCCAACTACAGTACTAGATCTCTCTTGCAGAGAATTCTAAGTATCACAGCAAGTTACAAATAGGATGGAGCCGTAACATTTGAAGCAGCATCAAAGTGCTGTCACTGTGTAAGACAGGAGAGCTTGGGAGAGTTTCTCTTTTGAGGTACACCTGCCAGAATCTGCTGGCCAAGAGGTTCTGGGAGCTGCATTCCAAAACAGTAACTTTTCCAAGCTCTGGAACTGGAGACATATTAGTTGTAGAACTTGTTGGTTCTATGGAAGAATGAATGCAGGCAGTGGCATCATGAGGGGAGTGCAGGAGGTTCAAGCCATACCAGGTGACACCCTAAGTGGAGGTTACACTACTGCTCACCAAACATCTGCCTTTTGGAAGAAGCTAGTTGTGGCATTCGCCTGCATATCTTTAAAATGTTGGAGCTTAGGGCCTGTGCAGACCGGACAAAAGGGCTGGCCTTGGGGTGGAGTTGGGGGGGCGACTGCACGCCGGCTGCCCTGACGACGGCATCATGCCCCATGCCCCACCGCATCACGTGCAACATCAGGGCGCCCTGTTGGCGCAGTGTGTAGACATGCTGTGCCAAAGGGGCAGAAAAAAGCAGACAGTGCTAAGGGTGGCTTTCTGCTGCTCAAAAAAGGAGTGGCATTTGCCAGCTCTTTTTGGAGTGGCAAAAGGCCAGATCGGGGCCGCGGCATATGGTTGCTGCAGCCCCGATCTGGCACTCCCAGGGGAGGCACAAAACCGCCCCTTAGGGGCTGTTTGTAAGGCCCTTTAGAGCAGGGGTAGGCAACCTTTTTGGGCTGGGGGCCGGGTTGCTGTCCCTCAGACAATTGGGGGGCCGAAGCACCAAAAATAAATAAATAAATAAAATTAAAAAAATATATGCATGCACACTCTCTCAGCCCCAGAAAAGCCATGGCAAAACCCCTGTGGAGATTTTGCCAAGAAAACCCCAAGAAGAAGTAATAACAACAATAGTCAATATCATCATGGCGGGGATAGCAGGACCGGCCTGGGGCTTGTCCAAAGGCCTCGGGGGGCCGCATCTGGCCCCCGGGCCTTAGGTTGCCTACCCCTGCTTTAGAGGAAGAGATGATGTGTGTGGAGCGAGGCTCAGTTGGAAGAGAAAGAAGAAGGCTCAGATTCTTTTTTTTTAAAATTTAAATTATTTTTTAAAAATATTCTTTTTTAAATTTTCTTTAAAAACACCGCATCTTACCAAATTTTCACTTTAATCACACAAAACTATGTACATGTAAATACATTTGGGTTGTGTATATGATCTTGCAATTTAAAGGTATACTTTTAATTTTGCTAGTTATGTATGCCACAACTATTGCCATTACACTCAGTGATGGATGGGGATTATAATTTATGAGTAACATTAGTACAAAAAACATTACTAAGGATTCTGTATGGTGTGGCATGGGAGGAGGTCAATGGAGGGGGTGACACCATGAGTCACTGCACCGGGTGATGCCAACCCTAGTGAATGCAGAGCTCCAATCTCAGATTCGGCAGAAAGACTTTACCTCTGAAAATGGAATATTCGCTTATTTCGAGTTCTTTGTAGGGCAATGATCATCATGGTCACCAAAATGATGCTTCCACAGAGAGAGAGCATGACAATATCATAGGTTTGGCAGGAAGGGCCTAAGAAGAGAGAAGAGATGTAAGAAGGTATTGATAACAGCAGCACCATATCTTTGACATATAGGTGTAACATACCTAAGCACCCGTCCCTCCACATTTGCGGCTTTGACTTTTGCAGATTTGATTATTCACGGATTTTATTACTATGTCATCTCTAGGAATATCTAGGTCCTCCAACACAACTCTATGGTCAACTTTAACCAAAAGTCACACCGAAGGACCTAGAGGTTTCTAGAGAGAACCCTCCACTAGGCATTTGTAGCTCCTCCAGCGCAATTCTATGGTCAATATCTGGCAGATGTTGACCACAGAGTTGCACTGGAGGACCTAGAGATTCCTAGAGAGGTGTTCTCTCAGGTAAAAATATATACTGTTTTTGTTATTTGTGGTTTTTCCACATTCACGGGGGTTCCTGTGCCCCTAACCCAAGTGAATGTGGAGGGATGAATGTATTTCCAACCCACAGATGGTTCTGGGGTATCATCTCTCCTAAGCCCCATCCTCTATAGGTATGGAGGCTAGGGACACTGAAATCTCTGATGTGATATTTAGCACTCCCAACTAGAGGGGAATCATATATTAACATCTGATGGTCATGGGCTATTATAAGTATCAATACTTGAAATATCAATACTTTTTGCCCCGCAAACCCCCCATGATATGGCAAATTACAAACACTAGCATTCCATAGGATACAGCCATGGCAGTTAACATGGAATCATAAGCCTATAATTATGTAGTGTGAAAGAGCCCTTAGGCATAGGGGGGTTGCAGACTGCCAAAAATAGTGCAAATTGAGTCTACTTTTAGGGTTAGGGTTAGGGAATCATGGGAACTGTATTTTATTGTGGCACCAGAGCTCTCTGACAGAGAAGGCTCAATGTCTCAGAAAAAAAAAATTCCCATGATTCCCTAGCACTAACCCTAACCCTAAAAGTGGACTCAATTTGCACTATTTCTGGCAGTCTGCAACCTCCATTAGTCTTTGCAGGAAGGACCATGTAACCCAAAAAGCAAAACTATAGAAAATGGTAGAAAGCTGGACTAATTTTTTTCCCCTTCAAAAAACCCTCCCCTAGAAATTTTGATCCGGACACGGAAAGTGTATCACGTAAAAGTTTAATACTAATACTATTGATACAAATATTTGGAGTTCATAGAGACTGGTTTAAGATCTTTGGAGTAAGACTTTCTCTCTATGCCACTGCTGTCATGGGTTCAACTGGTGAGGATATGCGAGAAAGACTTCTTGGTGGCTGCTCCTGAAATGTGGAAGTCTCTCTCATATAGAGAGACTTGTTTGGTCCCCTCTTTGCTCTCTTTTTAACTGAAGGCAAAAATGAGCCTTCAGTCTTAAGCGGGTGTGACAGAAGGATCTTGTGATGCAGGATGCTGTACTTTTATATTTATTTTAAACTATTTAAAATATTTTAATAAATGGTCTATTTATTTATTTATTTATTTACATAGACCCAGATAAGGAAAGAGGCTCCAATGACAAGTAAGTTTCTCAAGTGCTTTTCATGAGTGGGTTTGACCAACTACTAACAATAATGCTTACTATAAAACTCACTGTCACAGTTTGGCAGAGCAAAATACCTGAATTTTTGGGTGAAAGTGATCTGCGATGTTCATTCTCTGTAGGGGTTGGCACACTGGAAAACAAAAAAATGAACATAATCCATTTAAAAAATATAAAAGACATTGGTAGGATCCATTATCAGTGACCTAAGTTCTGAAGACAATAAAGAGGTCATGCCCTCCAACTGTCCCGATTTGGTCAGGACAATCCCAATTAATCCCATGTCATCCCACTTTTCAGCTGCTTTTAAATAGTCCCAGTTTTCTTCTCATCCTGCCACATACTACCTTTCTCCTCGAATTACTTCATTTGCTGCAAACAGAGTTTGCAAAAGCAGTGTGCATGCCATTAGTGCAGCAGAGCAGGAGAGGAAAGGTGCTTCCCAGTAGGCTCAGGCAAAAGCAAACTGCTGTAGTCTTCCCTAGCTTTGGTGTTCTTCCTCATTAAATTTTTTTTGCCACCTTAGCCACACTCTGAAGTTGCTTGGACACATACCCCAGTTGTAATCTGTGAAATATTGGTGGGAATGAGGGACACGGAGCGCCATAAACAGTAATACAATTTATTACGACGAACACTTTTGTAGAACTAGCATAGCAACTGACTGTGAGATTCTGGGGAAAAGATAGATTTTCCAAACTGGGCCCGATAGTTGGAAAGTTACTTTTTTGGACTCCCAGAATCCCCCAGCTATTATGGCCACTGGCCATACTGGTGGGTGGGTTATTGGAGCTATGGT
The DNA here is from genome assembly GCA_026167975.1 of Phrynosoma blainvillii. NCBI lineage: Eukaryota > Metazoa > Chordata > Lepidosauria > Squamata > Phrynosomatidae > Phrynosoma > Phrynosoma blainvillii. The sequence goes on from JANUYF010000002.1 coordinate 19,801,251, forward strand.
CAAAAAACAACTTTCTCAGGCTCTATGTACACTTCTCTTCTTTTCTTTTTTATAATGCTCTTATTCCCATTCAGTCCAGGCTTTGGCCAAGGGGCATCCCCTTGCGACAGCGAAGGCACCACCTTGCTTTACAATACCATTATCTTTTTCTGATGGAAAAGCCCACAATATAAAATGAATGTGTTTACTTATCAGGAATATGGATATAGATATATATGTGACCACAAAACTCCCGTTAAACATTATAGCAAATAATTTCAGAGCCTGGTTGAATTCTGAGCCTCCTCCAAAGCCCTGGGATTTAAAGGCCTTCCTTCCTCATAAATTCATCCCAAGGCATTTTCCGTTTGTCACTTGCACATTAATATAGTGGCTTCCTCGTGGCATTTATGCACTGACCCCGGTTGCCCCTTATTCCAGATTATAAATGAGGTGTGGAATTACAGGACGCATATCCTGATAGCGCACACCTTTAATAAATATGTTAATCAACTGTCTCCAGCATGTCCCCCGGCTAGAGACTGGAGAGTTTGTGCCTCCCGTTATGGATGGGGCACTTTAAATTCTATTCTCTTTCCAGTGACAACCTTAAGTTAAAATGGATTTATTGGTAGTGGTGTGTATGTGTGCGAATCCATTAGCCATAAGTTACGTATAGGAAGAAGAAAAGAGAGCAGAGACTGCAGGAGGGTGCCTGCATGTGTGTGCATTTTCCCATAACCAAGTAAAATGGACAGAGCTTGGGAAAATACGGACTTTATGGACTACAACTCCCGTAAACTCTAACCCAGCATGGTCTGTGACTAGGGCAATGGTGTCCAAATTCCGGACCCCCAGGTATTTTGGACATCAGCCCCCAGAAGCCTCAGCTACCTTGTCCACTGATCAGGGATTTTGGAAGCTGAAGTCCAAAACACCTGGAGGACCAGAGTTAAGGAACAACTAGTTTAACATTTTTGTACTGGTCAAGGACCGAATAAATTAAATTGAATTGAACAACTAGACAGGGAAATCTGGGAAGATTCTGGGGTTTGTAATCCTCCTAAGGGAACTGTGGGGGTACCGGGAGATGTAGTTCAAATAGCAACATCCCCAAATTCTGAAAATCGGGAACAATGTCTGATACGTGGGTAGAGATCCTGCCCACATTTGAATGTTGGGTGACACGTTTGCTAGCTCACCAGTGGCACTAGTGGAGGTTAATGCAGTGGACTTGTCAGAAGTTCAGGTCCCAGTGCTGGCAGATGCCTGGAGTTATAAGGGGAATAGTTTAGTGCAGTGGATTCAAGTCAGGAAGAAGCTGTCCAAACTGAAGGAGTGCAACAGATGTGGGAACTTTATAACACGAAGTGGCAGGAGAGTCACCCAACATACATGAGTACAAGAACCCTGGGACCTGGTACAGGGCTTTGGTTTGTTGTTGTTGTGTGCTGTCAAGTCACTTCCAATTTATAGGGTTGCATGATTTAAGCAGGTGGATAGAGGGACTTGGAGATGTCTCATCCATAGGGTCGCCATGAGTCAAGATTGACTCGAGGGCAGTTAACAACAACCTATCATGGGTTTTCTTGGCAAGTTTCTTCAGAAGGGCTTTGCCATTGCCATTGCCCTCTGTTCTCTCTCTGTGTGCTTTTATGTTGCCTGTTAACTTAGAGCGACGCCATGGATTTCATAGGTTTCCTTAGGCAAGGAAAACTCAGAGGAGGTTTTGCCACCTCCTTCCTCTGAAATATAGCCAATGACACCTGGTATTAATTGCCGTTCTCCCATCCAACTACTAACCAGGGCTGACCCTTCTTAGCTTCCAAGAGCAGACAGGATCTGGTGCCTTTAGGGCAGGGGTTGGCAACCTAAGGCCCGCGGGCAGGTGCAGCCCGGGGAGGCCTTAGAACTAGCCCGTGGCAAGGCCCCACCGCGCGTGCGCCGTGCGAATTCGTCCTGTGCATGCGCGGTGGGGCCTTTCAAAATGGTGCCCCCCACATGCATGCATACGCACGACGGCCCCCGCACCATTCCCCCCCCCCGGCCCCCTGGCAACAAAGGTTGCCGACCCCTGCTTTAGGGTATGTGTGTTGTTTGCCTTCAAGTCGTTTCTAACTTATGGTGACCCTAAGGCAAACCTATCTAAGGACCTTATCACACGGAGGCAAATTGCTTAAATCCCATGCAGAAATGGGATTTAAAAATCTGAAAAACCTTGCAAAAGCGGGTTGTTTTTCAGACATATTTGTGTAAAGGAGAGATAACACGACATTAATCCAAACGGAAAGTCGCCAAAACCCACTCCGTTTTACTTTTGGAAGTTCCCGAAAGTAAAAAGGATCGGGTTTTGGTGATTTTGCATTCGGATTAATGTTGTGTTATTTCTCCTTGATGCCAACGTCGTGTGAAAAACATTCCGCTTTTGCGGGTTATTTCTACTTTCTGTTTGGGATAATCCCAAACGTTGTGTGAAAAATAACCCGCTTTTGTGAGTTGGTTTCATTTTAAATCCAGTTTCTGCATGGGATCCATTTCGTGTGATAAACTCCATAGGGTTTTTTTGGGAAGTTTCTTCAGTGGGAGTTTGTTATTGCCATCCTCTGAGGCTGAGAGACTGTGACTTGCCCAAGGTCACTCAGTAGATTTCAATAACTGAGTTGGCATTTGAACCTTGGTTGCCAGAGTCATAGGACGTTATCACACGGGGCCTAAAGCAGAAAGAATCTTCACCCAATCCCGTCCCATTGCGGTTCTTTTCCCCGTGTGTTCACACGACGTCGCACGCAACCCCGTCCCAACCCCGTCCCAATGCTGCATCATCCCCGTTCTTTTGAATGCTGGTTTCTTGGGGAATTGCAAGTGCGCGACCGGAATGATACCGCAATGATGCTGCTTTCACCGTATGTCTGATCACGAGATACGTATCGTGGAGCCCAGGCCCTGCGCAGGCTTCGGAAGGGGTGTGTGTCCCTTCCCAACCCAAGACGAGAAAGAGAGCCGCTCTGAGGACGTCTGTTCAGAGCGGCTCTCTCTTGGGAAGGGGTGTGTGTGCGTGTGTGACAGCCGGCTGTCACACACACACACACACACCCCTTCCCAAGCCTGGAAGCCTGGTTGCTTTCCTTGGGACGAGGCCAGGCTCGGACCCCGGTCTCATCTCAAGGAAAGCAACCAGGCTTCCAAGGTGTGTGTGTGTGTGAGACAGCCGTGGCAAGTGACAGCCGCGGCTGTCCTGTTTCTGCGCATGTGCAAGAACATCCTTGCTGGGTTCTGGAGGGGATCTTCTCACTTGTGTGTGAACGGCAGATACGGTCCCCAGGAGCGTATCTATCGCGGTTTCGTTAATTGCCAATGATGCTAGTTGCGTCTGATAGCCATCAGGGGTCTATACCGGTATAGTTCTGGATTGATTCCATACCGCTTTCTTGCCGCTTTGAGACCCGCATGTGATAACATCCTTAGTCCAATGCTCAAACCACCTATTGTTTCTTTTTCCGGTTGGTGGGCCCATTTGGGGCTGCTGTCACACTGCAGAATTAATGCAGTTTCACTCTGATTTAACTGTCATGGCTCCATCCTATGGAATCCTGGGATTTGTAGTTTGTTGTAGCACTAGAGCTCTCTGATTGGGAAAGCTAAATATCTCACAAAACTGCAAACCCCAGACTTCCATTGCATTGAACCACAGCAGTTAAAGCAGTGTCAAACTGTATTAATTCTGCGGTGTAGATGCAGCTAGGGAGTGGTAGATCAGTGTGTGACCTGCCAAGTTTGGCAAGTTACTTTTCGGACTACAGCTTCCAGAATCCCACAGACAGTTGGCCATTGTTTTACGCTTGCTCATGGAAATGGGAATTATAGTCCCAAAGAGTAAATTTTCAAATGGTGTTAAAAGCTTCTAGCGTAAAAAGTGATAGTACTTATTTTCGATTTTTTAAATTAAAAAACTGCCTGGCCCAGGGCTTTTTGATGTGTTAATATTTGATGTATCTTGCCAGTGGATTTAATATCTGCTATATGCAGGATAATTTTTTAAACTGTTGCCATGTGATGCTTTGAATTGTTGCTTTTAATTTCTAGCCAGACTAGAAAACCCTTTAGAAATGAACAGCATTTCTCCTTTTCGATCCATCCTAGCCTACCTAATAATGTGAATTATTACCCACCATCCTTCAGAGCCCTGAAATGAATTCTTGTGCATGCAAAACTATATTGAAATCATTTGCATGTATATGCAGATCTGCATTAGAAAGACCAACCAGCTTTAAGATATTATTTTTCATTCTCTGTGACAGTAATGAATGCAGACCAAAATAGCCTCTTGAAACAAAAAAGTGTGCTCTTAGCTTGCTGCTCCATTGAATTAACTTTGCTGGTTAAACCAATTCCAATTGAATCAGCTAAAGACTTATTAAACTAGATCAGGATTAATCCTGTACTATGTACACTTCAGGCTGCATCTAGACTGTAGAAATAATGCAGTTTGACACCACTTTAACTGCTGTAGCTCCATCCTATGGAATCTTGGGATTTCTAGTTTTATAAGGTCTTTAGCCTTTTCTGTAAAAGAGTGCTGGTGCCTCACAAAACTACAAATCCTAGGGTCCTGTAGGATGGAGTCATGTCAGTTAAAGTGATGTCAAATGGCATTATTTCTACAATGTAGATGCACCCTAGTGAGAATAAGCCAGGCAGGGATCACTCTGTAACTCAGGGGTAGACAACCTTTTTGAGCCAGGGGCCGGGTTGCTGTCCCTCAGACAATTGGGGGGGCCGAAGCACCAAAAATAAATAAATAAATAAATATTTTTTAAAAATTAAAAAATTAAAAAAAAATATGCATGCACACTCTCTCAGCCCCAGAAAAGTCATGGCAAACCGCCTGTGGAGATTTTGCCAAGAAAACCCCAAGAACAAGTAATAACAACAATAATCAATATCATCATGGCGGGCGGCGGCGCGGGGCAGCAGCAGCAGGACCGGCCTGAGGCCGGTCCAAGGGCCTCGGGGGCCGCATCCGGCCCCCAGGCCTTAGGTTGCCTACCCCTGCTGTAACTCCTATAGCCCTAATACATGTCCTCAAACTTTTCTGATTTGGTAGGGACTGTAATGATTGATTGTCTGTCATCCCACTTTTTCAGCTGCTTTAAAAAGTCCCAGTTTCTCTCTCCTCGTCCCACTTTCTTCCCTTTGCTCAGCTTACCTGAGTTACTTTGATTGCTAAGAACCACTAGCAGAACCGTCTTCAAAGGTTCAGAATTTGCAACTCTATGGTCCCAGTAACCATGTTGAATTCAACCATGTTCAATTGGCCAGATCTGGCTTCTAGATTGGGTTTGGAAAACAAAAACACAGACTTACCTTGTGACTGTAGAGTATCTTTCCATGGGCTCCTCTGTGGGAGTCTCTGAATGGAAGAGGAACTTGTCCATGGTGTAGTCATGCTAATTTTCCATATTATGGGGTTTTAGGGCTGTCACTTTCTTTTGCTCTTGATCCCTATGAAGAAAGCCCCTTAGCCTTTTCGGTTGTTCTCCTTGTTTGCAGCTCAAGTTTCTTGTACCATGCTTTGTATTATAAGCAACAAAATCCACCCTGTAGGCTTAATTCTGCATGTACGCACTTCTAATACTAGTTGCTGCAACAGCAGTATTTAGAAGCAGAGATGTCTGCATGTCATAATTTCATGTCTCCAGCAGCTTTTTTTCTTCCATTTCCCATCATTTGGAACTTCACACTATTGTGGATATGAACCCTTACTTTTAAAGAAGGAGACTGAAACACGCCGGTACTGTCTTCCTCAAAAGATAAGCCACGATGGAGTGCGGTGGTTAATAAATGTACAAAAACCCCATAGCTGCTATGCACCTTGTCACCAAAAAGGAAAAAGTGGGGGATTCATTGAGACTTGCCCTTTCTTCCCATTGACTATATTTGAAGGAAACTCCCAGTTTCCCAGATTTCATCATTTACTCCTCTTGGCATTAAATCATTGGCAGAAAGATAAGATAAGATAAGAATGTCATACTCATCAAGATTTTTTTTAAATAAGCAGACATAAAATTGGACTTGATGATTTCATTGCCTTGGATAGCTATTAAATGACTCACTGGGTTTCACCTAAAGACTTTCAGAATTCCTAACCAAAAGTAAAAAGGTCCACCACAACTCTTCCAGGATCCCACGTAGCTGGAACATAACAATGCGTATTTGTAAATACAATGACTTTTAAGGGCCATAGTTCCATAGCCACTGTGTGTTGTACTGCAGTCTTCAAGAATTGCACTAAAGGCACCACTGCCTAGGACATGTTTATTTGGAGAAACCGATCTGTGGATTGCCTTAGGAGCTTATTGCTTGGCATTTTAAATCAATTTAAGCATCTTGGGTTGCAGCTGGGAGGCAGGGATTATCGCATGCTAAATTGCTGCCAAATTGCCAGCCGCCATCAGCCCGGGTCCTAGCCGGGCTCAGCCGGTGCCTTTTAGAAGCCAGAAAGTGTTCTGATTTCTAAAAAGCACCGGCTGAGCCTGGCTAGGACCTGGGCTGATGGCAGCTGGTGATTTGGTGGCGATTTAACATGCGATAATCTCCACCTCCATCCCGCCTCCCGGCTGCAGCCCAGGAGGCTTAATTCGATTTAAAATGCCAAGCGATAGTCTCCTGGCTTCTCTTTGGCCACCCTATATTTCAGACAGATCAACACAGCTTCCCCCCAGCCAAGGAGACAGGTTAAGCAAATGCACGCAACAACTGAATGGCAGGAAAGCACCAACTATTGCATCATATAGTTTTCTGTTTTTATTATAGACTTCTTTTTATCCACATGAATGTTAAAGAAACTACAACAGAGTTAAATACCTTTTTTTTAAATCTCAGTGGTTATATTTTTTTTAATTACACTCAATAATAAATTGTAAAATATTTCCAGAAGAGTACAATCTTCGTTCATACAGCAGGCAAAATACCAGGAGAAGAATAGGCAGAGTCTGGGAAAGGGTGAGGAGCTGGGGTTGATGTGGGGAGGAGTGCGCATATGGGAATCCTTGAAGTTTCCAGTTTGCTTTTAGAAAGCCCTGGATATGGCTAATGCTCTTCCATCAGTACATCTTGATGTAATGCTCGCCCATGTTTTTTTTCTTTTCTGAATCACATTCCTCTCCAGAAATGAATCACTCTTCAAATGCAGAACAGCATAACTATAAAATGCTTTTCATGTCATAGGGCTGGGAAGTGCCAGGGAGTTCTTTGCATGGACGTATCCACACAACCAGGTCAAAAGCCTTTTCACAGTTTCTATCAAGTTCAGGAGTCCTTCTAAAAATACCAAACCAAACTTTGGTACCACCAAAAAGATCCAAGACAAGCATTCTTGAATTTGTTCCATTTGCCCCTTTTTTGTTTTTTTGTTTTTTAAAAATTAATAAATGGCTGCTACATTCTAATTTACATGGGTTGTCCATGAAGCTTTGAGGTCACTTGTCCTTAGGTTTAGTGGAACCTGATTTATTTGTTTGTTCCTTTTTTGTTTGTTTGTTTTAATACCCAAAGCCCTTCCATCTTCAGTCTTTAGGTAAGTCTGAATTCAGAGTGATGCATGGTATCTTACAAGATGTTCTGATGCACCTGGTATAAGGAGAAAGAAAAGAAAACATTACCAAACTCTGAGCCCACTAGCTGGATTAGGCTATATATCTTAGCAAATAAATTAAATTATATTATATTAGAAGACACTTCAGCTGCAGTCTAACACTGAAGCCATTCAACTCAAATGTGATTGCATCCATATTGGACTGCATGTCCCAGTATTCCTCACCACCAGCTAGAGCTGCTGGGAGTTCCAGTCCAATAACATCTGGAAGGCTATGCAATTCCCAGCCTTGTCATAGTCCTTAGTGTAGATGTGGCTGCACTTCATTTCCAACAAGGGCAGCTTCCTTTACTGCTCCTGAGAGAAGTGGAGTAGTTTAGGGAAGACTACCTGAACCCACAGCAATGTCCCCAACATCCCAGCATCATCACTGCCTGCTTCCAGCATCTATCACCTGGGGTGGCTGCCTCAGCTATACCTTATGGTCAGAGAGAGGACTTTTGTAAAGAGTTACTCTGGCAACTAGTTACTTTTTGCAGCAATGAGCTTTAATAGGGTTAGTTTTCTTCTGTTAAGGCCACAGCTGTAATCCACTACTTTTCAATTGAACTGGAACATGTTATTGACCTCTCACTCAGAAAGCGAAAGGAAGGATCAAATGAGAGATTGCCTAGTACTACAGCCAGGAAAGATTTTTATTTGTAATTTCTTTTGCATTTTTCTCAGAATTTCCAAGGTGCAATATGTGAATTGGCCACTTGGGGGGGAATGAGAAATCACTTCCCTGTATTTTCCAATTACACAAGAGCAACAGCAATGGTAACTTGTTAGTAACAAGTGACCTGTTGAGTTATCTTTCTGTACTGCAGTAGCAGTTACAGGTAATGACCTGTTAAGGGATAAGACAATTTAGTAAATTAACTAATTCCTTTTAAAAGAAAATCAAGATACTTTGAGTGGTCATCTGTGAACTTACACATATGAATTATTCTGCACTTGTGCAGAGCCATTTGGAAACTTCTAGAACTAAGCTGAGTGTTTTGACAGGAGCGCCATCCCTCCCCACTGCACATATGTGGAATAATTCCTCCCACTGCCCCCATTCCTGTACATTGCAGCAAAGATAAACATAGAGGGAATATCTGCCAAGGGGGCGGGGAGAGCACATTGTGTGAGTTCATAGATGACCATTCGAAGAGCCACAGTTACAGGTAAGCAACCTGTTCTTCTTCTTAGTGGTCTCTGTGACTGACACAAATGGGTGTCTAGCATCCTGATTTATCAGAGGAGGAACAATGTCAGTTGCAAACAGAAGAAAGAACAGCAGTACCACAGGAAGCATCCTGTCTTGCTCTCACATTTACAAAACAGTGCTTGACAGATGTCAGTGGTTCTGCTCAATTTGCTGCTTTGCAAATGTCACAGACATATTGTGGGGAAAGACAGTAGACTCTGAGAGCGATCTAGCTGAATGCTTCCTGAATAGTTGTGGCAGGATCTTTTTCTCGAGATGATAAGATAGTATCACAACCCATGGAGATGAAATTGGAAGACTTTTCTGTAGATCCCCATAACACATAAACAGGTGGAGTGAGTACTGAAAGGGTTTAGTCTTGCCCAAATTAAAAGCTAAGACCCTCTGCATATCCAATGTGTGCCACATGTGTTCATCTCTTGGTGGTCATGAAAAGAACACTGGCAATGCAGTATCTTGGAAAATGTGAAAGGATGTAATGATCTTTGATAGAAAGGAGAAATCTGGATGGTGAATAACTTTGTTTTTACTGAACTGGATGAAAGGCGGATCTGACTGTAGGGCTGCCAGCTCACTATACAGATGTTATAGTTACCAAGAATATTGTTTTCCAGGAGAGAAGATGGATGACACATGTTGTCAAAGGTTCAAAGGGTTTGCCCATGAGTTCAGACAGCACTAGCTGTAGATGGACCAAATGGTGGCTTCTGAATGTGAGGCGTCTGGCATAATTGGCATCAAATAAACCTTAATGGAGGCCAAATATTTGTTGTTTTGAGAGAGATAGGTTACAAATTCCAAAACATGGGCTACTTGTATGAACAAGTGTCCAAGTGTCTAGGACAGAAAAGAAATGTCTCCGTTTACTGAGATAAAACCTGTGCATAGTTGGTTTTCTTGCTGCTGCAATGATGGCTTCTACATGCCCTGAGAATACAGAGCAGTGTTTTCTAAACTTTGGTCCTCCAGACTTCAACTCTCAGAAGCCCCAGCCAGCTTGGCCAACAGTCAGGAATTTGGGGAGCTGAAGTCCAAAGCATATGGAAGACCAAAGTTTAAGAACCACTGATATAGAGGAAAAATTATTCCCCATGCTGTTATCACAAGGTGAAGGTCTGGATGTTGGACAGCTCCTCTCTGTTGGGATATCACATCTGATTGGGTTAGAACTATCATGAAAAAAGGAAGTGATAGAAACATGTACAACTATGGTCCTGTCCAACAATGGAGGAATTATCCTAGAGAGTGACATGCTCTCTTTCCCCAAAGCAGAACCTTTTGCAGTGTGTTTTCTGGAGTGGCAATAGGTCTGTGAAGGGCCTGTCCCATGGTGCAAAAACTTCAGTCATGGGGAAATGGCATTTTGTGGGTCAGGCAGTTCACTATGTTGTTGCTCATTCTGGAAAGATGTATGGTAACTGGGTGAATACACCATTTGATTCACCAGTCCCAGAGCTGCATCACTTGAATGATAAGGAGTGTTGATCTCATACCCCTCTGGCCACTGTCTGTCAATAGAAGACCACTTGATTCTAGAGAGAGCATCTGAATCTATGGCACACCTTCATTAATGCTAGCATTCTGGCATGTTTGTGTCTAGAGCTGGATGCCCTTTGGCATGCAAAGTCCACTAAAGACCAGGTTGTCCAAAGGGCCTTCCTGTTCCTCCCCTGTCGCAGTATCCATCATAACCTATACCAGGGGTAGGCAACCTTTCCCCTTTAAGGGCCAAGGGACTTCAGCTCCCAGAAGCCTCAGCCATGTTGGCCAATAGTCCCATGTTGGCCAATAGCTCCTGGGATTCTGGGAGCTGAAGTCCCTCGGCCCTTAAAGGGGAAAGGTTGCCTACCCCTGACCTATACTGAGGGGCAAGGAGAACAAAATGGGACTCTGGTGAGTAGGTTGGGCAGGTGTGGTAGGTGTTTGTTACTGTTGTTGTTAACTGCCCTTGAGTCAGCCCCGACTCATGGTGACCCTGTGGATAAGAACCCCTGTCCTCCACTGCTCTGCTTATATCCTACAAGTTCAGGCCTGTGGCTTCCCTGATTGAGTTTATCCATCTGGCATGTGGTCTTCCCCTCTTTCTGCTGCCTTCTATCTTTCCTAGCATTATCGTCTTTTCTAATGAGTCATGCCTTCTCATGATGAGGCCAAAATACAACAACCTCCATTTTGTCATCTTTGCTTCCAGGGAGAGTTCAGGCTTGGTCTGGTCAAGGACCCATTTGACCTGGTCAAGGACCCTGAGTAGAATCATCTGTTGAGAGTGCTTTGATTGTGTATTCCTGCATGGCAGGGGATTGGACTGGATGGCCCTTGTGGTCTCTTCCAATGCTAGGATTTCTTCTAGAAATTCATTTTCCCTCTTATAACCTTTGTGTAATCTGCATTCCCCTCTTATAACAGGAAGGCGTTCTGGCTTGGGCTGAACAGAAATGGAGGGAAGAGTTCAGGATTGCACCTTCAGAGTAAGAAGCACAGAACTGCTCTTTGTCAGAGTGGCTGTCCAGAACTTGTTGGACATTTCCCATAATGGACTTGACCTCAGTATTCTAACACTAGAAGTCCCCCAATTTATTGCTGCACTGCAGTTGATGGAAAGAAACTAAGGAAAAGAGTGGGATTTCTCCAGATAAATGTGGAGGGGAGTGCTCAGGGCTCCCACCAACACTTTCTGCTTAGCTCTAGGAGTTTCTGAATGGCTTTGCACAGGTACAGAAGAACCTACATATGGGAATCACAGACACCATGCTCTGCTTACAGTAGGGCTGGCCCTTGCAGCAATATCTATAAAGCCAAGAACCCCAGCTTTACTGATTTGTAGCTCACAGGAGAGTCTGGCCACATCAGCCTTCAAAGCTGCTTTGTCTTTTTGGCTGGGCTTACAGTGAACCGGAAACTGCTTCTAAAAACTACAGCTAAAAAAAAAAATCTATGTGTTTCTCTGCTTAGTTACTTTGGTTAATCATTTAAGTGAACACTAATCTCAGAATAGCGCTGCAGTTTGCTTCATGGGGAAAAATCTCTATTGCGGGTAGGGAAGACATGATAAGACAAAAGACACAGCATAAGAAATGTGTCCCCAGTGCTGTTCTCTCTCTCGACATGCCTAAGCACCAGGTTCTTTTCTTCAACTTTCATATTTGGCTCATTTGTTTATTATTATTATTATTTTAATATTGTACCCTTCTCCCAGAATGGGGCTCAAGGAGGCTTGTGGACGCTGGGGTCTTCTGTTCTTTTAGGATAGGGCAATTATGGAAATTCTGGGGGCCAACTGACTGCCCCAGAGTCCCAGTTTAGAGGCCTGATAAAAGCATCCAAAAGCACCTCCTCCAAAAACCCACAGAAGTGGATAGAAGTCCATTATTAAATCCTATTATTAGTCCTGATGAGAGCAGACCAGTTGAATTACTGGGATCTATGTACGGTACATGTTGACTCACCACCCAACAATTGACTGAATGGGTTTACTTTAATTGTGACTAACTAACAAGACGCCAGTCTGTGTATAGTTTTGAATAATGTGTATTTTTTATATTAAAAAGAGCACACATCACTTTCCAGGGTCTGAGTGTTGTATGCTGGGAGGTGTAGTAGACTAAAAACCAACTTTTCCAAACTCCCCCCCCCCCCCCCCCCCCCCCCGTGGATGCTTGTCTTAAGTAAACAGGTAATCATGCAGTGAACATTCAACTGTGCTTTGGGGTTAGCACTTTACATTACATTATTTAGACACGTACAGAATTCCTGGATTATCTACTTTTATTTGTCAAAAATTCAGCAAATGTTCAGAATTCAAAGATAAAGCCGTATTAGTCTGTAAAATTAGTATGTAAAGAGTTCTTGTAGCACCTTTGAGACTAACTGAAAGAAAGAAGTTGACAGCATGAACTTTTGTAGATTTAACTCTACTTCCTCAGCATTTCTTTCTGTTAGTCTCAAAGGCACTACAAGATTCGTTACATAGCAAATGTTCAGGTTATCCTTCATGGAGGGTGCTTCTACACTGCAGAAATAATGCAGTTTTATACCAATTCAAGTACTGTAGCTCCATCCTATAGAATCCAGGGATTTGTAGTTTTACAAGGTCTTTAACCTCCCCTGCCAAAGGATGCTGGTGCCTCATGAAACTAGAAATTCCAGGATTCAGTAGAATGGATCCATGGCAGTTAAAGTTGTGTATAACTGCATTAATTCTATAGTGTAGATTCACAGTGTAGATTTAGGTGAATTTAGGTTCTTCTAAATTCATTTTGTGACTTTAACACCCATTGCACATCAAGCAGCAATGATAGCTGACTTTCTTGTCCACTCATACCAGCTCACCTTTTAGCTTTTGCTGAGATGTGCTCCAAGTTTTTCTTTCCTGATCAAGCTTGCTGCATAGGGAATCTGCAAGGGTACAGAGAAAGCCATCAGGTGAAGGTGTGATATCAAAGAGAGAACCATTAATAGAGGAAAGGTGGAAGGTTTTCTTAGTAACTCTTACAGGAACCCTATAAGTTAGGCAAGTCTTATTGCTCCCATGAAAAGACTGAGCTGGAGAAAGAGTCTGAGCTGGTGGGTTCCTGTCAATAAGCCACTGAATCCTCTCTGGATTTTCATGAGAACTTTAAAAGAATCATAGAATCCATGTGTTGGAAGAGATCCCAAGGGCCATCCAATCCAACCCTGTTCTGCCATGCAGGAAGACACAATCAAAGAACTCCCAGCAAATGGCCATCCAATCTCTGTTTAAAAACCTCCGAAAAAGGAGAATCTATCACACTTCGAGGTAGTGTCTTCCACTGTTGACCAGCTCTTACTTCTGTCAGGAGGTTTTCTCTAATGTTGAAGTGGAATCTCTTTTATTGTAAAGGAGTTATTAAGGGTACTGAACTGTTCCCTCCAAAGAGGTTCAACAACACCTTGCATAGCTCCCTTAAAGTTTAGATTCAAACCTGGAAAAGATTTACTGCCCCACTGACATGGGAGCTACAAGCGACCATGGTCTAATAGTGAGATCTTATGCATAAGTCCCAGAGGGTTCAACAGGGCTTCCTCCTAGATATGTGGGTAAAGGAATGAATAGTGAGATCTTATGCGTAAGTCCCAGAGGGTTCAACAGGGCTTCCTCCTAGATATGTGGGTAAAGGAATGAAGCCTAAATGACATTCAGGGGCGTATTGGCAGTGCAGAATTAAAATAGTTCGACACCACTTTGACTGCCATGACTCTATCCAACAGAATCCAGAGATTTATGGTGTGGCGAGGCACCAGAGCTCTCTGGCTGAATACCTCACCAAACTACAAATCTCAGAATCCTATAGGATAGAGTCATGACAGTTAAAGTGGTGGCAAACTGCTTTAATTCTGCAGTGTAGCTACATTCCAAGTGTCAGGTCTAGACTAAGACATATTGCAGTCTGAGGCAAAGAAGACAATGCCTCCCACACTAATCCCGCATTCAGTTGTTGTGTGCCTTCAAGTCATTTCCGACTTATGGCGACCGTAAGACAACCCTATCATAGAGTTTTCTTGGCAAGTTTCTGACTTAAAGCAACCCTACGGTGAGCCTATTCCAGGGTTTTCTTGGCAAATTTCTTTAGGGAGGTTTTGCCATTGCCAAGTTCTAAAGCTGAGAGAGTGTAACTTGCCCAAGGTCTCCCAGTGGGTTTATATGGCTGAGCCAGGATTCAAACCCTGGTCTTCAGAGTCACAGTCCAACAGTCAAACCACTACACCACACTGGTTCCCAGCACTGTTTTACCTTTCTTTCTTTTTTAAAACAATAAACCCATCATTGTGAAAATAGAGTTTGCAAATAGTTTGGAAATACAGAAAATGTGAACAATTTTGGATGTACGTCTATGCATGCAGGGGTGTATGTGTGTGCAAATTTACGGTACTTTTACTACCAGGAATGGGGAGAGGTGCTTGAAGGTTTTCTTGCCTCCTATATCATAATAACTTGGATAGTTTTAGGGATTATGCACTTTGAGTGCTTGAGGGATGCTATGTGCTGCTCTGCTATAGGCAGCAAAATGTCTGGGGATGTCCCTGCAACAATTCAAAACATACCTCAGTACCTACTGGGTGTGAGCCCTGCAAACTGCTGCTGTGAACATGAATGCTGGAGTTAAGATACACGTCTCTACTCAGTGCTTTGATATCTAGAAAACTGACCAGAAGGGCTCCTCTTGTACCCTGAAGAATGGCAATCCAGCAAATCACAATGACAAAATATTGACTAAGAAGATTGGGTGACATTACTTTTTTTGGACTACATGGCCATTGGCCATGCTAACTGGGTGATTTGGGGAATTGTCATCCAAAACCAGTAATGTTCCCAAGCTCTGTGAATGAGACATTCCACAAAAGGCCAACAAAGGGGGGTTGCAGACTGCCAGAAATAGTGCAAATTGAGTCCACTTTAAGGGTTAGGGTTAGGGTTAGGGAATCATGGGAACTGTATTTTATTGTGGCACCAAAGCTCTCTGACAGAGAAGGCTCAATGTCTCAGAAAAAAAACAACAATTCCCATGATTCCCTAGCACTAACCCTAACCCTTAAAGTGGACTCAATTCGCACTATTTCTGGCAGTCTGCAACCCCCCAAAGAACCTATGTACACCCACACTCACACATAATTTCAGCACTATGGGGCCAAAAGACAGTTGATCATTCACAGCATACCGGTATATCCTAAGGGTCTTTTCCCTCATGTCAAAAAATGCTCAACTGTCAAATTTCTTCCTCTAGCTAGGAAAGCAAAGTGTGCACCACAATTCTCTGCAGAGCTGCTCAGAAATCTTGCTGTGATCAATGGGACTTGCTTCCTAGAAAGCACATTCAGGATTGGAGGCTTATAAGTGCCCACAGTGCAGCACCAGCAAACTGAGTTTCCAGTAAACTAGGAAAAAACATAGATTCTGGAATCAAGTTGGTGTCACACGTATGTATAAAATTCCCTTACATGCACAGCTGTATAAGTTTTTGTATGTCATCATATTGCCCATTTCTATGTAAGGTTGTAAAAGCTGGACAGTGAAGAAAGCTGATAGGAAGAAAATCAACTCATTTGAGATGTGGTGCTGGAGAAGAGTTCTGTGAATACTGTGGACTGATAAAAAGACCAGTAAGGTCCTAGAGCAAATCAGGCCTCAATTCTCCGGAGGAGCAAAGAGGACTAAACTGAGGTTGTTGTATTTTGGTGAAATCATGAGAAGAAAGGACTCACACTAGATAAAGTTGAAGGCAATAGGAAAAGAGCAAGACCATATGCAGTGGGCCCTTGGTATTCATTGAGATTTGGTTCCAGGGCCCCCGTGAACACCAACATCTGTGGATGCTAAAGTCCCATTAAATACAGTGACATAGTAAAATGGAGTCCCTGAAATAAAATGGCAAAATCAAGGTTTGCTTTTTGGAATTTATATTTTTTTGGAATATTTTCAAGTCATGGATGGTTGAATCAGTGGATAAAGAATCCACTGATATGGAGGGACAACAGTACTAGATGGATAGAGTCAATCAGAGAAGCCATGGTCATGAATCTGGAAGAGCTAAGAAGGGTGGTTCAGGATAGGGTGACTTGGAGGTCTCTCATTCATAGGATCATCATGGGTTGAAGTCAGTTTGAAGGCAGTTAGCAACAACAATTCAGTTCACTGTTGTGTAACCAGAATTCCACAAGCGCAACCATTTCACTTCTCCAAAAGCTTATTGTAGGAGCATCAAATCAACAGGGTTCACCTATGTGTTGACTCAACATTCAATAATTCACTCAGGGGAGTCAACTCTAATTGGGACTAACCAACAAGATGCCAGCCATACAGTTGCATATTCTTGGACAATGTGTTGCTATTTATTTGTTCACGGGGGGTTTCAGGAATAGCCATTGTGCTTCATCTATTGTACAACTGGACCATAAGCAGAAACACTGTGTCAATATGAAGCTGGTTGCACAATGTTGGTATTCAGCAGAAAGACACTGTAATGGCACCATCATGTACCTGCATGGCTGTAATTTTAAACTATTAGAATGCAATGTAAGATCTCAGCCAGAATCTCACTCACACATTTCTTTCAACAAGTAGTTCCCACATCTGCTCTCTGTAGCCCCACTTTGTTAGAGAACATAATTTCCTGTGGCAAGGGATATGCAAGAGAGGAGAAAGACTGTCTTGCCAATTTCCCAATTACTGGGGAAGCCAAGGAAGTCAGTCGTTCAGGAAGTCGTAAAAAGAATCTTTAACAAATCCACAAGGCGGACGAAAAGCTGAAAATGAAAGCTATTGATTGAGCATTATTTCGGTGGCAAGCTTTAAACTGCCTTCCTTGCTGGGATGCTGAAGGGTGTAATAATGAGAGAGAGGCAGAAGAGGGCACTGGGAGACTGAGATGTTAGAGAAAGAACATTCCAGTTCTTTAGCCATTCATCTACACCCACAGAATATCCCAAACATATGTGATTGTGTGGGCTGTGTTTCAAGACACTTCTCTCACCAAATGCCCTGGTATGTTCCCATCAGAACTTATATTTATGGCAGCCAACTGACCAGGAAAAACAGTTTCTGTGCCTGTGGCAAAACCTTGTAGAAATCAGCTGGTCATGGATTTCACAGCATGAAAACCCAAGTTCTTACTGGCTGATGTCTGCACAGGCGCAACTGGGGAAGATAGGTCAAAAGTGAATGGACTTTTTAGTTACTTCTTGGAGCATTCTGAAGTCTTGAACCATTCTTCCCTTGGGATACTGAAACCTAGGTGTAGAAAGTGCCAAATTCCACAGACCTGAAGAGCACAAAATGCTGAATATCAAGCACTGGTGCACATTGTGCAGGGAGGGCAGCCAAAGTTCAGTAGGAAAACAAACAAGTGGTAATGACTAGGGATGAAAATAATATTTGAAAATATTTGAAAAATGGTTAAAAAAAAAAGCACAGTGTCAAGAAACCCTGACAAGAATTTCACCCCATCTTATTGCTCTTTTAAACTCTATTCTTAATAATGATCCTGTGCCAACAAGTTGGCATAGAACTCGAATAATTCCAACCCCCAAAACCAAAGAGGAATGCCAAGAAACTCTTTCCATTCTATTGCACTCCTTAATCAAGATGCAAAAATATTTACTTCTATTATGGCCTCCAGAATAAATGAGTTTATTTTAGAATACATTGAACCTGACCAGGTCGGCTTCATGCTGGGTAGACGTCTAGCAGACCCAGTCCACAGGGTACTCAATATCATCTACCATTCCAACCATAGAATCATAGAATCATAGAGTTGGAAGAGACCACAAGAGCCATCCAGTCCAACCCCATTCTGCCATGCAGGAACTCTCAATCAAAGCATACCCAACAGATGGCCATCCAGCCTCTGTTTGAAGACCTGCAAAGAAGGAGACTCCACCACACTCCAAGGGAGTGTGTTCCACTCTCAAACAGCTCTCACTGTCAGAAAGTTCCTCCTAATGTTGAGGTGGAATCATTTTGCATCCATTGTTCTGGGCCCTGTTCTCTGGAGCAGCAGAAAACAAGCTAGTGCCCTCCTCAATATGACATCTCTTCAAATATTTAAAGAGGGCTATCATATCACCTCTAAACCGTCTCTTCTCCAGGCTAAACATACCCAGTTCCCTAAGTCGTTTCTCATAGGTCATGGTTTCCAGACCCTTCATCATTTTAGTTGCCCTCCTTTGGACACGCTCCAGTTTCTCAACATCCTTTTTGAATTGCGGTGCCCAGAGCTGGACACAGTAGTCCAACATGCAAATTTTGTGCAGAATAAATCCTAAATTGTTCATAATCTTCAAAAACTGTGTGGCTTTTGGAGACTTTCTCACAGTGGGAAGAAAACTGCTGAAATTAACTCACTCCAGAAGAAATTTAGTGCAGAATTACATCCAGCCAGTCACAGGCCAAGATCCAATACAATGTGGATGGAACCAAGACTCTTGCCAATATACTTATGCCAGTTCATGGGCTGGAGGGACAGAAGTCATCCACAAGTGGCCAGAATAGCAGTGGCATCCACTAGTGGCAGCTAGGGGCTCCCGTGTCAATAGGGACAGTGAATACACTCTGTGTTTTATCTTGATCTTTAAAGAAACTGTCCAAGGTGTTCGAAATCCAGGGTATTTTGAGGCTAGATCTCAGCACCCTGGCTACATCTTTTAAAGTGAAAACTAAAAATCAGTGAGGATTTTTAGGGCCTTTGCAGACTGGCAGAAATAGTGCAAATTGAGTCCACTTTAACTGCCCTGACTCAGTGCTAGGGAATCATGGGAACTGTAGTTTATTGTGGCACCAGAGCTCTCTGACAGAGAAGGTTCAATGTCTCAGAAAAAAATACAATTCCCATGATTCCCTAGCACTGAGCCAGGGCAGTTCAAGTGGACTCAATTTGCACTATTTCTAGCAGTCTGCAAAGGCCACAAGTGTCCCTACAAACATAGGAACTAGACATGGCACCTGGCATTCACAGACTCATCTGTAAGTTTCTGGCACATCACTCTGGACCAAGCAGTGGCCATCAGAGTTGCATCTAGCTCAGAGAATCAGTCATTTAAGGAAATATTAGATGCCTACATGCATGAACTCTAAAACTGCTTGTGCAACTGGGTATTGCATGAACACAGAGCCACTTCTGGATCCAGGCCAGTCTGTATTGCAGAACTTGGAAAGCTTACTTTTTGGGGCTACAGTTCTCAGAATCCCCGAACCATCCTGACCACTGACCATGCCAGCTCAGTCGTCAAGTGTATGCGTTCCAAGCTCTGCTTTGATTTTATTCCCTGTCAAAAGATAGAATGGTAGCACATTCCTCAATGGGCTGTTTTCTGCTTCCCTCTTCCAAAGGATCCCTCTCCCAACTTTTTGTTCTTCTTCTTGTTGTATTTCTGCAAAACTTTGATTTCCCTTGAACATGCTGAGATTGCCCTCTCTGCATGTGGATGATGAGATTTGGGTTATGTAAGGATCCATACTTAGGATGTTATCACACGGGGAGTTGCGAAGAGAAAGTGGAAATAAACGAGCACGAGCGGAAGTCTTTAATTTACAGGATTTGTCCCGTTCCGCCTTGTCTGATAACTAAATTTGAATTTAAAAGGGGGTTAATTCGAACGCAAACCTGATCTTTTCATTTTTGGGATTTTTGAGGATTTGAAAAGATCAGGTTTTTGTTTGAATTAACCCCCTTTTAAATTCGAATTTAGTTATCAGACGAGGAGGAACGGAACAAATCCCATAAATTAAAGTCTTCCGCTTGTCCGGTTTATTTCCACTTTCTCCCCGCAACTCCCCGTGTGATAACGTCCTTAGAGAGCTAACATTTATTAATACAGTGGGCTCTTGGTTTCCACTGGGGTTTGGTTCCAGGACACACACATCCCGTGGATACCAACATCTGTGTTTGCTCAAGTTCCATTAAAAATAATGGCATAGTAAAATCAGGGGTAGGCAACCTTTCCCCTTTAAGGGCCGAGGGACTTCAGCTCCCAGAAGCCTCAGCCATGTTGGCCAATAGTCCCATGTTGGCCAATAGCTCCTGGGATTCTGGGAGCTGAAGTCCCTCGGCCCTTAAAGGGGAAAGGTTGCCTACCCCTGGTAAAATGGTGTCCCATTATATAAAATGGCAAAATCAAGGTTCCTTATTGGAATTTTCTTTAAAAATATTGTGAAGCCGTGGATAGTTGAGTCCATGGATTTAAAAAATTTGTGGATACAGAAGGCTCTGCTTACGCCTCTGTAAATAGCCATAGAATGATTGTCTGTCTGTCTGTCTGTCTGTCTGTCTGTCTGTCTGTGCAGGGGTGGGCAAACTGTCCCCTTTAAGGGCCGAGGGACTTCAGCTCCCAGAATCCCAGACTACTGGCCAACATCCCAGATTATTGGCCAACATGGCTGAGGCTTCTGGGAGCTGAAGTCCCTTGGCCCTTAAAGGGGACATTTTGCCTACCCCTGTTTTAATTGGCCCAGATGGCTGGGGCCAGCTGAAATTGTGGTGAATCTAAACTCTTCCTACATTAAGTGATCCCTTGTCCTGCCTTAACTTTATGGTTGTGTTCCCAGACTGGAGGATCTTTGGATTTGGCCTAACCATGGACCTTATCACACGCGGGGCTCAAAGCGGCAAGAAAGCGATATAAGAATCAATCCAGAACTATCCCACAATACGGAAATGGCTATCAGACGCAACTAGCATCATTGCGCAATTAACGAAAGCGCAATGAAGCGCCCCCCGGGAACCGTATTTGCTGTTCACATACAAGTGATGATCCCGTACAGACCCCAGCAAGGATGTTCTTGCACATGCACAGAAACAGGACAGCCGTGGCTGTCACTTGCCACACACTTCTCCTCGGAGCGCGGACCCTGTGCCGGCTTGGGAAGGGGTGTGTGTGTGTGGCAACCGGCTGTCACACACACCCCTTCCCAAGCCTGCGCGGGGCCTGGGCTCCGAGCAGAAGTCCTCAGAGAGGCGCCTCTCTCAGGACTTCTGCTCGGCGCGCGGACCCTGTGCTGGCTTGGGAAGGGGTGTGTGTGTGTGACAGCCGGCTGTCACACACACCCCTTCCCAAGCCTGCGCGGGGCCTGGGCTCCGAGCAGAAGTCCTCAGAGAGGCGCCTCTCTCAGGACTTCTGCTCGGCGCGCGGACCCTGTGCTGGCTTGGGAAGGGGTGTGTGTGTGTGACAGCCGGCTGTCACACACACCCCTTCCCAAGCCTGCGCGGGGCCTGGGCTCCGAGCAGAAGTCCTCAGAGAGGCGCCTCTCTCAGGACTTCTGCTCGGAGCGCGGACCCTGTGCTGGCTTGGGAAGGGGTGTGTGTGTGTGACAGCCGGCTGTCACACACACCCCTTCCCAAGCCTGCGCGGGGCCTGGGCTTCAGGATATGTATCTGGTGATCAGACATACGGCAAAAGTGCAATGATTGCGCTATAATTCCGGTCGCGCAATTGCAATTCCCCAAGAAACCGGCATTCAAAAGAATGGGAATGATGCCGCATTGTGATGGGGTTCTGATGGGGTTCTGTGCGACGTCGTGTGAACACACGGAAAAATAAAGCACAATAGGATGGGATTTAGTGTGGATTCTGTCTGCTTTAGACCCCGTGTGATAACGTCCCATGACTCGTACATGGTAGCACTTTCAAGGAGGAAATTGAAGCTTGCAAATTGATGCACTCTCCCTTGCTTCACTGTTTCTTAACCCAGTTTGTCTCTTCTGTCAGCAGAGCTATGCCAGTAAAGCAGGTTTTATGGCACTTTTCTCTGTTGGCAGATCTGTGAAAGCAGTCAGTAGAAGACACTTGTGTCTAATCCTAATACCATACAGGTGGTGCATTCAAAGACCCTGGAAGTGCTTTTAAGGTTATGGGGGCCCAATACTAGCAGGCAACTATTAGTTGCTATTATTTTTGCTTACCTGCAGGTACTTGTATGATGAGGGCAAATTACTTTTCTTATCCATTATCACTGAATTATCTGTAAATATGAAGTCTTACAAGCACAATAGCTACTTAGAAGGGCTTCCCATGCATTCAGTGTAATTTATACTTAGGTAAGTCTGCAAAGGATAGATTGCAAGCAGGCTAAGTCTAAGAAAGCTCTTGCTACCTGATTTTTATGTGTGTGTGTGTGTTTGACCATTTAGTACACTTCTGATGTGATAATTCCTCAGAAAGCTCAGCCCATAGGTCCAATTTTGCCACATCATTTTGGGGAAGGGGGGCTTGGTCTTTTGGGAGTCTTAAAACATCTCTGATCTGGGATCCATGGGTGCATTTTTGTACTGCCCACCACCTTTTTTCAAGACATGTTGGAAATCTTGGAAACTTTAATCTTAATATTTTTAGTAAGGGAAGATGTCTTACAATTTGTAATTGCTGAACCATTTCTTCTCTGTAGGCCAATTCACGCTTCATCTGATCTTGAAAATTATCTGTGTGGGAAAGAAGAAAGAAAAGGTCAACCAAGAATCTTTTTTAAACAAGTATTGTATACAAGTGATGGAAATTCAATTAAAAACCAATAAATAAGCAGCCAAACCATGCAGATGGTTAATTCTGAAAAATATCTGCCTTGCATTGGTGGAGAAATCGAATCTTTGTAACCAAAAACAGCAACAGCTAGGAAATTAAACATGCACAGTGACAAGATCATAAGCAGTCATGCTGCACAAAAACAAATTTTTTAAGATGCCAATTTGAACCTACCAGTAAGATATGGGAAAACCCATGTGCAGTGCAACTCTATATGTGTATCTCAGAAGTAACACCCAATCAGGTGGAGGGGTTACTCTCAAGTACGTATGTATAGCAGATTTCTCCAATTTTGTGACCGGTGTATTATACAGAACACACTACTGTCTCCAGAGAGCAGTATAGCCAGCCCTGTCATATTGTCACATTGAGGATGGAGCAAGCTTGTCTTCTGCTGCTCCAGAGACCAGGACATGGAGCAGTGGATGCAAACTACAGAAAAAGAGATTCCACCTCAATATTAGGAAGAAATTCCTGATTGTAAGTGCTGTTCAACAGTGGAAGCTGCTGCCTTGGAGAGTGGTGGAGTCTCCTCCTTTGGAGGTTTTTAAACTGAAGCTGGATGGCCATCTGTTGAGGGTGCTTTGATTGTGTCTTCCTGCATGGCAGAACGGGGTTGGATTGGATGGCCCTTGGGAGTCTCTTCCAATTCATGGATTCTATGATTCTTTTAAAGTTCTCATGAAAAGCCAGAGAAGATTCAGTGGCTTATTGATAGGAAACCACCAGCTGACACTATTGTCAGAAAGTGCCTCTTTCTCAAGCTCAGTCTTTTCATGGGAGCAATAAGACTTGCCTAACTTATGGGGTTCCTGTAAGAGTTACTAAGAAAACCATCTTTCTTTCTTTGGAGGTTTTTCAATAGAAGCTGGATGGCCATCTGTTGAGGGTGCTTTGATTGTGTCTTCCTGCATGTCAGGGGGTTGGATTGGATGAACCTTGGGGGACTCTTTCAACTCTATGATTCTATGACAGAGGATGTTGGGAGCTGTATAGAGGCCTGAAGCTGGGGAAGGCTAATGTATAGGAAATTTCCTGTACAGTTTTAAAAAAGAATTACTTCCAGCTGTAGGACAACAGTCCTCCCTGCACTCCTAATCTCCATCAGAATCCTACATGGTGGATTATAGTGTAATAGCTCCCTGTGAATTGCTGGTAGAGGGTGGCGTGGGGGTCGGAGAACTATCTAGCTATGTCCCCATAACCAGATGCAGACCAGACATAGAATAATAGAATCATAGAATTGGAAGAGACCACAAGGACCATCCAGTCCAACCCCCTGCCATGCAGGAACTCAAAATCAAAGCATCCCTCAAAATCAAAGCACATGTTCTGCTATTAGTCTCCTACAACTAACTAGTGCAGATGCATGCTTAGTTTGGTCTTACTGCATTGCTGATAGTTTATACGCTTTAATACCTGGGGCCCTTCTATGCTACAATTATAGCACTATGATTCCCCTTTGACTGTCATGGTTTCATCCTATGGAATCCCTGGGTTTGTCGTGAAGCACTAGAACTTTCTGCCTGAGGATTCTAAATGCCTCTCCCTAAACTGCAAATCCCAGGACTCTATAGCAGGGGTAGGCAACCTTTCCCCTTTAAGGGCCGAGGGACTTCAGCTCCCAGAAGCCTCAGCCATGTTGGCCAATAGTCCCATGTTGGCCAATAGCTCCTGGGATTCTGGGAGCTGGAGTCCCTCGGCCCTTAAAGGGGAAAGGTTGCCTACCCCTGCTCTATAGGATGTTGCCATGGCAGTCAAAGTGGAATCATAGTGCTGTAATTCTGTAATGTGAACAAGCCCCTGCTGAATAAAAATAAGCAGGCCTGCATGATAAAAAGCAAGAAACCATCTACTCATGGGGGTACATAGAGAAGGTGACCCAAGTAATACATATAATACGATTTTCTGAGATTTTTCAGAGTCAGCTGAAGGATCCTTTATGTCCACTCTTTTATTTTTCTCCCTTGAGCATACAGAGTCACCATTAAGTCAGAACCATACCAAAACTAGGATTAATTTAATATGTAATGAAATAAATGGCAAAATGATGGGAAGCATAAAAACTCTGAAAATGAACAATATATTTTGTTAAAAGAATGGTAATAATTCTGATTGATGTAAAAGCACTAAAGCAGTTATAATGTGACTAACATAATAGGCAATGATACAATAATAAATGTAATAATAAAGCTAAGTGCATTAATTAATGAATGCATAATAGATGACAATGAGCTAATAACAAAAATTGTATTAAATATTAAACACGGATCCAGTTGAACTAAGTTATGTAAGCACTTTAAAACCCCAGGCATGAGAGAAATATGCATCTGTGACCCCAAAGGAAAGTACAGGATCCTTGGATGGTTTTCTGGGAAAAGATCTGAAAAATCTACAAAGTGTTTTAAAAGATTTTCTGGGCAACAGCTTTAAAAACTTTCAAAGAAAAATGAGGGAAGTAAAATCATAAACATTGGTCATAAGACTCAGCAGCAAAGCTAAGAGAGAAATTTAAAAGAGAAGCAGTTTCTCCTTTCAGGATGCATCTGCACTGCAGAAATAATGCAGTTTGACACCACTTGAACTGCCAGGGCTCAAAGCTATGGAATTCTGAGATTTGTAGTTTGTTGTGGCACCAGAGCTCTCTAACAGAGAAGGCTAAATATCTCAAAAAACTATAAACTTCAGAATTCCATAGCATTGCACCATGGCAGTTAAAGTGATGTCAGACTGCATTGATTCTGCAGTGTAGATGCAGCTTAAACCCATTTCCATAAGCCCTAGATGACAGTGGATACTCTTCTAGCATTGGAGGTAAAGAGAAAAAGTGGACTTCAATGCCATAAGTTTGTTTTTGCTCCCAAAGGCCTCTCACCTTAATAGTAGTATATTGGGAGATGCAAGTCAGGACTAAGTACAACTCAAATTGAGAGGATCCAATTGGGAGAACCAATAATTCTGCAATGCAGATTCAGCCCTGGACTATAGTATTAAGGTTGAGGGAAATAATAGTATCACTCTAATCTGCTTTGATCACACATCACTTGGAATATTGTGTCCAGTTCAGGAGATAGAGTTCAATAAGGACTCTTGTGTAAAGATGTGTAAAGACTAGGGCAACCAAGATGGTACAAACTAAAGTGTGGAAACCAAACCCTAGGAGGAATGGCTTAAGCATGTTTAGCTTGGTGAAGAGAAGAATGAGAGGTGACATGACAGCCATCTTTAAATATCTGAAGTGATGTCATTTAGAAAATGTCATGTAGAGAAGCTACAGGGAAAGAGATTCCACCTAAACATTAGGAGGATTTTCCTGACAGTAAGAGCTGTTTGACAGTGGAACACAGTCCCTTGGAGTGTGGTGGAGTCTCCTTCTTTGGAGATCTTTAAACAGAGGCTGGATGGCCATCTGTCAGGGATGGGTTGATTGTGAGTTCCTGCATGGCAGAATGGGGTTGGACTGGATGGCCCTTGGGGTCTCTTCCAACTCTATGATTCTATGAAAATGGAACAAGCTGCTCCAGAGACTAGGACCTTGATCAATGGTTTCAAACTACAAAACTAGATATTCCAACTAGATATTAGGAAGAACTGTGTGATGGTTTGAGCTGTTCAGCTGTGGAACAGACTGCCTCAGAAAGGACTGATGGGCTCTCCTTTTTTGTGTGGAGATCTTTAAACAAAGACTGGATTCCCATCTCTCAGGGGTGCTTCAGCTGTGGATTCCTGCATTGTCAGGGGTTGACTATGGGATCTTGAGGTCCCTTCCAACTTATGATCCAGCAAAACTTAAAAAAACAACAACATCATCTCTGCTACCTCTCAAGACTTACTCTGAGTAAGGAACTGTAGCTGAAATGGCCCTGGAGATCACTTGCACCAGAGAAGCACAGGTAGTCTCTGTGATTACTTCAACCACAATGTCTCACTCTGAGGAAGAGTTCCCTCCTTCCCCAGAACAAGCCTTTTGGGTGCTGCTACTGGGGAGAATGAACAACGATAGAGTCATGATGGTGGATAGGGAGGCCCATGTTCTTCCATCTCAGCAAGGGGTCATCTTGCACTACTGCTGGGTGTGCACAACTACAATCTGTTACATAGCTTGGCATAGTGGTTTGAGTATTGGATTATGACTGTGGAGACCAGGGTTCAATCCCCCGCTTGACCATGAAACCCACTGGGTGACCTTGGCCAAGTCATTTGCTCTCAGCCTCAGAGGAAGGCAATGGCAAACCTCATCTGAACAAATCGTGCCAAGAAAATCCCATGATAAATTCACTTTAGGGTCGCCATAAATCAGAAATGACTTGAAGCACACAACAACAACAACACTTTAGGTGTAAGCCCTATATAATTTAGTGGGTTTTATTTGAAGATATGTAAAATTGCACCCTGATCTCAGTAATTTTTACTTCTGAGCAAATGCACAGTGCACTGAGCTATGTGCATGCTTACCTGTAATCCTAGGCATGCTTACATCAGGCTGGATGCCATTCAGGTCTGGGATCAGGTTTTGAGAACATGCTTCTATGATCAGTCTCCAGCATTCTTCACAATTGTTTATAGTATGGTATTTGCTTTCTATTTTAATCTAAAGCAAAATTGACCACTGCTTTGTGGTAGATGAAGAGAAGACCACACATTCTTCACGCTGGCAAACGCCTCTGCCACCACTTCCTTGGTCAGCAGTGCACAACTATCTGTTTCCATTTGCGTTGAATTTTGTGTGGTTTCATTGCAGGCTGTATTTACATGATGGGGAGGCAAGTCTTAAATTTTACTGTGGTGCAAAAGGATATAGGGGGAAATGTGGATGGCAAAATTCCAAGCCACCGTATTGACATCACCTGGCAGGTAACTAACGTACGGTGAGGTTTGCAAACCAACCTCTTTCCTAGCAATTTAAGTTCACTTGTTTGGGATGATTTTGATATCTTTTTAGAGATATGCCCTTACAATTTTAGATTTCTGTTTTAATTCAGGAGGATCAGTGCAAGAGTTTGAACTTGAAATATACAGGAATTCTTTTATAAAAAATACTGTGATATGCAGATACAGCCTGAGACACTGAGATTCCTGAAACAGAGTATCTAAATGATATCACTCTTATGGAGGCTAAAGTCTAATAATAATTTATGAAATTACAGTAAACCCTCCACATTCACTGTGTTTGGGGCACAGGTGCCCCATGAGAGTGGAAAAACCGTAAATAAATTGCCACTATTTTTTTTTTACCTCTCTAGGACTCTCTAGGTCCTCCAGTGCAACCCTATAGTCAACATCTGCCAGACGTTGACCATAGAATCATACTTGAGCACCTACAAATCCTTAGAGAAGTGTTTTCTCTAGGAATCTCTAGGTTCTCCAGTGCAACTTTATGGTCAACATCCAGCAGAGTTGCACAGGAAGACCTAAAGATACCTAGAGAGAACATATTAATCAAACCCACAAATAATCAAATCTGCAAAAGTCAGAGCCACAAATGTGGAGGGATGATTGTAATGATTTGTTGCCTACAATGGTGTGTGAGTGTGTTGTGTGCCTTCAAGTTGTTTCCGACTTACGGCGATCCTAAGGTGAAGCTATCATGGGGTTTAGAGGAGGTTTGCCATTGCCTTCCCCTAAGGCTGGGAATGTGTGATTTGCCTAAGGTCACCCAGTAGGATTAATGGTTTTCACCAGAGTATCTGCCAGTTGAGTTGAGCCAGCATGGCATAGTGGTTTGAATGTTGTACTTGGACTCTGGAGATTATGGTTCCATTCCCAGCTTGGCTATGAAACCCACTGCATGATCTTGGGCAAGTCATATTGTCTCAGCCTCAGAGGAAGGCATTGGCGAACCTCTTCTGAAAAAATTTTGCTAAGAAAATACCATGGTAAGTTTGCCTTAGGATTGCCATAAATCAGAAATGACTTGAAGGCACACAACACACACACACATCTGCTAGTATCTGCAGGGATGGGCATGATGGGTGGCTGTCTATCTGCCTCACATGGATTCACATGGCTGCACATTTTCGGCAGAGCAAATGCAAATAGATGTGAATTTGCACAGCAAAGTGAAGACAATGAAGTGTCGATGCGCATGTGCAAAAATCTGCAACAATTCTCAAAATACTAATTACATGTGAACTAGCCCTGAACTGTATATTACCAAAATTGTTCACATATTCAGATCATAGATGAAACCACAGTTTAGACTGAGAAGAATGCAACAGCAGCAGCAGGAATAATAATAATAGTGTTGTTTTCCTTACTGAATACTGGGAAAGAAGCGGTTCCTTTTAGGACTTGGAATTCCTGTTCTAGCCTTCTCCGCAAGTCGATCTGTTCAAACAAGACCTTCTGAAGTTCTTCTAGACCAAGAGGAGAAAAACAAAGAGCCTTTCTACTCATCAACTGAAACAAATCTCAAAAGCCCACTTATCCAGAGAACTCATTATTTTAAAAAAGCAAAATATTTTTGGCCCTTTAAGGGTGGTAGTGGCATGACGATTTCCACAGGCCAAGGATAGATTTTGTGCAGAAATCCATGAATATAAATCAATGCAATATATTATTTCAAAGTATTATAGTACAGTGTCATGTATTGATTGATACATATGCATTAATCTCAATTATAGCCACACAAAAGGTCCATATATTATTCATATGTTACCTGTCAAGCTTAAAATATGGTGGGGAATTAAAAAAAACATATTACCCTCAATTGTCTTTGTATGCTACTGAAACAAAGGTATCTATATCAATCTATCTATCTATAATTTCCCTGATTTACCTTTCCCCATGTTTTCTACATCCTTTTTCAGAGAGTGAGGTGGATTAGTTTCCTGTATGGGTTCACCTTAATGAAGAGAGAAATACAAAGTTATTGATTTATGCCTAGGCTGCTTCTTATCAGATATCATGTTTCATTTTGCATCCTCATCCAGATGAAGGGTGTGGTGAGAAATACGGTGAATAGCATTTTAATGTGTGACAGCCAAACCCTCTTGCCTTTGTTTATTCCATCGTGGCTCTCATTTATGAAAGGAGCATTAAGTGTCAATGAACTAAAATGTCACTTTTCCATTAGAAGACATAACCAACGAAATAATGAGTCAGCTTCCCCTGTTCTTATACGGTAAGTCAGGGATCCTCCAGTACAGGGGCCAAATTTGGTCCATACCTATCTGGTCTGCAAATGCTTTTCACTGTTACCTCTGGTCTAATCTGCACTGCAGAAATAATGCAGTTTGACACCACTTTAAGTACCATGGCTCAATGCTGTGAAATTCTGGGATCTGTAGTTTGTTGTGGCACTAGAGCTCTCTGACAGAGAAGGTTAAATATTTCACAAAACTACAGTTCTCAGAATTCTATTGCATTGAGCCATGGCAGTTAAAGTGGGGTCAAACTGCATTATTTCTGTAGTGCAGATTAGACCTCTGACTTAGCATCAGAGGTCCAAAACACACTGCAGAAATAATCCAGTTTGAGACGGCTTTAACCGCCATGGCTCAATGCAGTGGAATTCTGGGAACTGTAGTTTATTGTGGCCCCAGTGCTCTCTGACAGAGAAGGCTAAATATCTCACAAAACTACAGTTCCCAGAATTCCATAGCATTGAACCAGGGCAGTTAAAGCAATCTCAAACTGGATTATTTCTGTAGTGTAGTTTGGACTAGAGACAAGAGATGTGAAAGTATTTTAAGATGGAACTCATGCCCGCAACTGAGGTCTGCTTTGTTCCTCAGGAAGCTGCTGTAGGAAATAACTGTGCTTTGCAGCCCAGATAGCTCTTGCCAAGAACTGAACTGTGCTTTGCAGGCCAGAGATTTGCAGTATAGAATTGCACTGTGCTTTGCTTCCTGGGAAACTGTTGCACTGAGATTTACTTTGAGCAGGAATGCCTATACACAACTGAAGTATCTGTGCATGCCTGAAAGCTAATGTACTGAGGTTTACTTCTGAGCAGACATGCATAGAATTCAGCACTGCTTTGTATGGTTGGTTGGAAAATATCCCAAACAGAATAGTACATGGTTCCCATTAGCTCCATCACATGCCTTTTAGCCACATTACCTTTTGGACCCCTTTTCAAAAAGAAATTCTCCATCCCTGTCTTGAGTCATGTGGGTACAAAACAGCTTTTGCACAAGAAATGGCCAAACAGACACAGCAAGCCAACTCTACAAATCATAACTGGATAAAACCCAAGAAGGCAAGAGGTTGCTTCAAAAGCCAAAAAGCTAAAACCTAGAACAGATTTACAGCCTCAGTGACTTTAGAGTCATCACCGCTCATGGTTAGTCTGGATCCAACCTGTTGAAATTATTGGACTTCTATTAACCCTTAATAACCTCTATTTGAGATCTGAGCTGGTGCAGTGAAGAGGTTGGAGTGTTATACTTAAGCTGGGGCTGGGACAGGAAACATGTGGCCATCCAGATGTGATGTTGTTGGACTGCAGTGCCCATCAGCCCCAGATAGTATAGATAATGGTGAAGGATGAAGAGAGGTGCATTCCAGCAATGTTTGTCACACTCTCTCAGCCTCGGGGGAAGGCAATGGCAAACCACCTCTGAACAAATCTTGCCAAGAAAATCCCATGATAGGTTTGCCTTAGGGTCACCATAAGTCAGAAACAGCTTGAA
Source organism: Phrynosoma blainvillii (assembly GCA_026167975.1). NCBI lineage: Eukaryota > Metazoa > Chordata > Lepidosauria > Squamata > Phrynosomatidae > Phrynosoma > Phrynosoma blainvillii. The sequence continues at coordinate 19,832,743 of JANUYF010000002.1, forward strand.
GGTACAAAACAACAACAACAACAACAACAGATATTTGGAGGGTTACAAGTTTGTCATTCCTAGCTCCAAATCATTGATTAGCCATCTAGCTTATCCAGCTGGACCAGTGGACAACCTACTTGGCTATTCTGGAAGTTGTAGTAGGAAAAAATAACTTTTCCAAACTCTGATCTCAGCAGCTGACCTTGATTTATTCACTAACGCTAAGCCTAACAGATCTCATAGTACTGTTGTAAAGCTAAAATGGAAAGACGAGCTCTTTGGAGGAAGAGTAAGACATAAATCAGCAAAATATCATTCCCTCATTTATCATGATGAGACATGGCTATGAAACAAACTTTAGATTTGTAGATTTTAATCATATCTGAAGTGATGGGTTTATTTATTCCTGGTTCCCCACTGATCAATGCATGCTTATACCCTGTCTCTGCAGCAATCGCATTATTGCAAGTGAAGCATATTCAATAGGCATATTTGTGCTCTCTTTTCCCGATATCTATTGTATTAATGCAATTGAGCTTGTATAACCAGATGTAGCTACATTAGTGCCAGCATACCCATTATGCTCAGAAATGCAGCTGCAAGAATTCATTCCAGGATGTTGCTTAAAGACCCCAAGGTCACTGTCCTGAGCAATTGTTTTATCAGAAAATAAATCCATAAATAATAGAACCAGTCATCCTTTGAAAAAGGACATAGACTTATAAAAGCAACTAGAATCAGTTTTTAATAAGTGTATATTATTTGGAGGCGAGATGTAAATGAAATGAATAGTGTGCTCCATACCCCTCTAATTTTTCTTTTGCACGGTTGACAGCATCAATAATGAAAAAACTGTCTCTAACACATGGCTGAAGAACATGTAGCCTCTCAGATATATATTTCTGCACAGACACCAATTCCCATCAGCCACAGTCAGCATGGCTAATGCGCAAGGATACTGAAGTGGTTTTATGTTAGGTTATGCTGTTTTTGGTACAGAAGATTCAGTGCATGCATTTGTTGTTTTGACTGTGTGTCTTCAAGTTGTTTCCGACTTTTGATGAAAAGTAACCCTATCATCACAGGGGGTTCTGGGGCTGAGAGTGTGTGACTCTGCCAAAGGTCACCCAGTGGGTTTCCATGGCTGAGCAGGGAATCAAACCCTAATCTCCAGAATCACAGTACACTTAAAAATTTTCTGGACTTCCTAACTCTAACCCTTATCCTACTCCTTGTAATTTTTTTTTACATTTATGTGTACTGTCTATAAAAGGGATAATATCATCATCATCATCATCATCATCATCATCATCATCAAACGCTATTTACAAGGAAATGTGAAAGAAAGAGAAGGTGATCTCTGTATCTCTCTCTCTGTGTTACAAAAACTGTCAGGGGTGGATACTGCAACTTTTTAATCCATATGTTTTTTTAAAACTCCTTTTTATTTCAACAGTTATGTTTCCATGTTAATAGTGAGATTTCTGTGTTATCATTTTTAAAATGATGTTTTAGCATTGTTTATTACTTTAAAAACAACAACACCATACTTGTTGTTTATCATTGTTGTGGCCTGTCTTGACTCTCAGCTTTGTGATATAAGTCAAACCATTCATTTTGTAATGATTTTCTATATTGCTCAAGTATCTGCAAAGTCTCTAGTCCGTTTTGCCCTGGGTGAACAGTGTTTATTATAGTCCCTAGATATATTGAACAGTAGTTTGTAATTGAAGAGTTTTACAGAGAGGCTCAGGAATGGGGTGAGAGATCCAAACAGGGGGAAATGCTCACCCACTTGAACAATATTGTCCGAATTATAAAGATTGATTGTGAAACACAGAGTAGTCTCGATTGGGAAAAATGGGAAATGGTGAGGAGAAAAAAGCAGAGGGGGGAATGAGTCTAGTACAATATGGTGAAGTGATTTGAGTGCTGGACTCTGGAGGCCAGGGTTCGATTCCCAGTTTGGCCAGGAAACCCACTGGGTGACCTTGGGCCTGTCACATGCTCTCAGCCTCAAAGGATGGCAATGGCAACCTCCTCTGAACAAATCTTGCCAAAGAAACCCCATGATAGGTTTGCCTTAGGATTGCCATATGTTGGAACCAATTTGAAGGCACACAACACACCACCTTTAAGGCTAACCAATTAGCTTGGAAAGGTTTTGTTTTTTGACTATAACTCCCCAAATCCCCTAGCTGGCTGGAGTGGTCCTTGGAAGCTGTAGTCCAAAACGGTAGCCCCTTCATGCTCTGGTGATGGTAGCAATCATTGAAGTAGGCTGCTGCCATACTACCGAATTAATACAGTTTGACACCACTGTCATAGCTCCATCCTACGGTATCCTGGGAATTGTATTTTGTCATGGCACCAAAGCTCTCTGACAGAGAGGGCTAAATCTCTCACAAAATTACACTCCCCAGAATTCCATGGCATTGAGCCATGACAGTTAAAGCAGTGTCAAACTGCATTCATTCTGCAGCCTGAGAGGACATCTGACTCTGATCTAATGACTCTGAACGAATGAAAATCAATTAAATTATGAATTAAGTTGCAAATTTGCTAATGAAAATGGGAAACTTAATTAAATGTATTTTTAAACTCAACTGATTGACTTAAGTTGGAATTTCAGCAGGAATGTTCTTCCAGAATCAAGATATTAATTAAGGGATTTATTAATTAAATGAGCCATGTTGCCAAAGAGCCAACAGATTCTACGTGACTCACTGGGTTCTTTACCCCAAATCTAGGTATCTTGGATTTGTGCAAAACTGTTGCTTGTATTGTCCTTCAGGATTGGGAAATTACAAGGTTTATGGCACAAGTCTTAAACCCATTACTCAAGAATAGTTCCATCGGGGTGAATTGAATAAGGAAGCCATCAAAGTTATAATTATCTGATTTTTTTCTCACCTAAATTTTAAAAATAATACAGGTCACATTATTGAATCCAGGGTGGTTGTGTTTGTGTGTTCATGTGCCTCCAAGTCTCCTGTCGACTTATGGCAACCCTATGAATTTCATAGGGTTCTCTTAGGCAAAGGATACTGAAAGGTGGTTTTACCAGCTCCTTCCTCTGAAATATAGCCTTGAGCACCAGTATTCATTGGTGGTATCCCATCCAAGGATTAACCAGGGCTGTCCCTGCTTAGCTTCCAAGATCTGGTGTCTTTAGGATATTTTCGGCATATAAGACGCTCCGGCATATAAAACGCACCCAATTTTAAAGGAGGAAAATCTAGGAAAAAAAGATTCTTAATAAAATACAGTCGGAGGACGCCTCCGAACCAGGCATCCGCCCAAGGAAAGCAACCGGGCTTTCCTTGGAGGGACCCTGGGTCTGAGGCATCCTCCGACCTACGGAGGACACCTCTGACCCTAGGATCCCTGCAAGGAAAGCAACCGGGCTTTCCTTGGAGCGACCCTGGGGTGAGGCGTCCTCCGGCGCACGGAGGATGGCTCGGACCCTAGGATCCCTGCAAGGAAAGCAACCGGGCTTTCCTTGGAGCGACCCTGGGGTCTGAGGCGTCCTCCGACGCACGGAGGATGGCTCGGACCCCAGGATCCCTGCAAGGAAAGCAACAAGGGCTTTCCTTGGAGGGACCCTGGGGTCTGAGGCATCCTCCGAAGCACGGAGGATGGCTCGGACCCCAGGATCCCTGCAAGGAAAGCAACAAGGGCTTTCCTTGGAGGGACCCTGGGGTCTGAGGCGTCCTCCGGAGGACGGCTCGGACCCCAGGATCCCTGCAAGGAAAGCAACAAGGGCTTTCCTTGGAGGGACCCTGGGGTCTGAGGCGTCCTCCGACGCACGGAGGACGGCTCAGACCCCAGGATCCCTGCAAGGAAAGCAACCGGGCTTTCCTTGGAGGGACCCTGGGGTCTGAGGCGTCCTCCGAAGCACGGAGGACGGCTGGGACCCCAGGATCCCTGCAAGGAAAGCAACAAGGGCTTTCCTTGGAGGGACCCTGGGGTCTGAGGCGTCCTCCGAAGCACGGAGGATGGCTCGGACCCCAGGATCCCTCCAAGGAAAGCAACCGGGCTTTCCTTGGAGGGACCCTGGGGTCTGAGGCGTCCTCCGAAGCACGGAGGACGGCTGGGACCCCAGGATCCCTGCAAGGAAAGCAACAAGGGCTTTCCTTGGAGGGACCCTGGGGTCTGAGGCGTCCTCCGACGCACGGAGGATGGCTGGGACCCCAGGATCCCTGCAAGGAAAGCAACCGGACTTTCCTTGGAGGGACCCTGGGGTCTGAGGTGTCCTCCGACGCACGGAGGATGGCTCGGACCCCAGGATCCCTGCAAGGAAAGCAACCAGGCTTTCCTTGGAGGGACCCTGGGGTCTGAGGCGTCCTCCGAAGCACGGAGGACAGCTCGGAGCCTGGTTGCTTTCCTTGGGCGGATGCCTGGGTCGGAGGCGTCCTCCGACCCAAGCATCCGCCCAAGGAAAGCAACGTTTTTTCCTTGGGGCAGTGCTGGGGTCGGAGGCATCCTCCGACCCCAGTATTGCCCCAAGGAAAAAACCGTTGCTTTCCTTGGGGAGATGCTGGTCCCAGGGAAAGCATGGTCCCAGGGAAAGCGACGCTCCTTCCCCCTGCGTCCTCAGTGGTTCAATGGGCTGCTCGGCCTCCGATCCCAGGAGCAGCCCAGTGAACCACCGAGGATGCGCGGAGGGAGCGTACATCCGGCATATAAGACGCACGAACTTCCCCACCGCCATTTTGAGGAAGAAAATGTGCGTCTTATATGCCGAAAAATACAGTATATTTAGGGTCTTAATTATTCCTGTAAAATCTGGAGGACTTCTGAAAGTTGTAGAAACACTTCAAATTCCTATAGAGACCCCCCAAAGTAAAACAAATACCTTAAAGCAAATAATTTCAGATAATTTTATTCTCCACTTTACAAAACATTTTTCGCCTCAGTGAAACATCCAGCCAACTAGCCCGGGGCCAGTAAAAGCATATAGTTCTACAAATACGAGAATGTTTTAGGTTTTACCAAAGCTGAGGTGAATATGCACTGAGATGTGTTTGTATGGACATATTAAGGTGTGTTTAATTTTAGCTACCTTGCAAAATTACAGTGAGAAATCGTCTACAACCTGATTTATTAAACCATAAGACAGATGGTTATGAACTGGGGGGCGGGGGTAGAGAGTGAAATGTGTTACAAATTTGATTTTGAAATGTGTTCATTTGATGTAAAATAAAAATGTGGTTAAGAGTGTTGGACTGGGATTTGGGAAAATCACCTTTGAGACCCCAAAGAGCCTTGCAATTCATTGGGTGACCATGAGCCATTATTATGATCATTCAGTTTGGTTCACTTTACAGGGGTGTTTTGAGGATAAAGTGTGGAAGAAGAGAGCCATGCATACCATCATAAGTGAAGGAAAGGTGGAGTGTAAAGGTAAATAATAACTAAATAAGTACACATTTTCCTCCCAGGAAGCTTTTTTCTCCCACAAAGGAATTTAAGGATTTCAGTACAGTACTAATTGCAAATGTACGGAGCTCACTTAGTCCACATGAGGATGAAATTATTACAGACCCAGTGGAGAAATTAGACATAAATGTGTGCCTAAGTATTCATTTCTCCATCAGGTGTTTTAATAAGTGCTTTAATAGTGGTCTCATAGGAATCTTTGTTTTTGTTCATATTTCAAATAGGATAGTTCAGTTCATTCCAAGGTTAAAAGATTTTCACCCAGCAAAATTGGTGTCCTTGTCTGTTCTGCACTGGACACTGTATAAAGGCTCATCGTCTGTCCTAGGAAGCTGACTTCTAAAACTTTTACAACTTAGAAATTGGAATGCACTGGGGGAAAGGGAGGGGAAATAACAGCCCACAATGGGTTAAGTATTGGGTTGGAGTCAGTGTTAGTAGGTGCTGAATTCTAAGTCCTAAGTAAGTTCAGGACCTTGGATAGTTCCCTAAATGGCTTAACTGTCCACTTGCATGAGACTCACCAACTGTATTTGGAGTCCATGCAAATCTTCTCATTTGTGAGTGCAAATGAGAAGGCATGGAGAGGGTATGGGAGGCCTTCCATTTGTTCTTGGACAGCAACTCCCATCATCCCTCACCCTTGGCCATTCTGTCAAGGGCTGATGGGGGGGGGCTGTATTCCAACAAGATCTGACCTGCCCCATCTCCTCCTCCACCCGCCGTAAGGGATGTACCTGAACTACAATCACCAATTCATTGACTACTGTAGCAACCAATTAATATAATCAATAATATAACAATCAGCTTGCAATTATAATTTAATGGCTGCTGTCAAACCACCACCACATGCTTATAAAGGGGTCCCTTATACCTGATCAGACTAGGAGCTCTTTCATACAACGACATTATAGCACTTGATTAGCCATTGTAACATCCTATGCAATCCCGACATTTGTAGTTTGGTGAGGCACTATAGAAGAACTACTACTCTCTCAGGATATATTATCAATAGTAAATAAGTGGAACCTCCATATTCTGAGACACTGTACCTCTGATTGTGGGGGGTAAACAATAAAGGCCAGGCTGTTATATTCACTATCTGTATGTGGGGAGGAATGGTGGAGATAGGTCATGATTTTGCCTGTCTTGAACAGCAGTTTATTTTGTGTGTCTTGAACAGCATTTTATTATGTATATGCACTTCATTTGGCCCATATTGATGTTGTGTGCCTTTAGGTTGTTTCCTAAGCGATCCTAAGGCAATCCTATCATGGGGTTTTCTTGGCAAGGTTTGTTCAGAGGAGGTTTGGCATTGCCTTCCCCTGAGGCTGAGAGAGTGTGACTTGCCCAAGGTCACCCAGTGGGTTTCATGGCTGGGAATTGAACCCTGGTCTCCAGAGTGCAGACCAACACTCAAACCACTATGCCATGCTGGCTCTCTTGGTCTATGTAGACATGCCCATTGTCTGACAATCCAAAATTGGTCCAAAACACTCTTCTGCCTAGGCAAAATGCAAGATGGCATCTCCTCCACTTTATGTACAAAAGCTAACCAAACTGGCAGTTGCATTTTATTCTAGCACTGGTGGCAAGAGTCATTTCCCAAAGCATCTGAGAGTTTCACGGTGGGAGCAGGACAAAGCAGTTCACGTGGTACATACAGTTCCCTTTCTGTCCCTTCCTTGCCGTTCAGCATCTGTTATGTAAAGCAGCTGCCTCACATTGTCTCATGGTAGGGCCGGTCTTTCTGATAGCAGATTGATATGCTGACATTATCAGGGACAAAGGTTTTAGCTTTGTGAAGTGAAAAGCTTCAGCCTGTTGATTTCTGCAGCTAAAAGTGCCATAAGGGACACAAGAGCAGGCCAGATCCTTTTTCCAGTCCACTGATACCCCTTTTGCTTGGTGCTAGGAATGAAACTTTAAATGCAATGGGATTTATTTTTGAGCAGACACATATGCTTTGTTAACAAAGCTTCAGCTTTATTTTAAAAATTGTTGGTTCAGTGGGTAGGTATAAATCAATACTGACAAATTTCTTCTCTATATGTTTGGTGTAATCCAGCAGCCATGAAGAGTGATAGGATATGTTCTTCCCTTAGGAGCTTATTACACAACTTTGGCTACTGCCACACTGCAAAATTAATGCAGTTTGACATTGCTTTAACTGTCATGGCTCCATCCTATGGAATTTTGGGATTTGCAGAATCAGAATCATGGAGTTGGAAGAGACCACAAGGGCCATGCAGGAATATACAATCAAAACACCCCCAACAGATGGCAATCCAGCATCTGTTTAAAAACTTCCAAACTCCATTACTTTCCAAGGCAGCATATTCCACTGTTGAACAGGCAGCATATTCCACTGTTGAACAGGCAGCATATTCCACTGTTGAACAGTTCTTATTGTGAGGAAGTTCTTCCTAATGTTGAAGTGGAATATCTAGTCTCTGGAGAAAACAAGTTTGCTTCATCCTCAAGATGACATCCCTTCAAATATATATACACGGCTATCACGTCATCCTTTAACCTTCTCTTCCTCAAGCTAAATACACTCAGATCCTTAAGTCGCTCCTCATAGGGCTTGGTGGTTTCCAGACCTTTAACCATTTTGGTTGCCCTCTTATGGGCATGCTCCATCTTGTCAACATCCTACTTCAATCTTGGTGCCCAGAATTGGACACAGTATTCCAGGTGAGGCCTAACCAAAGCAGAATGGAGTGGTATTATTACTTCCCTTGATCCAGACATTGTACTCTTATTGATACTGCCTAGAATTGAATTGGCTTTCTTAGCTGCTGCATCACATTGCTGACTCATGTTCAGCCTCTGGTCCACTATGATTCCTAGATCCCTTTCACATTTAGTTTGTGGTGGCACCAGAGCTTTCTGACAGAGAAAGCTAAATATCTCACAAAATTGCAAACTCCAGAATTCCATAGCATAGAGTCATGGTAGTTAAAAGCAGTGTCAAGCTGCATTAATTCTGCAGTGTAGATGTAGCTTTAGTGGTTCTCCTGGTGCTGTACCATGCTGTACGGCTATAGGGTCATTTGGAAAACTTATTCTTTACCCACCTAAATAATCAGTTATTGACTCCCAATCCCACTATAGTTTGGTAACCACTTTGCAGGTGAATGTCTCATTCTGCTTCCTTGCAATATAGACATACCACTGTTAATAAAGCCTCTGACACTGAAGGTCCTGTTTACAAAGTCATTTTATACTCATCCCTTCTCCTCCTGGTTCTCTTCTAGCTCAAAATTTTTTAAGCAGCATTGGCACTGGGAAGATGGAGAAGCAGGGTTAGAGAGACATAGGGCCTTTGCAGACTGCCAGAAATAGTGCAAATTGAGTCCACTTTAAATTGAGGGACTGCCCTGGCTCAGTGCTAGGGAATCATGGGAACTGTATTTTTTTCTAAGACATTGAGCCTTCTCTGTCAGAGAGCTCTGGTGCCACAATAAATTACAGTTCCCATAATTCCCTGGCACTGAGCCAGGGCAGTGCCTCAATTTAAAGTGGACTCAATTTGCACTATTTCTGGCAGTCTGCAAAGGCCCATAGACTTTCAGTGTTGGCTTGCAGTAGTCTCTCTGCAGCAAACAAATAAAGCTTGAGCTCAAAAAGAATGGGATTCTACTCTAGCTGATCCTACTGTTGTATGCTTGCCTACAACAAGATAAAAACATCAGCTGCTCCATCCAGAATGCTTTACTGAGCATAAGTGAACGGAAAAACAGAGAAAGAACTGACAAGTCTACTGCACCAGCTAGCCTCAGCATTTTAAAAAAACAAAGCACAGATCTATAAGTTTGGTCCTCAAAATGGAGATTATAAGAAATGTGGAAGATGGTAAAATAAAATAAAATAAATCCCTGGGTGCATGTTGGAAGAAGCTTTCAAGTGGTCTCTAGAAGTTTGAGAATGTTTTTGTTTACTTATGTAAAGCTTATCCGACCTGGGGCTTAGGTACATGTCAGCTTTTGCAATCCACTGATGAGAATATTCTCTGTCACACGTTCCCAATTTGCTGTTCTCATTGGTTGTTTTATTCCACATGCCCATATTATTTGTGAGTGTTGCTTAACATTTTTGCTGAAATTTGTGCATGCCTCTTCTTTTTTTGTGGTGCAGGAAACTATTCCTATTCTTCCCATGTTATTCCTGCCTCTAGCACCAACTTTTCTGTTAAAGGAATAATACCTGGGAACACAACTACTTCATTAATTGAGGTATGCCTATATTGAGAACATAATGGGCACAATGTGATTTTATTGGGTGCTCCCTGTGGAGTTGCAACAGGGAAGCCCCAGACTACTTCCAGTGGCTGGGTTGGGAGGACAGTGGGATTACCAAGAGAATTATGGTACATTTGTTCTTCATTCTCTGCATTTTTAAACATTATTTTAAATCATACTTAAAAATAAGGGGACTACAGTCCGCCCTTCATATCTTCAGGGGATACATTCTCAGACTTATATACAAAACCTGCAGATAATGGCGAATGCTATATTTCTACCAGAGGTTGACCATGCTGGAGGACATTGAAATATCTAGAAGGACCCTTTTTGCTAGACGCAAGTAAGTGAAATCATGGTTTCTAATCCCATAGATGCAAGGGTTGGACTGTACTGCACAATTACAATGGAATTCTATTAAATATTAATGCCTGGAGAAATCACGTGGTTCAGAAAAAGTTTAAAGAGTAAATATACAAATATTTTAAGGGGTCATTCAGATATCTGTTTTTTTTAGTGCAACAATGTGGATAATCTCAATCACATATTCCAGGTTTGTTAGTCACACTATGGAACCATATCTATGTGCATCTCTGAAAGTTTGGATGCCCACACATACCAGCACTCAAATAAAGATGACCCAAATTTAAACAAAGATTCAACCCAGATTCAATTCAGATTATTTTCACCATCGGAATAACCCCAAAGAGTAACATACAAAAGCAGAACTAGGCAAATGTTGGATCAGTGGGGAAAAGCATAGGGAAAAAATGATGGAACTAGCCCAGTGTGTGTTCATCTTTCCAATATGGGTGAGTAGTGGGGATGGTTCCATAACCGCATCATTAACCAAAACTGCACAATGATGAAATTGCACAATTGCATAGTTGTGTGATTAAAGGGTCCTTTTAAAAAGCAGCCCACCAATCATGAGACAGAAGGTAGAGTAAACAGGGTGGCGTAAATGGTATTGTATTTCAAGTGTAAGAAAGAAGACAGGAACTAACACCACTCATACACCAATGCAGTTATAGTATAAAAATATGCATTGTATAAACCTCTTATAACAATGCTGAGGCCTATTCTGTACATGAGAAAATATGCATACAAGACCCCTGTAAATATTTTGTACGTATGGCTAGATACAAACCATGGAAGCCAAGAGAACCACACAATCAATGGAAAATTTCCAATTGGCTATTAACAGTTGTAGATCATCATAGCGGATATGTAACTCTATGCTAAGGCCAGGGATCAAATGTTTAACTAGTTAAGGTTGTAGATCAATCAACAAATGTTTGAACTGAAAAACTGAGAAAGGCCAATTTTAGTTCCCAGAGCTTTGGTGTGAGAACTCAGTGATTTTACATTAAGAAACTAATTTTGTTTCTCATGGATTATTATACATGAGAATGAAGGATAAAATATTAAAAGATTTCCATCTCTTCTCACAATAGGATGATGGTTTTTGTTTATTAAATTCTAAAATCATAATCTTTCTTCAATACACAAAGTGGTACTTATATGGTTTTGGTAAGATGTATTTAAATTTAATTGATCGATTAATTGAGAGGAAGATGCTTAATCAAGTAAACTTATTGAGTATGTTGACAGCTAATATTTCAGTGAAAGATGTGGAACAATCTTCCAATGAATCCTGAAGACTGATTTTGAGATATTATACTCTCCATGTGGAAACTATTTGAAGACAAAAAACGAACAATGTGCGCGCCACCCCTTATCCTTTCTGTAACTTATGGCCCATTAGACAGCTCTTTCAAATGGAAACAGTCTTCACAAGCTGGAAAGCACCATACAACAACCCTTGCTACAGTGACAGTATGAAGAAAGGCAATTCTGGAAAGAGACAACGAACTACCAACCACTACATCAGCCTTCCCCAAACCAGTAGCCTCCACTTGTGTTGGACTATATTTCTCATGATCCCCAGCCACATGGCAGGCTTTGGTATAACTATGTGTTCCAGGTTGGTTGGTTTGTTTACCAAAAAACAAGAAAACGGGAAAAAGAAAGACATTAGGTAATGGTAAAAGTAATGTATTCTATAATAAGGATATCAACATAATGTATGTTAGATGTTCAATATACATTAAAAACAAAAGTATATCATGCAAACTGTCTTACATAAAGAACCTAAAATGCACGCTTTAAGGATGCAACTACAGTGTGCTTTAAAAATAATAATCAATTTTTATAATTATACAAGTCTTGAGAGGACAAAGCCCATAGTCCTGGACATGTACTCCAATATATTTCGCAGCAAAAGTTCTGTGAATTCAGTCTCAAATGATCACCAGCCAGATGCATTTACCCTAGCCACTGAAGAAGACCACAGGTCGAAACGCATCTGGCTGGTGGATCATTTGAGTCTGAATTCACAGAACTTCTGCAGAGAGATATATTGGAGTACTTATCCGGGACTATCAAGCCTTTGGCATGGGCTTTGTCCTCTCAAGACTTGTATAATTACAAAAAATTGATTATTATTTTTAAAGCACACTGTAGTTGTATCCTTAAAGTGTGCATTTTAGGTTCTTTATGTAAGACAAAGTTTGCATGACATACCTTTGTTTTTAATGTCAATTGAACATCTAACATACATTGTTGATATCCTTGTTATATGTATACGCCTACAGGTGTGTGTCACTGACATGGCTGCCTATTTTCAGCCACGCAGTTCTCCTGACAATATTATTCACTGATAGCAGCAAAAGGGGATATTGGAGGCTCCAGGCGGCCTGTCGAATGCATGCAAGGTATGCTAGTCTAGTTGGATTGGTAGCACCTCTTTGGGATCTCCAGAACTGCATCACACCACCTATTATTAATCCATTTTCTTCCTTAGAGATGCCAAGGACAAAAGGGGGTCTTCTGCAGGTGCTCCGTGAATTTTGCAGGGGTAGATGGATTCATATACCCTGAAGATCATGCCTCCACACACCTGTGGCATTATGAACCAGAACTGAAAACCTGGGGAACATCAAAAGGTACTTTGTTATACACAACTGAGCTGTTCAAACACTTTAGGATTATACAGTTACTTATTATTGTTGTGTGCTTTCAAGTCATTTTGAATTTAAGGTGAATCTACTAGGGGGTTTTCTCAGCAAGATTGATTCAGAGGAGGTTTGCCATTGCCCTCTTCTAAGGCTGAAAAAGCTGTGACTTGCCCAATATCATCTAGTGGGTTTCCACAATTAAGCCAAGATTCAAATCCTGGTCTCTTGGAGTCCTAGTCCAACAACAAAACCACTGCACTATGCTGGTGCACTATGACTACATAATGTCACCCATAGGTGCACAGTGCTTTACATAGTTCAAGAGGAGAAGTTCCTGCCCTGAGGTATGTATAATCTAAAATTTAGGACAGAAATGGAGCAATAGAGACTGAGTAATGAAGTGGAGACAGGAATTAATAAATAGGGGGTGGGTGTGTATTTATGTCTACTTTATTACTTAGACCTAGTCTAAATATAGTTGGTCAATCCATGGCTTGAAAATATTTTGTAAAAATAAATTCCAAAAAGTATGCCTTGTTTTTGCCATTTTATATAAACGAGGGCACCATTTTACTATACCATGGTATTTAATGAGACTTGATCATCTACAGATTTTGGGGTCCTGGAACCAAACCCCAATGGATACCAAGGATCCACTGTATGTCAGAGGCGGGCAACTGAATATTTGTGACTGCAACTCCTACTGGACTCAACCAGTACGTAGAGAGATCTTGTAGCACCTTTGAGACTAACTGAAAGAAAGAAATCGGCAGCATGAGCTCTCGTAGACTTCAGTCTACTTCCTCAGATGCATTCTGGTGGACTCAACCAATACAGCTAAGAGTTCAAAGACAATGGTTTCCTGGCACACTACACATATTATAACACTGGTTAACACCCCAGCCTCACAAGAACACAGTTTATCGCATCTCCTTTCTAGGTTCTCAGCCGACACACACCATATTCCAAAACTCCCTCCAACCTTTATTTCAAACAGTCTCATTCACCTGAAAGACTTGTCAACTTTACCATCACTGTTTCCCAGTTGTTAACCCTTCAAGCCACAAATTTTAACTCTCCTTTGGGAAAACCAGGCAATCCCTAGACAAACCTGCTCAAAACACTGCTACAGAAGAATGTACACATGCATAATACACCAACAGGATTCCAGCTTCAAGAGTGACCAAAGAAGTGAGTAATTTGAGCAGCACAGCATTGGAGAGAGATAAGGGGACAGGGATGTGACAACTAATGAATCAAGGTAACAATACGATTCTCCCGCTACAACCACAAGAGGATCTGTGTTGATCAGATCAAGGACACATCAAGCCTGGAAGAAGTTTCTATGAGTCCCACAAGTAGGGAGGCAGGTAAAATCTTGACCTCATTCTAAGTCCCCAACTTCTGGTATTGAGAGAAATGTTGCTCTTTGAGATGTTTCGACCTACAACTCCCAGTTCCACCAGCCCTACCTGACATAGCTATTGGAAACAGGGTTGGGGAGGTGTAGCAGAAAAACCACTGGTGGGGCAAAGATGCCTCACTCCTAGTTCATGAAGGCTTACGCTCTAATATATTTGCAGGTTTTTAAGGTGCTACCAGATTCTTTGTTGCTTTTGCTGCAACAACAGAATATAGGGTGCATCTATTCTACGCTGTCGAGATAATGCAGTTTAACACCACCTTAAATGCTGTAGCCCCATCCTATAGAATCCAGGGATTTGCAGTTTTATAAGATCTTTAACCTTCTCTGCCAAAGAATGCTGGTGTCTCACAAAACTTCAAAATCCCAGGTTCTGAAGGATGGAGCCATGGCAATCAAAGGGGTGTCAAACTGCATTATTTCTACAATGTAGATGCACTCTTAGCTATCTATGCAAAAATGGCTAATAGCTGTTCTTGTTAGTGCTTTTGGATCCAGCAAATAATAAAAATTAATACATAACAGGAAATCATGTATTACAGCCAGTGGTATAGTCTGATGCAACAAAAATAAAGAAAAAACAACACAGAGTCTTGTTGCATCTAAAAGACTAAAGACTCTATTATATCACAAGCTTTTGTGGACTGGAGTCAACCCAATTCATTGGTTGCAATGGACGAAATGAGCTCCAGACCATGAAAGCCTTATGACATAATAAATGTGTTAGTCTTTTAGATGCCACAGGACTCTTGGAGGCAAGTGCATCTGGGCTGTTTATGTATCCATGAATTTCCCTCTTACATATATATGGGAAGACTTATAAGTGCATAATATAGGAAGACACGCACGGATATGGAATAGCCTTTTCCATCTGTACCCACATCTCAAGTTTAGTAAAATCTGGTACAACTCAAGGAGCCAAGAAATATCCAAAGCCTTTTCCATAATTTACTCCAGAACATTTTTCCTGTTGATCTCTGGCTCCCCGATGAGGCTGGAAATAACCGAGCCACATTATTCCTCCCTCCCTCCCCAGATCAGTTTTCAATTTTTATCATGTTTGCTTTATTTAAAAGCCTATTGCTTTGTCTTCCTCTTCCACCTCTCTCTTTCAACATGGGACTTGTATTCATGCGACTTGATCTTTTCAGAAGGAAGTTGGCCCTTGCTGTACAACAAAGGTAGAAGAACCCGGCTGGATCAGTTTTGGTTTTTTTTTAAAAAAATTAGGTTCTAAATTGTGTTAGCCACTATTGTAGAAGGTTTTCTTTAGGATCTCATTTTCCAGCCCACCCTCCTTGCCTCTCTTTCTCTTTTCCCCCTCCTTGCCTCTCTCAGGCTTGCTCTCTCTGTCTCATTTGACAGGCAAATTTGCAGACATAGCCTCAGGATAACAACCTCGTTTGACAGTCAATTAACCGTGAATAGTCAAAGCCAAGACAGTTTGCATTACATAAATGGAAAATTAGATTTCCCTTTTCTCTCTCTCTCCCAAGAAACAAAACCCGCTTTCCTTATAAACCCACCCTGGCAATAGACAACTTGGTATCAAAACTTCTAATCACGTCTTTCCCTCCCCTTCCCAAACCCCTTGGAGACATTTAGCAATCAGTAAAAGGTGGTTCCATTTAATTTGTATAATGTAATTTTTGTCAATGTATTATACATTTTGTGTAGAGATCATTATCACGGAGATAATATAAATGTTGCCATAGATCTCATAAAACACCTTTAATGTCTCTCTGACAGATATTAAAAGCAATAAGCTGTGATCCTTTTTAATGGAAGGTTTCAAAGAGAACATTTCAATTATTGTCATTTTATGTTTGCTTCCCCCCACCAGCCTGCTTGCTCCATTGTGTAACCTGATATATTTCTGAAATTTCTTCCTGAAATATGCCCAGCAATTAATAATCTTATTGCTATTAATGCCTCCCTGCTCCTCCCTATTTGCATTTTCCTTTAGTTATAATATCTATGGCGTCTTAATTTATTTTTTCCCCTTCTTCTACAAAATATTCAGTCATTTGATTAGAGAATTTGAAGGCGGCAATCCTGCGTGCACCAATTTGGGAGCAAGGTCCATTGAACCCAGTGGGGTTTCCTTCTGTGTAAACATGCATTGGATTGGGTTGCAGAAATATATATTGATCTCTTCCATAGCCCCATTTCTGAGCCTACCAGCTATATTTCTCCAGAAGTCTCCTGCCGGGTGTTCGGATTCGGTGATGAAAAAACTGTGCTCCTTGTTTTTATCTGGAAACAAAAGGACCAAACAAAAAAAAATTGAAATCTTACAATATATCTGAAATCTCTCTCTCCCACACACATAGCACCAATACGGCTGAGAAGACAAAATTCAGCATGCAAAGATACAAACATACAGAGGAAAAAATGTGTACTAACACTGTACTGCTTAAGCGTCAGGCCTAAATCTCAATTATTAGCACAAACTAGAAGGAATTGGAATCAATGGGAACTTTGCCAAGCCCACATTTACTTAAAGTCGATTGATTCAGTGTTTGGCTTTTACACATTCAGATAGTATACAAAGAGACAACTGTGTTACGTCTCTTTTAACAAACCAAACCAAGAGATAAAGGAATCCAGTAGCACCTTTGAGGCTAACCGGTAAGAAGACATTTCTAACAAGCTTTTGCAGACACAGTCAACTTCATTGATTAATTAAACAACTAAGAGACTTGTGGAATCTTAAAGCTAACACATTTATTATTACATAAAGCTTGTATAGACTGCTGCACACATCATCAGATATTAATATACCACAGTTTAAAAATCTATGTCATAAATCTGCTAGTTAACGGGATTCTATTTTTGTTGTGAAAGTCTAATAGGGTCATCCTCCAGAAAATATACAGCTCCCTATCAGTGCCTAGATTGTAATATTTGTGTATCAATATATCATTGACCTATCAATATAACTAGATCTTTATGATAGATTTGTATGTATCAATATGGTTAGAACTTTATGGGCATATGTACAGTCAGCCATCCATATTCATGGATTCTTTATTCACGGATTCAAACATCCACCGCTTGGAAATATTCAAATATATATATAGTCCAAAAAGCAAACCTAGATTTTTGCTATTTTTTATACCTTTTTACTACGCCATTGTATGGGACTTGAGCATCCCCAGAGTTTAGTATCCATGGAGGGTCCTGAAACGAAACCCCAGCAGATACAAAGGGGCGACTGTACTTAATTGTATTATATATAATATTTTAGATTAAGGTTTATCAAGTCTAGGTTTCCTTGAGAGATTGCAAAGCATTTCACGAGAGAGCATGATTTATTTATTTTAGAAAACCCGAACTATTGATTAAGTAATTTTTATGCAGGGCTTCCCTGAAACCTGCAAATTATTTAAAAAGGGTTCCTCCGGGATTTAAAAAAGAAAAAAAAAACATCTGAGAAAGGCTGCTCTATATTGATATTAGCCAGGATCCTTCACTGTACTGGAATAGTGTAAATCTACACTCATGTACGTAAGTCCTGGTTGTGTTACACCACCTTTCTACTGAATACCAACATGACACAACCAACTATATATCTGCCAATGTGCCAGTTATTTTCACAATCCCAGTGACTCAAGTCACATTGAAGGTGCTCATGAACAATTACGCACTGCCCAGACATGTTCAACTGCACTTAGAATGGTTATATGTACAAAATTGTGCTTACACAACTGCAGACTGAATACAGACATTGCGCTATGCCCCAAAAACATACAGCTGCATTTGTAAAGGAATTTGTGTTTGTATAAAACATCAATCAGATGCTGGCTTTTATACTTATAATACAGGTATTGGTATCTTCCTATACAATTAGATAATATTATTGAAAGCAAATGAAATAGGTATAATATGGAAACTGATATGTACTTATATAATTTCCAGAGGGATGTCCCTGTTAAGTCTGTTAAATAGTAACATTTTAAAATAAATGCTCATTTAATTTTTTTTGTCGGGAATGGAGTTGGCACAAGAACATCTTGGGTCTTGAAAAACAGCTTTGAGTGTCATATGCAACTTGTACATTACCCACGTATTAGACTGACCTATAATTGTCTAATATTAGTATGACCTATTATATTCGAGTAGGTGTATGAATGTCTGTATTTCTCCCACTCCCAACCATACATGCACGTTGTATGCTTAAACATTGGAGGTTTTGCAGTCACATTCAACAGCAGCAGTTCCATTAGCAACATCCAAGGACAAAACCTGATCTCCACCCACAATTAGCATTAGTCAATTTCAGCCACGTTCTTAGTTGAAAGAGAGATTGAGAGAGAAAGAGAGATGCCTTCGTGTCTTGCCTGAGAAATTATTTTCCTTCAGGGATACGACAACTTGGTTCCCTTCCTTGCTTTTCTGAATCTGCCAGAATGAAAACAAATGAACAGACATGAATTAAAACAGCAAAACCCCACTTCAGTCAATGAGCTATTAACAGGAACGAGAGGGCAGGCAGGAGGGGGAAATATAGAACAGAAGCATGAAGAGAACAGGAATAAAGGGGATGCAAGGGGGTCCCTAGGCTTTAATTGGGGAAGGCCTTCCTATCTCTTTCTAGAGGGGTCGCATTTAGGAATGCAGTATAAAATCTAGACCATAACCTTTTCTTTACCAGGTACCCCTGTTAAATATATTTTGTTGCCACAGACCCTACCCAAGACTTAACTCAAGATTGAAATCATCATCATCATCATCATCATCATCTGAACACAGAACCATTAACAATTGTGTGTGTCTGTTGAGTGCCTTCAAGTTGTTTCCGACTTATGGCAACCCAAAGATGACTCTATCACAGGTTTTTCTTGGCATATTTCTTCAGGGGTGTGTGTGCCATTGCCATCCTCTGAGGCTGAGAGAGTGTGACTTGCCCAACGTCATCCAGTGGGTTTTTGTGGCTGAGCCAGGATTTGCCCCCTGGTCTCCAGAGTCCTAGTCCAACACTCAAACCACTATGCCACACTGGTGCTTACATCATCTATTAAATCTTCCTTCAAAGGTGCCAGAGGGGGAGTCAAGAGTCAAGACTCTTCTTCTCCTTCCTCCTGCCAGTTTGCAGCTACAGTGGATTGAAATGGCAATGCACAGCCCAGCCAGCCAACCAGCCTTTGCCTTGGTTTCTTTCATGTGGCCAAGGAGGAGGTGGGCTTCAAGCCTTCACAGACCCTCTGTGAAGACATTGCAGCCTCCTGGGGGTCTGCAAACCATAGGTTAAGAATCATTGATTTTCTAGACCAAAGAAATTCATGATTTTGAAATGCCAACCCTACTACCTTCATTGGTCTCAGAGAAACTTCTTGTCTAGGACGGCTGCTCCACGGCTAGTTGGCCAAGCCACATCTCCTAAACTGCAAGTCCCCTTAATTATGGAGGAAATCCCAGTTCGTGTGGGAATAGACCACCTTTCCATTTTGGAAGACAATGACCATTGGTTAAGACTTTCTCTCTCACTCTCAGAGAGCTGGTTTGTGGGGTAGGGAACTTTAGATCCCTGAACATTGTTAGGCTGTAACCCTCACTGGCCTCTACCAACATTGCCAAGGATCAGGGATGGTCAGAGATGGCCTTCAACCACCTCTGTAGGGCCACAGATTCCCTCCAGCTTCTGAGTTGGGAGACTTCATGGCCAACCAATCCAGGGCTATCTCAATGGATACCTCTAAGCACTGAGATACCTGCTGCAGGAGCAGTGTACACCTCAACAATATGTGCTACAAAACACAGGAATCTGCCTTGCTTTCATGTCCTGTTTGGCCCCTTTGATAAGCATCTACCTACTTTGGCTCAAACATTTGTCAACTTGGAGACAAACATCTGAAAGCTCTTGTAGATCCTGACTGAAGCAGAGCTCTTGAACCGATGGGACTTATCTAGTCATCAGCTGATATGTCTACTCTAGTTTGGACTAGCCAAGAGAATTCAGGCCAAGGGAATGGATCAAGACAGTCCTATTTAGAGCAAACCCATTGAAATCAAGACTCCACCCCAATATCGTTGGGCTCGACTGTGGACAGAAGCCATTTCTATGTGATTATGGCTGCATCCACACTGCAGAAATAATAATTTGACACCACTTTAGCTGCTATGGATCACTGTTATGGAATTCAGGGATCTGTAGTTTGTTTTTTGTTTTTGAGATAGTTAACATTCTCTGTCAGAGAGCACTAGTGCCACAACAAACTACAAATTCCAGGGTCCGATAGCATTGAGCCATGGCAACTGAAGTGGTGTAGAACTGCGTTATTTCTGCAGTGCAGATATAGCCTATGTTTCTTGGGGCTATCTTCCTGTAGGAACTTTAAATCAGTGGATCTGGTTTGCTAGACATTTTGTACTTCTGGGTTAGATGGTAAATGGGACCAAACAAATCCCAGAGATGAGATCCTGATCCTGAGAAGGATCAAAGGGGTTCAGATGCCTAGTGGCAGGAGGCTAGGAGGAAGACAACCACTGAGGATGTGGTTAAGGAGCACTGACTGATACTAACTCTACATGCACTGATGGGGATCTACTGAATCTGGCGGGGACAGGACTTTTCACTAGACCGACCCATCTATCTAAACATGTTCTACATTGCAACCCTCAGAAGTAAGGTCAATGAGTTTGATAGGACTTATTCTAAGGTACTATGTATAGCAGGAGGTGAGGAAAAGTTTATCCTCCAGAATGTTGTTGGACTGCAGCTCTCATCAGCCCTAATCCAGTTAACCAATAGCAAGGAATGCTGGGAGGACCACACTTTGCTTAATCCTCTTTTCTAGGATGAAAGCCCACGTTTCCCCCATGCACCCTTACCATGGATGTGAAACACACCCACCCCATGAACACACAGTGTAACTTATTAGTAAACATAGCTGGGATCAGACTTCAGGCCCGCTTGGTTCCTAATGAAAGAAAGTTAAACTGACACTTGAATTTCCATTAAGCTAAAATCAACACATTGGGCAAGTCACATGCTCTTAGTCTCAAGGGAAGGCAATGGCAACCCAAATCTTGCCATGAAAACCCAGTGATAGGATCAGAAGTGATTTGAAGGCACACAACAACAACAAAAAGTCAACAGATGGTCTATAAAGAGAGCCTGGGTGGTTTGGACAAAAAATAATACAGCATCTGAGCTGTTGTTGTTGCTGCTGTGTGCCTTCAAGTAATTTCCAACTTATAGCGACCTTAAGGTGAACCTATCATGGGGTTTTCTTGGCAAGATTTGTTCAAAGAAAGTTTGCCATTGGCTCTGTCCCATTGCTACCAATAAGGTGCCCATAGACTGGAAATGGCAACAGGACTTTTGGGACCCAGAGACATGTTTCCTCCCTTCCAGACCTGAATGTTGCATAGAGCTTTTACATCTCATATCCATTTACAGTCTTTCTCCATGAATGTGTCTTATTCTCTTTTCAAGCCATGTAAGGCTGGTTGGCCATTGGCAGAGAGTTCCATAGTTATATGAGATGCAAAACTCTCTGACAATCCAGTTTCATTGGAAAATGAATCTATCCTCCCTCCCGTCATTCTACCCTCAATTGAAAAGTCTGAGCCTAAGAATTAATGCACTTTGATGCTGCTTTAACTATCATAACTCCATCCAATGGAATCCTGGGACTTATAGTTTGTTGTGGCACCAGAGCTCTAAGACAGAGAAGGCTAAATATATCCCAAAATTACCAATCCCTGAATTCCATAGCATTGAACCATGGCAGATAAAGTGATGTCAAGCTGCATTAACTGTACAATGTAGATGCAGTCTAACAGCCATTGTGATGTTCTATCTTTGGATTTGTGTAGTGATCTTGGAAAGTAAGCAGGGTTAGCCCCGGTTAGTACTCGGATGGGAGACCACCAACAAATATAGTGCTGTAGGCTATATTTTAGAAGAAGGAAGACATAGTGGTTTGGGTGTTGGACTAGGATTCTGGAGACCAGGGTTCAATTCCCTGCTTGGCCATGAAACCATTGGGTGACTTTGGGCAAGTCACACTCTCTCAGTCTCAGGGGAAAGCAATGGCAAACATCCTCTGAACAAATCTTGCCAAGAAAAACCCATGATTGAGTCACCATAAGTCGGAAACAACTCGAAGGCGTGCAACACCAACGCCAACAACTGGCAAAACCACTCTGAGTTGTTGTTGTGGTTGTGGTTGTGTGCTTTCAAGTAATTCCCAATTTATAGCAGCCCTAAGATAACCTCTCATGGGGTTTTCTTGGCAAGATTTGTTCGGAGAAGGTTTGCATTGCCTTCCCCTGAGACTGAGAGAGTGTGACTTGCCCAAGCGGGTTTCATGGCCAAGCAGGGAATTGAATCCTGGTCTCCCGAGTTGTCGTCCAACACTCAACCACTACGTTACACTGGCTTTTTAAATACATGGGGTCTCGGTAAGTCAACAAGCAACTTGAGGACACATACTAATAGTGGTAAGGGCCTAAATCAGGGGTAGGCAACCTGTCCCCTTTAAGGGCCGAGGGACTTCAGCTCCCAGAAGCCTCAGCCATGTTGGCCAATAGTCCCATGTTGGCCAATAGCTCCTGGGATTCTGGGAGCTGAAGTCCCTCGGCCCTTAAAGGGGACAGGTTGCCTACCCCTGGCTTAAATATTCTGAAGGCACAAGATCGCCTCCAATCTTAGAAGCTAAGCAGAGTCAGCCCAGGTTAATACTTGTATGGAAGAAAGCCAAGGAATACCAAGGCCTGTAGGCTGTATTTCAGAGGAGGACTATGGCAAACCACCTATGAATACTTTCTGCCTAAGAAAACCCTATGAAATTCATGCAGTTGCCCAAAGTCAACAGGCAACCTGAAGACACATATAAAACACAGATACATAGCAATAACAAAACGAGAAGAAGTAGGAGAAATGATGGAAAAAACTCCATCCCACAAGACACAGTTGGAAGGATAACCGCTTCCTGATTTGGAAAACGGGTCAGATTCATGGATATTAAGGTCTCTAAATGAGTACTAGTTAATGGAGGTGCTACAAATGGGAAATGGGTTTGTCCAGCCTATCAATGAGGAAAATTGGCAATTTATTTTTGCTAATGTGCAAAGGGCCACCAGTTCACAAACCACCACTTTGTGGAGCATCCAGGGGTAGGCAACCTTTCCCCTTTAAAGGCCGAGGGACTTCAGCTCCCAGAAGCCTCAGCCATGTTGGCCAATAGTCCCATGTTGGCCAATAGCTCCTGGAATTCTGGGAGCTGAAGTCCCTCGGCCCTTAAAGGGGAAAGGTTGCCTACCCTATCCAGACCATTCTGAAAATCCCTGTTTAAATATGGTGGGGAGAAAATATGATTGATAAAAAGCTAATCTGGAAGCACCAAATGATGGGAGAGAAGGGGGGAAAATCCTTCTCTTTGGTCTGTTTCACACTCTGCAGTTAGAGAACTATGATTCTACTTTAACTGGCATGGCGTCATTGTATAGAATCCTGGGATTTGTAGTGTTGTGAGGCACTTAAGAGTTCTCTGCCAGAGATTTCAGTTGCCTTTGTTGTTGTGCACCTCCAAGTCATTTTGGATTTATGGTGACCCTAAGACAAACTTATCATAGGGTTTTCCTGACAATATTTGTTCGGAGGAGGTTTGCCTGTGTCTTCTTTTGAGGCCGGGAGAGAGTGACTTGCTCAAAGTCACCCAGTGGGTTTCCGAGGCTGAGCGAGGATTCGAACCCTGATCTCCAGAGTCATCGTCCAGCACTTAAATCATAACACGACACTGGTTGCCCTACCAAACTACAAATCCCAGAATTCCATGAGACATAGCCAGGGGAGCTAGAGTTGTGTCCAAGTGCTATAACTATGTAACTGAAAGAGATTGACGCCATGCATATTTTAAAATGTTTATCCATTTCCCTGTAAAAATATTATTTGCTTCTCACTGCTATCATCATTGTACACAAACATGACCATCTTGGGACAGATGAGAAGCATGAAACATTGTCATATTCTGAGTTTCTAACTAAGGTAGTTCCTCCATTGCTGAGCCTCTGATCCTTTGGATCTCCCCTATTCTTTCCTTCTTCCAGTTCCACAATATCCATTTCCATTTTTGAGATGTGGTCTGACCAGAGGGATTGCAAGAAATGGATATTGGATGGAGTTCACTATATTCTAATGTAAATTTCTAGCATCAAATGGTATCCTCTGACAGTGTATTCACACTACACTGTTACAGCAGTCTGATACCACTGTAGCTGCCATGGCTCCATCCTATGGAATTCTGGGATCTGTAATTTCGGAAGACACTTGGAATTGCCTACCAGAGAGTTCTAGTGCTCTAGCTCAACAAAAGTCATGGAAAAACTTCAAAGCACCTCACTCTAGATCCAAATCCCAAGATTCCCCAGCAGTTAAAGTGGGGTTGATGAACTATAACTTTGCAGTGTGCCCCACTGCAAAATATTTACGGCTCTAATAGGGTGCATGTTTTAGACTTTAAAACTTGAACTGCTTTCTACCTTCATCTAAACAACTACAGTGTAGTTGTCACAGGCCGCAGCCGCAGTGCATAAATGATCCAGGTTGACCCATTTTAGCTGCCTGGTTCAGTGCTATGGAATTCTGGGAACTGTACTTTTGTGAGACATTTATCCTCCTCAGTCAGAGAGCTCTTGTGCCACAACAAACTACAGTCCCGTAAATCCCATAGCACTGAGCCATAGCTGTTAAATTGGTGCCACCCTGGATTATTTCTGCAGTGTGGATGCAGACACAGACAAGAAAAGAGTTAAGAAACCAGGTTGTGGGCTGCGCTGGATCTTAGGAAGCTCTTTTTATTTTCACGGCTGCATCTACACTGCAGAATGAATGCAGGTTTAACTGCTATGGCTCAATGCTATGAAAGTCTGGAATCTGCAGTTTTATGAGCTATTTCACCTTCTCTGTCAAAGTGTTCTGGTGCCACGACAAACTACAAATCCCAGGATTCCATAGGAGGGAGCCATGACAGTTAAAGCAGTGTCAAACTGCATTAATGTTGCAGTGTGACTGCAACCTTCTTCAAGTGCTACCATCACCAGAGGATGAAGGAGTGACTGTTTTGGACTACAGTTCCCAAAGGCCACCCCAGCCAGATTTGGTGAGTTATAGTCCAAAGAGTAACCTTTCCAAGCTTTGATGGTGATTACTTCTCTTACTATGACTGTTCCAGTTAAGAAGGTTTAAGGTTAGCTTCCTTCTTGACATGCTAGCTTCATGTATAAAAAGCACACAAATCCTCATACAACCAACCCCATAAACTCTAAGTACTGCAATCCAGAAACATATTTGAACTTTTCATTACTGTAAATAACTAAGGATGGAAGTGGTAGCAATGCGAGTTTAAGGTTAAGGCATGCAAGCAATGCATCTTATCCCACCCTCTCACAATTTGGATGTTCCCCTGCTCCATGTGTTTTAATTTTATTATTATTATTATATCGTTAATTGTAATTAGTTCTTATTCTATGTCTTTTAACTAGATGCTTTAATAGTTCCTTGGTTTAATACTTTTTTAAGGGGTGGGTGGGTTTTGGGGTCTTTGTGGCGTTATATCGTTTGTAGTTTTAAATTGCTGTTAGCCACCCCGATTGCTCTCAGAGGGGTGGGATATAAATAATAATAATAATAATAACAACAACAACAACAACAACATACTCCAAGAGGGCTAAGAAGCCAATACAGCAGGCTTTGGGAAATTGTGGCCCTCCAGCTATTTTGGACTACAGTTCCCATCGTGCCTTGTCATGCTGACTTGGGCTTTAGGGAGTTGAATTTTGGAGAAGCAAAGGTTCTCCATCCCTGCAATAAGCCCAGAATCTGAAGTATGCTTGTATGTGTACATACTTTCAAGTTGCCTGTTGCGATACCATTAATTTTATAGGGTTTTTTTTTTTGAGGTAAGGAACACTTGGAGGTGGTTTTGCCCATTCCTTCTTCTGAAATATATCCTACAGCACCTGGTATTTGTTGGCAGTCTCCCATCCAAGTCCTAACCAGGCCTGACCTTGCTTAGTTTCCAAGATCAGATGGGATCCGGTGGATTTAGAGTATTATTGTTGCTGTGTGTCTTCAAGTCATTTCTGACTTATGGCAAACCTAGGGTGAATCTATCATGCTTGGCAAAGTTTGTTCAGAGGAGGTTTGCCATTGCCGTCCTCTGAGGCTGAGAGATTGTGACTTGCCCATGGTCAAGGTTTGCATGGCTGACCAGGGATAGACCAGGATTCAAACCAACCCTGTTCTCCAGAGTCACAGCCCAACATTCAAACCACTATGCCATGCTGGCTCTCCCTTTAGACTAGAGAATGGCTTATAAATAAATTTCATTGCTTTCACTGGGAGTATATACTTTGCTTACAAGGACCATGGATTGCTGCCCAACCAAGAGGGCAACCATGGCTAGTCAGAAGTAAATCCCATTATGATCAATGGAATTTATTCCTAAGGAAGAATGAAAAAGCGTGCAGTCTAATAAAGTGAAATGGAGTTTAGTTGGAATAGCTCAGCTGTTATAATGGAGGTAGGAAAACTGGACTTGAAGCCATGGTTAGGCGGGCAAATCAATTTCAAACCAGATTAGTAGCTGTGTGATTTGCCCACCTAACCATGGCTTCAAGTCCAGTTTTCCTACCTCCATTATAACCTGCATATATAGAATCATAAGAGTTGGAAGAATCCAATTAGGGTTTTTCAACAAACTGCAGTTCCCAGAATTCCACAGGACTGAGCTATGCAGTTTGTTGTGGCAGGAGAGCTCTCCTAAATGTCTCACAAACCCTAAATGTTTCACAAAACGACAGTTCCCAGAACTCCATAGTACTGAGCCATGGCAGCTAAAGTGGTCTCAAACCTGGTTATTTATCCAGTGTGGCTGCAGCGTGTGTCCGATTAGGGTTTTTCAACAAGCTGCAGTTCCCAGAATTCCATAGCATTGAGCCATGGCAGTTCAAGGCTGCATCCGCACTGCAGAGGTAATCCAGGCTGACACCACTTTAACTGCCATGGTTCAGTGCTGTGCAGTTAGAGTGGTCTCCAACTGGGTTATTTCTCCAGTGTGGATGCAGCCTACAGAAACACACACAAATATACAGAGAAAGCACCATATCTGAGGCTGCATCCACACTGCAAAAATAATCCAGTTTGAATCCAGTTGAACTGCATAGCATTGAACCATGGGTGGTGTCAACTTGGATTACCTCTCCAGTGCAGATGCAGCCTTGAACTACCCTGCTTCAATGCTATGGAATTCTGGGAACTGCAGCTTGTTGAAAAACCCTAATTGGACACACGCTGCAGCCACACTGGATAAATAACCCAGTTTCAGACCACTTTTTAACTGCCCTGGCTCAATGCTATGTAATTCTGGGAACTGCAGCTTGTTGAAAAAGCCCCAATTGGACACACACTACAGCCACACTGGATAAATAACCCGGTTTGAGACTACTTTGCCCTGGCTCAATGGTATGCAATTCTGGGAAGTGAAGTTTCTTGAAAACCCCCTAACTCCGCTTTGGTGCCACAACCGACTCCAGTTGCCAGAATCCCATGGCATGGCGCCGTGGCAGTCCATGTGGACTCAAACCGGATTATTTCTGCAGTGTGGATGCAGCCTAGGAGGGCGATCCCTTCTCTTGCAAAGGCGGGGGGGGGGATGCATGCGCTCCATCTTCCTCCCTTGGCGCCTGAGCCTAGAGGGAGGGGGCATCTCAATACAACAAGACTGTCCTCCAAGAAGCCTAGACGGGGGGGGGGACATTTACATCTTTGTAAGGGGCGTCCTCAGCTGATGGAGGCTCCGAGGGACTGACCCCACTTTGGGGGGACCCAGCAGGAAGAGGAGGCGGCCGAGATCGGAGCAGGGGCTGGGATTCGGGTCCCTCGGCTTTCCCCTCCTCCTCCTCCTCGGGCCCCACGTTGGAGGGCTTTTCCCGGACGGGGAGTCCTTTGTCCGTCGGGTATCGGCTGGAGCCTCCGACGGGGTCCACCACCACCTCCTCCTCGGGCTCCCCTTCTTCTTCCTCCTCCTCCATCATCATCATCATCATCTCCTCCTCTTCCTCTTCCCCAGGCGCCTTGTGACCCTCGACGTCCACCTCGGGCTCCTCTTCTCCTTCCTCCTCCTCCTCCTCCTCCTCTTCCTCGCTGCTCTCCTCGCTCGCGTAGCTGCAGCTGGTGCCCCCCGGGGACAAGAGGCGGTGGGCTGCCCCTGGGAGGCCCCCCGACGGCTCAGGCGGCAGGAGCAGGAGGGGCGGCGGGGGCGGGGGCGAGGAGGAGGAGGAAGAGGAGGAGGAGGGGTGGGGATGATGGGGCTGCTGGTGGTGGTGGTGGTGGTGATGGTGAAGCTTGGCCAAGCTCTCCGAGTCCTCCTTGCCCCCGACGGGGCGGAAAGCGCTGGAGTGGTGGTAGGAAGCGGAGCCGCTCTTCCCCCGGGGCTGTCCTTCCAGAAGCGGGGGCTGGGGGGCCGCGGAGCCTCCCCCTTCCTCCGCAGGAGAGCGAGCCCC
The DNA here is from genome assembly GCA_026167975.1 of Phrynosoma blainvillii. Lineage (NCBI taxonomy): Eukaryota > Metazoa > Chordata > Lepidosauria > Squamata > Phrynosomatidae > Phrynosoma > Phrynosoma blainvillii. The sequence continues at coordinate 19,861,368 of JANUYF010000002.1, forward strand.
TTCCCCGCCCTCGAAGCCCCCGCCGCCCGAGGTCCCTCCGTTGCTGGCTGCCGTCGGAGGGGTCCCTAACTCAGGGTTGGGCTCCCCCAAGTCTAGGAAGGCTTGCCTCAACAAACCGGGGCTCTCTCCGCTTAGAGGGGGCTGAGGAGGAGGAGGAGGCGGCGGAGGGGGCGGAGGGGGCTGGAGGTACGTCGGCAAACCGGGGAGCCCCCCGGGGGTCCTCGGGGGCCAGAACATGCAGAAAGGCGGGTAGAAGGCCGCCGCAGCCGCCGCCGCCGCCGTGGCCGCCTCCTTCCTGCTCCCGGGCCAGAAGAGCCCCGAGAGGCCGGCGCCGGCGCTCGCCGTCGAGGGAGCGCTCCCGGCGGCTTTGGCTCCCGGGCCTGGGCCTCCCACCAGGCCGCCCTCCCCGTCCTCCTTTTTGTGGCAGAGGCTGAAGGCGGCGGCGGCGGCGGCGGCGGCGGGGAAGCCGTAGGGGTGAGGGAAGAGGCCCCCGCAAGCCGCCGCCGGGAACTTCTGCAAGACCCCCCCGAAGGCAGGGCCCCCCTTGCTGGGCACCGGGATGACCGGGTAGCTCCGGGGGCCCTTGCCGCCGTTGCCGTGAGCCACGGCGGCTGCGGCGGCGGCTGCGGCGGCGGCGGCCGCGACGGCTTCTTGGAGGTCGTTGTCGTCGCCGTCGTCGAGGAAGCGCCCCCTTTTGGCCAGGTGGAGCTCGGGCGGCGGGGGCGGCGGGGGCGGCGGGGCGCCTAGGAGGTGGGGGCTGAGGAGGGCTCCCCCGACGCCCACCACCGCCGCCTTGAGGGGGTGGCAGTGGGGCTGGAGCCCGGTCCCTCCGCCGCCGCCGCCGCCTCCTCCAGCCCCAGCCCCGACGGCGGGGCTAGGGAGCCCGTGGTGGCTCCCCGAGGCCGTGGGCAGCGCCCTCTTGCGGCTGCCCCCGTTGAACATGGCCTTGACGTCCTCCCAGGCGAAGACCAGCTCGTCGGGGGGGCTCTTGTCGGTCAGCTTGAGGTGGCGGCGCCAGGAGTTGAAGTTGGCGGCGTCGGGCTGCGTGTACTTGGCCTCCGGGGTGCGGTGCGAGTGGAAGATGAACTTGTTCGGGGAGAAGTACATGCTGCAGTAGCTGCACTTGATGCACTTGGCCCGGGAGCTGTTGTAGCGGGCAGGGATGAAGCTCCCCCGGCAGCCCCAGGCGCACTCGTGCGACACGTCGAAGGCGAAGTTGTCCGGCAGCTTGGGAGGGCGGTTCTCGCCCAGGAAGGACTTGCAGAGCCGCTCGGCTTCGCGTTTCGTGATCATCCCGCAGCGCCGCGACGAGATGGGCATGGCCCCCGCCCGGCGCAGGATCTCCAGCTGGACAGGTGTGCACTGGACGCAGGTGATGCCCAGCGCCACCCGACGGTTGTGGATCTCGTTGTAGCTGAAGTGCTTGAGGAGGGTGTTGGAGATCTGGGCCAGGCAGAGGCGCTCCTGGCCGTCGATCACCAGAGACACGATGGGGATGCCGTAGAGGATCACCTGGCCCACCTGGTTGGGCTTCATGGCGGTGGACCGCGGAGGGGAGGAGGAGGACGACGACGAGGAGGACACTCGAGGGGGAGGAGGAGGGGGAGGCAAGGGAGGCCCTTGGATCAGCGGTTCCGCCGTCGGCGTTGGCGTCGTCGGGAAGGTGCTGGACGGGGCGGCCAGGAGGAGGTCCGGTGGGCCGGGCAAAGGGCTACTGGCCATCATCCTCCTGGGGCCCCTCGAGGCTCCTGGGTGAGCTGAAGAAGGAAAGGAGAGAGAAAGACAAAGAACCATTAAGACCTAGCTGTATTCGTCTCCAAAATCAGTACGCAAAGCCATCTTCAACAAGGTGACCAGGCGTCCTCCTTTTCCAGGGCCTGTCCTACCTCATGAAAAAGGTAAAGGCATCCCCCGGTGACAAGGTTGTCAAGTTGTGTCTGACCGTACGGGGCGGTGCTCATCTCCGTTACTACGCCAAAGAGCCAGCGTTGTCAGAGACTACTCTGTGTTCATGTGGCCAACATGATTGCACAGAACGCTGTTTACCTTCCCACCGAAGTGGTCCCTATTTATCTACTTGCATTTGCATGCTTTTCAACTGCTAGATGGGCAGAAGCTGGGGCTAGTGACAGGAGCTCACCCCATCATGCAGCGCCCAGGCCTCGAAATGCCAACCTGCCAATCTTGCAATTAACAGTCACCATCTTAATCACTTGGGCCACTACATCCTGTCCTATCTAATATCACCAATTAATTAATTAATTCCAGGCATCCTGATTCAACAAGGATGTTGACAAGTTGGAGCATGACCAGAGTAGGGCCACAAAATGAAGAAGGGTCTGGAAACCATATGCTATGGCCATGATGTTGAAACTATGGCATATGTTCCAGAGACCATTTTCCCCTGATGCTGGAAGGCCTTTTAGTTTGGGCACTAAGCCCCTAAAAGTTTCACCATCACTGCCCTATGGGGAGAGACTGAGGGAGCTGAGTATGTGTAGCCTGGAGAAGAGATGGTTAAGAGGTGATACAATTGCCCAGTTTAAGTAATTGAAGGGGTGTCACATTGAGGAAGGAGCAAACTTATTTTCTGCTGCTCCAGAGACTAGGATCCGGAGCAATGGATTCAAGCTGCAGGAAAAGAGATTCTACCTAAACATTAGGAAGAACTTCCTGACAATAAGGGCTGTTCGACAGCAGAACACACTCCCTTGGAGAGTGGTGGGGTCTCCTTCTTTGGAGGTCTTTAAACAGAGGCTGGATGGCCATCTGTCAGGGGTCCTTGGATTGTGAGTTCCTGCATGGCGGGGGGGGTGGACTGGATGGCCCTTGGGGTCCCTTTCAACTCTATGATTTATTTATTTATTTATATCCCACCCTTTTCCCAAAACTTGGACTCAGAGCAGTTTACAAGATTAAAAACAGAGCAATTAAAGACACAGAAAAGTGTTACATTAAAACAAAATTACCTCTCAGCTTGTCCAGGAGGAATTCCATAATGTTTTGAGCGTGACTAAGAAGCATGAATTTCTATTTGAATTAGTATGTAGAGAGACCTTGTAGCACCTTTGAGACTAACTGAAGGTTAACCTTAAAGGTGCTACAAGATCTCTCTACATACTGATTCTACAGACTAACATGGCTATATCTTTGAATTCTACCACTATCTGAATTAGTGTGTTTTTAAAGCTTTTCTTTAGTCATAGGATCATCAATTTTGTGGTGCCTTGTCCTCCTTTGCAGTGAGGACATCTGCTCACCCTGATCTTGCAGCACCTTTGAATCCCAGAATCCTAGAATTGGAAGAGACCCCAGAGGTCATCCAGTCCAACCTGATTCTGCCATGCAGGAACACAGAATCAAAGCACCCATGATGGATGGCCATCCAGCCTCATTAAAAACCTCCAAAGAAGGAGCCTCCATCACACTTTGAGGGAGTGTGTTCCACGGTCAAAGAGCTCCTACTGTCAGGAAATTCTTCCTAATGTTGAGGTGGAATCTCTTTTCTTGCAGCTTGCATCCATTGCTCTGTGTCCTAGTCTCTGGAGCAGCAGAAAATAAGCTTACTCTATCCTCAATATGACATCCCTTCAAATATTTAAACACGGCTATCATATCACCTCTCAACCTTCTCTTCTCCAGCCTAAACATCCCCAGCTCCCTAAGTTGTTCCTTACAGGGCTTGGTTTCTAGACCCTTCACCATTTTAGTTGCCCTCCTTTGGACATGCTCCAGCTTCACAACATCCTTCTTGAACTGAGGTGTCCAGAACTGGACACAGGATTCCAGGTGAGGCCTGACCAAGGCAATCTGAGAGTAATTAAAAGGGAGATGTTGGGAACATGAGTTTTTTGTAGACTTGAGCTTACTTCCTTTATCTGAGGCAGTATAGGCTCAAGTCTAGGAAAGCTCATGCTCTTTCAGTTAAGGGGGTTGCAGACTGCCAGAAATAGTGCAAATTGAGTCCACTTTTAGAGTTAGGGTTAGTGCTAGGGAATCATGGGAAATGGTCCGTCCGTCCCCCCCCCCCGAGACATTGAGCCTTCTCTGTCAGAGAGCTCTGGTGCCACAATAAGATACAGTTCCCATGATTCCCTAACCCTAACCCTAACCCTAAAAGTAGACTCAATTTGCACTATTTCTGGCAGTCTGCAACCCCCCCCCCTTAGTCTCAAAGGTGCTGCAAGATCACTTTGCATAAAGAAAAAGGAGGTCATGAGGACTAGCATCCCTGGTTGGTTAGCTGCCTTGTCAAGATCATGGTCATGCTGGCTGAGAATGTTGGGAGTGGTAATACAGGTTGAGTCTCCTTTATCTAAAATGCTTGGGATCAGAAGTGGTTGGCATTTCAGAGGTTTTCTTCTTTTCTGGAATAGGTGCATATTTTCATTGTTATTGTGTGCCTTCAAGTCGTTTCCGACTTAAGGTGACCCTAAGGCTATAAACCCTTCATGCAGTTTTCTTGGCAAATTTCTTTAGAGGGGGTTTGCTGTTGCCTTCCCCTGAAGCTGAGAGGGTGTGACTTGACCAAGGTCAACTAGTGGATTTCATGGCTAAGTGGGGATTCAAACCCTTATCTCCAGAGTCTTAGTCCAATTCTCAGACCACTACAGCACACTTCCGAACTTTGGTTAAATATGATAGTGCCTCACTTGGGATCCAAGTCTAAAAATGAAATTCGTTGATTTTCATATACACCTTATACACAACAGTTGTGGAGGGAATTTTATACACAATATTTGTTAATAATTTTGTGCATGAAACAAAGTTTATGTGCATTGAATCCTCAGAAAGCAAAGATGTCAGTGTCTCAGCCACCCATGTGGATAATTGCGGATTTTGGAATATTTTGGATCTTGGAATTTCAGATTAGATAGACTCAACCTGTACACAATTATACCACTGTCCTTCTGCTTTAGCCACCGTGGTTGCATCCTGGGGGACCCTGGGAGTTATAGTTTGGTGAGGTATTAGAACTCTCTTGCTGAGAATTCTAAATGTGTGTGCTTTCAAGTTGTTAGAATATTGTTGTGGTCAAAATGGTACGCTTAGTTGAGCAGTAGTAGCAAGTGTGTACTCCACGAGTATATAGCAAAGGGCTAGATCTGAACCTCTAGTAAATAAACAGATACATAGGTAAGTAAAAAGAAACTTATGGGGGTTGCAGACTGCCAGAAATAGTGCAAATTGAGTCCACTTTAAGTGTTAGGGTTAGTGCTAGGGAATCATGGGAAATGTTTTTTTTTCTGAGACATTGAGCCTTCTCTGTCAGAGAGCTCTGGTGCCACAATCAACTACAGTTCCCATGATTCCCTAACCCTAACCCTTAAAGTGGACTCAGTTTGCACTATTTCTGGCAGTCTGCAACCCCCCTTACTTTACTGTTACAACAGGGTTCTAGAAAAATAACCAATCAGTAGAGAAAAACGTTACTTGATAGAAGAGCCCCTATAGCCGACTCTCGTGTGTGCAAATAAGAAGAAAAAACATTTTAGACGTACAACCTTGTTTGTGCATCCATGCTGGCAGAAAGCAGAGAGAAGAAGAGAGAGAGAACAAAGAATCATAAAACTCTTCCCGAGAAAATCGCAGGGCTACAAGCATTGATGCTACTCCGACACAAGTCACCTATTGATTTGTGGCAACCCCATGGATTTCACAGGGTAAGACAAGGAATACTCAGTGATGGTTTTGCCAATTCCTTCCTTTGAAATATAGTCTACAGTATTCCTTGGAAGTCTCCCATCCAAGTACTAACCAGGGCTAACTTGCTTAGCTTCCAAGATCAGACCTGGTGGCTTAAAGGTATTTAGGTCAGAATATTAAAAAAATATTCTTACTGTGTGCCTCCATGTCATTTCCAACATATGGCAACCCTATCACAGGGTTTTCTTGGCACGATTCTTCAGAGGGGGTTTGCCATTGCCATCCTCTGAGGCTGAGAGAGTGTGACTTGCCTAAGATCACCCAGTGTGTTTCCGTGGCCAAGTAGGGATTCAAACCCTTGGCCTTGTGGAGTCCTAGTCCAACATTGGCTCTCTCCCCTCCCTTAATGCCCCCCCTGAAGGCCCCTCCCCAAGCCTGATATCCCAGAATTCCACAGGAAGGAACCATGGTTGTTAAAGTAGAATAGCAGTATTATAACTGGGTCATGTGAAAGGGCCCTCAGTCGCTGGCTTGAATCACTTGCATTCAATTTAAATGTGTCACTGTTTGGAACCTCCATATAGGAGTTTTTTGTTTTTTTAAAAAAAGACACTGAAATAAGTGCAATTTTAAAAAGCCAGAGACTCTTAAAAGAGGCTTGCACAGGCCATCTTTTAAAGATTTGACTTCCTTGCTGGAGGCGACCTATTATTATCACAACAAACCAGTATGGAAAGAGCCTGTGAGCCTTTTGCTTGCATCCTCAATGAATAAAATTCCCCTGTTGCACTGAAATTAGACCCCACTGCCCTTTTCTTAATGAAAGCTGCATAGAGGGATAGGGAAGACAACTCTCAGGACTCTTCAGCATTGCTTATACTGGCTGGGGCTGATGGGAGTTGTGGTCCAACGTTATCCAGAAGGCCACAAGTTTCCTTCAAACTCCTTGTACAGTGCCTCTTTACTCAGATGTCAGACATATTCTCACATAAATGTGGGTATATGTGTAAAACAGTGCAGCTCTTAAACACAACTAACTGAAAAGAGTCCCATTCAACCAGACAAATAAAAGCACATGCTGCTGAAAACATGCAAAAAGTTAGAGCTAAAATATCTTTAAATTACCTATAGAGTGAGGAACAATTTAAAAGATATGAATTAAAAAGGCAAGAAGTAACAAACAGTGCAGCACATAAATAAAAGCTTTTTTTTCTTTATAAACAGTCAGTTCCTATCTGCTGGATTTAAAAAGTCCTCATCTATCTATAGTAGTACAAGAAGGAGGGAAGAAGTCTAGCCTCCCTAGTGCAGGAATTCCAAAGGCTGGAAGCAACCACCAAAAAGGCCCTGTTTCCCAGTTCCTCACCCAAAATGCCTGTAAGGTTGATGGGACCAAGAGAAAGGACTGCTCTGAACATCTCCAAAACTGGGCAGACTGGGAAAGTATATTTCTCCACGTCCCCCTTTGGTAAACAAACATCTTGCTCTCCCTTCAAACCTTCTTCTCTAAGTAATTTCATGTGACATTGGAAAGATTGTGACCGGGATCTTCATTTTAAAATTAACTCAGGGATCAGGAAAGATAAAAGAGAGATAATACAGTGCAACATGGGCAATAAATGGAACAGTAAGAAAGCAAACATTTAAACATATAGTACAGTACAATAATAATGAATAATTCTTTTCCCAAACGGTGCCCACCTGCACTGAGAACCTGATATGCCCCATGGTTGAGAATCACTCTTTAAGAGGAAGAGAGGGGTGAGATCAGGCTGTTGAATTGCTGTCCCAAAAATCTGGGGTTACAGAGAATCGCAGGATTGTCATTAATCATACATATACAGTACGGTAGTCACAGGAGAATCGGTAATAATAATGCACACCAGGATATGGGAACTTGTACAGGTAGAGGTAACAGTGGTCTACCTCTGTTAGGAAACTTGTGTCTGGGCTTGGACCACATCAGATGTCAGCTTTGAGTCTCAAACTGGGAATAAGAATAAGAATAGCTACAAGTAATCAATGCAGATTTGCCACTGTACTGGGCCATGGAATGGCTCTAGGTGCATCATATTCCATATGTAGAGATAAGCTCATCTCTTCCATTCCTGGTGGCTTTGCCCTTTTTTGATGTCAGTTATCAGAAGTAGCAATGTTATATATATATTGAACAAACTGAGGGGTGCTTCCTCCAATCCAGCTCTCAAGCAATCACCGTGAGACTCCACCTTGCGCATGCACGCCAGCTGTACCACTTGGTAGTGCCCTACATAATTAAATAGAGCAGTTCGTATATATTAATAAGGAACACCACATCCATGTGTGTGTCTTGCTCTAGAATTAATGGACTGAATGCTTAAACTCAGCACTCTGTTGGATTTCTCCTGAGTGAGCTTTGGCATCTGCATAGACTCCATTTTACTTAGATCATAATCTAAGCAGGTGTTGATGCAAGAGCTTGGAAAAGTAAAATAATAATAATAATAATAATAATAATAATAATAATAATAATAATAATAATAATTGGATTCTATCTGTCAGAATCTCCCAGCCAGGATGTAGTTTTTAAAAAGTAACCTTTTAAAACTCTGGTGGTGATCACAATGTGATCTGTCCTCTAATGGCATACTGTGCAGGGCAGAGACCTTTACACATTTAAGTTGGGAAAACAAAAATGATTACAGTGGAAGATTGCATGGACTGCATGCCTCGGCCAAGGATGGTCAGAGGATGTTTTATTCTCCAAACAGTGGTCAAGATTGTGGAAGTGTACCTTGTTGCATTATTTCACAAGATGTCAGGAAACATCTTTGCATTCCATACAAAGTTCATAGAGAGATGCAAGACATTTTGTTGAAGAGTTCTGCAATAAAAATGAGAGAAAGCCTACAACTTCATATTAAAAATGAGAGAGTTCTCCAGGGTGCTGAAATATGGTCCTAAATGGGTTCAGCACCATGGAGAACCCCTCCAGAGCTATCCAGAACCTGGAATGAATTTGCCAGTCCACTGACATGGGAGTCACCAGATGCTATTACCCGTGGCTCTTTGAAAGTTTGGAATGATGTTTCCACCATCTTTATCATTCACCATGCTGAGTGGGGCTGATGGGATTTATTGGCCAAAACAACTGGAGGGCCATATGTTCTCTATCTCTTCATTAGATAGAAGGAAACAACTAGCTCTTGTGGCAGATAATAAAATCATAGAATTGGAAGAGATCATAAGGGCCAGCCAGTCCAATTCCCTGCCATACAGAAACTCACAATCCAAGGACCCCTGACAGATGGCCATCCAGCCTCTGTTAAAAAACCTCCAAAGAAGGAGACTCTGCTACTCTCCAAGGGAGGGTGTCCATCTGTCAAACAGCTCTTACTGTCAGGAAGTTCCTCCTGATGTTGAGGTGGAATCTCTTTTCCTGGAGCTTCCATCCAGTGTTCCAGCTCCTAGTCTCTGGAGCAGCAGAAAACACACTTGTTCCATCCTCAAGATGACGCCCCCTTCAAATACTTAAACAGGGCTATCATATTATCTCTTAACCATCTCTTCTCCAGCCTAAACATACCCAGCTCCCTAAGTCTCTCCTCATAAGGCAGGGTTTCCAGACCCTTCACCATTTTAATTGCCCTCCTCTGGACACACTTCAGCTTGTCCTCATCTTTTTTTAAATTGTGGTGCCCAGAACTGGACACAGTATTCCAGATGAGGCCTGACCAAAGCAGAATGGAGTGGCACTATTACTTCCCTTGATCTAGATACCATACTTCTATTGATGCAGCCTAGAATCACATTGGCCTTTTTAGCTGCCGCATTACACTGTTGACTCATGTTCCACATGTGGTCTACTAGGACTCCTAGACTCCTTCCACATGTAGTCTTGTTATGTCAGGTGTCCCCCATCCTACATCTATGCATTTCATTTTTTTTCTGCCTAAGTGCTGTATCTTACATCTCTCACTGTTGAAATTCATTTTGTTAGTTTGGACCCAGCTTTCCAATCTCTTAAGGTCATTTTGAATTTTAATTACCGCCAATATTTCCCTAGGTTTACTGAAGTCAGCTTTCCTAAAGTCTAGAAGAATGAGTGTTTGACTATGCCTAGCTTCTCCTTTCCACTGTATAAGAAACTCCAGGAGAACATGATCACTCCCACCTAAGGATCCCACCACTTGCAACCCATTGACCAGGTCATCCCTGTTGGTTAGGATCAGATCTAAAATAGCTGATCCTCTTCTTCCACTTTTTGGACAATAAAATTGTCTTCTAGGTAAGTGAGGAATTTGTAAGACCTTAAAGTTTTGGCTGAGTTTGACTTCCAGCAAATATTTGGACAGTTAAAGTCACCCATCATTATTCCATCTCTCTTTTCTGAGTGTGTGGTCATCTGTTCTAGAAAGGCATCATCCAGTTCCTCAGATGCTGGGGAGGAGATAGCAGTGATAGTCCAGCAGTCAATTTCCTTGAGTCCTCCTTCCCTCTAACTTTCTCCTACCTTGGAGGATAGGGTTATGTGTTTAAACTCTGACATTGGGCAAAATTAGATAAGGTCAGGGTAGTGAATTTTCTGCTGTTCTTTACTCCACATACAGTGGGCCCTTGGTATCCGGGAATTTACATATTTTCAAAATATTTGGATGCTTGAATCTGAGGACAAAAAAATTTGTGGAAATGGAGAACTGCAAGATCTGCAAAGGTCTGGATCCAATTAAGCCTCTTATTCCTAAACTGTGAGCCAGCATGATGAGTAGTGCTTTGAGCATTGGACTATGATTCTGGGAGGTCAGGGTTCGAATCTCGGCTCGACTTTGTAAACCCACTGGGTGACCTTGGGCAAATCACATTCTCTCAGCTTCAGAGGATGACAATGGCAAACCATCTCTTAAGAAACCTGCCAAAAAAAAAACCCTGTGATAGGTTCTCCTTAAGTCAGAAATGACTTGAAGGCACACAACAAGAACAACAACAACAATTCCTAAACTCCATGCAGGACCTAATTGCCATTACTAGGTATTATGTTGCCATTACATGGTATTTAATCAGCAGAAGTATTAATAATCATATGATTGGAAAATTCTTCCCAATCAAGCATTCTCTTAATAATAATAATAATAATAATAATAATAATAATAATAAATAAATAAATAAATAAATAAAATTTATTTCTATCCTGCCCCTCTGCCGCACACTCAGGGCGGCTTACAACGATAAAAACACCAATAAGTACATCCAATCCCAGACCCACCCACCCCTTAAAAAGATATTAAACTAGGACAATTTAAAACATTAGATAAAACAAAGTATAAAACCAAGCGTCACAGCAATACAACACAATCAGCAGCATCACCTAAGGGAGAAAAGTTATCTGACTCTTTGGGCCGGGATAGTTATACAGGAAAGGCCTGCCGGAAGAGATCCATCTTAACAGCCTTCTTGAAGCTGTTTAAGGTAGAAATAAGATGGATCTCGTCCAGCAGGCCATTCCATAGTCTGGGAGCGGTAGCAGAAAAGGCCCTCTGGGAGGTCACCAATAGCCTAGTTTTTATCGGCTGTAATAAATTCCTCCCAGAGGAGCGGAGTTCGTGGGGTGGGTCATACGAAAGGAGGTGGTCCCGGAGATAGGTTGGACCCAAGCCATGTAGGGCTTTAAAGGTCATAACCAACACCTTGTACTGTGCCCGGAAACTAATGAGCAGCCAGTGGAGAGATTTCAACACATGTGTAATATGCTCTCTTCTGGAAGTTCCAGAAACCAGCCTGGCTGCCATGTTCTGAATTAGTTGAAGTTTCCGAGTCAAGCACAAGGGTAGCCCCATGTAGAGCGCATTACAGAAATCAAGACGGGAGGTTACCAGCGCGTGTACCACAGTTTCAAGATCCTTCGCTTCCAGGAAAGGGCTCAGCTGGCGTATCAGCCGAAGCTGATAACAGGCGCTCCTGACCGTTGCATTTACCTGATTTGACAACTGGAGCGACGAATCCAGGAGCACCCCCAGACTGTGAACACAGTCCTTGGAGGAGAGTGTGACTCCATCCAGGACTGGAAGTTGTATTCCCAAACCTGGTTTCGGGCCCGTAACTGTTAGTACCTCCATTTTGTCTGGATTCAGTCTCAATCTGTTTTTCCTCATCCAGTCCATTACTGCTTTAAGACAATCATTGAGAGGAGAGATGCCATCTGAAGTCAAAGCTGAAGACCGAGACATGGAGAAATATATCTGGGTGTCATCAGCGTACTGATGATATCGCGCTCCATATCTCTGGATGATCTCTCCCAGCGGCTTCATATAAATATTGAATAGACTCAAGGACAGGATGGTGCCTTGAGGGATGCCACAATTAAGCTCTGCTCTAGTAGAGCAACTGTCCCCGAGTCTCACCCTCTGAGATCTGCCCAAGAAGAAGGAATGGAACCACTGCAATGCAGTGCCTCCAATTCCTAACCCTCTCAGGCGATCTAAGAGGATGGAATGATCTATTGTATCAAAGGTCGCTGAGAGGTCCAAGAGCACCAACAGGGTCACATTACCCCTGTCAATACCCAAACGGAGGTCATCAGCCAGAGCAACCATGACAGCCTTAACTCCATGTCCTGTCCTAAAGCCAGTTTGAAATGGATCTAGATAATCGGTTTCATCCAAGACAGCTTGGAGTTGAGAGGCAACTGCTCTCTTGATCACCTTGCTCAAAAAAGGCAGCAAGGAGACTGGTCTATAGTTGTTCCTATCCAGGGGGTCCAGGGAAGGCTTTTTAAGGAGTGGCTTAACCGCCGCTTCCTTTAAACAAGATGGAACAAAACCTTCCCTAAGGGACGCATTGATAATGTCCCTAAGGAACACCCTCAATGCATCACCCCCCTGGATGGCCAGCCATGATGGACAAGGATCGAGGGGGCAAGTTGTCTTCCTCACTCTACCAAGGAGCTTGTCCACATCATCAGTACTCACAGGTTGAAGCTGATCCAGTAAAATTTCAGCAACAGTGTTGCTGGACACCTCGTCTATAGATTCTGTCATAACACTGGGATCTAAGGGGGGAAGCAGACGGGCGGCCGTGGGCCGCCCCGGGAAGCTGCGCCGCGGGGCCGAGGTATCCCCACATCTTGGCCCCGCGGCGCAGCTTCACCACCCCTGGAAGGAGTGCTAAATTAGTGCTCCTTCCACAAGTCGCCGAAGGTGCACTGCAAAAGGCTGCCGGCGCACCTTCGGCGACTCTTCCGCTGCAGCGTGTATGGATGCTGCAGCGGAAGGTCCTCCTCGGAGCGCCGGCTGTGCGAAGGGCCGGCTGCTCCGAGGATGACTTGGGGAAGGGGTTGGGGTGCCCACCGTGTGGCTGCCCCTCCCCTTCCCTGCCCCCAAAACGGCCCTTTTGGCCATCTGCTTCCCCCCTATGTCGGCTCTTATCCGAGAGATTTTATCTGTAAAGTAGTTGTTAAATGTGTCACAGCAGGCCGTTGTCAAGTTAAGTAAAGGGTTCTGTGCAGGTAGAACCTGTGTCAGCTCCTGCACCACCCTAAACGTTCTGCTGGACGGGACTCTGCAGACACAATATGTACAGAGGAGAAGGATCTCTGCGCAGCATGTATTACCTCTCGATAGGAATCAAGGAAATTCCTATGACGAGTCTTGTCAGATAAGAGTTGAGTCTTCCGCCAGGTGTGCTTTAGTCATTGTCCAGCCCGCTTCATCTTTCTAAGCTCCTCCGTATACCATGGTTTACGGTTAGGAGCGGGCTGGAAAGGATGCTTGGGAGCGATTGTGTCTATAGCCTTAGTAAGATCGTTGTTCCAAGTATTAATCAAAGCTTCGACAGAATCGCCAGTGTTACCAATCATTAAATCCTCTAAGGCTTTCTGGAATCCTGTTGGTTCCATTAGCCTTCGAGGGTGGACCATTCTAGTAGTCAAGTGGTCCTTAATTCAGCCTTGACCAGGAAATGGTCATTTGCTATCAGAGCAGTGGGGCTTTAGACAGTAAGGTTCCCTGCATAGCTCCACCATATACATGCTGTCTCTAAAACTTACCCCATTTGCTCTGTCACCTATTGTGGGGCTATATCTAAGGCAGGGGTAGGCAACCTTTCCCCTTTAAGGGCCGAGGGACTTCAGCTCCCAGAATCCCAGGAGCTATTGGCCAACATGGAACTATTGGCCAACATGGCTGAGGCTTCTGGGAGCTGAAGTGGAGATTTGAACCCTGGTCCCCAGAGTCATTACAAAGCTCTAGTATATACTGAAACTAATATTGCCAGGTTTGCAAAATAATAAAAGACAGCCAAAATTCATCATGTGCAGAGTTGAAAATTAGGAAGTAGATATTAACAAATCTGTTTTCTACTGAAACAACAAGTGAAGGTATTGATTTCAGTTAACCTAACCATGTATTTCTATGTAAAATTAATATATTGTCCAGATTCATAAATTACATGATACACACATTTCTGTCTTTATGAAGAGCCTGCACTCCAAAATACAGATTATTCCTGCAGTATGGATGCACCATCTCTTTTCAGACCCAGACTCAGAAGGATCAGAGGCACCTTGGCTGGTAAAGGGGGACAGCTTGGGATGGATGGGAGCGACCACTCCATGGGGTGTTCACCCCCTCTGAGGTGTCACCCAGTGCAATTTCTACCTGCCGCACCCTCCTAGTGATCCCCCTGAGAGGAGATGTTCTTTTTGAGTTTGATCCCAGCATGCTGGTTGAATGTGTGTGTGTGATGAGATCTGTAGTACTATCTGGAGGGCAGCAGGTTGGGAATGTTTGTCTTAAGGGACTGCAACATGCATTTGCAATGTGATTCAAGAATGCACTTCTTCTGGGAACAATCACCAATGCTGTTCTGAACTGGTTCATTTTTCAATTGGTTATGTCAGCCTCCACGAGCCCGAAGAAAGTCTGTGGAGGGGGGAAAGCTTTTTAAATAAGTGCAACTAACAGTAAATGAAGCACATCAACTGATACATATGGCACAGATTATCAGATCATGTTGATTTAGCATCACCAGTTTTTGAAAACGTCTTAGTGGAGATGCCTGTCTCCCTAACTGTTCAAATAGGCAGAAATTCTAGAGGTGTGGCTGTTCTTTGCCTGATGGTGCAAAAATGAAGAAATGGCTGTGCATTGAATTTCTGTCATACAGCCATTGGAAAACAAAGAACCAGTCCTAGGAAACAAAGCAGCAGCCCTCTTTTCAGTGCTAGAAGTGCATATTTTGTAGAGGAAAAGTTTTCTTTTTCTTTCTCCTTCCAATCAGGTAATTCCATAAATAGAGTCACATGCTTAGAAATACCTGACTTCATGCTTAAACTTCTCTACTCAGGACTTGTCCACATGGGCTGAAAGAAATGTCCCTGCCCTGTTTTGGAATTCACCTGTGCAGATGACACACATGGCTGCGATGGCAGGAAAACAGCCCTAAGTCAAAGCATAACAATGGAGCAAAATGAATCCCAGATTGCTCTGGTATAATCTGGAAAGAGCAAACTAATGCATTGGCATGCAGACTGGTGCTAGTGTGGAGATGGGAGGTGGGATTGCTGGCCATAATTTTTTTCACCCACCTGTGAATCAGTTGTACAAGCGTACAAGTGGTCAGTGACACCATTGATCCATCGCACCCCATGAAACGAAATTATGACAAATACATCATATTAACAAGAATAAAATAGTTTTAATAAAAACATTAACAAACTGGCCATGGGAGGAAGGGGGAGGAAGGGGATATGTACGGAGGTGGGTGGGTATTAACACACTGTGTCTACCCTGCGCTGTATTTTGGGGTCCCCATATTTCATATCTCATATCTGGAGATGTTTTTTTGAGAGATTGATGACCTTTCAGGAAAAAAAGGTCAGGTTCCCAGGACACATGGAGTGTGACTCAAGGCATGTGCACATCCAGGTAAGAAGACAATCAAATCTAAATGTGTGTATTAAGTTATCCTAATCAGGGGTAGGCAACCTTTCCCCTTTAAGGGCCGAGGGACTTCAGCTCCCAGAATCCCAGGAGCTATTGGCCAACATGGGACTATTGGCCAACATGGCTGAGGCTTCTGGGAGCTGAAGTCCCTCGACCCTTAAAGGGGACAGGTTGCCTGTCCTAAATCATCTGCATGTCCTCTTGCATCTTCAGACAAAGGATCTCCTTGCACCCAAAGCAGTAAGCCACCTTCTCTGCCTACCCACTATTGTGTTCCCAGCCAAACTTCCCTATCCATCCATCTTGGGGATATCCTAATCCAATCACTGTTTTTGACACACTAAAATTAAAACCACCAACCTGCCTGGAATCCCATTGTCAATTCCTGGGACATTACATCCTGCCTTTGTTACCTAACAAAATAGCCCATTGCCTGGGGCTAGATTTTAGGTATAAGTATTGGTTCCAGAACCTAGCCTCTGTGCACACAATCTGCATACATCTCTGCACTCTTTATATGTTCTGTGTTGGCCTCAGACCTCCTAGTCTGAGCCACTCCAGCTTTGCCTGGTCTCCTCATCGGACAGGTAAATGTCATCCCACTGCAAACCCTTCAATCTCCACTATCCTGTTTCTATATTTCCCTTATGGTGAGTTCTGAATACTGTGCCTGTGTGAATCGCTATTGTGTATTTGATTTTTTTTAAAAATAAAATAAAAATAAAATAGGGATATTTCCTATTGGGAAGAAAGGAATAATCAATCCAGTTTCTTACTAGAAGTGTGATGTTTTGAATGTTATTTTAATGTGAGTTAGTGGTATGAATGGTTTATGTCTGGAGGGGTGGTCTATGTTGGGTGAAGGATTAGGGCCAGAGATGGTATTTTGTATTGTATATGATATTGTATTGTTTATGTTTGTATGTTATATCTTAGAGTATGTATGTCTTGATTGTTGATTATTGGTGTATTTTAATCTGTAAAACTAATAAAAATTAGATATTTTTTCTAAACAAAGCCCTCTTAATTCACCTCAAACCTGGAGCTCTCCTCAGTTATTACTGGTATACACAGGTGCAAACAGTCCTAAAGGTTACTGAAGCCTCTTGCAAAAGCTAATTTCCCTCCAAATTAAAGTAACACTGTCATATTTGGTGGGGACTCTGATTATTGAAATCGACCCGAGGGCAGTTAACCACAACCCACTGGCATGGAAGTCACCCGAAGCTACTGTGTCAAGAGTCACAGAAACAACCATGGGAGCTACCTGAAGTTTTGTGGCTTCATTTTGTTCCTCTGTGTTTTAAAGCTAGGGGGACAACATGCATCTCTTGGATCAATTTCAAAAGCTTTCTGCAGGAGACCCATTCTGACCTCTGGCAAGCATAATCTTTCCCTTCCCTGAACATTTGTAATGTGTGGAGAAGAAGGAGTAGAAGGAGAGAGGATGGATGACCATGGATTTATTATGACCAACAATACTCTCAAGGTCCTTTTTGCAGGTAGTACTGCTGAGCCATGTATCTCCTCCCAACCTATAACTGTGTCTTTGATTTTTGCTGCCTAAATCTAGATTTAGATTGAACGATAGAAAGAACTTCTTGACAATAAGAATATTTTGGCAATGGAACCAATTGCCCAGAGAGGTAGTGAGGTCACATTCTCTGGATATCTTCAAAAAGAGTCTGGATAGCTATCAGCTGGGATTATTTTAGCTGGAGTTCTTGCACTGAGCAGAGAGTTGGACTCATTGAGCTATGAGGCCCCTTCCAACTCTATGATTTTATGATTCTGTAAAAGCCTCCCTCCTAGCTTAGAGAAATTACATGTTGGGGCTTCAATTCTCTATATTTTCTAACTAACTTGGCCCATGGCTATACAGTCTGGGGGATTATGGGAGCTATAGTCCAAAACAAATCTCTCAAGTCCTACAGATAGTATGGGATCATCAGCTAGGTAGTGGTAGTCATAACTCTAGGCCAGGGGCCGGCAACCTACGGCCCCCGGGCCGGTTCCTGCTCAGGTCACTGGACTTACCGGCCCAGGCGGACCCCTGCCGCTGCTGCCGCTGCCATGCGTTTTCTCATCCATGTGGCCGCACGTTTTCTCATCCGTGTGGCCGTGCGTGCCACGGCTGTCATTTTGATTTCCAAAATGGTGGCCACAATGCATTTGCGCATGCACAGGAGTACTGCGCATGCGCAAATGCATCGCGGCCGCCATTTTGGAAATCAAAATGGTGGCCGTGGCGCACGCGGCGGCGGCAGTGGTGGCGGCAGCGCGTGCGGGGGGGTCGTGTGTGGCGGTGGGGGGTGCGCGCATGCCGCTATTCCCCCCCCTTGGCCCAGCGGAGACGAGGACTTCGGGGGACCGGCCCAGGTCCGAAAAAGGTTGCCTACCCCTGCTCTAGGCACTAGAGCAGGGGTCAGCAACCACCGGCCCGCGGGCTGGGTGTGGCCCGCAGAGGCCTTGGAACCGGCCCATGGCCGGTCCTGCCACCGCCGCCCCTGCGTGCGCGCATGTGCACGACGCCGATGCTGTTGAGCATTCCAAAATGGTGCCTGCCGCCATGGCCATGCGTGCGCGAGCGCAGGGGCCATTTTGGACACCAAAATGGCGCCCCCGCGCGCATGCACACAGTGGCGGGTGCCATTTTGGAAGGCCCAACCGTGCCTGCGCCGTGCGAATTCACACGGCGCAGGCGCCCTGGGGCCTTCCAAAATGGCACCCCGCGTCGTGCACGCATGTGTGCACGCGATGTGGGGTGCCACTTTGGAACGCCCAACGGCATCATGCACATGCGTACGGCACAGTTGGGCATTCCAAAATGGCCCCCCCAAGTGCGCATGCATGCGCACAACGGCAGGCGTCATGTGCATGCGCGCACGCACACAAGCGCGCGCACCCACCCAGCGCCATTTCCCTCCCCTCCCGGCCCACCGGCAACAAAGGTTGCCGACCCCTGCACTAGAGGTGCAATTCATGGTCAGAATTCTGAGGCATCTCTCTGTTTGCACTCAAATAGATATATAAGATGTCAGTACAGATAACAATTAAATACACCTCCTTTGTGAGTCAGATTTTGGCTACTGCCCTTTGCTTTTCCAGAAAGTGCATGAATTAGCAGTATGATACAACTGTGCAAGAAGCACAAATGGAGGCTCAACACAGAAAATATAAGCTGTCAGTCATACTGTAATTAGAATTACATGCAATGACTAGATGGCGGATAAAATGTCTTCAGCAGGAGACAGATCTGGATTGCCAGTACTAATCCCAGATATGAACATCGAAGGGCCATACACTATTTGCATCTAAATTAATGCATCTGAGAAGCTTGCATGCATCTAAGTCACATATGGTCAATCCATGTTCCCCCAATCACTCTCTGTATGACCCATACAGAAGTAGGGCACCCCATTTAACTTTTCTCACTGACCAGCTACCTGCCTAAGTTTTAAGATCCTCAGAGGAAGGCTTTTCTCCCATGCACCATTATCAGAACCTTGTCTGGTAAGTATACATGAGAGGATCTTCTCAAGGTTGCATCTGCCCAAAGAATTAATTTTGCAGTTTGCCTCCGCTTTAACTGCCATGGCTCAATGTTATGGAATTCTAGGATTTGTAGTCTTGTGAGATATTTAGCCTTCTCTGTCCAAGAGTTCTGGTGCCACAGCAAACTCTAAATCCCAGGATCCTTAGAGCCATGGCAGTTAAAGTGGTATGAAACTGCATTAATTCTACAGTGTGGCTGCAGCCTGTGTGGAGTTCTCTTCCATGGTTTGCTAAGCAGGCTCCCTCACTGTTTTCCTTTCTCCAGCATTTAACAATGTTTTTTCTTTAAATGGCCATTTTGCAGAAACGTTTTGCAGAAACGTCTTTTTATGGGAAGAATGCACTATACTTTTATCTTTTTAAAAAGAAAAAGAAAAAGAAAAAGATCCATTTGTATATTAATGATGTTTTAATATGAAAGCCTGTTTAACTGCTGGGGTTGCTGTCTGGTTTTAGTTCTATCTTGTTTGAACTTTTTGTTGTACACTTCCTTGGGTCCCATATCAAGACAAAGGCAGCTTACAAAATAGCTGGAAGATGAGATGTTGGGAACCCCTGTTCTAGACCATCTTAACTGACAACAGAAGTAACGTCTGAGACAAAATGTCGGCTTGTGACTTCGACAGCATCACTTTTATTCTCATTTATGATTTTTAACATCATTGCCTAATGAGGAAGCCAGTCAACCTTCGAAAGCTTGCCTGATGCATTTTGTACTCTTGAGTTGGTTCAAAAAAGGTATCACTGTTTTGTGGATTTGGGGTTTTGTTGTATTGTGCTGCATGGCCAACACAACTACTCCTGAGTATGTTTTCTAAGCTTTGTATGTGTGTATATGTGAAACTGCTTTATCAAACCACTGATCCATCCAGCCCAGCATCTCCGACAGTCTCAAATGAGCGTCTCCCACTACAAGCCCTCGGTCTCCACAAACCATGTCTCCACACGCTGCAAAATGTGATGGAGAAATGCTGTGTTAGTAATATCAACCACACCACTACAGGTGGGGAAATTGTAATGACTGCCCCAGATCTGAAATAAACACAACAGCAATTCCCTTTCTGCAGATAGAAAGCTAGCAGATCAGGAACAAGTCATGCAAGCTTAGGGGAACTTTGATGGTTGCAACCCCAAAATTCTCTTGAATTGCTATCCCCAGATGAACCCACTACTCCCTAGGGGCCATGGGAGGCAGTTTATCCACATCTTCTGGGCTATTTTAGTGCCAGGACATATCTATTATTCCCAACAGGAAGGGACTCAGACTTTGAGTCACTTCTTGTTTTAAAAAAAGGCCTTTTCAGGGCCTAAAATGCCCTGTCTTCTCTAAAAAAAAAAACCAAGGAAAATTGATCTTTACATTCCCTAGGAGACATGTTTGGGAATCTGGAGTCTTTTTCTATTTTACTTCTTCAGCTTGTGGGCCACCCCCTGTAAAGAATTGCAGTCCCTTGAATTTTGTTGTCGTCGTGGTGTGCATTTGAGTCGTTTCTGAATTATGGCGACCCTAAGGTCATATCACAGGGTTTTCTTGGCAAGTTTCTTCAGGGCTCCTTTGCCATTGCCATCCTCTGGGGCTGAGAGAGTGTGACTTGTCTAGAGTCACCCCGTGGGTTTACATGGTCCAGCCAGCATTCGAACTCTGATCTGCAGAGTCATAGTCCAAGGCTCAAACCACTACATCACACTAGCTCTTGCACTGAATTTTACCACTGAATTTCCCTTGAATTTTACCACTGCCTTTTGCTGTTGTAAGCTGAGACATAGGCCTCAAAAGTTGGGCTGGGGAACCTACGACTCTCCAAAATGTTGGTAAACTCCAGTTCCCATTTGCCCTAGGCAATGGTGAGGCTTGATGGGAGGACTAGTTTAGCAATCTCTGCTGGTCCAGATGTTCATGCCCTTATGATTTAAGTGAACATGTGTTGTGGTGGTGATTCTTGACCGATATATTCCACAGGATCCACCTGCACTGCTGCCACACTGCAGAATTAATGCAGTTTGACACCACTTTAACTGCCGTGGCTCCATCCTATGAAATCTTGGGATTTGTAATTTGTTGTGGCACCAGAGCTCTCAGACAGAGAAGACGAAATATCTCACAAAACTATAGATCCCAGGATTCCACAGCATTGAGCCATGGCAGTTAAACTGCATTAATTCTGCAGCGTAGATGCAGCCTAAATCACCCCGACAAAGTCGTCTTTCTTACATAGCAAAGGCCTAACTGAGGATCCTATGGGTGGGAGGCCAGTGACTCAATTCCAAGGCTATATAATTTTAAAACAAATCATGGAATCATAAATTTGGAAGGGACCTCAATGGCCATAAAGTCCAACCCTCTGCCATGCAGGAATCTGAAGTATCCCTTACAGGTGAGCATCCAACCTCTGTTTAAAGATCTCCAAAGAAGGAGAGATCACCATGATGTGCGGCCATCCATTCCACAGTCCAACCAGTGAAACAGCTTTTCTATCTGGAAGTATTTCCTAATGTTAGTTTTTTCCTCCTTGCAATTTGGTTTGTTTCCTAGTCTCAGAATTAGCAGTAAACAAGCTTACTCCATCTTCTATAGGACACCATTTCGCATATTTAAAGATGGTTATCCTTGTTTGTTCTAAATTTAAAAACCCCAAGGGAAACATTTAATTTAAGCAAAGTCCCACGACTGGCAAGGTTTCAGCATTCTGGGTAGCTTTTCCTCTCCGTGATAATTTAGAATAAATTTTAGAAGATAATTTAGAAGAATCAGAAACATCCGGATTCTGAACTAGCACAATCCATCTCATCTTGCAAACCAGGTACTATAAACTGATAATACCAACTGCTACAACAACTGTTAAATTTGGACTAAGCTAACAACAAGCATTTTGACACCTCCTGAATTTTCCAGAGGTTTCTTATAATCACTGCAAAGAAACGAATAGTCATTAGGATCAATAAGTGTGTTTGTGCGTGACAACATAAAACAGGACAGTAATCTATTTGTATGTCTGTGTAGTTTACTAAAATCCCAAGATCTACTTATCAATACAGGCTTGACTTATTTGCAATCTGAACTAGAGTTGTTAAATTGTGAGGCAACACTAATGTAAATGAGAGCCATTGTGGCATAATGGTTTGAGTGCTGGACTATGACTCTGGAGACCAGGGTTCGATTTCTAGCTTGGTCATGAAACCCATTCGGGGACCTTAGGCAAGTCACACTCTCTCAGCCTCAAGGGAAGGCAATGGCAAACCTCCTCTGAACAAATCTTGCCAAGAAAAACCATGATAGGTTTGCCTTAGGGTCGCCATAGGTCAGAAATAACTTGTAGGCACACAACAACAACTTATGGGAATATCAGTGACTGAATGTGTCTATTCTAGATAGGACCAACAATTCAGTCTTCATCTTGCAAAACAGGTACTAAACAGAAAATGTTCTCTCCCACATGAAAGAATGTTAAATTCAAATTAATCTAAGGGAACTTAAATAATCTATGTTTCTTAGCATTAAAACTGAATGAAGCCTGTCTTTCTTCCACACAAAAGTCCACTCTTAGTTATCTCAGGATTTGATTTCTAGCTTGGTCATGAAACCCATTCAGTGACCTTAGGCAAGTCACACTCTCTCAGCCTCAGGGGAAGGCAATGGAAAACCTCCTCTGAACAAATCTTGCCAAGAAAACCCCATGATAGGTTTGCCTTAGGGTCGCCATAGGTCAGAAGAATAAGGCTTTCATGTGATGTTGGCAAGAGTGCCATCTTGACGTTGCTATTCTTAAGCGACTGTGGGCTGTTTCACACTTCTTGGTTACAGTGCTATAATTCCCCTTTAACTGCCATGGCAACATCCTGTGGAATCATGGGATGTGCAGTTTGCCAAAGGACATTTAGAATTCTCAGCCAGAGAACTAAAAATCCCAGGATTCCATAGGGGGTTCATTATGGCAATGAAAGTAGAATATAGTGCTAGAATTGTGTAGTGTGAAAGGGTGCTAGGAATCATGAATCCTTGCTGTCAATCAATAAAAAAAAATCCACCAGTGTAGATCCAGTCTACCTTCTCCCCACCTTTGGTCTAAAGGGGATTAAAGTACCGTATTTTCCGGCGTATAAGACGACCCGGCGTATAAGACTACCCTCCATTTTCCCAGTCAAAATATAGAGTTTTAGCACCCCCATCCTCCCTATCCTTATACCCAGCGTATAAGACGACCCCCCCACTTTAACAACGGATTTTGCAGATTAAAAAGTAGTCTTATACGCAGGAAAATGAGGTAGTTGGCTTCAAAAATAAAGTAGTTAAAGAAAATTATCAGGAAGTGTGGGAAAATTATCATGAAGCCCCATGCCAGTGTAGGAACCCAGAACTAAAGCCCCTTAAGAGATAGCCATTCAAACGCTATTTTGAAACATCTGAAAAAGAGTCCACCGCCTTCAAAATAGAAGAATAATCTAATTTCTTGATTTAAAATCTGTAACAGGAAAGGAAGGCCTCTCTGGGAATTGCTTCCCAACTGGAATGTGTTTAGTTCTGGAAATGGAAAAGTTATTGGGGAGACAGTTTATTGAGTCCAAGGTCTGCAAGTCATTCACTGCAATAATTGATCCTTTCGGCATTTGCAGACCGGGTCAGCAGTTTCTCCTGTATCTCCAAAGGCACATTTCTTAGTATTTCATGTTGACTGGTTTGTTTTTCTTTCCACAAAGGGAAGGCAGTTCTTGTGTACTGGCCCATTTCAGCCTGGGTAGGAACAAACAGTTTACCTAACTTTAAAGCAGGTAATATAGATTTCCTATACTTTGGCTCTGTCATTAATTGAAATGGAATCCGCAGTCAAGAAATCAGAAAATGACTGAGATTTGGGAGACATATCCAGGGGTGGCTATATAGCAAAGTACAGCATCATCCAAAATCCACCAAACAGTGATACCTTGATTGGGCCGACCAAAATGCACATTATATATGTTGCAAGCTTGCGAAGCTCCACTGGCTTCTTCATCAGGTGAAAGTGTTAAAGACTTGGAAAGGCCAAGATCCTGAAGTGTAAAGGGATATCAAAGTCAGAATCATGCAGGATATCGTGTATTTCCTATTTCTATGTATGGTTGTGAAAGCTGGACAATGAAGAAAGCTAATCGCAAGAAAAGAAATATATTTTAAAGTGACTAAAGGAGAGTTTTATAGATACCAAGGACTGTTAAAAAGGCAAGTGAAGAGGTCTTGGAGCCTGAACTCTCTCTAGAAGCCAAAATGGCTAAACTGAGGCTGTCATACTTTGGACATCTCACGAGACAACATCACTCACTGGAAAATATGATAATGTTTGATAAAGTGGAAGGCGATAGATAAAGAAGAAAGCTGCACTGCAGGTGGATTGACTCAATCAAGGAAGCCATTGCAAGACCTGAGCAGAACAGTTGATGACCAAGGCTTTTGGAGGTCTCCCATCCATAGGGGCAGTAGAAGTAAAATCTGATGGTAAAAAAACAAGAAGAAAATGCTTCTTTTGCCTTCTTCTGGATGTTCACAGTTCACAGAAACTGGGAACTCATGAGGCTTTAGCCCCCGCATCTATTTTTCAGGGAGGCAGGGACACTGGCCCTGTGGAGGCTGGAATATATAACAAATAACAGGATTCCCTTCACCAAAAGGCAACTGCACCTTTCCATGGTCGTGAAAGTAGCCCACCTAGAAGGGGTGTCAGCTTGTGTTTTCCATGTCAATTTGGATTTAGTCCAGTCTTTCAAGAAACTATGTAAAATTCGGTGAGAGCCAGCGGGGTGTAGTGATTTGAGCACTGGATTACAACTCCGGAGACCAGGGTTCGAATCCTTGATCAGCCATGGAAAACCACTGATGCCCTGACCTTAGGCAAGCCATACTCTCTCAGCCTCAAAGGAAGCCAAAGGCAAACCCACTCTGAACAAATCTTGCCAATGAACCCTGTAATAGGGTGGCCTTATGGTGGCTATAAATCAGAAGTGACTTGGGGCCTATGCAGACTGCCAGGAATAATCCAGCTTGAGACCGCCTTAACTGTCCTGGCTCAGTGCTAAGGAATCATGGGAACTGTAGTTTATTGTGGCACCAGAGCTCTCTGACAGAGAAGGCTCAATGTCTCAGAAAAAAAACAAACAACTACAATTCCCATGATTCCCTAGCATCGAGCCAGGGCAGTTCAAGTGGTCTCAAGATGGATTATTTCTGGCAGTCTGTACAGGCCCTTGAAGAGGCTCAACAACCAATCCAAAGTTCTGCACCTATTTTGTGCATTGAGTTCAGCACCTTGGACGCCTCATTTAATGAATGGCCAGGGTTGAACTTGGAGTGGACTCACTATCCCACTGGCATGGAAGGAGATACTAAATGCAAGGAAAGCATCCCAGGACCACTTTATATATGAGGCTCTTGTTAGTTGGGATCCCCCAAGACACATGGAATAGATTTGTACAATCTTATGTGTAAACTCTGCTTGATCGCTGCTCCATCAGAAGGTGACTTTTGGATGTGAAGCATCACAGATCCAGCTTTAGGTCACATTTTACATAATCTCAAATGCAGCCCCCCGACACAGTTCACCTAGACTGCATCTACACTGCAGAAATAATCCAGTTTGACACCACGTTAACTGTCATGGCTCAGGGATATGGAATTCCGGGAATTGTAGTTTTGTGAGACATTTAGCCTTCTGTGTCAGAGAGCTCTGGTGCCACAACCAACTACAATTCCCAGGTTTCCATACCAATGAGTCATGGCGGTTAAAGTGGTGTCAGACTGGACTATTTCTGCAGTGCAGATGCAGGCTGTTAGGATATAGATGGGTTATACAGTCAAAGGTGAAATGCAGAGATGTGTGTGTGGAATTTTCCTCATGAGAACAACATCTAGAGAAACAAAGTGAATCTAACACCAGATGGCCAAGAAGACATAAACATGTACTTTCCCAAAGGTACAACTCATGGACACAGATTTTGTTATGAGAAAGGCTTGATAACAATATGTAAATATTGTTAGGCTTGAGAAAATAGTCATGTGGTGGATGATGGACAGCAAGAGTCTGGGTTAACATACATCATACAGGCATTATCCAATCAACATAAGGTTAACGCCTGGAAGGTGGAGTATGGGAAGGGCCTAGAGAATATTGTGTTTAGGAATGATTATTGTTCAAGATGTGAGTGCCTGTGACTGACTGCCTAGCAGTGGTTTTAACTGCTACATGTTAAGATCCTAAGCTTTTGGGATTGTTAAAGATGTAATCTTTCATGGCTGAACTGGACAAGTTCATCACAATGGATTTTACTTAGTTATCTTATTTTTCTTTTATATGCATTAATAAACTATACTTTTGGACTTTACAATGTGTCTTCTTGACTGAGGAAGACAGGATCCTGAAGAAGAGAAGCTGAACCAGTTGATGGTAAGAATTACAAAGTGGCTGTGGATCACAGCAGCCAGCTTGTCCTGCAGATTCTGCTGGGTGCCAAAGAGCATCACTGCAACACCCATCATCCACACACTGACACAGCCACAGTCAGTTGTGAGTCGCAGTCATGGATATCCACATTATCTCACAATCCTTCTGCAGCATGATAACATTTAGGGGAATGCAAAACAACATGGAAGTTCTGCAATGGAGCATTCACACCTTCAAGTAGTAAATATATTTAAATAAACCAAACAGTAAGGAGAAATTGACTAATTTACAAGCACACTTGAAGGGCTGTAGAGGCAACACCAAGGCCCACAAATCCAATAAAATAATGTCTTAAGATGCATGCATCCAATGTAGTAGTACACAGACCTTTCATTATTTGAACTAGCCAGTATACATATTTTACAGGGAAATGATTACAGAGAAAAGCTCCACTTTTTCTTCTTCTAACCAGCAACACAAAATGCCATTTCTCAAGGATTCCAGAGAGACTGCTTGCCAAGGAAAAGCTCTAATGATGAACAAAATGATTCCCCTGAAAGAACAATATCTAAATTGGAAACCTATATAAACTGGATTCCATATATATGTGTGCAGACTCTTGCATCCATATAACACCTTCTTTCTTTCTTATGTTTTTAACCACCCAAGCTGAAGAAGACTCCTGTGTGCCAATTGTATTGTGATCATTAAATACCAGCTAATATTTTTGATTAAATTCAAAAGTCCAGTGGCAAGGGCTGCATCCGCACAGCAAAAAATAAAAAAATAAAAATAAAAATAAAAAAAATAAATTAAAAAAATATCTGGTTTGACCCCGCTTTAACTGCCGTGGCTCAATGCTGTGGAACTCTGGCTCCACTCTGGTGCCACAACAAATGACAAATCCCAGAATTCCATAGCACTGAGCCACAGGCAGTTAAAAGTGGGGTCAAAGTGGATGACTTCTGCAGTGCGGATGCAGCCACTGGGAACAGGTTACTAGTGGATTGCTTCTGTGCCAGTTTTTGCTTTATGCAGACTTTCACATTGAATACTGCACCTCATGCTTTGAGCCTTGGACCCAGACGCTGCAGGAGACCAGGGTTCAAATCACATGATGACCATGGGCAAGCCACACTCTCTCAGCCTCAGAGGTACACAACAATTGTTGGGGATTCTGCAACTTGTCTATGATAGTTTATTGTTTTATGACCCCCTTTGATTTCCTCCTTCTTTAAGATTCTTCAACTTGTCTATGATAGTTTATTGTTTTATGACCTCCTGCAATTTCCTCTTTCTTTAATAGAGCACACTTCTTCTTTGTCTCTGGAGGAATCACCATTACTTTCTCTTTCTCCTTTTGTCCTCTGACCAGAACAGCATGACTTTCTAGCACTCTGCTAAGCAACTTTGGGCCTTTGCAGACTGCCAGAAATAGTGTAAATTGAGTCCACTTTAAGGGTTAGGGTTAGTGCTAGGGAATCATGGGAATTGTTTTCTTTTTCTGAGACATTGAGCCTTCTCTGCCAGAGAGCTCTGGTGCCACAATAAAATACAGTTCCCATGATTCCCTAACCCTAACCCTAACCCTAAAAGTAGACTCAATTTGCACTATTTCTAGCAGTCTGCAAAGGCCCTTTCTCTACAAGCATGCGGATTATTTTCCCTCCTCATTTTCTTTGCAACATGAAGCTTTACCTGCGTATGAATATGCACATCATTTTGTAAGTAAATTTATCTTTTTATATTACTCTAAGAACTTTTGGCTTGGTTCTTTTTTGGAAGACACATGGGGGCTGGAGATTAAAAGCGGACTAGTTTGCTTTTTCCCTGCTCACACATTTTCTGCTGTGTTCACTTTTGCTGGTGAGATTAAATCCATCCTTCCTATTTTCCTGAGCTTTCTAAGGAATCTCAAGGATAATTCCATCATCATCATCATAATCAACAATAGACAATAACATCCCTACCTCAGTCTAAAGGTAGTCAGTCCTCCCCAAATAGGCACAACAAGGTACTTTTGAGTTGTTGTTTTTTGGTGAGGTCCCAGGCACCACCAAAGTATGTTTGCAATGTGGTCCCTAATGCCTCTTCCTTTCCTGAACCCAGCTTGCACTCCATTAGCCATCTATGTTTGCAATGTGGTCCCTAGTGCCTCTTCCTTTCCTGAACCCTGGGATTTCTCTTTCCATGTAAAGTTGGAGTCCATGTTGCAGAATTTTGAGCATGATTTTGCTTGGACCCAGAAGAAGGAGGAGTGAAAATAGGAGGAATGAATATCAACCAATGCGGAGTGCTTTGATTCCTCTGTAGGAAGCCCACTTGCTCACACGCTTTTGGGGAACCTCAGCTGCATCCGCACTGCAGGAATGAATGCAGCCTGACACGGCTAGAACTGCCAGGGCTCCATCCTATGGGATGTGTAGTTTGTGGTGGCACCCAGAGCTCCCTGACAGAGAAGGCAAAGGGCCTTTGCAGACTGCCAGAAATAGTGCACATTAAATTGAGGCACTGCCCTGGCTCAGTGCTAGGGAGTCATGGGAATTGTATTTTTTTCTGGGACATTGAGCCTTCTCTGTCAGAGAGCTCTGGTGCCACAATAAACTACAGTTCCCATGATTCCCTGGCACTGAGCCAGGGCAGTGCCTCAATTTAATGTGCACTATTTCTGGCAGTCTGCAAAGGCCCTAAGTGTTTAACAAAACTATAAAAATCCCAGGGTTCCATGGCATTCAGCCCTGGCACTTAAAGCGGTGTCCAAGCTGCATTCATTCTGCAGTGTAGATGCAGCCCATGGGGAGGAAAAACAAAACAAAACTCCAGAAAAGGTGTCACTTCGGATTGGAGGTCAAGGGCCGCAGCAGCGTTCACACGGGATGGTTCTGGGATCCGCTTTTTGCTTCTTCTCATCCAGGCCTGATGCTCTCTGTTCACACAGCCTGCTTCCCCCACTGCAGAAACCATCCAGTTTGAGACCCCTTTACACTGCCCCTGGGAGTTGTAGTTTGCGGTGGCACCCTGACAGGGAAGGCTGAATGTCTCCCAAAATTACAGATCCCAAGCATTGTGCCAGGGCACTTAAAGCGGTCTCAAACTGGATGATTTCTGCAGTCTGTTTTGGACCCAAGCTGCAAAACCCAAGACTCTGGAGGAAGTAAAAATGGTATCAAACTGCATTATTTTTTACCGTGTAGACGTTGAAGGGGATCCAGGCTGACGAGGGGAACTGGGCGGCATCCCTGCTGCGGAAATAATCCGGTTTGACGCCGCTTTAACTGCCTTTTGGCTCAGTGCTGTGGGATTCTTGGCTCTTCCACAACAAACGACCCTTCCCCAGAATTCCATAGCATTGAGCCATGGCAGTGAAAGCGGTGTCGAACCGGATTGCTTCTGCAGTGCGGATGCATCCGTGTTCTTACTTCCGAGGATCGCTCGGCAGACGGACTATTGCCCCGATCCTAACTAACCTAAAAGACTGGAATACATTTCCAGGGTTATTTATTTATGTATTCTTTTTAAAGGCCACACTTTTAGCTATGTTGGCCCAGATGGGAATCCCCATTAATGACATCAGATTAACTTAATTAAATCCTAATGAAAGGTACATAAGAAATGTCAAGGGATCGCGGCCTTGGACCTATAAAGAAAGTCCTCTCCGCTTCTCAACTCTTTCCTCCGGTCCTTTTCCCCTTTAGCCCTTCAGTCAATTAATACAGATTTTGGGGGAGATTTTTTTGGTCGTTTGAAGTGAAAAGGATCGAATACTGGACTTAGAAAATCAGATTATTGTTGATTTTTTTTCCTTGCATCCGGATGTTCCCAATAAACCAAAAACTATACAATATGATGATGATGATGATGATGATGATGATGATGATGATGATTTTGCATCCGGATCTCCCCAGTAAACCAAAAACTAGAAAACCAGATCTTCTATTATTATTATTATTATTATTATTATTATTTTGTATCCAGTCAATGCCTGAACGCTTTGGTTAGTCCCAGTCGGAGCAAATCCATTCAGCCCAAAGGAATTACCGACACGTTGTCCAATATCCATACTAATACTAACACTCATAAACAATAATCCACAACTGAAGGTCCAATTATTCATCGCCAAGCATCCAACAATTCCGTAGGTTTCTTCTCGGTTGGGATTCACGCCCAGGATTTGAAATTTCCTTCCATTAGAAGCCCTCCAAACAAACAGGACAGGACCGCCGTTGGCCCTGGTTCTCTGGGCAGAGGACGCTCAGAGGTAGACTGCTCCTGAACAGGGAAGATCCACCGAGCTACTATTCTTATTCTTATTACGGTGTATATATATATATATATATGGCGCTTTACAACAACATTAATCACTCCTTCAGTATCAAATTCCAAAAGACAATACTAGAATACAGTACTAAAAATGCAATCGTAAACTACAGGTGAGCTCCCAAATCTTGAAGGGAACTGCTTGGGACTTTGGGGTTTGTTTGTTTTTATTTCCATAGAGCAAACCTGACGCCTCCTCTCCCCCTTTCAGACACAAACACGCATCCCAGCATGCACACGTGTAGGTCTGTAGGGCTCCAGAAGACCCCTGGGGATCCCCCCCCCCACAAGCGCTGCCTGCCTTACCTGCTTCTCACCTGGCGCCGCATCCTCCAAGGAAGGAAGGAAGGAAGGAAGGAAGGAAGGGCTTCGGGAGCCGGGAGGAGGACAGAAGGCTCCGGAGCATCCCAAGGCTCAGGATCGGAGGAGCTCCTCTGCGCTTGGCTGGAAAGCGCTTTCTCGCAACTCAGAGGCGGACCGAAAGGACGACACCCAGTGGGCACGGTGACGTCACCCCCCGGGTCCCCAGATCCCTCTGCCTCGGAAGGAAGGAAGGGAGGGAGGGAGGGAGAAAAGAAAGAAAGAAAAGAAAGGAAGGAAGGAGGAAGGAAGGAAGGAAGGAAGGAAGGAAGGAAGGAAAGAAAGAAAGAAAGAAAGAAAGAAGAAAGGAAAGAAAGGAAGGAAGGAGGGAAGGAGGGAGGAAGGAAAGAAAGAAAGAAAGGATGAAGGAAGGAAGGAAAGAAAGAAAGAAAGAAAGAAGAAAGGAAAGAAAGACAGGAAGGAAGGAAAGAAGAAAGGAAAGGAAGGAAGGAAGGAAGGAAGGAAGAAGGGAGGGAGGGAGGGAGGGAGAGAGGAAAGAGAAAGAAAGATAGAAAGAAAGAAGAAAGGAAAGAAAGACAGGAAGGAAGGAAGGAAGGAAGGAAAGAAAGAAAGAAAGAAAGAAAGAAAGAAAGAAAGAAGAAAGGAAAGAAAGGAAAGAAAGGAAGGAAGGAAGGAGGGAGGGAGGGAGGGAGGGAGGGAGGGAGGGAGGGAGCAAAGAAAGAAGGAAGGAAGGAGGGAGGGAGGGAGGGAGGGAGGGAGGGAGAAAAGAAAGAAAAACGAAGAAAGGAAAGAAAGGAAGGAACGAAGGAGGGAGGGAGGGAGGGAGGAAGGAAGGAAGGAAGGAAAGAAGAA
Source organism: Phrynosoma blainvillii (assembly GCA_026167975.1). NCBI lineage: Eukaryota > Metazoa > Chordata > Lepidosauria > Squamata > Phrynosomatidae > Phrynosoma > Phrynosoma blainvillii. Next base: position 19,893,382 of record JANUYF010000002.1, read on the forward strand.
AGGAAAGGAAAGGAAAGGAAGGAGAGACGGGCGAGGCAACAAAGAGGGGAGCTGCGCCCGCCTTTCGGACAGATTGGGAGTCTGGGATCAGATGATTCACTTCGGGGACACCTTCCTCCGAGACTTTCCTCTGACCTTGGCTGCATCTGAATTGCAGAAATAATCCAGTTTGACACCACTTTTGACAGCCATGGCTCCATTCTGCAGGATCCTGGAATCTGTAGTTTGTTGTGGCACCAGAGCTTTCCGAAAAGACTAACAAAACTAAACCTTTCCAGAATCCCACAGCATTAAGTCGTGGCAGTGAAAGCGGTGTCAAACTGGATTGTTTCTGCAGTGCAGACGCAACCTAAAATCCCCCAAAGGCGAAGCTGTGGTGGAAGGATTCCTTGAGAATCTGCTTTTAATCCAGTGGCCGAGATCCAAAGGCTTTAGGCCACTTTAGAGTAGATCCACGGAGGCTGCCTCCGCACTGCAGAAATAATCCGGTTTGACACCGCTTGAGCTGCCACGGCTCCGTTCTATGGAATTCTGGGAAGTGTAGTTTGTTGGGGCCCTAGACCATCAAAGCGTTGCATTTCCCAAAGGAAGAAACAAAGGTATAAATAAAGCAGGAAACTTTTTTTAAAACCCGAAATGCGGTATATTTTGATATTTATATTATACGCATCCCAGTAATCCAGAGGTTGTTTTAGAAATGACTTTTCAAGAGAAGTTACTTCATATCCCCACCTCCAGAGTCCAAACACCATTGACCCCAGCCAGATGGGAGTTGTAGTACAAAAGTAGCCAGCTTCCCTGACCTTTGGTGAGGGCAATTTAAAAGAAATATCTGTGCAAATCTCCAGAGGATTCACCCGTTTAAAAACCAGACTCACATCCAATGTGCAGCCCGATCCTAGCCCTGTTTCTTCCCAGAAATGGCCCATTGAAGTCAATGGGAAGTGAATTCAATTCATGCCACTGCTGCCAGGTCCCTGGGAAAGCATCGAGATTTATTTAGGAATAAATATGTGGCAAAAGCCGGCTTAGTGTAGTGGATTGACTCTGGAAAGCAGGGTTTGCATCCCTGTTCAGCTATTGGAAAACACACTGGGTGACCTTGGGCGAGTCACACTCTCTCAGCCTCAGAGGAAAGCAAACTCCTCCTGTGACAGGTTGGCCTTGGGTGTTGTGTGGCGAGTCTATCAC